>JASDDO010000014.1:479364552-480096194 GCA_030015575.1 Agapanthus africanus | reverse complement strand
GTAGCCCTCCGTCATTTCAGATAAGTTGTATATAGTATTCGTGCTGCATTTGTTGGCTTTCGTCAAGGTGTAGTGTGCGGTAGCTATATGCTGCTTATCTGCTGCATATGATGCGATTGGATTAGGGTAGTCGTACGACTTTGTTGGCTTTCGTCAAGGGTCGTGCGGATGGGTTTAATTTAGTCAAGAAATGTACGGGTTGAACTTGACTAGCGGGCTATGATTTGTTGGCTTTCGTCAAGGTCATAGCACGTTAGGGGAAAAATATTATCGGAAATTTCAAGTGTTGAAATTTGCAATGAGATTGCATACCTTCTATGAGATAGTTGGATCCCGATACCCACTGCGAGTAATTGTTACTCCTGGGAGAGTTTTACACAGGAAAATTAGCCGATCAAGTAGGTGTCTAGAAAGGTGTCAACGGGGTTACGCCTATGGGAAAACGAGGTTTACTTTAATTAGGTCCGTGCGAAAGCACGGGGAACCTCCTTCAAAGTACCGACACTGGCCTGGCTGAAATATTGGCGAAATTGTAGGGTGTAATTAATCCCGGCTAGTCTTTCCTTTTAGGGTTTGAAGGAAGATTTGATAAAAACAGTGGGAGCCATCCTGATTAGATAAAATAATAACCAATCTGATCTTGCAAGAGCATACGCTGAGTGTTTTCTTCTCTCTCTCTCTCCAGGTAGCGACTATATCACGCCTTAATCAAGATAATAATACAGATGTATTTACCGAACCCGCTTGTTATACTGCGCTGGGAAACGTTGGTCCCGCTCCAACTTATAATTGTTATAAGGCAGAGCAGTCAATTGGGGATTACCAGAATTCCCGTGCCGCCCGAACGAAGAAAGTGCATGCTGATGCATCTTCTTCGGGTGTGTTCATTACCAAGAACTGTTTCTAAGTATCCTTTACGTCCTGGGTATGTGATACCGGATCAGGATCCCACATATGTAATTTGTTACATGGGCTACAGATAGGTAGAGAACTGAGAACGGGTGATAAGTTTCATGAGATAGAAACGGTGCAAGTGTTGCAGCCAAATCTGTTGGTAGTTATCACCCTGTATTACCAGAATACATTGATTCTGAACGAATGTTATTAGATACCGAACCTGATATACAACATCATATCAGTCTTTTTATTAGTAAAGAAAGGATATAATTTTGTATTGTTGGATAATATTTTGAACATTTTCTTTATCAAGAGTTGATCTGTTCAGGCACGTTATCTAAAACCATAGACGTTCTAAATCAAACCACAGTTCTTAACGTACAGAACACGCACAAGAGGAAGTGTTCAGAAATGAACGAATCCTTCTTGAGGTATTGTAGACTAGGTCATATCAATGTGACCCGACTAGCTGAAGTTACATATATATGCATATTTAAATTAGTTTGAATTTACATCTTGTGAAACTTGCCGGTCATGTCACAAAGATAAGATGACCATAACACTGTTTATAGGAAACAGAGAAAGAGTTAGTGAACTCTTGGGATGATACATGTTGATCCCCTGTCTACACATGCCAAGACCGGTTCTTTGTACTTCATTACATTCTGTAATGATCTCTCAAGATTCAGACATATGTTCCTGTTGAAACATAAGTCCGAACCTTTTGAGATATTCACAGAATATAAGTTAGAAGTAGAGAACTAAACCGGGTATAAGTATTATGTCCTTTGATGTGATCAAGGAGGAGAATACTTGAGCACGGAATTCCTGGATTATTCTAAAGGAGAATGAGATTCTCTCTCAGCATTACTCCTCCGTATACACCACAGCATGTTGGTGTATCGGGGCGGAGCAATCACACCCTATGTGATAAGGTGTGCTCCATGATGAGTATTACTGAGTTGCTTATTTCCTTTTGGGGGTTATACACTTGTGAAGCTGCATACCTATTGAATGGCGTTCCCACCAAGTCAGATGCCTGCCACTCCATATGTGATATGGTAAGGGAAGAGCCCATCTCTTAAGTCAGTTAAGATTTGGGGTTGTCCGGCCTATGTCTAAAAGCAAAATCCGGACGAACTCGAGGCAAGGTCAGTTCTGTGGAAGTTTGTTGGATATCCCAAGCATTCGCAAAGGAATATCTTCTACCGCACAAAGGAACAAAAGTTGTTTTGTTTCTCGGCATGCCACTTTTTTAGGAAAAGGAATTTATTTTGGAAACAAATTTGTTGTCATGAGGTAGAACTGGAAAGAGTTCCAGCTATACAAACTGCGGCTGATGATTTGGTAGAACCAAAGGTTTCAATTGTTTCCAACGAACCTCAGCATCTCCGCCGATCTAGTAGGGTTCCTCACCCACCTGAGAGATACTTCAGTTTCTCTATGACAGTGGGAGTGAGGATTGCATCATGAGATGATGACCCAACTATTTTCGAGCTGGCCATCAGGAGTGGGACTCTGTAAGAATGGCTGGATGCTTAGCGATCTGAGATGGAATCCTTATACATCAACAAAGTATGGACATTGGTTGCCTTATCTGAAGGGTTAAATCCCCATCATGAGCAAGTATATCTTGAGAAGATTACTTGGTGTACACGGAAAAGTTGAGACTTTCAAAGCTATGCTTAAGTCCATCCAGATCCTACTTGCCACGGCTACATACCATGACTACGATATCTGGCGGTTGGGTGTCATGACTACTTTTCTAAATGATGATTTGGAATAGAGCGTCTATAAGTACACAGCCAGAGGGCTTCGTAGATAATGGGAGCAGCGGAAACGTGTGCAAGATGTTTTATGTGATAAAGCAGGCATCGCGGAGTTAGAACGTCTGTTTTGATGTGGTAGTCAAAGAGTTTGACTTCATAAAAATGGTAGATGAACCTTGTATATACAAAAAGGTAGAAGGGAGTATGGTGGTGATCCTCGTAGAGTACGTGGATGACATACTCTTGATGGGGAAGAAGTTTCCTATGCTACGCTCGGTCAATCTCCGCTTATCATAATGATTCTCCATATAGGATCAAAGTGATACCTACTAAATCCTGGGTTTTGGATCTATGAGATAGATCTAATTGGATGTTAGGATACTCACTAGTTGTAATGAGATGGTATCAAACGATCCTGGGGAAAATCACTGGAAAAGTTCCAGGGTGATAAGGACGTCTGAATGTCAGTCGCAGGCATAGTCTTTACTTTCAGTGGAGGGACGGTATGTTGGAAGAGTTCCAAGCTGTTAGTTATATGTATGCCCTAGAGGCCATTACTGTATATATGATGTATATTGTAGTGGATGCTGGGACATATATAGGTAGGACTTTCTTGCTCGACATGATAGTACGCTATCTGGTTGCTCTTTATCTTAACATGTATACTTGCAGTCTCTCTATTACATGTTGATAAAGCCCTTAGGATGTGTACTCGACTTCCTGGACTATGATGCAGATCATACTAGTGGGGCCTGGATAGTCAATGAGTACATCCTTCAATGTTCCTAGTCGTGGGAATATCGAGACGGGGCATCGATATTCTAGAGTTGACTAGCGTATATCTTCTCGACCCATATGATGGGCGATGGATGATCCCATATCCATTGGTGTTTGACATCAGAGATGGCATGCGGGTGCTCAGTGATGACTGGGTACATTGAACGGACTCGCCGAGAACTCCCAGATGATATTATACCTCACGTCAGATGGCAGTTCTCTGGTGACACTGGTACAACTTAGTCTGTTGACCCGAGATCGTCATAGAGTCTTGTGTGTCTCCCACTGTGCTTTGATTTCCACCCTACCACGGCTCTACTGAGTTGTGCAAACAGGTGGTTTTTGGGTACAGTCCCGATTCACATGGAGGCAATGAGCGATAGGAGGGGATTCGTCTCTCCCGGTATTGGGGGTTGATGTTGCGCTATGCACGACTGGCCATAACTGGAAATCCCTGGCCAGGGTTGCAGTGATATACTGGTAAGAGTTATCAGTAGTTTCACGATTGTTATGGACCTTACATCAGCATGACTTATCAAGCTACTGGGGTCTGATGTTTACCATCCCTAGGCGAGATATCAGACGAACAGACCGGACTGTACGGTAAGTTTTGCTGGTTGGATTCACATGAGTGTGAGCGGGCTTGCTCGTTGATCTTTTGATCGCTCAATACCCGGGTGGCCGTTACGTTTAGCAGACCGCTTGCGGCTTGTGGGTGTTTGATATGATCATCACCTGCTGCCGGCGTATTGACGAGTCTTTAGAGTCCTACACAGAGGTTTCCTGGCTCAAGCGAAACGAAATAGGAGCGCATATGAGATATGTGCGGGACCGAGAATAATGCGTGTATGTGATACCGTATTCTATTCTCGCGATGAATGTCTCGATTGGTTGTATGCGATATAACCTAGTTATCGAATCGAGGATTGATTCGATAAGTCGCTACATTGGATATTAGTCGGTCATATGCGATATGACCGGATCGTTAAATCAAGTGTTGATTTAATGATTTAATGTATAATTATATATTTGATATATTACTTTACATTAACTAGTATTGGTTCACTTAAGATTATTTTTCTCACTTGTTTGTGCACATTGTATATATGATATATGTTTGTGCACTATTTTGTATCATGTTTGATGATACATGCAAACTTGGGTGTGTGTATGCTTTGAACCATGTTTAGGTTAATGGTTAGGGTTTTTATTTATTTATTTATTTATCCATTTTGGCAAAAATAAAATGGTGGAATTCTTTTTTTTTATTTGAAGCTTCATGAAGCTTTGAAAAGTTCAAACCATTTTGTTTTTTCCTAAACCTAACCATTCACCTAAACCCTAGTTTAGTCTCTTCACTAGTTACACTAACCCATGGTTGCTATATGATAAGATCACTTGATTTATTATTATTAATCAATTGATTTTATTATGCTTATCATATTCTTTTTCTTCTTCTTCTTCTTCTTCAAGAAGAAGAAACCTTGCTACCTCCAATGGTGTCATGATCAAAAGAGTGAGAAATCCAAATCCAAAGTGAACCCACTTCCTATTTCTTCATCCTCTACCACTTGCCATGTAGTAGAGTGTGTTATCCTCACAAGTTCTATGACCAAGTGAAGATGGAGCTTGATCTTGAGTTGCCTCGACGTAGATCATCTTCGGCATCGAAGTCGACGACCTAGCCCGCCCATTTCTCCGATAAAGCCGACGCTAGAGTCCGGGATCCGATGATCGCAGCGAAGGGACATCGTCACGGAGCTAAAGAAGTGGAGGACCGGATCTACAAAGGTTGTAGTCCCTTTCATTTATTAGTTAAGTTGTTAACTTCTTGTTGTTTCGCCTTACCTCTAGTAACGATCTTGTATTAGGGTTTCTCGGCACAAGAAATTTTTGAATTGGACATGGTTGATCTGTTATAGAACCTCATGGGTGTGCCCAGGAACCCTACAGTGGTATTAGAGCCTAGCTAGAGCCTTAGGCGAAGTGTAGACGATTTTAGAAGTCCGATCGAACCCGAAACCCTAATCCAAAACCATCCTCTGTACATTTTTTGAAATCTGGGATTTTTGTGAATTAAAAATATGCAGAAAATTCAGCAGGATTTTCTAAGAAAAACTGTGAAGCACGTGCGCCTGAGTCCACTAAAGCGCCACGGAAACGCGGCACAAGCATGGCTCGTGCGGCGGTTCCGCGGCCATACTGTACCATTATGTTGTGAATTTTGCACAATAATTTCTTTCTTTAGTTGCTGAGTTTTCTGGGAATTTTTAAAGTTTACTCAAGAGTTGAGTTTTCTGGGTTGAATTGGGAGTTCGTAGATTCGATCGGATTGTCTAATTTTGTCTATGTGTTTTTCCGGGTATTTTAGAACATGTTAAAAAGTTCGACCGGATATAAATACCCAATTTTTCCCCTGCCGAGAAATTTCCAACCGTTGGACTTTTCCGTAGTTTGAGAACGTTCTGAGTAGTGCAAGTAACGCGATGGACCCTCTAGAAGACAACAAACCTTAACTCGATTATGTGACCGTCTTGAACTGCCCTTTGAACCTTAGGGTTTGGGGCAGTACGGCGTGCCACATGTGAGGTGTTGGCTTGACCCTTCTACGGCTGTACCGTTGGTACTGTGGCATGAAGTGAATGTTCTTAAACCTATTTCATGTGTTGAGCTGTTTCGGGAAAACTTGGGTGTTTGATTGTTCGATCGAAAAGTTTAACATTTTCCATTTATCTGGATTGTGATACAACATTGGGAATTCACAAGTAGTTATGAGATAACTGATATGAATGTTATAAACATAGCACTTTAGTCTCACTTGATCGGTTTCCACGGAATTTTGATGCGATCAAAAGTCCGTCGCAATCACGTAGCGTACGCGGATACTCGCCGGATAAACTTAATAGACAGCTACACCCCTTAGCCTCGACCAAGTGACTGTAGGAGAACCCCGTCGCCAAAGAGCATCCGTTCGGATGCTCGCGGCAGCGGTGTTCCGCCTTGGTGCACTTCTTCGACGGTATCGGGGGTGCGGCCGTCTACTAAAGTTTGCGACGAGCGTTCGTATTGGATGTCGGGAATCTTGTTGAATTGTCCGACTTTATATTGAAAAGTGTTTTCGATATTGAGACTAAAATGCGGGGTTTATAATTCTTAGGCATGCGATGTCTATGAAGGTTGCGGATTCCAACTGTTGTAGTTTTACACTTTCTTTTCTGCGATCGTAAGTGTAATATGTGATATCGCCGGTTTCATTGCTATATGTCAACGACAATTGGGATGGGCATATTTACTTACGTTGATGACATATGATGTTATGTGTTGCTGGATATGTTATATTGGATCGTCGTGTTTGAATAGCCGGGTTTTTTTTATGTGAGATGAGTGTTTTTCATTTTCATTCATGTAAAAACTTGTATGTAATATTCTTTTATTGGGGCACTTCCAGGTTGCGGAAGTTGTCACCGTTGATGTATATTATTTACTTTTCCGCATTAGGATAGACCCAAGGAGGGGAGCACAAGTAACCGGGTTCTAGGGTCCAGTGGGAGACCATCTCGAGGAGTCGAGTCTGGGTCTCCTAACTCTAGAATTGGTAGGGTTGCTTGCCACTCTCGTAGGGGTCTAGGGGTATGGGATTGGCTATTCGTCACGACCGTGGAATCCGTGTTTTATACTGGCTCGTATTAAAAACACGGACGTCCTAGTATATCCAATATTTCATATGATATTTTCTGCTGCGTTATCTGTGATGTGATCATGTGATATGTTTAGATAGATATAGTATATAGTATATATGATATATTATATAGACGTTACTTATGTTTTACACCCGCGCTAGCCCTGCCCTGCTCTGCCGTTAGTTATTTAACCTAACGGTGCACGAGGGGACATCGAGGCGAATGCGGATGGCATAAGCGTACGTTATATTTATCTATGATGTTTAGGTGGACTTAATGATGGGATAATTCATTAATGTGATTAATGAAAGAAAATAAACTTAAATAATATTGTGGAATCGAATTTAAAAATAAAACAGGTAGCTACAGTTCTTGCTTTGCATCGCGGTGTTCCTTGTAGAACATCCTGCACCTTATTCGATAAGGAAAGGACCGAGATCCCTTCACCGGGAGTGACTCCTTTAGCAATAACTGGCAGATGCTACAACCCTCGGTTTGTCTTTTGATTGCTTCTATAGTTTTTTCTTTGCACAGAGGTATATGTGATATATCCTGCACCTTATTCAATGAGGAAAGGGCCGACGATCCCTTCACCGGGAGTGACCCCTTTAGCAAAACTAGAAAAGCCTCAAAAACACTCCATTTAAAAACCATTTGATTCCGTAACGAGATCAAGTTCAAAGCGTTAAAGGTTTTCATAAAAACCATTCGCAACCCTCCGTCATTTTAGGAAGTAGAGTACTTAGTATTCGTGCTGTGTTTGTTGACCATAGTCAAGGCACAGTGTACGGTAGGTAAGTGATGTCTACCTACACCGCATATGATGCGATTAGTTAGGACAGTCGCGTGATTTTGTTGACCTTAGTTAAGGGTCATGTGGGTGGGTCTAATTAATCACGAAATGACGAGTAGAACTTGACTAGTACTTATGATTTGTTGACCATAGTTAAGGTCATAGGTGCTAGGGGTAAAAACCATTATCGGGAGTTTCAAGTGTTGAAATTTGCAATGAGATTGCATACCTTCTATATGATAGTTGGATCCCGATACCCACTGCGAGTAATTGTTACTCCTAGGAGAGTTTTGCACTTTACAATTAGCCGATCAAGTAGGTGTCTAGAAAGGTGTCAACGGGGTTACGCCTCTGGGAAAACGAGGTTTACTTTAATTAGGTCCGTGCGAAAGCACGGGAAACCTCCCTCAAAGTACCGACAATGGCCTGGCTGAAAGATTGGCGAACTTGTAGAGTGTAATTAATCCCGGCTAGTCTTTCCTTTTAGGGTTTGAAGGAAGATTTGATAAAAACAGTGGGAGCCATCCTGATTAGATAAAATAAATAAACAATCTAATCTTGAAAGAGCGCACGCAGAGTGTTTTCTTTTCTCTCTCTCCAGGTAGCGACCATATCACTCCTTAATCAAGATAATAATATGGATGTATTGACCGAACCTGCTTGTTATACTGAGCTGGGGAACGTTGGAGCCGCTCTAACTTATAATTGTTATAAGACAGAGCAGGAAATAGGGGAATACCAGAATTCCTATGCCACCCAAACGAAGAAAGTGCATATGATGCATCTCCTTCGGGTGTGTTCATTATAAAATACTGTTTCTCAGTGTCCTCTACGTCCTAGGTATTAGATACCGGATCAGGATCCCGCAAATGTAATCCGTTACATAGGGCTACAGAAAGGTAGAGAACTGAGTACGGGTGATAAAGTTTCATGAGACAGAAAACGGGGCAAGTGTTGCAGCCAAGTCTGTTGGTCACTGTCACCCTGTATTACAAAAACATTGATTCTGAACAAATGCTATTAGATACTGAACCTGATGTACAAAATCATATCAATCTCTTTACTAGTAAAGAAGGATATAATTTTGTATTGTTGGATAATGTTTTGAACATTTCCTATATCAAAAGTTGATCGGTTCAGGCATGTTATCTAAAAGCATTGACGTTCTAAATCAAACTATAGTTTCTAATATACGGAACACACACAAGAGGAAGAGTTCAGAAATGAACGAATCCTTCTTGAGACATTGTAGACCAGGTCATATCAATGCGATCCGACTGGCTGAAGTTACATTTAGATGCATATTTAAATTAGTTTGAATTTACATCTTATGAAACTTGCCAGTCATGTCACAAAGATTAGATGACCATAGCTCTGTTTATTAGAAACAGAGAAAGAGTTAGTGAACTCTTGGGACTGATACATAATGATGTATTCAAGGTACCCAGTCTACACATGCCAGGACCGGTTCTTTGTACTTCATTACATTCTCTGATGATCTCTCAAGATTCAGCCATATGTTCCTGTTGAAACATAAGTCCGAAGCTTTTGAGATAGTCACAGAATATAAGTTGGAAGTAGAGAACCAAAAAACAGGTATAAATATTATGTCCTTTGATAAGATCAGGGAGGAGAATACTTGTGCATAGAATTCCTGGACTATTCTAAAGGAGAATGAGATTCTCTTTCGGTGTTACTCCTCTGAATACACCACAGCACAATTATGTATCGGGGTGGAGCAATCGCACCATATTAGATATGGTGTGCTCTATGATAAGTACTACTGAGTTACCTATTTCCTTTTGGGGTTGTGCACTTGAGAAGCTGCATACCTATTGAACAAGGTTCGAATCAAATCAGTGCCTACCACTCCATATAAGATATGGTATGGGAAGAACCTATCTCTTAAGTAAGTTAAGATTTGGGATTGTCCGGCCTATGTCAAAAGCAAAATCCGGACAAGATCAAGGCAAGGTCAGTTCTGTAGAACTGGAAGGGTTCCAGCTATACAAAACTGCAGCTGATTTGACAGGACCAAAGGATTCTATAGTCCCCGACGAACCTCAGCCTCTCCGCCGATCTGGTAGGGTTCCTCATCCGCCTGAGAGATACTTCGGTTTCTCGATTACAGTGGGAGCGAGGAATGCATCATGAGATGATGACCCAACTAGTTTCGAGCAGGCCATCGAGAGTAGGGACTCTGTAAGAATGGCTGGATGCTTAGCGATCTGAGATGGAATCCATGTACACCAACAAAGTATGGACTTTGGTTGCTATATCTGAAGGGTTAAATCCCCATCAGGAGCAAGTATATCTTGAGAAGATTACTTGGTGTAGATGGAAAAGTTGAGACTTTCAAAGCTAGACTTGTTAAAGGTTTTCGTCATCGACCAGTCGTAGATAATGATGAAACCTTTTCCAGTGGCTATGCTTAAGTCCATCCGGATCCTACTTAACATTGCAGCATACCATGACTACGATATCTGGTGGTTGGGTGCCATGACTGCTTTTCAAAATAATGATTTAGAAGAGAACGTATATAAGTACACAGCCAGAGGGTTTCGTAAATAGTGGGAGCAGCGGAAACGTGTGCAAGTTGCTTTACAGGATAAAACAGGCATCGCGGAGTTGGAACATCTGTTTTGATGTGCTAGTCAAAGAGTTTTGACTTCATCAAAAAAGGTAGATGAACCTTGTATATACAAAAAGGTAGTAGGGAGTATGGTGGTGATCCTCGTAGAGTACATAGATGACATACTCTAGATAGGGAAGGAGTTTCCTATACTGCACACGGTCAATCTCCTCTTATCACAAGGATTCTCCATATAGGATCAAAGTGATACCTCCTAAATCCTAGGTTTTGGATCTATGAGATAGATCTAAATGGATGTTAGGGTTCTCACTACATGTAGTGAGATGGTGTCAATCGATCCTGGGGGGAATCACTGGAAAGGTTCCAGGGTGATAAGAACGACTGAATGTCAGTCGCAGGCATTGTCTTTACCCTCAGTGGAGGGACGGTATGTTGGAAGAGTTCCAAGCTATATGCCGTGGCAGACTAGACGATAAAGGCTGATGACATCGCTATTAAAGATACTACCAAAGTGGCAGTTTGGGTGTATATTGGTTCATAAGATGAACTTGGTTCCTGCCATTGTGTGACAATGGAAGTGTGGCTTTGGCCCAGGAACCCCGATCCCATCAGTGACCCAGACATATTCTGAGGCAGCATCACCTGATCATGGAGATAGTTGATCTCCAAGGTGATCGAGGTTAGGAGAGTAGACTCAGAGGACAACATGGCGGATCCACTCACAAAGGCTTTTTCCCAGAGAGAGACTCATATGGGATGGTTGAGTATGTGATACTGCAACCACTGCTACAGATGGCCCTAGTGCAAGTGGGAGATTGTTAGTTATATGTATGCCCTAGAGGCCATTACTGTACATAGGATGTATATTGTAGTGGATGCTGGGACATATATAGGTAGGACTTTCTTGCTCGACATGATAGTACGCTATCTGGTTGCTCTTTATCTTAACATGTATACTTGCAGTCACTCTATTACATGTTGATAAAGCCCTTAGGATGTGTACTCGACTTCCTGGACTATGATGCAGATCATACTAGTGGGGCCTGGGTAGTCAATGAGTACATCCTTCAATGTTCCTAGTCGTGGGAATATCGAGACGGGGCATCGATATTCTAGAGTAGACTAGCGTATATCTTCTCGACCCAAGTGATGGGCGATGGATGATCCCATATCCATTGGTGTTTGACATCAGAGATGGTATGCGGGTGCTCAGTGATGACTGGGTACACTGAACGGACTCGCTGAGAACTCCCAGATGGTATTATACCTCACGTCAGATGGCAATTCTCTGGTGACACTGGTACATCTTAGTCTGTTGACCCGAGATCGTCATAGAGTCTTGTGTGTCTCCCGCTGCGCTTTGATTTCCACCCTACCACGGCTCTACTGAGTTGTGTAAACAGGTGGTTTTTGGGTACAGTCCCGATTCACATGGAGGCAATGAGAGATAGGAGGGGATTCGTCTCTCCCGGTATTGGGGGTTGATGTTGCGCTATGCATGACTGGCCATAACTGGAAATCCCTGGCCAGGGTTGCAGTGATATACTGGTAAGAGTTATCAGTAGTTTCACGATTGTTATGGAGCTTACACCGGCATGACTTATCAAGCTACTGGGGTCTGACGTTTACCACCCCTAGGCGAGATATGCGACATATCAGACGAATAGACCGGACTGTACGGTAAGTGTTGCAGGTTGGATTCACAGGAGTGTGAGCGGGCTTGCTCGTTGATCTTCTGATCGCTCAATACCTGTGTGGCCGTTACGTTTAGCAGACCGCTTGCGGCTTGTGGGTGTTTGATAAGATTATCACCTGCTGCCGGCGTATTGACGAGTCTTTAGAGTCCTACACAGAGGTACGAGTCTTTAGAGTCCTACACAGAGGTTTCCTGGCTCAAGCGAAACGAAATAGGAGCGCATATGAGATTGTTAGTGTATATGCCCTAGAGGCCATTACTTGGAAGCTTGGGATATTCACAGTTGTACAGACAATCTTGCTCGATATAGTAGTATGCTACTTGGTTTGTCTCTGCTTTAATGTGTACATGTGTGTTTCTTTACTATATCACCTATACGCATTAGTAGAGCCCTTAGGATCTTTGCTGGATTACCGGCGTTGTGATGGCGATCACACTTGTGGGGGCTGGGTAATCCACAATCACATCCTTATACACGTCCCTAGTCGTGGGATTATCGAGATCGGGCATCGATACTCCAGAGTAGACTAGCGTATGCGCTTCTCATCCCAGCACGGGAGACGGTCTGTCCCACAGCCGTCAGTAGTATATGAGATAGTATGTGGGTGCTCGTTAGGTTACGAGTACACTGGACAGGACTCGTCGGGAACTGATGGTTGGTATTATACCTATCGTCAGTTATCAGTTCCCAGGTGAAATGAGTATAGCTTAGTCCGCTGACTTGACACAGTCACTTCGCCTCGAGTGTGTTCCCACTGTTCTTTGATTACCACCCTACCACGGCTCTACTGAGTCGTGGAAACAGGTAGTAGTTGGGTGCAGTCCTGAAGCACTTGGAGGCAGTGACGGTTAGACAGGATTCGTCTCTCCCGGTATTGGGGGTTGACATCGCGCTGTGTCTAGGAGAGCCATTACACGAGTAGTCCCTGGCCAGGGCAAGCGAGATATACTGGTAGGTTTCCAGTGTTATCTCAGGGTGTTCTGGGCTTCACTCCGACACGACTTGTACCGCTATTAGGGGACTGACGTTTACCGCCCCCTAGGCCCGCCATGCGATGTATCAGACGAACAGACCGGACTGTACGGAGATTGTCACATACAGACTCAGTAGGAGTTCGGATGGGTTTACCTCATCGGCCTTCTTATCGACATCTACCTGGGGACCGTTACGTACAGCTAGTGCCGCTTGTGGTCTGTTGTTAAACCCACTGCCAGCGCAGTGTCGAGTCTTTAGAGTCCCACACAGAGAGTTTCCCTGCACTGAGCGAAACGTGTAGAGGCCGTATGGTTTTACGGCAGGGCTCCGATCACTTACGTACACTTGTGTGCGTGTGGTGTTCGGGTAGGCAATACTAGTGGGCTTTGGTTTAAGCCGGATCCTAGTATTGCACGGATGGATTTGTTTTGTCTTCTGCGCATCCGCATTCTACGGAATGCGGATGCAGGTGTGTATGCACAGTTTTCCGGAGCGATGAAGGAGGATGTGCCACATCAGGGTTTTGGCAGTTGGTTCGGCCAAAACCGTTATGTGGCAGGCTCATTAGGGTTTTGACAGTTGATTCGGTCAAAACCATTTTGAGGCGGACTCATTAGGGTTTTGACTATTCGTTTGGTCAAAAACCATTATGAGCCGCGGACATCATTTACTAATCCTTTTAGTGATAATTTTAAAATGGCTAATTGCATTAACCATTTGACCACATTGACCTCTCTTGACTTTGTTGACCGGTTGACAGTGTTGACCATTGACCTTCAAGAGAGGTCTACACTCTTCTTTTCATTTTCTTTTTCTTTTTTGATTTTGATAATGGTCATTTCAATGTAGCCATCAAATTTTATCTTGATAAGATTGGTAATGATGGTTTAGTGCATTATTGAACCATGGTTCATTTTCTTTAGCTCATAATTCTTTTCTCATTCTCTCTCTTGCTCTTTCTCATGAGAAGAAAAGAAATGTTCCATGGTTGCTAGCTCCTTCATATTCCTCCTCTTGACAAATTCTTTTGATCTCATGTGTTGAGAGAAAAAGAATCCACATAGAAAAACATCACCATCATTCTCTTCTACACAACCTAGGGTACCAAGACTAGCAATCTTGTTGCCCTAGTTACCTCGGCTCGAGGTGGAGCTCGGTGTACATCTCTCGGGTGGATCGTCTTCGACTCAAGGAGGCCGTGGAGGTGACCAAAGTCCGGATCAACCCTCGGAGCAAGCAAGGAGAAGAACAACAAGTAGAGAAGGAGTTCAAGTTGAGGTATAACCCCTAGCCGAGTAGATAAATCTCTAGTTAGGATGCTAGTGTGTTGTTTAGCAAAGATCCGGCTTTTACGGTCCATGTCACCAAGTCTAGAAAAAAATTTGTTTTACCGTTTCCGCAACCCCGAAAGTATCGGGAGAGGTAACGAGGACCTAACAGTGGTATCAGAGCCTAACTAAACACACCCTAGCATGTTAGCAAAGTATTTAGAATATCGACCGAACGAAAAACCGCAAAACACCCCGGAAACCCTAAGTTTCTGCCGATTTTTTTTCTGCTCAAAAAATAATAAATCATGTCTTAAAAATCGGCTCAGGCTTTTTATAGAACACTGGAGAAAAACGATCCCCTAACTCGGTTAAAGCGCCGCGGAACCACGGCATAAGCTTGGTTATGCCGCGGAACCGCGGCCGAGTTAACTCAGTTGGGGTTCTGGTTTCCTGCAGTGTTCTTGTTTGGGTATTTTGGGTTTTTTAGAATATGATTTTTCTGCCCAGATTTTCCAGAAAGCAAAATTTGTTTTTGGGGCTTAAAAATCCGTATTTTTGGTCGATTTTCTGTAGATTTTGACTAATGGTTATATCTGTAATGTTATATGTGTATTGAACGTCTACTAATCGCTATATGTCGATTAGTTGGGGTTATACATATCTGTGATATGTGTTGTTGATGGTATGTGTATATGAATTCGTTGGATTGTCGCGGATGAATAGCCGGGGTGGATGTGAGATGAGAGTTTCTTTTTCTTTCATTCATGTAATAAATTTGTAAATTGATGTAATATTATTTGTATGGCCGCACAACCGGGTCGGGGTTGTAGCCGTCATTGTATAATTCTTTTTACTGTTTTTGCTCCTAGGATAGACCCATGGAGGGGGTGCACAAACTACCGGGTATCTTGAAGTGCCGAGTGGCCTACTCACGGTGTTGAGGGAGGTTGATTCGCTTCGGGTACTTGGCGGGTAGTTTGCCGCACCCGTAGGGGTCTTGGGTAGGGTATTGGCTATTCATCGCGACCGTGTAATCCGCTTTTCATTGCAGGCTCGAACGAATCGCGGGTTCCTAGTATATCCAAAGTGTTCATCTGTGATCTGGATTGGCTATCATTGCTATATATTTATATATAATAACTATTTAGGCGTTGCTTATGTTTTTCAGCCGCGCTAGCCCAGCCCCCGCTCTGTCGTTAGTTAAGTAACCTAACGGGTGATGACGGGGCCCCGTGGCGAATGTGAATGGCATAAGCGTACGTCATATTTTGGTTGTTTTCTGCAATGGTAGGATTTAAATGATGGGACGCATTAAAAGAACTAATGCAAGAAAAGAAACCTAAAAGACGTTGTTGGAACAATTTTTTCAAAAAGCTGTTATTGCAAGGACGTTCATTTTTTGTTTTGCATTGAGGTATTCGGTTATGAATGCCCAGCACCTCATTCGATGAGGCAAGGGCTGAGATCCCCTCATCGGGAGTGACCCCTTGGACAAAAGTTTGCGTCAGGGTAATAACTTCACTATAGTCAATTATTCTTGCTTTGCATCGAGGTATTCATCTTATGAATGCCCAGCACCTCACTCGACGAGGAAAAAGCCGAGATCCCTTCACAGGGAGTGACCTCTTTAGCAAAAAGTTTTCGCCACTATATTTTCAAAAAGATTACCAGGTTCCTTCAACGATATCAAGTTCATTACGTTAACGGGTTTTTCGCCAAAAACCCAGCCGTAGCCCTCCGTCATTTCTTACAAGTAACACTTAGTATTCGTGCTGCGTTTGTTGACTCCGTCAAGGCGTAGTGTACGGTAGCTAAGTGCTGCTTGTTTGTATCGGTATATGGGATTGATTAGGATAGTCATATAACCTTGTTGACTCCGTCAAGGGTTATGCGGGCGGGTTTAATGCAATCCAGATAATGACGGGTTGAACTTGACTAGGACTCTTTGATTTGTTGACTCCGTCAAGATCACTTGGGTCCTAGGGGCAAAAACCACATCGGGAGTTTCTAAAGAAACTGAAACTTGCAGATTTAGCATACCTTCTGGAGTGTGGTGACTAGAGTGGATTCCATCTAGGTTATCACACAATGACAGTTGGATCCCGATCCCACTGATGAGTTGGATTACTCTCGGGAGATTATTTCACTTAATGATCAATGCTATAAACCTAGTAGGTGTCTAGAAAGGTGTTAGCGGGGCTACGCCCCCAGGGAAAAGAGGTTCTTAAATTAAGGAACTTCGCGAAAGCATTGGAAAACCTCCCTCGAAGTACCGACACTAGCCTGGTTGAAAGGTTAAGCAAGTATTGTGACGTGAATTAAATCCCGACTAGTTCTTCTTTTAAAAGGTTTTAAGAAAGAATTTGAGGAAACAGTGGGAGACATCCTGGTTAGATAAACTAATAAACCAATCTAATCTTGCAAGAGCGCACGCTGAGTGTTTCTTTTCTCTCTCTCCAGGTAGCAACCATTTCATGCCCTAATCAAGATAATAAAATGTATCGCTTGACCGATCCGAATTCTTATTCGGGGCTGGGGAACGTTGGTTCAACTCTAACTTATGACAACAGTCATAAGTATGAGCAAGGGAAAGGGGATTGTATGGATTCCCAGGATACCCAGTTGAAGAAGAAGCATGGTTGTGCATCTACTTCAGGTGTTCTTGTAATTGAGAACTGTTTTATGGTCAGCCCTACCTCCTGGGTACTAGATACCGGATCAGGATCTCATATATGTAATTTATTGCATGGACTGAGAAAAAGTAGGAAAGTTGCACCGGGTGATATGTCGCTAAGAGTAGCGAACGGAGCACAAGTTAATGCGGCAGCCGTCGGTGAATATCACCTAGTATTGCTAAATGGCAAGACTATGATTTTGAACGATTGCTACTATGTACCCTCCATGGTTTGCAACATCATATCAGTTTCTTTACTCGATAAAGATGGATATAACTTTGTTCTTGATAGAAATATCATGAACATTTACCTTCATAAGGTACTGGTTGCAGAGGGTACACTGTGTAATGGTATCTACGTTCTAAATCAGAATACAGTTCTCAATATACAAAACACACGCAAGAGGAAGAATTCAGATACGAATGAATCCTACTTGTGGCATTGTAGACTTGGTCATATTGGAGAGAAAAGACTGAGTAAGTTGCATAAACATGGACTCTTGAATGCGTTCGAGTTTTCATCTTATGAAACTTGTCAGTCTTGTCTCAACGGGAAGATGACCAAATCTCTGTTCACCGGACATGGAGAAAGAGCAACAGAGCTCTTAGGACTCATACACAGTGATGTATGTGGTCCAATGTCTATACATGCAAGGGGTGGGTTCTCCTACTTCATCACATTCACTGACGATCTCTCTAGATTCGGATATGTGTATCTTATTAAACACAAATCTGAAGCTTTTGAGAAATTCAAGGAATTCAGAAAGGAAGTAGAGAACCAGACTGGCAAAAGTATCAAGATCCTCCAGTCTGATAGAGGAGGGGAGTACTTAAGCACGGAATTCCTAGATTACTTAAAAGAGAATGGTATTCTCTCTCAGCTTACTCCTCCTTATACACAACAGCACAACGGTGTTTCGGAGCGGAGGAATCGTACCCTATTGGATATGGTTCGCTCCATGATGAGTAGTGCCGAGTTGCCTCTTTCATTTTGGGGACATGCGCTTCAGACAGCAGCATACCTACTGAATTGTTAGTTATATGTATGCCCTAGAGGCCATTACTGTACATTGGATGTATATTGTAGTGGATGCTGGGACATATATAGGTAGGACTTTCTTGCTCGACATGATAGTACGCTATCTGGTTGCTCTTTATCTTAACATGTATACTTTCTGTCTCTCTGATTACATGTTGATAAAGCCCTTAGGATGTGTACTCGACTTCCAGGACTATGATGCAGATCATACTAGTGGGGCCTGGGTAGCCAATGAGTACATCCTTCATTGTTCCTAGTCGTGGGAATATCGAGACGGGGCATCGATATTCCAGAGTAGACTAGCGTATATCTTCTCGACCCATGTGATGGGCGATGGATGATCCCATATCCATTGGTGTTTGACATCAGAGATGGTATACGGGTGCTCAGTGGAGACTAGGTACACTGAACGGACTCGCCGAGAACTCCCAGATGGTATTATACCTCACGTCAGATGGCAGTTCTCTAGTGACACTGGTACAGCTTAGTCTGTTGACCCGAGATCGTCATAGAGTCTTGTGTGTCTCCCACTGTGCTTTGATTTCCACCCTACCACGGCTCTACTGAGTTGTGCAAACAGGTGGTTTTTTGGTACAGTCCCGATTCACATGGAGGCAATGAGCGATAGGAGGGGATTCGTCTCTCCCGGTATTGGGGGTTGATGTTGCGCTATGCTCGACTGGCCATAACAGGAAATCCCTGGCTAGGGTTGCAGTGATATACTGGTAAGAGTTATCAGTAGTTTCACACATGTCATGGACTTCACGTCGGCATGACTTATCGAGCTATTGGGGTCTGACGTTTACCATCCCTAAGCGAGATATGCGACATATCAGACGAACAGACCGGACTATACGGTAAGTGTTACTGGTTGGATTCACAGGAGTGTGAGCGGGCTTGCTCGTCGATCTTCTGATCGCTCAATACCCGGGTGGCCGTTACGTTTAGCAGACCGCTTGCGGCTTGTGGATGTTTGATATGATCATCATCCGCTGCCGGCGTATTGACAAGTCTTTAGAGTCCTACACAGAGCTTTTCTGGCTCAATCGAAACGAAATAGGAGCGCATATGAGATATGTGCGGGACCGAGAATAATACCAGTATGTGATACTTTATTCGATTCTCGCGATTTGTGACTGTTAGTGTATATGCCTTAGAGGCCATTACTGTAACATACTAGTTTGTATATTACTTAATGGAAGCTTGGGATATTCACCTTGTATAAACAATCTTGCTCAATATAGTAGTATGCTACTTGGTTTGTTTCTACTTCAATGTGTACTTGTGTTTATTTCAGTATATCACTTATACGCATTAGTGGAGCCCTTAGGATCTTTGCTTGATTACCAGCGTTGTGATGGCAGTCACACTAGTGGGGGCTGGGTAATCTATAAGCACATCCTTATACAGGTCCCTAGTCGCAGGACTATCGAGACAGGGCATCGATACTCCGGAGTAGACTAGCGTATGCGCTTCTCATCCCAGTGTGGGAGATGGTCTGTCCCACAGCCATCAGTACGTCGTACTGGAGATAGTATACGGGTGCTCGTTGGGTTACGAGTACACTGGACAGGACTCGTCGGGAACTGATAGGTTGGTATTATACCTATCGTCAGTTATCAGTTCCCAGGTGACATGAGTACAGCTTAGTCCGCTGATTTGACACTAGCACTTCGCCTCGAGTGTGTTCCCACTGTACTTTGATTACTACCCTACCACGGCTCAAAGGAGTCGTGCAAACGGGTAGTAGTTGGGTACAGTCCCGAAGCACTTGGAGGCAGTGACGGTTAGACAGGATTCGTCTCTCCCGATATTGGGGGTTGACATCGCGCTGTGTCTAGGAGAGCCATTACACGAGTAGTCCCTGGCCAGGGCAAGCGAGATATACTGGTAGGCTTCCAGTGTTATCTCAGGGTGTTTTGGGCTTCACTCCGGCACGACTTGTACCGCTATTAGGGGACTGACGTTTTACCGCCCCCTAGGCCCGACATGCGATGTATTAGACGAACAGACCGGACTGTACGGAGACAGTCACATTCAGACTCAGTAGGAGTTCACCTCGTCAGCCTTCTTGTCGGCATCAACCTGGGGACCGTTACGCACAGCTAGTGCCGCTTGCGGTCTGTGGTTAAACCCACTGCCATCGTAGTGTCGAGTCTTTAGAGTCCCACACAGAGGGTATTCGCCTCTGGGAAAAACAGAGTAGAGGCCGCATGGTTTTGCGACAGGGTTCGTTCTCATTCGCGCACTTGTGCACGTTTGGAGTCCGGACGGATTTTACTGGCTGGCTCTGGTTTGAGTCTGATACTGGTATATGTTTTGGGGTTGCTTTTATGTCTCAGTATTCATGTTCCTCGGAACAAGAATGCAGGTGTGTATGCACAGTTGTTTGAGAAGGAGGAAGAAGACTTTCATTAGGGTTTCGGAACGGGTGCGTATGCACAGTTGACAGTCGTCTTTTTCCAAACCCTAATGGATTTATGTTATATCAATTAATAATATTAATAAAATGAAATTGTGTCATGGTTGGATTTTGTTGACTAGTTGACCATGGTTGACTTGTTGACCATGGTTGAAGTTTTGACCATCATCATTACAAAAGAAAGATGCTCTTTGATTCTAGCATTTTCATTTAATGTTTGAAATGATAATGGCCATTCCTAAACCTTCCATCAACTATTTCATTATCATTATTATTATTAATTTGATAATTCTTTTTCTTTTGGTATTATGGTTGCAAGAAAGAAAAAGATAGCTCATTCTATCATTTAGCTTCTCTCCTCACTTGATCTTCTTCTTCCTCTAGCAAAAGGAGAATTCTTCTCATGTGTTGAGAATCCCTCTCCTTAAAAGAAAAGCACCCCTTAGACACACTCTACTCACTCTAGGATCAAAGGTTTAGCAAGCCGAAGATTCTAGTTCTCTCAAAGTTCGAGAAAGAGCCCGAAGGTTGAACCCTCAGGTGGATCCATCTTTGACGGAAGAAGGCAACGAGGAAGAACCATCAACCTCTACAAGTTTTCAAGAAGAAGGAGTTCAAGTTAGGTATAACAATCTTTCCGAGTAGCTAACTCTCTTTAGCTTGTTTGCTAGTTTAGTTTAGAAAAGATCCCGACTTTGTTAGTCCATGTTGCCCCATGCGCTAAAAATTTGAGTTTTATACCGTTTCCGCCTCCCCGTAAGAACCGGGGGTCGCAACGTGGACTTACAGTGGTATCAGAGCCTAACTAAACTTAAACTAGCTTGGTAGTGAAGTGTAACGAAGTTCGGAACCGAAAAATCCAAAAACCAAACTTTTCTAAAACCCTAGTTTCTGTTAAAAATTTTTCTGGTCGAAACAAAATTTATTATACACCTAAATTCGGCTCAGGGTTTTGTTAGAACACCCAAGAAAAACGATCCCCTGATTCCTTCAAACCGCCGCGGTTCCGCGGCAATAGGTATGCATTTGCCGCGGAACCGCCGCCGTTTAGGGTCCTCTCGTGATCGGGTTTTGTGCAGTATTCTTATGGTAGGGTTTTGGGATTTTTCAGATATATTATATGTGCCCAGATTTTCCAGAATAGAAATTTATTTTTGGGGGCCTATAATTCCGTATTTTTTCCGAACTTCACTACACTTGGACTATATTGGTTATATCTGTGATGTTTGTATGTATTGAACGTCGGCTAATCGCTATAAGTCGATTAGTCGGGGTTATACATCTCTATGTTCTGTGTTTGATATTGGAATGTGTATATGAATGTGTTGGACTGTCGCGGGTGAATAGCCGGGGTGGATGTGAGATGAGCTTTTGTTTTTCTTTCATTCATTTGTAATATGTAAATTGATATAATATTATTATTTGTTTGGCCGCACAACCGGGTCGGGGTTGTAGCCGTCATTGTATAATTCTTTTTACTGTTTTTGCTCCTAGGATAGACCCATGGAGGGGTGCACAAACTGCCGAGTACTTGGCGGGTAGTTTGCCGCACCCGTAGGGGTCTTGGGTGGGTTTTTGGCTATTCACCGCGACCGTGTAATCCGCTTTTCATTGCAGGCTCGAACGGATTGCGGATTCCTAGTATATCCAATGTATTCATCTGTGATCTGTAATGTCTATCATTGCTATATTTATAACTATTTAGGCGTTGCTTATGTTTTACAGCCGCGCTAGCCCAGCCCCCGCTCTGTCGTTAGTTAAGTAACCTAACGGGTGATGACGGGGCCCCGTGGCGAATGCGAATGGCATAAGCGTACGTCATATTTTGGTTGTTTTCTGCAATGGTAGGATTTAAATGATTGGACGCATTAAAAGAACTAATGCAAGAATATCACGCATTAAAAGAACTAATGCAAGATAATAAACCAAGCTAAAGTCGTTGGAACACTTTCGAAAAACCACTCGGTTCTTTTCAAAACTAACTTTTAAATGCGGAGATTGAGCCACTCCTTTTAAAATCTATCTCGTTCCATCGATTATATCAAGTTCACTACGTTCACGGTTTCGCCAAAACCATTCGTAGCCCTCCGTCGTTTCGTATGAATATTCAATAGTATTCAAGCTATGTTTGTTGACCTTCGTCAAGGCATAGAGATTGGTAGCTGTTGGGTATTCATATGTAGCATAGATAGATGCGTTGGTTTGGGACAGTCGTATTGCCTTGTTGACCTTCGTCAAGGGTATATACGGGTGGGTTCAAATTAACCTGGAAAATGACGGGCATAACTTGACATGTGACTTATGATTTGTTGACCTTCGTCAAGGTCATAAGAGCATGGGGAAAAAATCCACATCGGGAGTTTCATAAGTACTGAAACTTGCTAGATTTGCATACCAATTGGAGTGTGGTGATTCTGGTAGGATTCCTTCAGTTTCGTCACGCGATGATATTTGGATCCCAATCCTACTGTGAGTATATGCTACTCCTCGGGAAATTTCTCACTAAACGATCAATGCTATAAACCTAGTAGGTGCCTATAAAGGTGTTAGCGGGGCTACGCCCCCAGGGAAAAGAGGTTATTTAATTAAGGAACTTTGCGAAAGCGTTGGAAAACCTCCCTCGAAGTATCGACACTAGCCTGGCTGAACGGTTAAGCAAGTATTGTGCGGTGGGATTGATCCCGACTAATTCTTCCTTTATGGTTTGAGGAGGGATTCGAGAGACAGTGGGAGCCATCCTGTTTAGACAAATTAAAAACCACTCTAAACTTGCAAGAGTATCGTGCTAAAGTGTTTCTTCTCTCTCTCCTAATTGCAGCGACCAATCAACATGACTGGACTTAAGTTACTTCTAGATAAAAACATACTGACAGGGCCAAACTACAAAGATTGGCTCAGGAATGTCAAAATGGCAATCACTTACGACAAGCTGGGGTATCTTCTTACCATCAAAGCTCCCCCCGTCCCAGGTCCCACCTCCAGCGTCGCGGATAAGGAAATCCGTAAGACTTGGGAGATTGATTGCGCGAAGGCCAGGTGCCTCGTGCTTGCCTCTATGGACAACGAACATCAGAGGAGGCATGAGAATATGGATTTGGAATCCATATTTCTTCATACAAAAGAACTGTATGGAGAGCAGTCTCGTATCGCGAGATACGAAGTGTCGAAGAAGTTGTTTTCGGCAAAGTTAGCCGTCGGATCATCGGTAGCGGACCACGTGCTTAAGATGATTGGCTACATTGAGGAGCTCGCAGAACTTGGGACCACGTTGGAAAGTGAACTCTATACGGATTTAATTCTCCAGTCCCTTCCATCCACTTACGCCCAGTTTATACTGAACTTCAACTTACAAGAAAAGGAAGTTTAACTTTCAGAACTCCTCAACATGCTGAGGAGCGTAGAGGGCACCCTACAGAAAGGTAGGGAAACACCCGCTTTGTTTTTAGGAGGATCTTCTTCCTCTAGGTCCAAGGCGAAAGCCAAGGGAAAGAGGAAGAAAGCCCCCGCCAAACCAAGAGGCGGTGTTAGTAAAGTGGGTACGAAGGGAAAGGAAAAGGCAACAATGATTGCGGGGAAGCTTGTGGGAAAAGAAGAATGCTTCTATTGTCATAAAAGTGGACACTGGAAGAAAGATTGCAGGGCTTGGAAAGCCAGGACATAGGAACTGAAGCAGGTTGCGGCTTCAGCTTCAGGTGTGTATGTTATTGAAAACTGTCTATCGATAAACTCTACTTCCTGGGTATTGGATACCGGATCAGGATCTCATATCTGTAATTCTTTGCAGGCGTTAAGAAACCGTAGGTTTTTGAAGGCAGGTGACATGACCCTCAGAGTTGCGAACGGAGCTAGCATGGATGCTAAAGCCGTGGGGGACTATCACCTGGGAATGTCAGATGGGCATGTTTTGGTTTTGCGTAATTGCTTTTTTGTACCCAACGCAACTTGTAATATCATTTCTGTATCTTTGGTTTCTAAAGAAGGTTATGAATTTGCGTTTGTAAGTAATGTTGTAAACATTCACCTTAATCAAGTTCTGATTGGGTCAGGTACACTGAGCAATGGTATATACGTGTTAAACCAACCACAGATTTTCAATGTCCAGAATACACATAAAAGAAAGTCTCCAGATATCAATCAGGCTTTCTTATGGCATTGTAGACTGGGTCACATCAATGAGACACGGTTGACTAAGTTACATAAAGAAGGATACTTGGATCCGTTCGAGTATCAGTCTTATGCCACTTGTGAATCTTGTCTCATGGGAAAGATGACAAAGACTCCGTTCACTGGACACGGAGAAAGAGCGAGCGAGCTCTTGGGACTCATACACAGTGACGTGTGTGGTCCAATGTCTATACATGCGCGAAGCGGTTATTCATACTTCATTACTTTCACAGACGATTTCTCTAGGTATGGACATGTCTTCTTAATGAAGCACAAATCCGAGGCCTTTGAGAAATTTCGGGATTACAAGAATGAAGTTGAAAAACAAACAGGCAAAAGTATTAAGATTCTAAGATCAGATCTAGGTGGTGAATACTTGAGTGCCGAGTTCCTGGACTATTTAAAAGAGAATGGAATTCTCTCTCAGCGTACTCCTCCATACACTCCGCAACATAACGGTGTATCGGAATGGAGGAATCGAACCCTATTGGATATGGTTCGTTCCATGATGAGTAAGGCTGAGTTACCGCGATCTTTCTGGGGCTATGCACTAGAAGCAGCTGCATATCTCTTGAACAAGGCTCCCACCAAGACTGTGCCTACCACTCCATATCAGATGTGGAGTGGGACGAAACCCTGTCTTAAGTACCTTAAGATATGGGGATGTCCAGCTTTTGTAAAAAAGCAGCATGCGGACAAGCTCGAGGCACGCTCAGTACAGTGTAAGTTTGTGGGATACCCAAAGAACTCCAGGGGGTATCTGTTCTATTCCGCTGAGGAACAAAAGGTTTTTGTTTATCAACATGCCCGCTTCTTGGAAACTGAGTTTTTGGAAACTCAGATAAGTTGGAACGCAATAGAACTGGAAGAAATTCCAGAACCACAAGCTATTACTGAAAGCTTGGAAGAGCCAGTAAGTTCAAAAGAACAGGACATTCCTATGCCGCTCCGCAGGAGTAGTAGGCAGTCTCATCCGCCCGAGAGATACTACGGTTTTCTCATAGACGGGGATAGAGAGGATTGCATCATAGATTATGATGAGCCTAGTAGCTTCCAGCAGGCCGTTCAGAGCGTTGACTCGGTAAAATGGCTGGATGCAATACGGACCGAAATGGAGTCCATGTACACCAACAAAGTATGGACATTGGACATTGCTCCAGACGGGGTAAAACCCGTAGGATGCAAGTGGATCTTCAAAAGGAAGATTGGTGTAGATGGACAGGTTGAGACCTATAAAGCTAGACTTGTAGCAAAGGGTTTCCGTCAAAGACCTGGTTTGGACTATGACGAAACCTTTTCTCCAGTGGCTATGCTGAAATCCATTCGGATCCTTCTTGCCATTGCTGCCTTCCACGATTATGAGATTTGGCAGATGGACGTAAAGACCGCTTTTCTAAATGGAAATTTAGAGGAGTGTGTCTATATGGATCAGCCAGAGGGTTTCATTCAGAATGGGAGCAGCGGAAAGGTGTGCAAGTTGCTTAAGTCCATCTATGGACTAAAACAGGCATCGCGGAGTTGGAACATCTGTTTTGATGAGACGGTCAAGGAATTTGGCTTTATCAAAAATCCAGATGAACCATGCATCTATAGTAGATTTGTAGCGAGAACTGTAGTATTCCTCGTTTTATACGTGGATGACATTCTCTTAATAGGAAATGACATTCCTATGCTACAATCTGTCAAGGGGTTCTTGTCGCACAGGTTCTCCATGAAAGACCTGGGTGATGCCTCATACATCCTGGGGATCCGGATCCATCGTGATAGATCCAAGAGGATATTAGGACTTTCTCAGTCCAGGTACATCGACACCATAGTGAAAAGATTCAGTATGGAAGATTCCAAGCGCGGTAACCTACCGGCTTGTCACGGGATCACCCTCTCTAAAGAGATGTCTCCCAAGACTGATTTGGAGAGGGATCGCATGTCTATTATACCCTACGCTTCTGCGGTAGGCTCTATAATGTATGCGATGTTGTGTACCAGACCGGATGTAGCTTATGCACTGAGTGTGGTAAGCCGGTATCAGTCAAACCCTGGGGAGAAACACTGGATAGCGGTAAAGAACATTCTCAAGTACCTGAGAAGGACTAAGGAGATGTTCTTGATGTATGGCGGAAAAGACCTCCAGATCGAGGCCTTTGCTGACTCCAGCTTCCAGAGTGACAAGGATGATTCCAAGTCCATGTCGGGTTTCGTCTTTACCCTCAATGGAGGGGCGGTGTATTGGAAGAGCTCCAAACAGGAAACCGTTGCAGACTCGACTATGGAAGCGGAATACATTGCTGCATCTGATGCCGCAAAAGAAGCTGTCTGGATGAGGAAGTTCTTGAAAGAACTTCAGGTGGTTCCGTCCATTGTTGACCCAATACCTCTGTATTGCGACAACAACGGGGCTATAGCTTTAGCGAAGGAACCCAGGTCCCATCAGAGATCCAGGCACATCTTGAGGCGGTATCACCTGATCAGGGAGATCGTGGATCGCAAGGAGATCGAGGTTCGTAGGGTTGCTTCAGAAGAAAACACTGCAGATCCATTCACCAAGGCCTTACTCCAGACTCAGTTCGAGCGGCTGATCGAGATGATAGGTCTTCGATACGCCAGTACATGGCCTTAGTGCAAGTGGGAGATTGTTAGTGTATATGCCCTAGAGGCCATTACTGTATCATACTAGTTTGTATATTACTTAATGGAAGCTTGGGATATTCACCTTGTATAAACAATCTTGCTCAATATATTAGTATGCTACTTGGTTTGTTTCTACTTCAATGTGTACTTGTGTTTATTTCAGTATATCACTTATACGTATTAGTGGAGCCCTTAGGATCTTTGCTTGATTACCAGCGTTGTGATGGCAGTCACACTAGTGGGGGCTGGGTAATCTATAAGCACATCCTTATACAGGTCCCTAGTCGCAGGACTATCGAGACAGGGCATCGATACTCCGGAGTAGACTAGCGTATGCGCTTCTCATCCCAGTGTGGGAGATGGTCTGTCCCACAGCCATCAGTACGTCGTACTGGAGATAGTATACGGGTGCTCGTTGGGTTACGAGTACACTGGACAGGACTCGTCGGGAACTGACAGGTTGGTATTATACCTATCGTCAGTTATCAGTTCCCAGGTGACATGAGTACAGCTTAGTCCGCTGACTTGACACTGGCACTTCGCCTCGAGTGTGTTCCCACTGTACTTTGATTACTACCCTACCACGGCTCAAAGGAGTCGTGCAAACGGGTAGTAGTTGGGTACAGTCCCGAAGCACTTAGAGGCAGTGACGGTTAGACAGGATTCGTCTCTCCCGGTATTGGGGGTTGACATCGCGCTGTGTCTAGGAGAGCCATTATACGAGTAGTCCCTGGCCAGGGCAAGCGAGATATACTGGTAGGCTTCCAGTGTTATCTCAGGGTGTTTTGGGCTTCACTCCGGCACGACTTGTACCGCTATTAGGGGACTGACGTTTTACCGCCCCCTAGGCCCGACATGCGATGTATTAAACGAACAGACCGGACTGTACGGAGACTGTCACATTCAGACTCAGTAGGAGTTCAAATGGGGTTCACCTCGTCAGCCTTCTTGTCGACATCTACCTGGGGACCGTTACGCACAGCTAGTGCCGCTTACGGTCTGTGGTTAAACCCACTGCCAGCGTAGTGTCGAGTCTTTAGAGTCCCACACAGAGGGTATTCGCCTCTGGGCAAAACAGAGTAGAGGTCGCATGGTTTTGCGACAGGGTTCGTTCTCATTCGCGCACTTATGCACGTTTGGAGTCCGGACGGATTTTACTGGCTGGCTCTGGTTTGAGTCAGATACTGGTATATGTTTTGGGGTTGCTTTTATCTCTCAGTATTCATGTTCCTCGGAACAAGAATGCAGGTGTGTATGCACAGCTGTTTGAGGAGGAGGAAGAGGACTTTCATTAGGGTTTCGGAACGGGTGCGTATGCACAGTTGACAGTCGTCTTTTTCCAAACCCTAATGGATTTATGTTATATCAATTAATAATATTAATAGAATGAAATTGTGTCATGGTTGGATTTTGTTGACTAGTTGACCATGGTTGACTTGTTGACCATGGTTGAAGTTTTGACCATCATCATTACAAAAGAAAGATGCTCTTTGATTCTAGCATTTTCATTTAATGTTTGAAATGATAATGGTCATTCCTAAACCTTCCATCAACTATTTCATTTTCATTATTATTATTAATTTGATAATTCTTTTTCTTTTGGTATTATGGTTGCAAGAAAGAAAAAGATAGCTCATTCTATCATTTAGCTTCTCTCTCCTCACTTGATCTTCTTCTTCCTCTAGCAAAAGGAGAATCATTCTCATGTGTTGAGAATCCCTCTCCTTAAAAGAAAAGCACCCCTTAGACACACTCTACTCACTCTAGGATCAAAGGTTTAGCAAGCCGAAGATTCTAGTTCTCTCAAAGTTCGAGAAAGAGCCCGAAGGTTGAACCCTCAGGTGGATCCATCTTTGACGGAAGAAGGCAACGAGGAAGAACCATCAACCTCTACAAGTTTTCAAGAAGAAGGAGTTCAAGTTAGGTATAACCATCTTTCCGAGTAGCTAACTCTCTTTAGCTTGTTTGCTAGTTTAGTTTAGAAAAGATCCCGACTTTGTTAGTCCATGTTGCCCCATGCGCTAAAAATTTGAGTTTTACACCGTTTCCGCCTCCCCGTAAGAACCGGGGGTCGCAACGTGGACTTACAGTGACATTGATCGGTTATATGCGATATAGCCGGGTTATCGAATCAAGTGTTGATTCGATAAGATGTCACTAATGATACTAGTCGGTTATGTGCGACATGACCGGATCATTGAATCAAGTGTTGATTTAATGATTTAATGTATAATTATATATTTGATATATTACATTGCATTAACTAGTATTGGTTCACTTTAAATGGATTTTCTCACTTGATGTGCACAAGTTGTATATGAGATATACTTTTGTGCACAAGATTGTATCATGTTTGATGATACATGCAAGCTTGGGTTTGTGTAAAGAATTGACCATGGTTATATGAATGGTTAGGGTTTCATTTTATTTACTTATTCTTTTATCTATTTAATTTTGTTAAAAGATAATGAAAACAAAATGGTTTCTTTTGGAACTTTCTTGATGCTTCAAGCATCTTTGACCTAATGACCATTTTGTCTTCATCTCCTAAACCTAACCATTCTACTAACCTTAGTTGATTCTCTACACTAATCCATGGTTGAAGACATGATAAGTATTGTTTTTATTTTCATTTATAAAGAGACTTATCATAATTCTTTATCATCTTCTTCTTCATCTTCAACTTGAAGAAAGCTTGCACCATCAATGGCAACTAGCCAAAATGAGTGAGAAATCCAAATCTAAAGTCTACCCAATTCCTATTTCTTCATCCTCTACCTCTTGCCAAGTTGTATAGGGTGTTTCCTTCACAAGTTTTCAAGGCTTGGTGAAGTTGGAGCTTGTTCTTGTGATGCCTCGACGTAGATCATCTTCGGCATCGAACCGACGATCAAGCCCGCCCATTTCTTCGATGAAGCCGATGCTAGAGTTCGGGATTCAATTTGGACAGCGGAGGGAGATCATCGCGGAGCTTAGGAAGTGGTGGACCGGATCTACAAAGGTTGTAGCCACTTTCCTTTTAGATAAAGTTGTTTATTTGCATCGTTTCGCCTAAATATCTAGTTAACGATCTGTATTAGGGTTTCTCGGCACCGTAAATTTAGAAATTGGCATGGTTGATGCCTTGTGAGACTCCATTAGAGTGCCTAGGAACCCTACAGTGGTATCAGAGCTTAGCTAGAGCCTTAGGCGATGCGTAGACGGAGTTAGAAGTCCGATCGACCCGAAACCCCGATTTTAACATGCTCTTTGGACTTTTTTGAATTTCGTGGATCTTTGTGAATTAAAAATATGCAGAAAAATCAGCAGGTATTACTAATAATTACTGTGAAATTCGATAGCATGATTCCTCTAGAGTGCGGCGGAACCGCGGCACAAGCATGGCTTGTGCGGCGGTTCCGCGGCCAAGTTATCCCATCATCTGTTTAAATTTTCACAGTAACTCCTAGTTTTTAGTGCTGGTTTTCCTGGGAATATTTTAATATTTATTCCAGAGTTTTATTTTCTGGGTTGTATTGGGAACTCAGTGTATCGATCGATTGTCTAATTTTGTCAGTGTGTTTCTCCGGGTATTTTAGAATATGTTAAAAAGTTCGACCGGATATAAATACCCACTTTTTCCCCTGCCGGGAAATTTCCAATTGTTGGATTTTTTCGTAGTTTAACGACGTTCTAAGTAGTGCAAGTAATGCGATGGACCCTCTAGAAGACAACAAACCTTAACTCGATTATGTGACCGTCTTGAACTGCCCTTTGAACCTTCGGGTTTGGGACAGTACGGCGTGCCACATGTGAGGCGTTGGCTTGACCCTTCTACGGCTGGACCGTTGGTACTGATGCACGAACTGAATGTTGTTAGACTTATTTCAGGTGTTGAGCTGTATCGGGAAAACTTGGGTGTTCGATTGTTCGATCGAAAAGTTTAGCATTTTCTATTTATCCGGAACGTGATACAATAATTGGAATTCACAAATAGTTATGAGATAACGGAATGAATATTATAAACATAGCAGTTTAGTCTCACTTGATCGGTTGCCACGGAATTTTGATGTGATCAAAAGTCCGTCGCAATCACGTAGCGTACGCGGATACTCGCCGGGTAAACTTAATAGACAGCCTCACTCCATAGCCCCGACCAAGTGACTGTAGGAGAACCCCGTCGCCGAAAGCATCCGTTCGGGTGCTCGCGGTAGCGGTGTTCCGCCTTGGTGCACTTCGTCGACGGTATCGGGGGTGCGGCCGCCTACTAAAGTTTGCGACAAGCATTCGATCAGAATGTCGGGAATCTTGTTGAATTGCCCAACTTGATATTGAAAAGTGTTTTCGATAATGAGACTAAAATGCGGGGTTTATAATTGTTAGGCATGCGATGTCTAAGGAATTCATTTGATCAGGCATGCGATGTCCAAAGAGATTGCGGATTCCAACTGTTGTAGTTTTACACTTTCTTTTCTGTGACCGTAAGTGTAATATGTGATATCGCCGGTTTCGTTGCTATATGTCAACGATAATTGGAATACGCATGTTTACTTACGTTGATGACATGTGATGTTATGTGTTGCTGGATATGTTATATTGGATCGTCGTGTTTGAATAGCCGGGGGTTTTTTATGTGAGATGGGTGTTTTTCATTTTCATTCATGTAAAAACTTGTATGTAATTATCTTTTATTGGGGCACTTCCAGGTTGCGGAAGATGTCACCGTTTGTATATTATTTACTTTTCCGCATTAGGATAGACCCAAGGAGGGGAGCACAAGTAACCAGGTTCTGGGGTCCAGAGGGAGACCAACTCGAGGAGTCGAGTCCGGGTCTCCTAACCCTAGAATTGGTAGGGTTGCTTGCCGCTCTCGTAGGGGTCTAGGGGTGTGGGATTGGCTATTCATCACGACCGTGGAATCCGTGTTTTATACTGGCTTGTATTGAAAACACGGACGTCCTAGTATATCCAATATTTCATATGATATTTTCTGCTGCGTTATCTGTGATGTGATCATGTGATGTTCTGTGATAGATATACTATATAGTATATATGATATATTATATAGACGTTACTTATGTTTTACACCCACGCTAGCCCTGCCCCGCTCTGCCGTTAGTTACCTAACCTAACGGTGCACGAGGGGACATCGAGGCGAATGCGGATGGCATAAGTGTACGTCATATTTATCTGTGATGTTTAGGTAATTTAAATGATGGGATATTCATTAATGAGTTTAATGAAAGAAAATAAACCTAATTGATGTTGTGGAATCGAATTTCAAAATAAAAACAGGTAGCTACAGTTCTTGCTTTGCATCGCGGTGTTCCTTGTAGAACATCCTGCACCTTATTCGATAGGGAAAGGACCGAGATCGCTTCACCGGGAGTGACTCCTTTAGCAATAACTGGCAGATGCTACATCACTCGGTTTGTATTTTGATAGCTTCTATAGTTTCCGCTTTGCACAGTGATATATATGATATATCCCGCACCTCATTCGACGAGGAAAGGGCCGACGATCCCTTCACCGGGAGTGACCCCTTTAGCAAAACTAGAAAAGCCTCAAAAACATTCCATTTAAAAACCATTTGATTCCGCAACGAGATCAAGTTCAAAGCGTTAAAGGTTTTCATAAAAACCATTCGCAACCCTCCGTCATTTTAGGAAGTAGAGTACTTAGTATTCGTGCTGTGTTTGTTGACCATAGTCAAGGCACAGTGTACGGTAGCTAAGTGATGTCTTCCTACACCGCATATGATGCGATTAGTTAGGACAGTCGCGTGACTTTGTTGACCTTAGTTAAGGGTCATGTGGGTGGGTCTGATTAATCACGAAATGACGGGTAGAACTTGACTAGTACTTATGATTTGTTGACCATAGTTAAGGTCATAGGTGCTAGGGGTAAAAACCTTTATCGGGAGTTTCAAGTGTTGAAACTTGCAATGAGATTGCATACCTTCTATATGATAGTTGGATCCCGATACCCACTGCGAGTAATTGTTACTCCTGGGAGAGTTTTGCACTTTGCAATTAGCCGATCAAGTAGGTGTCTAGAAAGGTGTCAACGGGGTTACGCCTCTGGGAAAACGAGGTTTACTGTAATTAGGTCCGTGCGAAAGCACGGGGAACCTCCCTCAAAGTACCGACACTGGCCTGGCTGAAAGATTGGCGAACTTGTAGAGTGTAATTAATCCCGGCTAGTCTTTCCTTTTAAGGTTTGAAGGAAGATTTGATAAAAACAGTGGGAGCCATCCTGATTAGATAAAATATATAACCAATCTGATCTTGCAAGAGCGCACGCAGAGTGTTTTCTTCTCTCTCTCTCCAGGTAGTGACCATATCACGCCTTAATCAAGATAATAATATGGATGTATTGACCGAACCCGCTTGTTATACTGAGCTGGGGAACGTTGGTCCCGCTCCAACTTATAATTGTTATAAGACCGAGCAGGAAATAGGGGAATACCAGGATTCCCATGCCGCCCAAACGAAGAAAGTGCATGAGATGCATCTCCTTCGGGTGTGTTCATTACAAAGAACTATTTCTCAGTATCCTCTGAATCTTAGGTATATGATACCGGATCAGGATCCCAGATATGTAAGCTGTTACATAGGGCTACAAAAAGGTAGAAAAACTGAGAACGGGTGATAAGTTTCATGAGACAGAAACCGGGGCAAGTGTTGCAGCCAAGTCTGTTGGTCACTGTCACCCTGTATTACCAGTACATTGATTCTGAACAAATGCTATTAGATACCGAACCTGATATCCAAAATCATATCAGTCTCTTTATAAGTAAAGAATTGATAAAATTTTGTATTGATGGATAATGTTTTGAACATTTCCTATATCAAAAGTTGATCGGTTCAGGCACGTTATCTAAAAGCATTGAAGTTCTAAATCAAACGACAGTTCCTAGTATACAGAACACACACAAGAGGAAGAGTTCAGAAATGAACGAATCCTTCTTGAAGCATTGTAGACTAGGTCACATCAATGCGACCCGACTGGCTGAAGTTACATTTTAGATGCATATTTAAATCAGTTTGAATTTACATCTTGTGAAACTTGCCAGTCATGTCACAAAGATTAGATGACCATAGCTCTGTTTATTAGAAACAGAGAAAGAGTTAGTAAACTCTTGGGACTGATACATGATGATGTATGTAAAGTCTCCTGTCTACACATGCCAGGAATGGTTCTTTATACTTCATTATATTCTCTGATAATCTCTTAAGATTCAGTCATATGTTCCTGTTGAAACATAAGTCCGAACCTTTTGAGATATTCACAGAATATAAGTTAGAAGTAGAGAACCAAAATACGGGTATAAGTATTATGTCCTATGATAAGATCAGGGAGGAGAATACTTGTGCATAGAATTCCTGGACTATTCTAAAGGAGAATGAGATTTTCTCTCAGTGTTACTCCTCTGAATACACCACAGCACAACGGTGTATCAGGGCGGAGCAATTGCACAATATTAGATATGGTGTGCTCTATGATGAGTATTACTGAGTTACCTATTTCCTTTTGGGGTTATGCACTTGAGAAGCTGCATACCTATTGAATTAGGTTCGAATCAAATCAGTGCCTACCACTCCATATGAGATATGGTATGGGAAGAACCTATCTCTTAAGTAAGTTAAGATTTAGGATTGTTCGGCCTATGTCTTAAGCAAAATCCGGACAAGATCGAGGCAGGATCAGTTCTGTAGAATTGGAAAGGTTCCAGCTATACAAAACTGCAGTTGATGATTTGACAGAGCCAAAGGATTCTATAGTTCCCGACGAGCCTCAGCCTCTCCGCCGACCTAGTAGGGTTTCTCATCCGCCTGAGAGATACCTCAGTTTCTCGATGACAGTGGGAGCGAGGAATGCATCATAAGATGATGACCCAACTAGTTTCGAGCAGGCCATCGAGAGTAGGGACTCTGTAAGAATGGCTGGATGCTTAGCGATCTGAGATGGAATCCATATACACCAACAAAGTATGGACTTTGGTTGCTATATCTGAAGGGTTAAATCCCCATCAAGAGCAAGTATATCTTGAGAAGATTACTTGGTGTAGATGGAAAGGTTGAGAATTTCAAAGCTAGACTTGTTAAAGGTTTTCGTCATCGACCAGGCACGGATAATGATGAAACCTTTTCCATGGAATATGCTTAAGTCCATCCAGATCCTACTTGCCACGGCTACATACCATGACTGCGATATCTGGTGGTTGGGTACCATGACTACTTTTCTAAATAATGATTTAGAAGAGAACGCCTATAAGAACACAGCCAGAGGACTTCGTAAACAGTGGGAGCAGCGGAAACGTGTACAAGTTGCTTTACATAATGAAGCAGGCATCGCTGAGTTGGAACGTCTGTTTTGATGTGATAGTCAAAGTGTTTGACTTCATCAAAATGGTAGACGAACCTTGTATATACAAAAGGGTAGTAGAGAGTAAGGTGGTCATCTTCGTATTGTACGTAGACAACATACTCTTGATAGGAGAAGAGTTTCCTATACTACGATCGGTCAATCTCCTATTATCACTAGGATTCTCCAAATAGGATCAAAGTGATACCTCCTAAATCCTGAGTTTTCATCTATGAGATAGATGTAATTGGATGCTAGGATTCTCACTAGATGTAGTGAGATGGTATCAATCGATCCTGGGGAGAATCACTGGAAGAGTTCCAGGGTGATAAAGACGACTGAATGTCAGTCACAAGCACTGTCTTTACCCTCAGTAAAGGGACGGTATGTTGGAAGAGTTCCAAGCTAGATACCGTGGCAAACTAGACGATAAAGGCTGGTAACATCGCTATTAAAGATACTACCAAAGAAGCAGTTTGGGTGTATATTGGTTCATAAGATGAATTAGGTTCCTGCCATTGTATGACAATGGAAGTGTGGCTTAGGCCCTAGAACCCTGGTCCCATCAGTGACCCAGACATATTCTGAGGAAGCATCACTTGATCATGGAGATAGTTGATCTCCGGGGTGATCGAGGTTAGGAGAGTAGACTCAGAGGACAACACGGCGGATCCACTCACGAAGGCCTTTTCCCAGAGAGAGACTCATATGGGATGGTTGAGTATTAGATACTGCGACCACTGCTACAGATGGCCCTAGTGCAAGTGGGGGATTGTTAGTTATATGTATGCCCTAGAGGCCATTACTGTACATTGGATGTATATTGTAGTGGATGCTGGGACATATATAGGTAGGACTTTCTTGCTCGACATGATAGTACGCTATCTGGTTGCTCTTTATCTTAACATGTATACTTTCTATCTCTCTGATTACATGTTGATAAAGCCCTTAGGATGTGTACTCGACTTCCAGGACTATGATGCAGATCATACTAGTGGGGCCTGGGTAGCAAATGAGTACATCCTTCATTATTCCTAGTCATGGGAATATCGAGACGGGGCATCGATATTCCAGAGTAGACTAGCGTATATCTTCTCGACCCATGTGATGGGCGATGGATGATCCCATATCCATTGGTGTTTGACATCAGAGATGGTATACGGGTGCTCAGTGGAGACTGGGTACACTGAACGGACTCGTCGAGAACTCCCAGATGGTATTATACCTCACGTCAGATGGCAGTTCTCTGGTGACACTGGTACAGCTTAGTCTGTTGACCCGAGATCGTCATAGAGTCTTGTGTGTCTCCCACTGTGCTTTGATTTCCACCCTACCACGGCTCTACTGAGTTATGCAAACAGGTGGTTTTTGGGTACAGTCCCGATTCACATGGAGGCAATGAGCGATAGGAGGGGATTCGTCTCTCCCGGTATTGGGGGTTGATGTTGCGCTATGCTCGACTGGCCATAACAGGAAATCCCTGGCCAGGGTTGCAGTGATATACTGGTAAGAATTATCAGTAGTTTCACACATGTCATGGACTTCACGTCGGCATGACTTATCGAGCTATTGGGGTCTGACGTTTACCACCCCTAGGCGAGATATGCGACATATCAGACGAACAGACCGGACTATACGGTAAGTGTTACTGGTTGGATTCACAGGAGTGTGAGCGGGCTTGCTCGTCGATCTTCTGATCGCTCAATACCTGGGTGGCCGTTACGTTTAGCAGACCGCTTGCGGCTTGTGGATGTTTGATATGATCATCATCCGCTGCCGGCGTATTGACGAGTCTTTAGAGTCCTACACAGAGCTTTCCTGGCTCAAGCGAAACGAAATAGGAGCGCATATGAGATATGTGCGGGACCGAGAATAATACCAGTATGTGATACTGTATTCGATTCTCACCATTTGTGACATTGATCGGTTATATGCGATATAGCCGGGTTATCGAATCAAGTGTTGATTCGATAAGATGTCACTAATGATACTAGTCGGTTATGTGCGACATGACCGGATCATTGAATCAAGTGTTGATTTAATGATTTAATGTATAATTATATATTTGATATATTACTTTGCATTAACTAGTATTGGTTCACTTTAAATGGATTTTCTCACTTGATGTGCACAAGTTGTATATGAGATATACTTTTGTGCACAAGATTGTATCATGTTTGATGATACATGCAAGCTTGGGTTTGTGTAAAGAATTGACCATGGTTATATGAATGGTTAGGGTTTCATTTTATTTACTTATTCTTTTATCTATTTATTTTTGTTAAAAGATAAAGAAAACAAAATGGTTTCTTTTGGAACTTTCTTGATGTTTCAAGCATCTTTGACCTAATGACCATTTTGTCTTCATCTCCTAAACCTAACCATTCTACTAACCTTAGTTGATTCTCTACACTAAACCATGGTTGAAGACATGATAAGTATTGTTTTTATTTTCATTTATAAAGAGACTTATCATAATTCTTTATCATCTTCTTCTTCATCTTCAACTTGAAGAAAGCTTGCACCATCAATGGAAACTAGCCAAAATGAGTGAGAAATCTAAATCTAAAGTCTACCCACTTCCTATTTCTTCATCCTCTACCTCTTGCCAAGTTGTATAGGGTGTTTCCTTCACAAGTTTTCAAGGCTTGGTGAAGTTGGAGCTTGTTCTTGTGATGCCTCGACGTAGATCATCTTCGGCATCGAACCGACGATCAAGCCCGCCCATTTCTTCGATGAAGCCGATGCTAGAGTTCGGGATTCGATTTGGACAGTGGAGGGAGATCATCGCGGAGCTTAGGAAGTGGTGGACCGGATCTACAAAGGTTGTAGCCACTTTCCTTTTAGATAAAGTTGTTTATTTGCATCGTTTCGCCTAAATATCTAGTTAACGATCCGTATTAGGGTTTCTCGGCACCGTAAATTTAGAAATTGGCATGGTTGATGCCTTGTGAGACTCCATTAGAGTGCCTAGGAACCCTACATGAATTATGTTCCATCCAAATCTGTGCCTAAGACTCCATATGAAATATGGAGTGGGAGAAATCCGTATCTTAAGCGATTTAAGATATGGGGTTGTCCGGCCTATGTGAAAACACAGAAACCGGACAAACTAGAGGCACGGTCAGTTCTGTGTAAATTTGTGGGATATCCTAAAGACTCACTAGGATATCTGTTCTACCACACTGAGGAACAGAAGGTGTTTGTATCTCGCCACGCTACCTTCTTAGAAAGGGAGTTTTTTGCAAAAGAAACTAGTGGGAGTTCGGTAGAACTGGAAGAAATTCAGCGAACACAAAATATAACTGAAAATTTGGAGGAACCACTAGATTCAATAACCCCATACGAACCTCAGCCACTCCGCAGATCTGGTAGGATTTCTCGTCCGCCCGAGAGATACTACGGTTTTCTCATAGACGGGGATCGAGAGGATTGCATCTTGGAAGAAGATGACCCTACCAGTTTCAGGAAGGCCATTATCAGTAGAGACTCTGATAAGTGGCAGGAAGCAATGCAATCCGAAATGGAGTCCATGTACACCAATAAAGTGTGGACCTTGGATATTGCTCCACCTGGGGTAAAACCCATTGGATGCAAATGGATCTACAAAAGGAAACTTGGTGTAGATGGGCAGGTGGAAACCTATAAGGCTAGACTCGTTGCAAAAGGTTTTCGTTAAAGACCTAGTTTGGACTATGATGAAACTTTTTCTCCGGTGGCTATGCTCAAATCCATTCGGATCCTACTTGCCATTGCTGCCTTCCATGACTATGAAATCTGGCAGATGGATGTTAAAACGGCTTTCCTAAACGGTTGTTTGGAAGAGTGCGTTTACATGGATCAGCCAGAAGGTTTCGTAGACAGTGGGAGCAGCGGGAAGGTGTGCAAGTTGCTTAAATCCATTTATGGATTAAAGCAGGCATCGCGGAGCTGGAACATCTGTTTTGATGAGGCAATCAAGGAATTTGATTTCATCAAGAACGAAGATGAACCTTGTGTCTATAAGAAGATTGTAGAACGAACTGTCGTATTCTTAGTATTGTACGTGGATGACATTCTTTTGATAGGAAATGACATTCCTATGCTACAATCGGTTAAGCTATTTTTGTCACAAAGGTTCTCCATGAAGGACCTGGGTGATGCCTCGTACATTCTGGGGATCAAGATCTATAGAGATAGATCCAAGAGACTACTGGGACTTTCGCAGTCCAGGTACATAGAGACCGTACTAAAGAGATTTAGTAAGGAGGGTTCCAAGCGCGGTAACATACCCACATTGCACGGAATTACCATCTCCAAGAAGATGTCTCCTAAGACTGACGAGGAGAGGGTTCGCATGAGCACTATACCCTACGCTTCGGCGGTAGGATCTATAATGTATGCGATGCTATGTACAAGACCAGATGTAGCTTACGCGCTGAGCGCGGTAAACCGGTATCAGTCAGACCCAGGTGAGGACCACTAGACAGCAGTGAAGAACATTCTCAAGTACCTGAGAAGGACTAAGGAGATGTTCCTGGTTTATGGTAATGGAGACCTCAGGGTCGAGTCCTTTACCGATTCAAGCTTCCAGAGTGACAAAGATGACAGCAAGTCCGTCTAGGGTTTTGTGTTTACCCTCAACGGAGGGGCGGTATGTTGGAGGAGTTCCAAATAGGATACCGTCGCAGACTCGACGATGGAGGCTGAATACATTGCTGCAAGCGATACCGCAAAAGAGGCGGTCTGGATGAAGAAGTTCATTAGTGAACTTCAGGTGGTTCCGTCCATTGTTTACCCAATACCTTTGTATTGCGATAACAATGGGGCTATAGCTTTAGCAAAGGAACCAAGGTCCCATCAGAAATCCAGGCACATCTTAAGGCGGTATCACATGATCAGGGAGATCATTGATCGCCAGGAGATCGAGGTGCGGAGAGTGGACACAAAGGACAACACAGCGGACCCATTCACGAAGGCCTTGCCCCAGACTCAGTTCGAGCGGCTGATCGAGATGATAGGTCTTCGATACACCAGTACATGGCCTTAGTGCAAGTAGGAGATTGTTAGTGTATATGCCCTAGAGACCATTACTGTATCATACTAGTATGTATATTACTTGATGGAAGCTTGGGATATTAACAGTTGTACAGAAAATCTTGCTCGATATAGTAGTTTGCTACTTGGTTTGTCTCTGCTTTAATGTGTACATGTGTGTTTCTTTATTATATCACCTATACGCATTAGTAGAGCCCTTAGGATCTTTGCTTGATTACCGGCGTTGTGATGGCGATCACACTCGTGGGGGCTGGGTAATCCACAAGCACATCCTTATACACGTCCCTAGTCGTGGGATTATCGAGATAGGGCATCGATACTCCGGAGTAGACTAGCGTATGCGCTTCTCATCCCAGCACGGGAGACGGTCTGTCCCACAGCCGTCAGTACGTCGTACTTGAGATAGTATGCGGGTGCTCGTTAGGTTACGAGTACACTGGACAGGACTCGTCGGGAACTGATGGTTGGTATTATACCTATCGTCAGTTATCAGTTCCCAGGTGACATGAGTACAGCTTAGTCCGCTGACTTGACACTGTCACTTCACCTCAAGTGTGTTCCCACTGTTATTTGATTACCACCCTACCACGGCTCTACTGAGTCGTGCAAACAGGTAGTAGTTGGGTGCAGTCCCGAAGCACTTGGAGGCAGTGACGGTTAGACAGGATTCGTCTCTCCCGGTATTGGGGGTTGACATCGCGCTGTGTCTAGGAGAGCCATTACACTAGTAGTCCCTGGCCAGGGCAAGCGAGATATACTGGTAGGTTTCCAGTTTTATCTCTGGGTGTTCTGGGCTTCACTCCGACACGACTTGTACCGCTATTAGGGGACTGACGTTTACCGCCCCCCTAGGCCCGCCATGCGATGTATCAGACGAACAGAGCGGACTGTACGGAGATTGTCATATACAGACTCAGTAGGAGTTCGGATGGGTTTACCTCATCGGCCTTCTTATCGACATCTACCTGGGGACCGTTACGTACAGCTAGTGCCGCTTGCGGTCTGTGGTTAAACCCACTGCTAGCGTAGTGTCGAGTCTTTAGAGTCCCACACAGAGAGTTTCCCTGCACTGAGCGAAACGTGTAGAGGCCGTATTGTTTTACGGCAGGGCTGTGATCACTTACGTACACTTGTGTGCGTGTGGTGTTCGGGCAGGCAATACTAGTGGGCTTTGGTTTAAGCCGGATCCTAGTATTGCACGGATGGATTTGTTTTGTCTTCTGCGCATCCGCATTCTACGGAATGCGGATGCAGGTGTGTATGCACAGTTTTCCGGAGCGATGAAGGAGGAGGTGCCTCATCAGGGTTTTGGCAGTTGGTTCGGCCAAAACCGTTATGTGGCAGGCTCATTAGGGTTTTGACAGTTGATTCGGTCAAAACCATTTTGAAGCGGACTCATTAGGGTTTTGACAATTCGTTTGGTCAAAACCATTATGAGCCGTGGACATCATTTACTAATCCTTTTAGTGATAATTTTATAATGGCTAATTGCATTGACCATTTGACCACATTGACCTCTCTTGACTTTGTTGACCGGTTGACCGTGTTGACCATTGACCTTCAAGAGAGGTCTACACTCTTCTTTTCATTTTCTTTTTCCTTTTTGATTATGATAATGGTCATTTCAATGTAGCCATCAAATTTTATCTTGATAGGATTGGTAATGATGGTTTAGTGCATTATTGAACCATGGTTCATTTTCTTTAGCTCATAATTCTTTTCTCGTTCTCTCTCTTGCTCTTTCTCATGAGAAGAAAAGAAATGTTCCATGGTTGCTAGCTCCTTCATCTTCCACCTCTTGACAAATTCTTTTGATCTCATGTGTTGAGAGAAAAAGAATCCACATAGACAAACATCGCCATCTTTCTCTTCTACACAACCTAGGGTACCAAGACTAGCAATCTTGTTGCCCTAGTTACCTCGGCTCGAGGTGGAGCTCGGTGTACATCTCTCGGGTGGATCGTCTTCGACTCAAGGAGGCCGCGGAGGTGACCAAAGTCCGGATCAACCCTCGGAGCAAGCAAGGAGAAGAACAACAAGTAGAGAAGGAGTTCAAGTTGAGGTATAACCCCTAACAGAGTAGATAAATCTCTAGTTAGGATACTAGTGTGTTGTTTAGCAAAGATCCGGCTTTTACGGTCCATGTTACCAAGTCTAGAAAAAATTTTGTTTTACCGTTTCCGCAACCCCGAAAGTACCGGGAGAGGTAACGTGGACCTAACAGAGATATGTGCGGGACCGAGAATAATGCGTGTATGTGATACCGTATTCTATTCTCGCGATGAATGTATCGATTGGTTGTATGCGATATAACCTAGTTATCGAATCGAGGATTGATTCGATAAGTCGATACATTGGATACTAGTCGGTCATATGCGATATGACCGGATCGTTAAATCAAGTGTTGATTTAATGATTTAATGTATAATTATATATTTGATATATTACTTTACATTAACTAGTATTGGTTCACTTAAGATTATTTTTCTCACTTGTTTGTGCACATTATATATATGATATATGTTTGTGCACTATTTTGTATCATGTTTGATGATACATACAAACTTGGGTCTGTGTATGCTTTGAACCATGTATCGGTTAATGGTTAGGGTTTTTATTTATTTATTTATTTATCCATTTTGGCAAAAATAAAATGGTGGAATTCTTTGTTTTTTATTTGAAGCTTCATGAAGCTTTGAAAAGTTCAAACCATTTTGTTTTTTCCTAAACCTAACCATTCACCTAAACCCTAGTTTAGTCTCTTCACTAGTTACACTAACCCATGGTTGCTATATGATAAGATCACAAGATTTATTATTATTAATCAATTGATTTTATTATGCTTATTATATTCTTTTTCTTCTTCTTCAAGAAGAAGAAACCTTGCTACCTCCAATGGTGTCATGATCAAAAGAGTGAGAAATCCAAATCCAAAGTGAACCCACTTCCTGTTTCTTCATCCTCTACCACTTGACATGTAGTAGAGTGTGTTATCTTCACAAGTTCTATGACCAAGTGAAGATGGAGCTTGATCTTGAGTTGCCTAGACGTAGATCATCTTCGGCATCGAAGTCGATGACTTAGCCCGCCCATTTCTCCGATGAAGCCGACGCTAGAGTCTGGGATCCGATGATCGCAGCGAAGGGACATCGTCACGGAGCTAAAGAAGTGGAGGACCGGATCTACAAAGGTTGTAGTCCCTTTCACTTATTAGTTAAGTTGTTAACTTGTTGTTGTTTCGCCTTACCTCTAGTAACGATGTAACATTCCAAAAAAAAATACATGAGCTGCAACAGCAGCTGATGTAAACATCAGCCCACCCCATCATCATTTTTCAGCCCCCCATTGCTGACCTGCACACTCCCAAATCAGCTACATCAGCCTACCCTTAACATTATCAGCCCCCTAGCTGATTTACCTACCCCCATCAAGACTTATCAGCCCACAATGGCTGACTTCAGCCACCAGAACAGCCCGCTCCCTATACCTACAGCGACACCAACAGCTGAAACTATGCATCTATTCAACACATTTCAGCCCATTGTATCATCAACAGCAACACCATCATTGCATCAGCCTAATTCCTGCCCAACTTCAGCCACAAGGTCAGCAATAGTTGCTACAATACACCACCCCATATCAGCCACAACACTCCCACAACAACAGCCACGATATCATAAGCAACAGCCCAACATTTCTGCTCCTGCAACACATGAAAAAAAAAGGAGAAAGAAAGAAAGAAAAGCAAAAGAGAAAGAGAGAGAGTTGCAAGCAGCAGCAGCTGCTGAAACAACATCAGCAATGAGAAAACTCCCACAAGCAGGAACTTCAGCAGCACCAACCCACTTCACCTCATTCTCCTTCCCTTCTCCTTCCTCCTAGGACTCCCTCGAGGTATAATCTCGCAACCCAAACTCCTATTTTTGCCAAGTTCTGGTTATATAGCTGAAATTTCGTGTTATTACGTGAATTAGTGCTAGTTTAGGAAATTTGAGTGAGACTTGACAAAGTATTGGTTTTGAATGTTGGTATAACCTTATTAGGAGCTGTCGAGATCAGTTAAGCCTATATCTAAACCAGATTCGACACATTTCAAACCTGGAACCAAAACAGAACAGTTTCATGTCGGTTTGCGAGGATATATGGCGTGCAGGTGAATCTGGAGTGATCCGGGGTCGTTACAGGAAAAATAAACAACACCAGGAGACTATTTAGACACCCAGGAGACCACCCTAGGCAGACGAGCACCCATCTCCCTCACTAGGCCGGCCAGGCCGGTTTTACCCTTTAAGGGGCTCGGCCACTTAGTTGGCTCAGGTGCCCGGGCTCCTTCCATAGCTCACATACACCCTGTACATCACCCTAGACTTGTTTGCTCGCTCTGTTTTCACCTGAGACGAAATCTGGGATCGTTTTCTTGGGTTGCTACTTACTATTCAGTTTTGGTTCGACATATTTTGATTTCCATATTTTGGTATTAGCGCGTTATCTCGATCGTGTGACGTTTGTACGTCTATATCGAGTGATTTCAGGTTGTTTTGCGAAGGCTAACCATAGGTTCTAACCTATTGGATTTTAGCGTATCGTGTTGGTTTTCGCGTGTCGTTTTAAGTTACGATTTGGTTTTGATGTGATGCGATACGTGTGATATGTGTAGGTACCCCCGCGACGATCCGAGGCGATACAGAAGATGGAAGTGACATCGACACCGACACGAAGGATTAAGGTGAGTAGATTTATATCTACGGGGAGAAGTCGGGTGGATGGCGTATAGCACCCCCGAGTCCGTGGTGATGTATACGGATGCGTATACACACCAACAATTTATTATATGTTATTGGGGTTAATTATTGATGTTTAAGTGGATATTGGTATGTTGGATTGGTGAAAGGTTACGAAACCTTAGGGTATTGGGTGCACTATACATACATACACACATATACATACTTGCATGCATCCTTATTTCAGATGTGGTTATGGGATTCTATATAGATATGTGGTCACATGGGTTTGGGATTATGTGTTCACATACGGATTTGAGGATGACATATGAGATTGATATGAGTCGATGGGTTTGATATTAGATTATAATGTCGGTGATATGATAAAATTCGTAATTGAGATACGTCTTGATGCTTTAGCGGATTTTGGGATGACGATGCTATATGCATTGTGATACTTATATTTTAGATGATCGACATGTAATTATGATATGAGATAGGCGGTGATATGATATGATATGTTTTGACCAGATAATTATGGTAGGCAGCATTCGGAAATGTTTACTCCTTGAGGTAATATATGATGATAATATCAATTTATACTAGACCGTCGATCAGTAGTCAGGTCTTCATTATAGTGGTGATGTTAGCATTGTACCAGACATAGGTCAGTACCCAGATGATGATATTTGATAAAGAGAATACTTGATGAATGATATGACAAATGTGATATTGACCCGTACCCAGATTGGGGAGGCCGTACGATGGATTTACGTACGAGCTATAATTTGATGTTTTGATCCGCACTCTTAATTTGGGAATAACTGATTATAGAGATATGCTATCGGATGTGATATTATCGAGACGGGATCACCGACTATATGTATATATTTATATGTATCGACTCAAAGGTTAGGCGGTTTCCCTTACCTACTGTTAGCTTTAGTTCAGCCTTATAGTGGTGTAGCTATATGACTCCCATGACATTAGATGCAGTTCAGTGGTCATGGTATTCATTATTTCAGCTCCCGCATATTATTATTGTTGCTCTGCATCGTATACTGTTGTGATTCATATTCTATTATTGATATCCTGTTGTTAGGACACCAGCACCATTACCGATGATGCGTATGTACCACGTACACTTATTTGCTGTCACACACACACATCTTCATCGGTAATTTCCATGTCACGTACACTTAGAGAATATTATTGCCTAATTTAGCTTGTTAGCTAGTAGTGACATGATATTAGTGCATGGCCGTATATGCCAGCTTGACATTGTAGTTATTTGCTCGTCACATCATGCATACTGTTGTTCATTATATGCCGCATTCATGGATTCTCATGCTTATATTCATGGTTTACATACTATTGATGATTCGGATTTCCATGATGTTTTTTGGATTTGGAGGAAAACCGCAAAACATATATATATACTGCTTTCTCTCTTTTAAATAAATGCGGTTTTTCCTTGATGTTCGAGTCGTCCACCATGAGTTTTGCTGATAGATTTCGAGACCCGATTCGAGGCGGCGGATGAACCGTTTCGGGTATATGGTGGGCCCGGTGCGGTACCCCGGGGCAAGAAGATCGCAGGAGATGGCGTTGAGCCAGGCAGGGGAGCACTACCGACCGGTGGTATTACCCGACACGTCGGATATCCGGAGGATACCGTCGTGGTCATGAGATGGATGGTAGGGGCCGATCTGGACTGACGGTGCCCTGGATATTATGATTGAGACATTGAGATTTGAGATATTGAGGTACAGAGATTGTGATACAGAGATATCGAGACATTGAGATTTATGATTTGTGCCGATGCTAGGCACTGTTTATGCTGTTTTCATTTGTGATAGCTCATTTTAAAAGTACAGAAATCTCACAAATTATGAAAGCAGTTTTCTTCAGTACATGCATTCTGTTACATGCATTCATACATCATCTATATGATACATTGTTACCTGATGCACTGACATGGACATATGGGATTACACTTGGGTTAGATATTTACACTAGCCATGGTTAGAGATTACTGGTTATATATTTGAGGATTATATATTATGATCGTATGACCTAGGATTGTGTCATACAAGCGATTTTCTGTTCGTAGATCTTTTTCTACTCACGAGTTGGCAACTCACCCCCGTTGTGCCCCAGTTTCATGCAGGTGTTGCCGTACGGATTTCATTACGGCTTTGCGGGCACATCTTCTTCAGGTGACTTGCTAGTAGGTGGGTTATTGTATCATAACCATCATTATACATTGTATATTATATTTCAGTTGTATCTAGAATTTCCATCAACCAAAACTTGTACTTATTTGAGATAGAGATCAGTGATGTTTATTCTTTCGACTTTAGAGTCGCGTGTTATATTTCTTTGGGTTTCAGGCTGGTTGAGTTCCTTTTCTGTTGTGATCCTCGCCTTGAGGCGTTGTATATTGTGTTACATACAGGTTGTTTGGATATGGTTCTTCCTAAACTCTACTACTTCCCTTGGTTTGGATTTCTGGGTTCGGCTTACTTAGCTTACGTACGCCTTGAGACGTTCGTAGTCTAAGTGCCGGTCATGCTCCGTACTTTCGGGTCGTGACAAAGTTGGTATCAAAGCGTTAGGTTTTACCTTCGGAGCGTAGGATGACCCTTGGTTGATGGAATAGGTGACTAGAGTTGAGTGACGTACCGTTGGTATGTTCCGCGGCATATTTACGACACACCACTCCACTTAAGAAGCCTTAGGATGTACATTTCTTTGTTCAGTATCATATTCCTTCCTGATCTAGCCTCATCAGTACCAGTACGGTTTTGCTGCCACGATTACGGGCAGGGAGAGTTATGGCTAGAGTTGAGGTCAGCATGAGCTCGTCACGAACGAGGACTGACCAGGGCGTGATTCCGGCGACACACGATTGCAGAGGTATGTCTTTTGTTTGTATTTTGCGCCATGAGCGTGGGATGGATCGCCGTTTGAGATTACTCGGACGTGCAGATTAGCACCAGAGGATTGAGCCACCGGTAGAGGCCAGCCAGACTATGTTGACCGTTAGCATATTGCTTGCTCATGATGATTGAGGCATGGTTCAGCGTGCAGACGAGTGAGCTAGTTGTTACTGCGAACGACGAGATATTGCCCCAGATGTTGGAGCTACTGCAGTACGAATAGTATTAAGAGATTGTAGAAGATCGCTAGTTCCCGAGGATGAATGACTAGGACATGTGGATCATTCGCTACCCCGATGCGAGGTCATCAGATAGATTGATTCCAGCTAGAGACGACTTCACGCAGAGACGTTGAGAGTCGACATAGACGATCAAATGTCAGAAACCTATTATTTCAAGTTTAAAGTATTCAAAAAGATATGCAGGCAATTCTATGGACCCTCTAGAAGAATGAAACCCTAACTCGACTTAATGATCGTGTGAAAGCCTTTGAACCTTAGGGTTTGCAGCAGTTCTGCGGCGCCATTAGTGAGACTTGGGTTTGCCATTCTACGGTTAGACCACCGATGCTGTGGTATGTACTCGATACTATTATACTGTACCCACGATGTTGAGCTCTTGGTGGATTATGAGATTTTGACAAATCGATCGAATGGTTCGACTTAATTCGGATGTTAGGTGGTGAGATACATTTCTTGGGAGACTCCAGATACGAGGATAACCGTTGGAGCTTAGTCCATGCAGGCACGACGAGGCGAGTCCGAAGCAGTCGACATTAGAGGATAGTGGAGTAAGAGATTCGTACGAGGTCTTAATGAGACGACGTTCCACTCCGCCGACACCAGTGATACGGTAGGCATGCCGAGGCATTATACTTGGATATACCTTCCAGAAGGAGTTGCGATGAGTATGCAGCCGTTCCGGAATAAGAAGCAGATATGGTAAAGGACGATGACTCCCGGACAATTGGCAGAAATGAGACTTGGAAGAGACCTTGAGCAGGATTCCTTCCAGGACACTGCTGCAATGATATTTGCACCCAGAATCAGATGTGTCGCGTGCATTCAGAGAGTCGGAAACCGACGCCAATGACATGTTGCTTTACGAGTGGTCGCGATGATTGGCCGAGAGATGGCCAGAGAAGTGCCAGAACGGAATCGACCCCGTTAGCACACTTGACAGAGCCGATAAGCCGATGGATCGAGAGATTGGTAATTCACAGAGAAGACTTGGACCCAGGAGTGGTCATGTTATGCACACCAGCAGGCCAGATTTCAGAATCATCGACGAGACATGCTATGAGTGATTACGACAGTTGGCCAGAGATTCTTAGAGGATGCGCTTGAGCGGAACTATTCCGCCATATTTGATTTCGGTATTTTGGGCGAATTATCCGCATGATTTGATTTTGATGATTGAGGATTTATGATTTTTGCACAGTTGCACTTGATATCGTTTTCGAGCCTTGGTTTCACATGTTTGTGATTTTATGGGTTTTAGACATTGGAGTTGATTTCGTGCGTATATATGCACACGATTTGGTTTTTGCACTCGGTATAGTTCACATATGCTTGCAGTGTAGTGACATATATTTTGTGCACTTGGATGCACTGGACTTCGATTTCGAGGGTGATGCTCGATATTTGTTTCGTGCATTTTATGCACCCGACTGGATTTTTGCGCATGTTCGGCGCTTGATATTGGATTTCATGATTTCGTGCATGATGGATGCACTGGATTTGGATTTATGTTGGGCGCAGGTTATGAGATGCGATTTGGTACACACCAGATGCACTAAATCGAGATTTTTCGGGCATGTCAGATGCACCTGATTTTGCGGTCAGGCACACGCGTTGCCTATGACAGATGAGGCGGGCACACCCGTTGCACCTTGATGTCGTTTTGTGCACCTGCTTGGCACATGTATGGATTTTGATTTCCGTGCGCACCGGACGCACATGGTTTTTATATGCACATTTTGGGACTGATTTCTTATGGAGCAGTACATTTTTTGTGTTGATGTGATTTGTTTTCGTACTGAGCAGGACTGGTCAGATGACAGTGCCTGGGTATATTTTGCATGCATTGATAGATTTCAAAGGGATTCCAAAAGAAAGCTATAGTTTCATTATTTACATACGTGTCCGATATGACACAAGACATTTAAAATGAGGAGACCCTTCTAAATTGTTTTCAAAACGGCGGATCGTGCATATTAAATAAAAGATATATACGTATATGGTTATTTTCTTATAAGAGATGTCCGCCACTGTGCAGTGTTATGCGCATTGCACATCGACTTTAAAGAATTTAGCATGCATTCCCTTCAGATATTTACATGTACGGATTTGGTATTTACATGTATAGTTCCGATTTATAGCATATCGGTTTTGCTTGGATTTGGCATTCGTGTTTTCACCTTGACTGCGATGATTGCGGGATGCTTGACGGAGTTTTGACTTCGAGTTATCTGCTCGTTACTCATGCGCATGTATTGCGCTATGATGCCTTTTATGTATTGATGATTTCGGAGCCCCGTTGACTTGGACATTTATTTGAAATGTTTTAGAATTAGGAGGTTTAAATTTAAATTTGGGGACCGAATTTCTTTAAGAGGGGAAGACTGTAACATTCCAAAAAAAAATACATGAGCTGCAACAGCAGCTGATGTAAACATCAACCCACCCCATCATCATTTTTCAGCCCCACATTGCTGACCTGCACACTCCCAAATCAGCTACATCGCCTACCCTTAACATTATCAGCCCCCTAGCTGATTTACCTACCCCCATCAAGACTTATCAGCCCACAATGGCTGACTTCAGCCACCAGAACAGCCCCCTCCATATACCTACAGCGACACCAGCATCTGAAACTATGCATCTATTCAACACATTTCAGCCCATTGTATCATCAACAACAACACCATCATTGCATCAGCCTAATTCCTGCCCAACTTCAGCCACAAGGTCAACAATAGTTGCTACAATACACCACCCCATATCAGCCACAACACTCCCACAACAACAGCCACGATATCATAAGCAACAGCCCAACATTTCTGCTCCTGCAACACATGAAAAAAAAAGGAGAAAGAAAGAAAGAAAAGAAAAAGAGAAAGAGAGAGAGTTGCAAGAAGCAGCAGCTGCTGAAACAACATCAGCAATGAGAAAACTCCCACAAGCAGGAACTTCAGCAGCACCAACCCACTTCACCTCATTCTCCTTCCCTTCTCCTTCCTCCTAGGACCCCCTCGAGGTATAATCTCGCAACCCAAACTCCTATTTTTGCCAAGTTCTGGTTATATAGCTGAAATTTCGTGTTATTACGTGAATTAGTGCTAGTTTAGGAAATTTGAGTGAGACATGACAAAGTATTGGTTTTGAATGTTGGTATAACCTTATTACGAGCTGTCGAGATCAGTTAAGCCTATATCTAAACCAGATTCGACACATTTCAAACCTGGAACCAAAACAGAACAGTTTCATGTCGGTTTGCGAGGATATATGGCGTGCAGGTGAATCTGGAGTGATCCGGGGTCGTTACAGGAAAAATAAACAACACCAGGAGACTATTTAGACACCCAGGAGACCACCCTAGGCAGACGAGCACCCATCTCCCTCACCAGGCCGGCCAGGCCGGTTTTACCCTTTAAGGGGCTCGGCCACTTAGTTGGCTCAGGTGCCCGGGCTCCTTCCATAGCTCACATACACCATGTACATCACCCTAGACTTGTTTGCTCGCTCTGTTTTCACCTGAGACGAAATCTGGGATCGTTTTTCTTGGGTTGCTACTTACTATTCAGTTTTGGTTCGACATATTTTGATTTCCATATTTTGGTATTAGTGCGTTATCTCGATCGTGTGACGTTTGTACGTCTATATCGAGTGATTTCAGGTTGTTTTGCGAAGGCTAACCATAGGTTCTAACCTATTGGATTTTAGCGTATCGTGTTGGTTTTCGCGTGTCGTTTTAAGTTACGATTTGGTTTTGATGTGATGCGATACGTGTGATATGTGTAGGTACCCCCGCAACGATCCGAGGCAATACAGAAGATGGAAGTGACATCGACACCGACATGAAGGATTAAGGTGAGTAGATTTATATCTACGGGGAGAAGTCGGGTGGATGGCGTATAGCACCCCCGAGTCCGTGGTGATGTATACGGATGCGTATACACACCAACAATTTATTATATGTTATTGGGGTTAATTATTGATGTTTAAGTGGATATTGGTATGTTGGATTGGTGAAAGGTTACGAAACCTTAGGGTATTGGGTGCACTACACATACATACACACATATACATACTTGCATGCATCCTTATTTCAGATGTGGTTATGGGATTCTATATAGATATGTGGTCACATGGGTTTGGGATTATGTGTTCACATACGGATTTGAGGATGACATATGAGATTGATATGAGTCGATGGGTTTGATATTAGATTATAATGTCGGTGATATGATAAAATTCGTAATTGAGATACGTCTTGATGCTTTAGCGGATTTTGGGATGACGATGCTATATGCATTGTGATACTTATATTTTAGATGATCGACATGTAATTATGATATGAGATAGGCGGTGATATGATATGATATGTTTTGACCAGATAATTATGGTAGGCAGCATTCAGAAATGTTTACTCCTTGAGGTAATATATGATGATAATATCAATTTATACTAGACCGTCGATCAGTAGTCAGGTCTTCATTATAGTGGTGATGTTAGCATTGTACCAGACATAGGTCAGTACCCAGATGATGATATTTGATAAAGAGAATACTTGATGAATGATATGACAAATGTGATATTGACCCGTACCCAGATTGGGGAGGCCGTACGACGGATTTACGTACGAGCTATAATTTGATGTTTTGATCCGCACTCTTAATTTGGGAATAACTGATTATAGAGATATGCTATCGGATGTGATATTATCGAGGCGGGATCACCGACTATATGTATATATTTATATGTATCGACTCAAAGGTTAGGCGGTTTCCCTTACCTACTGTTAGCTTTAGTTCAGCCTTATAGTGGTGTAGCTATATGACTCCCATGACATTAGATGCAGTTCAGTGGTCATGGTATTCATTATTTTAGCTCCCGCATATTATTATTGTTGCTCTGCATCGTATACTGTTGTGATTCATATTCTATTATTGATATCCTGCTGCTAGGACACCAGCACCATTACCGATGATGCGTATGTACCACGTACACTTATTTGCTGTCACACACACACATCTTCATCGGTAATTGCCATGTCACGTACACTTAGAGAATATTATTGCCTGATTTAGCTTGTTAGCTAGTAGTGACATGATATTAGTGCATGGCCGTATATGCCAGCTTGACATTGTAGTTATTTGCTCGTCACATCATGCATACTGTTGTTCATTATATGCCGCATTCATGGATTCTCATGCTTATATTCATGGTTTACATACTATTGATGATTCGGATTTCCATGATGTTTTTTGGATTTGGAGGAAAACCGCAAAACATATATATATACTGCTTTCTCTCTTTTAAATAAATGCGGTTTTTCCTTGATGTTCGAGTCGTCCACCATGAGTTTTGCTGATAGATTTCGAGACCCGATTCGAGGAGGCGGATGAACCGTTTCGGGTATATGGTGGGCCCGGTGCGGTACCCCCGGGCAAGAAGATCGCAGGAGATGGCGTTGAGCCTGGCAGGGGAGCACTACCGACCGGTGATATTACCCGACACGTCGGATATCCGGAGGATACCGTCGTGGTCATGAGATGGATGGTAGGGGCCGATCTGGACTGACGGTGCCCTGGATATTATGATTGAGACATTGAGATTTGAGATATTGAGGTACAGAGATTGTGATACAGAGATATCGAGACATTGAGATTTATGATTTGTGCCGATGCTAGGCACTGTTTATGCTGTTTTCATTTGTGATAGCTCATTTTAAAAGTACAGAAATCTCACAAATTATGAAAGCAGTTTTCTTCAGTACATGCATTCTGTTACATGCATTCATACATCATCTATATGATACATTGTTACCTGATGCACTGACATGGACATATGGGATTACACTTGGGTTAGATATTTACACTAGCCATGGTTAGAGATTACTGGTTATATATTTGAGGATTATATATTATGATCGTATGACCTAGGATTGTGTCATACATGCGATTTTCTGTTCGTAGATCTTTTTCTACTCACGAGTTGGCAACTCACCCCCGTTGTTCCCCAGTTTCATGCAGGTGTTGCCGTACGGATTTAATTACGGCTTTGCGGGCACATCTTCTTCAGGTGACTTGCTAGTAGGTGGGTTATTGTATCATAACCATCATTATACATTGTATATTATATTTCAGTTGTATCTAGAATTTCCATCAACCAAAACTTGTACTTATTTGAGATAGAGATCAGTGATGTTTATTCTTTCGACTTTAGAGTCGCGTGTTATATTTCTTTGGGTTTCAGGCTGGTTGAGTTCCGTTTCTGTTGTGATCCTCGCCTTGAGGCGTTGTATATTGTGTTACATACAGGTTGTTTGGATATGGTTCTTCCTAAACTCTACTACTTCCCTTGGTTTGGATTTCTGGGTTCGGCTTACTTAGCTTACGTACGCCTTGAGACGTTCGTAGTCTAAGTGCCGGTCATGCTCCGTACTTTCTGGTCGTGACAAACGATCTAGCATTAGGGTTTCTCGGCACAAGAAATTTTTGAATTGGACATGGTTGATCTGTTGTAGAACCTCATGGGTGTGCCCAGGTGTAACGTTTTGAAAATCGTTTCGGTGAAATTTCGAAAAATCGGTAAAATAAGGGGGTTTTCTGTAAAAAGTCAAAATACAAATATCTTATTATAAAAATTAAATATACATATTCTAGCTATGTAATTGCTATTATTTGGTGTTTATTGAGCCGCTGGTGAAATTTCAAATTTTCTGAAAAAAATATTATTTTAAGCCGTCACTAATACATTTAATTAGGGAAAATTACAAATTGGAATGAGTTGAAACAAATTTTGTGCATCATAAAACATTAAATAAAATTTTATCATGTGGCTTTTGGAACGAAATCATTTGCCAAAACGGTTTAGAAATTATTGAGGAAAAAATACTTTTTTTAGCGTAAATGGATGTTTGGGGTATTGTATTTATCATTTTTCATCACCCCACACCCGTACCCACATCCACACACCCCCACTTACTCCTCCCCATGGCTGAATTCAGCAGCCCCCATTTATTTTCCCAACTTGAATTTCAAAGGAAAGAAATGAAAGAAAAGAAAAGAAAATGGAGAAATGAGGTGGACCTTTGACCTTGAATTGACTTTTACTTCTTCCCCCACTTTCTCTACCTCCCTCTCTCTCCTCTCCCACTCCCATTCCAGTAGCCCCCCCTCCTACAGCAGCAGCAGCCCCCCTCTCAATTCCCTTCTCTTTTCTCTTCAAACTTCATCAAAAATTGCCTCAAATCCATCAAAAAAATCCCAAAACCCAAATCCGACTCCTACCCATTTTAGCTTAGCCCGTATAGCATGGATCCTTGTGAAAAGAGAGCATTTTGGAAGGCCATGGATGCTTGTGGATCTTCATATGTTTTGGGTATAATTCTAAACATTTTTGTTGCTTAATTTGTTACTAATTTCTTAAGCTAATTTAATTAGGTGTTAATTTGGATATGTGAGTTTAATTGCAAGTTTTGGAATTCAAGTTATGAATTTGAATGCAAGTTAGGGTTTTGTAAAATTGGTGTATGGTTGTGTGTTATATTTAGGCTTTTTGTCATGTTAATACAAGATTAGTAGCTAGTGCTAATGGTTAGTTCAAAAAAAATTGTGTTAATGTGCTAATTTGCCTACTAGATTTTTGAAATTGGTTAAATACTTGGGATTAAAAATGTGTTTAGGTTTTTCATGACTTCATTAACTTTATTAAGTGTGGTTTAATGCTTTAGATCATGCAAATCTAAGCTAGATTGTAGTTTGTGCATTTTTGCTTTGAAATTGTTAAAAAGGGTATTTTTGTAAACTAGAATATTAGGGTTTTTGGAATTTAATGAGATTAAATTCCGGAAATTGTTTCTATGAATTATTTAAGATATTTAATAAGTATATTGGCCGCTACATTCATTTAAACATCCTGTTTTGTACAAAAACGGTGAATTGTGCTTGCTAGATTTTCGGAAAAATGACTTTTTAAGTAGAATTGAGGTTTTGTGAGTTTTAACCTAGTTTATATTAAAATTAGTGTTCGTGAATATGCAAATGAGTGTGATTGGATTTTTCTCGATGGTTTGACGTTTGTACATCGACATCGAGGGTTGGTTTGACTATTCCTGCATGCGTAGGCGATAGGTTTGGACCTATGCGTAATACGCGTGCCGATTTGATTTTCGTATGCCGTTTCGATTTCGAATTTAGTTTTAATGCGATATGGTGCGTTATGATATGTAGGTACCCCTATGTGGACTTCGAGACGACAAGCAAGCGCGTGGCGACGTCGGCACCGGCTAGCGAGGACCAGGTGAGTAGATTTATATCTACGGGGAGAAGTCGGGTGGATGGCGTATAGCACCCCCGCAGTCCGTGGTGATGTATAGAGGCGTATACACACCAACAATTTATGATATGTTGTTAGGATTTATTATTGATGATTTTAGATGGATATTGGTGTTGGATTAGTGCATGGTTACGAAACCTTAGGTAGTGGGTGCACTACACTTACACATACACACATATACATACTTGCATACATTCCTTATTTCATATGTGCGTGTATGGGAATATATTTATGTGTTCACATGGGTATGGGACTATGTGTTCACATACGGACCGAGGATGATACTTGGGGTTGAGCTGAGTCGATGAGATTTGATTTGAGACCGTGAGATCGGTGATATAGCAGGGTTCGTATCTTAGATACGACATGACGTTGTAGCGGGTCCTGGACGTAGTTTTTACACACGTGCATGCATACTTAGGCGATATCAGTATTGTACTAGACGTAGATCAGTACCAGATCATGATATTGATAAAGAGGATACCAGGTAAATAGTATGATGAATGTGATTTTGACCCGTACCCAGAATTGGGGGATGCCGTACGACGGATTTACGTACGAGCTATATCTTGATGATTGATCCGCACTCTTGACTTGGGATGTCTGATTATAGATATGGTATCGGATATGATATTATTGAGGCGGGATCACCGACTAATATATATACAGGTATGTATATGTATCGACTCAGATGATAGGCGGTTTCCTTACCTGTAGTTCAGCTTGTTAGTTCAGCCGTATAGTTTAGTGTAGCTGTTAGATTAGATTAGACTCCTACCTATTTCAAAAACTAACGAATCGCGGGTATTTTAAAAGACAGCCCAAGGGATCCTACGGATATTTCAAAAGACTCATCTTTTCATAAAAACACCGTAGCCCCTATTTTCAAAACCCCATGATTTGTGTTATTTCAAAAGGCACCATTTGTAGGATTTATATTAAATTATTACAGTTTAGTTATCGTTGTGTCTAGTATTCAGCTCCCGCTCATTTTTACTGTTCGCTCCGCATCGCATACTTATATTTTAATTTCTTATTGCATTATTAATAGCATGTTGTTAGGACACCAGCACCATTACCGATGATGCGTATGTACCACATACACCTACTTGCCGGCTCACACACATCTTCATCGGTAATTGCTATGTCACGTACACTTTAGAGAATATATTTGCTTGACTTAGCTTGTTAGTTAGTAGGTTGATATGATATTAGTGTACCTGGGTTATATGCCAGTTTAGACATTGTAGTTATTACTTGTCACTTCATGCATACTGTTATTCCATTGTTCATAGCCTAGTTATTAATCATACATTGCAACTTGGTTATTGACACCATATACATTTATTAGCATTGACATATGCACTTGTGATGACTTCTTGAGACTTATGATATTTCTGGATTTCGGGGGAAAGCCGCAAAATTTCTAAACTTATTAACCTTTTAAAATATGTAAATTGCGGTTTTCTAGTGATGTAAGTGTCGTCCACCATGAGTTTGCTGTGGTTTTCGAGATCCGTGTCGAGGAGTGGAGGAACCGTCACGGGTACATGGTGGGCCCGGTATGGTACCCCCGGGGCAAGATGAATGTGGTGTTGACGTTGAGCCTGGCAGGGGACAGATTACCTACCGGTGATATTACCCGATGCGTCGGATATCCGGAGGATACCGTCGTGGTCTTGAGATGGATGGTAGGGGCCGGTCTGGACTGACGGCGCCCTAGATATTGAGATTGAGACATTGATATTTCGAGACAGTGAGATTTATGTTTTGTGTCGATGCTAGACACTGTTGATACTGATTTCATTATGATACCTCAGTTTAAAAATACGAAGGAAATCTCACTAATTTATGAAAACAGTTCTTCATTTACATGTATTCTGTTTTCATGCATTCATACCTCATTCATATGATATATTGCTACCTGAGGCACTGACACGGGCACATGAGATTTCACTCGGTTAGATATTACCCTAGCCATTGTTATAGGCTGCTTGTTATGTATATTTTTTGAGGATATATTATGATCATTGACCTAGGTTGCGTTATTTATGCGATTTCTGTGCGTAGATGTTTTTCTATTCACGAGTTGGCAACTCACCCCCGTTGTGCCTCAGTTTCTTGCAGGTATTGCCGTACAGGTTTAATTACGGCTTTGCGGGCTCAGTTTCATTCGGGTGACTTTCTAGTAGGTGGGTTTTTCTTGTATCGTACCCATCATATTACCTTGTATAATATTATTCCATTGTATCTAGTAAATTCCATCAACCAAACATGCATTTATTGAGATAGAGATCAGTGTTGTTTATTCTTTCGACCTTAGAGTCGCTCGTTATATTTCTGGTGGTTTTGAGTTTCCTTTTGAGTTTTGATCCTCGCCGTTGGCGTTGTATATTATATTGCTTGTGTTGTTGTGACCGTCGATTGACGAAGAGCTAGCTCCCGCTTGGGGATGCCTTTTTCTTGATTTCGTATACTGTTCATGTTGTATCCCGTTTGGGGGCCAGTATTTACAAAGGAGACTCTGCCGAAATTTTCAGTAAATTTTTGATTTTTTTAAAAACTGCATAATTCGGCTTATGTTATTGAAACTACTTACTTTAAGCTGGTTTTTCCTGCACTCTACCACTTTTCTTGGTTTGGATTTCTGGGTTTTCGGTTTACTTAGATTACGTATGCCTCGAGACGTTCGTAGTTTAAGTGCCGGTCATGTTCCGTACTTTCGGGTCGTGACACCAGGAACCCTACACAAGCTAGATACCGTGACTTACTAGACGATTAAAGGCAAGATACATCGTTACCAAAGATGCTACCAAAGAGGCAGTCTAGGTGTATATTAGTTCATGAGATGAACTTCGTTGTGGCTTATGCCTAGGAATGCCTGTCCCATCAGTGATCCAGACATATTCTAAGGCAATATCACCTGATCATGGATATAGTTGATCTCCACGGGATCGAGGTTAGGAGAGTAGACTCAGAGGGCAACACAACGGATCCACTCACAAAGGCATTTTCCCAGAGAGAGACTATTATGGGATGGTTGAGTATGAGTTACTACAACCACTGTTATCAGATGGCCCTAGTGCAAGTGGGAGATTGTTAGTTATATGTATGCCCTAGAGGCCATTACTATACATGAGATGTATATTGTAGTGGATCCTTGAACATATATAGGGAGGACTTTCTTGCTCGACATGATAGTATGCTATCTGGTTACTCTTTACCTTAACGTGTACACTGATTGTCTCTCTGTTACATGTTGGTAAAGCCCTTAGGATGTGTACTTGACTACCTGGACTATGATGCGGATCATACTAGTGGGGACATGGTAGTCCATAAGTACATCCTTCAAGGTCCCTAGTCGTGGGTGTATCGAGACGGGGCATCAATATACCAGAGTAGACTAGCGTATACCTTCTCGACCCATGTAGATGGGCGATGGATGATCCCATATCCATTGGTGTTTGACATCAGAGATGATATACGGGTGCTCAGTGGAGACTGGGTACACTGGACAGACTCGCCGAGAACTCCCAGATGGTATTATACCTCACGTCAGATGGCAGTTCTCTGGTGACACTTGTGCAGGTTAGTCTGTAGACCCGAGATCGTCATAGAATCTTGTGTGATTCCCATTGTGCTTTGATTTCCACCTTACCATGTCCAAGAGGGCGTGCAAAACGGTGGTTTTTGGGTACAGTCCCGAGTTACATGGAGGCAATGAGCGATATGAGGGGTTTCGTCTCTCCCGGTATTGGGGGTTGATGTTGCACTATGCTCGATTGGCCATAACAGGGAATTCCCTGGCCATGGCTGGTTTAGAGATTTACTGGTAAGTGTTACCAGTAATTTCTCGACCCGTTATGAGCCTCATATGGGCATGACTTATCGGTTATTGGGGTCTGACGTTTACCACCCCTAGACTTGATATGCGACATATCAGACGAGGAGACCGGACTGTACGGTAGTGTCACTGTCAGGATTTTTGCAGGAGTTGGAGCGGGCTTGCTTGCTAATCTTCTGATTTCTCAATACCCGGGTAGCCGTTACGTCCAGCTAGTACCGCTGACGGCTTGTGGATGCTTGATATGATCATCACCTACTGCCGGCGTATTGACGAGTCTTTAGAGTCCTACATAGAGGTTTTACTGGCTTAGGCAAAACGAAATAGGAGTGCATATGTGATATGTGTGGGACCGAGAATAATGCAAGTATGTGATACCGTATTCTATTCTTGCGATGTTTGTATCGATCGGTTATATGCGATATAACCAGGTTATCGAATCAAGGGTTGATTCGATAAGTTGATACGTTGGATGTTAGTCGGTTATATGTGATATAACCGGATTATTAAGTCAAGTGTTGATTTAATAATTTAGTGTATAATTGTATATGTGATATACTAATTTACATTAACTAACATTGGTTCACTTAAGCATTTGTTTTTCTCACTTGTGCATAACTTAATATATATGTGATATATATTTATTTGTGTTCATTTTGTATCATGGTTGTTGATACACTCTACATGGGTGTATGAGACATATACCATTATAATTATATTGGTGGGGTTTTAATATACAAAGTAAATACAAAATTAGTGGATAATTGTTCAAGTGCATAAAGCTTCATGAAGCTTGTGAGTGCATTGACCAAAGTCCACTAGTTTTGTTTTACTTAGGATATTTATAAACCTAACTACTATAATTAGCCATGGTTATATCTCTACATGAGTTAGTATATGATACCCACTCACCCATGGTTAGCTCTCTCTCTCTCTTGATTAGTTTTTCATTCTCATTTTTGAGCTCATCTTCTTCCTCCTTCAAATGCTTGCTAGGGTTTGATAAAGAGAGATAAATATAGTGAGAAAAGAAATTCTAAAGTGTACCCATTTTCTATTTCATCATCCTCTACTATACTAGCACTTTAGTTTAGGGTGTTTGCTTCACTAATTCTCTAGTTAGTGAAGTAGAAGCTTGAGTTCGTATTCCCTCGACGTAGATCATCTTCGGCCTCGAAGACTTCAAGCAATACCGTTGCTATCTTCTCATGGAGCCATCCGAGAGTCCGGGAGCACGATAATCGCAGCGAAGGGACTACTACAAGGAGCTTATGAAGTGAAGGACCGATCTACAAAGGTTGTATTTCGTATTCACTTAGTCGTAAAAGTTGTTTACTTACTTTGTTTCGCCTAATCTCTAGTCTAAGATCTTGGTTAGGGTTGTTCGGCATTGCTAAAATTTTAATCGGGCATGGTTGATGCCTTGTAGAACCATGTTAGAGTGCCTAGGAACCCTACACAAAGGGCATGCGGCGATATGCAAATGTACCGAAAGGACAGGTGAACGTTGTTTTGTCTTGGTCCTTTTCAGCGATGGGAATCTAGTTATAGCCGGAGGAGCCATCCAAAAAGCAGTAATACTCGTGTCCAGCCAATCATTCAAGCAATTGGTCAATAAAAGGTAGCGGAAATTGGTCTTTTCGTGCTGCGGCGTTGAGTTTTCTGTAAATTATGCACACTCGCCACCCAGTTTGGGTGCGAGTAGGGATCAACTCGTTCTCCTGGTTGGTGATAACCGTTATGCCCGACTTTTTGGGGACAACATGTATCGGGCTGACCCACTGGCTATCAGAGATAGGGTAAATGATACCACTATCAAGACATTTTACGATCTCTTTTTTCACAGCCTCCTTCATGACTAGATTGAGTCATCTTTGTGGATCCCTAGCTGGCTTGGCATCATCCATCATATGAATGTGATGTTCAACGATCAAGGGACTAATCCCCTTGATGTCCGCCATAGTCCAGCCAAAAGCTTGCCGATCGCTCTGCAAGACCGTCAGAAGGGCTTTCTCTTGCTCTTGAGCTAGAGAAGCCGAGATGATGATAGGAAGGGTCTCGTTCTCACCTAAGTAAGCATACTTGAGGTGAGACGGCAATGGCTTAAGTTCGAGCGCCGGAGATGAAACAATTGATGGTAGGATCGGCGAAAATGTCTCGAACTCGAAGGATTCTAACAGCGGCTCAAAACGAGTGTACACGACCGAGTAGGATGGTTCAGCTAACGCATCCGAAAATTCAAAGGATTCAAGCTCGGATGGTGACAAGTCAAGGTCGTTTGAGAAAGTGAAACACTCATAATCACTGTCGGGAGCAGTATCAGATTCAAGGAGGAACACACTAGTGGCGTCAAGATTGCTGTGATCGAACAGAAATTTCTCGAACTCACAGTCCTCAGGGACGATCTCCTGGATCGAACAAACGTCCAGTATCTGGGCATTAGGTTCGGAGGGCTGATTCCCAAACCTAAAAATGTTGAGTTCAATTGTCATGTTTCCAAAGGATAGGTTCATCGAACCATTTCGACAATTGATCACAGCATTCGAGATCGCAAGGAATGGTCGACCGAGTATCACTGGAATTTGATTCCGGGGGTTAGCTACAGGTTGTGTGTCTAAAAGAATGAAATAAACGGGGAATATGAAGTCCCCTACTTTTATTAACACATCCTCTAGCTCACCTCTAGGATGGGTGATAGATCGGTCGGCCATTTGGAGAGTATAGTGTGTGGGTTTCAGCTCTCCTATACCTAGTTGCTCATATACCGAATACGGGAGCAAGTTAACACCGGAACCAAGATCCAAAAGTGCGCGATTGATGTTCTTATCCCCAATGGTTATTGAAATCGTAGGACAGCCAGGGTCCTTTCCTTTTTGAGGTAAAGCTTGGGTAAGAGCATCATTCACGGCACTAGCTAAGAAAACATTTTTGGGTACCTGAGATTTCCTCTTTTTAGTGCACAAGTCCTTCAAGATTTTTGCATAGGAAGGGACTTGTTGGATTGCATCCAAGATGGGAATGTTAATGTCAACCTGTTTAAACAACTCCAGAATCTTCTTCATTTGTGGATTTTGTTTATTAGACCTCAACCAGTTTGGAAATGGAACATTTTTGAAATTGGTTGAGTCCAATACTTGTGGAGTAGATTATGGAGTTGGAACGGATCCCAGTGCTGGTGTTTTCGTGGAGTGAGATGTGGTTCCGTTCTGAGTAGCAGAAGAAGAACAGGCTCAGAAGACGAAGACGAAGAAGAAGAAGCGGCCGGGGTGTCATCATTTGTGCCAACGTTGTTGTGCAACATCCTTCCAGATCTCAACGTAGTCACGGCACTCACATTATGGTTTTGTTGTTCAAGATCAACATGTGCATTATGTGGGTGACCGGGATTTGGGAGTGGTTGAGATGGAAGCTTCCCCTTCTCTCGCTCGCTTAAAGCTGCATTTAGTTGTGCAATCTGGGCTTTGATGGTTTTGATGCTTTGACCTTGCACAGCAGTGTATTGCACCAATGACTCAATGGAAGACTGGATGTTAGCGTTTGATTGAGTCGATTGCTCTACAAACGCCTCCAGACTTCGTTCTAGCGAGGAAACCTTATCATTGTTTGATGGAACAAAATTGTTTTGAGGAAAAGAATTATTGGGTGCAAAATTGTTCGTCAGATTATGAAAAGGTTAGGGTTGGAAAGGTTGCTGATATTGATTTTGAGCTTGTTGTTGAGGAGGAGGAGGCCTTTGGAAGTTGTTGTGGCCTTGAAATTGTTGCTGGTTCTGATTCCAGGCGAAATTGGGGTGGTTCCTCCAACCAGGATTATAAGTGGAAAAGTATGGATCATTTCTTTGTCTTTGCTGAAATGCAGCATTGACCTGATCCTGTCCTTGAGCAGGTGGGTTGTAAGGACACTCTTCGGTCAGATGGGATGGGTCTGAACAACAAGCGTAGATGGTACGAGGGGGAAGAGTAGGGGCAGGAGAAGGAGATGAAAATTTGCTCTCAATTGCTTCTAGTTTTCGTGTGATCGCAGCCATTTCGGTCTTCATTACAATTGAGAGATCAAGTTGATGAACGCCTTCCCTAGAGAGACCGGAAGAAGTAATGGATGAAGTGTTAGGTCTGGTGCTTTCCTACTGAAGCCTTCGCTCCGCGAGATCGTCGAAAAATTGCCAAGCTTCCTCGTCGGATTTGGATAGGAAGTGGCCTTGACAAATGGTCTCCAGCAATTGCTTAGTTGCTGGGTTCAGTGTTTCGTATAAGGTCTGGCAAAGTTGCCATCTCTCAATACCTTGATGAGGACACTGAACAAGAAGGTCTTTGTATCGGTTAAATCACTTCCAAAAGGGTTCGGCAGGAAGTTAGGAAAATTGGTTAATGTAACGTTTTAAAAATAAATAAATAAATAATTAAATAAATAAAATCCTTTAAGTGAATTTTCTGATTTTCGGTAAAATAAAACGTATTTTTCGTAAAACTTAACCATAATTATTTTTCATTATAAATTTAAAAAGACCTATTTTAATTATGTAATTACTGGTAAATGGTGTTTATTTAGTCACTTATAAATTTTTAGTTTAATTAAATATTTTTCCTAAATTAATTATTTTAAATATTAACATAAGCTTTATTTATACATTAAATTAGTGTAAATTACAAATTTGAATGGGTTAAATTAGAAAAAGTGAACCATTACATATTGGAATCTTGTGTGTATCATGCAAAATTCATTTCCAAATTTTTCCATGGTTCTAGAATTTTCCTTGGTTTTATTAGGAAAGAAAAGAAGTGAATAAAATTAAATAATAAGTGAAAAGACATAAAAGATGTATTTCTTGGGAGAAAGTTCTAAACTATTCTTCATTCTTTCTTCCACTCTTTTCCTCCCTTGCTTGTGGCCGGCCCTCACCTCATTGCAACCCCCCATTTTTCCAAGCTCATTTTCCTTCAAAAAATCATTAAAAATTCAACAAAAATTCCAAAAATAAACCTCAAAATCAATATTCAATCTCTACCATTTTCCTTTGACCTATTTAGCATGGATTTTGGAATTGGAAACCATTATTTTGGAAGCATATTTTCATGTTTGGATCTCATGTTTTGGAGGTATAATTTTTATTCCTATGATTAATTGTTGTTAAATACTCTTTTCTAGCATATTTAGATTTTCTTAATTAATTCTATTTGCAAGTTTAAAATTCAAGTTAGGGTTTCTAAAACCAAGTTAGGGTTTTTATTAATTAAGTGGGGTTATAATAACTAGTTTAACATTTTTAGAAATGGAAAATCTAGTATGGTTGATGCATTGTAAATTGTTCATTCAAAATTGTTTAAATTAAACAATTTTGCAAACTAGATTTTTATAAATTATATATAGTGGTGAGGTAAAATTCTAATTAAGGTTTTTATTATTACATTATGGTGTTAATGAGGAGATTAACATATTATTTGAGTGTGAAACATAATCTAGTTACAATTTACAAGCATTCACTTTTTTACAAAATTGCTATTTTTATTAAACTAGGTTTTAGAAATTCATTTAAAATGTAGGATTAAAAATCTAGTTAGGGCTTTAGCACATCCTTAAGGTTTCATGGAGTGGTTTAACACTTCAAATTATGCAAAATCAAATTTAGTTGTGGAATGGTGAATTATGGCTTAAAAAGTGTTAAATTTGGCTAAAATTGCAAACTAGAAATTTCAATTTAAGACAAATTAGTGTGATAAAAATATGGTAATGGTTTCTATAATCTAGTTATGTTATTTAATGAAATTATGACCATTAGTTTCATTTAAACATCAAGTTTTGAAGTAAAACGGTAAATTGACGTTTTCTAGGTTTTTACGAAATCGGACGATTTGATCGATTTTAAGGTTTCGATGATTTAAACCATGTTTTATATAATAAACAATGAGTTTTGAAACTAAGAGTTGTTTATTGGTGTTTTATCTCGATCAATCGGCGTTTGTACGCCGATATCGAGCGATATTTGGTTCTTTTGTATGAGCGGGTCATAAGTTTTAACCTATGCGTGTTTCGTGCGTCTTTTTGGTTTTGTCTGTGATCTGGTTTACGATATTATAAATGTTTGCGTATATGTACCCCTCACATGGACTTTGGACGAGGAAGAAGAGAAGGGCGACTTCGTCTTCAGCAGACAAGGACCAGGTGAGTAGATGTATATCTACGGGGGAAGTCGGGTGGATGGCGTTTAGCACCCCCGCAATCTTGGAATAGGAATATTACTTATTGTCATTAGGAAGTCAGACGTGACCTTAGATTCTTGGTGAGTAGGACCCTATTAATGACTTTAGGTTGGACTAGACTGATTTAGAAAGACTTTACCAGAGGATGAATGTCTTGGAGGGGATTCGTAGGTTTCAGGTAGACACACACACGCGTACACACAGAAACTTGACTTGGTGTATATGTGTATGTGTATGTGTGTCTATATATATATATATATAGGAATATGTGTAGGTATACACACACACACACACAACATGTATATGTGATATAAGGATGTTATATGATACATGAGGATGAGACAATATAACTGGACTTGATGCCGTGATCTCTTGGCTATACAGTCGTGTTATGATGTTAGCAGATCGTTGGAAAATGAGGAAATGGATATGTATACATAAACGATAATAGGTGATGATCACATTGAGATATATGCGACTCTAGAATAGAACCCGGATTGTAACCTGTGACTTGATTACGATATGATATAGGTGTGACTTGGTTATGATATGATATATGTGTGATCTGATTACGATATGATATATTTGACATGATATTTCTGAGGAACAATTGACGATGTATATGTACGCAGACAATGATATATGATTGATGATATTGGGATGTATGCGATTACAGTACAGTACCTTTGATCATGACATTATTTGATGATGATATTATATGAATCATGATGTACGTAGGGGATACTTGACCCGTACCCCGATATTGGGATGCTGTACGATGAATTAACCGTACGAGGTATAGATGTGATGATTGATCCGCACTCTTGATTCGAGGAAGTTGTACTATGTACGTGACGTGTTCTGTTGATTAACTAAATATTTGTTATTACATTTTTCCTACAATTTCCATATTTAAAAAGGTCTTTATTATAATATATCATACATATGAGGGTTTATTTGTAAAAATACTATTTTCCATGTGTTGATATATTATAATTAGCATTTGGTAGGAAAATGTATATAATATTATTGACCTAATCCTAGTAGAACAAAGTCTACTAAATATTATTTGTTAAGTTATTGTGCAGAATTTTCAGGTCTAAAATCAAAGAAATCAAGTTGTTAAAGAAAACTTGCCTAATTAAGAAAGCAAAACTTAGAGACCAAGTCTGGCAGCAACTATGAGAAGATTTCAAAGATCTAAAGGTCCCAGATATTGCCACATGTCACAAGGATGAAGCCCTAAAATTTTGATCAAGAGATCTTGACCAATGGCCGCAGATCCGCGGCCATACCCCCCTTAGGCCGCGGATCCGCCGCAATACAGAGGAGTTAGGGTTTGCTATTTTTGGGGGTGAATCTTTGTTGTTAAACTTCCATATTTGGAAGCAAAGGTTCTGGCTTTGGGACTATAAATAAAGACCGAGAGCCTCTTGGAAAATTCATCAAGTCGATGCGATCACGAAGTCCAAGACGGCTCACGCATCCAGGCTGATCATCAACTGTTCGTCTACCTCCTTGGAAGAGATCGAGAAGCAAGCTAGTCTTTGTAATCATTTTCTAAGGATCAAAGTGTAATGAATTTTGTTGATTAATAAAGGTAGTTCTTTTTCTTATTCTATTTCTTTGTAGTTTAATTATGCATTTTCTCTCCATCTCTTTTTCTCCCAACATGCGCGAGTAATTCTCCGCTTGTTAGGGTTCGTAGGATTAGGGTAGGCTGATGGATGATGAACATCTCTAAACCCTTTTTAAGTCCTATAAAGTTTATGAACTTTATCAAAAGAATCATTAACATCCTAATCGGGCGCGCTAACAATTCTTTGTTAGTTCCGACCGCGATTAGAGATTAGATTAATGATTGTTTTGGTAAAGATTAGATATGAAATGAGTTCCGTGTCGAGATAAGGGTTAAGAATGGGATTCCTTTTCCCTCCAGAAACCCTAATCTACATGCATCACCGTCGTTCTAGTTTTAATTCTATTAAAGGATAAAAAGGGTAACTTTTAATTAATCGTCCATGACTACTAAATCCTAACGAACCCTACAAGCCCCCTTATTATATTAACTACATCCCTAAAATAATCTAGATCTATATTTTTGCATTCTTTCTTAATATAGATCTAGAAACCTTTCCACAAAATTCTTTATTCCTTCTCTCTTTTTCAACACATCTAAAGTAAGAATAAAAGATTCAACATTTCCCTGAGGATGACCCGTACTCACCTCGGTCTAGCTACACGCGACACCGTTCTGATTGCGGTTAACTACAAACACAAATTTTCCTATAAATCAAATGGCGCCGTTGCCGGGGATACGTGCGTAATTTTTTTATTCTTATTATTTGTGTTGAATTCTTAGACGATTCATACCATTATTAAAACAAAACTACAAATTGCATATTTAACGATTTGTGCATGAATTTTTGCAAGGAGATCTAGAGTCACGGACTTGAGGAAATCGGAGATCTATGGTTTCACACTTCTCTGGTATCTTTCTTAACTCTTTCTCTCTCCTCTAAAATCCAATAAAATCTATTTTCTGCAGGATTCTTTGCAAAATAGCGCCGCTCAAAAATCTTTTTGCAAAAGTTTTGTGATTGGTTTTGTTTTGCATATTTTAATATAGACTTAAAGGGGCAAAGACCAAATCAAGATTAGGTGGGGATTTCATCACCCTTCCTAAGCCCCACAAATCACAAACCGAGCATCCGCATCAACCCTACATTAATTTAAAAAATATCTAGATCAGACTCTAAGGACTGTCGCGCTCATTAAGGACAGAGGAAGGTCGTGGGTAATCTATCACTTATCCGCATTACTTTTGTGGTGCCTAGGCAAGTGTGACTAAGGAAAGTGGTTTACTTAATTAGGCCCCCTATTTTCGGTGATTCGTATAGCGGATACCTCCCACTTACCTGGCCACAAGAGTAGTAAAGAGGTGGTAGAGGATTGATCCCGCGGCTTGTCGTTTGGAAGTCTAGGAGCGGTCTAGAGACTGGACCTAGGTGGCCTTAGTTCTAGGGTTGCTTGTGCATTTTAGAGTGATTTGTCTTGAGTCCCACTTTTTCAAAACAGCCAATTTTAAAATCACACACACGCTGCCACTTGCAGTAAACCCGCTTAGTGCATGCTTGGCTGGACACGGGATCCTAGTGCCCGTCTTGTCCGCATTCCTGCTATCGACACCGAAGTCGGTACTTCTTCTTCTTCTTTTCCCCCACCACACACTACATCAACCGAGATGGACGGCACTCCATCAGATTATAACACCACGCTGCCACCGCCCGTAGGTGCGCAGAATCCACCGCGCATCTCTCTCCAAGAGAGATGCTATCCTATCCGTGGTCCCCTTCCTACTTGTCTATCTCTTCCACCACCTAACGGGGATAATTTCGAAATTAAACCCCACTACATCAATCTGCTGCCCAAATTTCACGGGCTTGAATCGGAAGACGCATACGTTTTCATTACCAAATTCGAAAACGTATGCACAATAATGGGTACTTCACAATTGACTTTAGATGCTATGCGCTTACGTCTTCTCCCATTCACACTGTGCGACTTGGCAGAAAAATGGCTTTACAATACTGCCGCACACTCTATCACTAATTGGGATGAATTCGTTATAGCATTTCTTAAGAAGTTTTACCCAAACCATAAGACTGCCCATGTTAGAAGCGAGATCAACCAGTTCACCCAGCTTCCCAATGAGCCATTTTAGATGTGCTTTGAACGTTTCAAGGATTTGCTTGTCCAATGTCCTCATCATGGAATCAATAGATGGGATTTATGTCGGATTATATATGAGGGCATTAATCCAGAGACAAAGCAGATGCTTGAAACAAATTGTCAATGCAATTTCATGTCTAAAGACGACGGTGAAGCTTGGAAATATCTGGAAGACCTTGCTGAACACACTTTGCAGTGGGAAAGCGTAAGACCACCTTCATCTAGGTGAGGTGTTCACCAACTCGATGTTTCTATCGCAGTAAAAGCCGAAATGGCAGCGATACAGAAGAAACTCGACGCTATTGAGAACAAATTTTCATCATTCTCCCTAAATCAGGTCACGCTTCCTAAGACCGTCTGTGGTTGCTGTTCGGATCCTTCGCACTTAACGGAAGAATGTCCTATGAATGCACCGTTTCAAGGTCACGAGCAAACTAATGCTGCTTTTCAGCAGCGACCTAGAAACGACCCTTATTCTTCCACGTACAATCAAGGATGGATGAATCATCCTAACTTTGCTTGGAATCAAAACCAACAAAGTAATTATCAAAGACCTCCTCCACAGCAACGACAACCACAGAATCAGCCCCCCTTTCAGTCACAGAATTTCTAAAATCCGGCCAACATTTCTACACCACAAGTGGCCGGTACTGACAACTCACTTGCACAAACTTTGGATATGTTCATGAAACAATTCATGCAATTGTCGGCTGAGATGAAGTCTTCTATTGATACCATAACGAAAAACTCCGCCTCCCATGGTGAGAGTATTAAATCAATAGAAAACCAAATCGCACAGTTAAACGCCGCAATGAGTGCGAGAGAGAAAGAAAAACTCCCATCTCAACCCATACCTAATCCTGGCCATTCACAAAGTTATAATGTGAGTGCTGTTACCACGTTGAGATCGGGAAAAGTTCTGAATAACCGAGTGGGTGAGTAATGTGATGATAGTGACACCAATGATACCCCAGCTTCTTCTTCTTCCCCTAATTCGTCTAATCTCCCACCTTCACCCGAGCCTATTCTCCGTTTTCCCCAAGGCTCAAATATTTCGCCGAATCTATCTAAGTCGATTCCCACTCCAATTTTGGGGTCGAATCCGTCCCCACAGTCTTCTCCACAAACGTTGGACCCAAAACTTATTGATCAAGCACCTTATCCAAACAGGTTAAGGGGCAACAGACCAAGTCCATAAATGGAGAAGATTGTGGAAATTTTTAAGCAAGTTAACATAAACATTCCTCTCCTAGATTCTATTCAACAAGTTCCGTCATATGCGAATATCCTAAAGGACTTGTGCACTAGGAAGAGAAAAGTTCAAGTACCTAAAAAAGTTTTCCTTGCGAGTAATGTGAGCACAGCTTTTATACAACAACTACCCAAGAAACGAAAGGACCCCGGAAGTCCTACAATTTCAATTTCTATTGGGGGTAAAAATATCAATCGTGCTCTACTCGATTTAGGTGCTAGTGTTAACTTGCTTCCGTATTCTGTTTATGAGCAATTAGGGATCGGAGAGTTAAAACCTGCGCATTGCACACTTCAGATGGCCGATCGATCTATCACCCAACCAAGGGGTGAGCTAGAGGATGTGTTAATCAAAGTCGGGGAATTAATATTCCCTGTGGACTTTATTGTTATAGATACACAACCTGTAGCAAACCCACGCAATCAAATCCCGGTGATACTCGGTCGACCCTTTTTGGCCACTTCCAACGCAGTAATCAATTGTAGAAACGACTTTATGACCCTATCATTTGGAAAGAAGTCAATTGAGCTTAACATTTACAAGTTGGGAAGTGAACCCTCCGAACCCTATGCTCATGTGTGTTCTGTCGAATTAATGGATGTCGACAATAGCGAATTTGATCAACCTCATAATTCTGACTCTTTTCATATGTTGTTGCTTGACACGGACTCTTCCTCCGAGTTGTCCGGGTCAACATCTAACGCTGATAAGGAACTTTTTATAGAGTCTGACGATCACCCCATTTTTTCTGAAGACATTATTTTTCGGGGTATCGATGAAAGTTTTGAGGAAATTTTCGCTGATGAACTCGCATTTTTACAAGACACGGGTATTGAGATGAATCATCTCCAAGATGAAGAAATTGGACCTCCACCCCTTCTTTTAGACAATCATAATAATGTGAGTAATCCATCATCACTATCACTGTGTCGTCTCTCCAAATTAAGACGCAATCCTTTTCCATCACACCTCTTATCACCTCCCCACTTCTTCACGTCAAAAGGTGATATGTTCTTCCACCAACCTTGGTACTTCATCGATAAAATTTTTGAATGGTTGGTGTTGACTTTTGGTCTTTGTAAGGCTTTACTTTGACCACTAACTTTAACCCCCCAATGATTTTAATTGCCTAATACTATTTTACTCAAGTTTGGGGGGGGGGGAGGATATTTTGGCTCTTGTAAGGAATTTTTATAAGATTGTGAGCCAAGAAATAAGTTTGGGGGAGGATTTTCACTTTCATATATTCTTGCCCCCATTAATAATTTCCTCCCAGGCTTACAGGTTTTTGTGATCCAGCAGATGGCAACAGTGAGGACACCGTTGAAAACAAGTTTGGGGGATGTTTGTGCTTATTTACACATCAATTTGCATCATACTTTGCATAAGCACAACGTTTTCAAAAATTCTAAATTTTTTCTTTTATAACAAAAGAGTAGAAAGTGAAAAATTACATCCAAAAGATAGGAATAGTTTAAGAAAACCAAGAAAATTAGAAGTTTTCTTAAACGAACTAGTAATAAGTAGTTATGAGCTGTTGTCCCAAGGGTTAGTAAGATGAAGGAAGCCACTAATCTGAGGATAAAAATAAGTCTGAAAAATAGTTTATATTCTGGAAGCCAAACATTTGAATGTTGATACCCTACTATATGCACTTACACACGTCTTGAAACTCGGGATAGTAGAGGATACCTTGAAATGCTCTTGTCTAAAAGCCAAAGTATGAAGGAAATAAAAAAAATGAAGAAAATATAAAAATGGTGAAAAGAAAAATGAACACTAGTTTTGTTATCGCCAAGGCAGCAATAAAAAATTATAGCGAGAGTGCCTCTTCACCTAGTGTCCTAAGGCCAACTGGTCTGGGAGTCACTGCTAAGCCTTAGGTGGTGCAAGACGAGGAAAATACTATCACCTAATCTGCAAGCACATACGTAATCGGTCGTTAGTACATCAAGAAGTATTAACGGTCGCATGAAAATGTGTGAGCAAATCTAAATATTCATCAAGCTAAAAAGTAATGAGGTAGATGGACAAGAGTATGATAGCTTGAATTGAATTCTCCGAGTGTAGGGATGTCCATTCCACACACGTAGGGGTATATGATCGATGTTTGGATGAAAGGTAGGAATGAAGAATAAAGACGATGTTTTATTGAGGGATGAAGTGATTTCTAACATCTTTTCATGACTATTAAGATAGGGCTCATGACAACTGAAAAGCTGGTATAGTTTGAAACTCTTATTTTCAAAGTCTTTATTTTATGGTTCTTATCTTTATATGTAAATTTCACCATCTCTCTTTTATTATACGATTTTGTGGGTGTAATCCGCTGAAAACCCTTAGGAGACAACACTCCTCCTACTAGGGACACCTAGAGGTTTAACGGCTTGTTGCACGTGCTCAGTGCAATCGTGTTTGCCTACGAAAGTGTGCTTAGTTTTCTCCTTTCTCTTTTCTCCTTCTCTTGAATAAACTAGTTTGTTCGGGACGATCAAAGATAAGTTTGGGGGTATTTGTTCAGTTGATTAACTGCACATTTGTTATTACATTTTTCCTACAATTTCCATATTTAAAAAGGTCTTTATTATAATATATTATACATATGAGGGTTTATTTGTAAAAATACTATTTTCCATGTGTTGATATATTATAATTAGCATTTGGTAGGAAAATGTAAATAATATTATTGACCTAATCCTAGTAGAACAAAGTCTACTAAATATTATTTGTTAAGTTATTGTGCAGAATTTTCAGGTCTAAAATCAAGGAAATCAAGTTGTTAAAGAAAACTTGCCTAATTAAGAAAGCAAAACTTGGAGACCAAGTCTGGCAGCAACTACTAGAAGATTTCAAAGATCTAAAGGTCCCAGATATTGCCACATGTCACAAGGATGAAGCCCTAAAATTTTGATCAAGAGATCTTGACCAATGGCCGCGGATCCGCGGCCATACCCCCCTTAGGCCGCGGATCCGCCGCATTACAGAGGAGTTAGGGTTTGCTATTTTTGGGGGTGAATCTTTGCTGTTAAACTTCCATATTTGGAAGCAAAGGTTCTGGCTTTGGGACTATAAATAAAGATCGAGAGCCTCTTGGAAAATTCATCAAGTCGACGCGATCACGAAGTCCAAGACGGCTCACGCATCCAGGCTGATCATCAACTGTTCGTCTACCTCCTTGGAAGAGATCGAGAAGCAAGCTAGTCTTTGTAATCATTTTCTAAGGATCAAAGTGTAATGAATTTTGTTGATTAATAAAGGTAGTTCTTTTTCTTATTCTATTTCTTTGTAGTTTAATTATGCATTTTCTCTCCATCTCTTTTTCTCCCAACATGCGCGAGTAATTCTCCGCTTGTTAGGGTTCGCAGGATTAGGGTAGGCTAATGGATGATGAACATCTCTAAACCCTTTTTAAGTCCTATAAAGTTTATGAACTTTATCAAAAGAATCATTAACATCCTAATCGGGCACGCTAACAATTCTTTGTTAGTTCCGACCGCGATTAGAGATTAGATTAATGATTGTTTTGGTAAAGACTAGATATGAACGGAGTTCCGTGTCGAGATAAGGGTTAAGAGTGGGATTCCTTTTCCCTCCAGAAACCCTAATCTACACGCATCACCGTCCTTCTAGTTTTAAATCTATTAAAGGATAAAAGGGTAACTTTTAATTAATCGTCCATGACTACTAAATCCTAACGAACCCTATAAGCCCCCTTATTATATTAACTACATCCCTAAAATAATCTAGATCTATATTTTTGCATTCTTGCTTAACGTAGATCTAGAAACCTTTCCACAAAATTCTTTATTCCTCCTCTCTTTTTCAACACATCTAAAGTAAGAATAAAAGATTCAACGTTTCCCTGAGGACGACCCGTACTCACCTCGGTCTAGCTACACGCGACACCGTTCTGATTGCGGTTAACTACAAACAAAAATTTTCCTATAAATCATGACTCTATTGAGGCGGGATCGCCGACTATTAGAGATATGGACTCAGACCTTAGGTGGATTCTTATTTCTTATCGACTTGTTTCTTTAGTTTAGTTCCTTAGGGGGTTAGATAGATACTAGTTTAGGCTCGAGTCATATAGTTGTAGTTAGACATGTATATCACAAATGAGTGGTTAATACACGTCCATCTTTACATTCAGATCGTAATCATCATGTTGCATGTTCATACATATGTTTCTTTAGTCAGTATGAAACTCTGCCTGTTAGGACACCAGCACCATTACCGATGATGCGCATATTCCACGTACACTTATTTGCCAGCTCACACACATCATCATCGGTAATTGCTATGGCACGTACACCTTAGAACATATTATCTTTTACTGGTAGAACCAGCTAAAGGCTAGATCAATATAATATTGTGATTACTCTCAGGTGTTAGTCTAGACATTGCATTTCTTACTTAGACATTTCATGCATTCACATTTTCATGTTATCATGCAGTATTGTGGGGCTTATGCCGATACTTATTATTTACTTACTCATGATTTTGGGATTTTGGATTTCTATGAGATTTCTGGATTTTGGGGAAAACCGTAAGAATATATATAAAACTTTTCTCTCTCTCCCTCTCTTTTTAAAATATAAGTCGCGGTTTTCTCGTGATGTATGTGTCGTCCACCATGAGATTTCATGTTTTCTGTTGGATTTCGAGACCCGATTCGAGGAGTGGATGAATCGTCTCGGGTACATGGTGGGCCCGGTATGGTACCACGGGGCAAGAAAATCGAGTTGTAGACGATGAGCCTGGCAGGGGAAGACTACCTACCTGTGATGTCTGGCGCGTCGGATATCCGGAGGATACCGACCGTTGTCATGATATTTGATGATATGGGCCGATCCGGACTGACGGAGCCCGAGATATTGAGACTATGAGGTATCCAGACTTGAGATTTACATGTTTTGTGTCGATGCTTGACACGGATTTCCATGGATTTCATCGATGATGTTTCAGATTTCTATACAAATTTTACTATGATGAAAGTTAAAGACTTCTTATACAGATATATCCAGATTTCATGGTTGATTGTTTTACATTCATGGTGCATGCATACTCTTTCACATGACATATTACTATTTGAGGCACTGACACTAGCACGGAGCATTTGCACTTACGTGTTGTTTATTACCCTGCCATTACTAGATGACTAGTGATATATTGGTATATTATTATGACCTAGGACATCGTCGTGCATTCGATTTCTTTTCGCAGTTGTCTTCTACTCACGAGTTGGCAACTCACCCCCGTTGTGCCAAATTTTATTACAGGTTCGATGTACAGGTTTCCTTGGCAGCTTGCTGGGACATCATTTCATTCAGGGTGATTTGCATGGTAGGTTGGTTCACTTGTATCAGTACCGCCGTTGTACTTTTATTATTTCATTGGTATCTAGTAAGCTCCATCAACCAGACTTGTATTACTTGATAGTTTAAAGGACCAGTTATTTATTTCGACCTTAGAGTCGCGCTTATATTATTATGGTATCTGGTGGATTTGTTTTCTTTTGAGTTTTGAGCCTCGCCCTTTGGCATTGTATATTATTGTGCATGGTGTGGTTGTTTCCTCCTGTTGGCATAGAGTTAGCTCCCGCTTGGGGATACCTTTTTATTGTTTGTATATATATTATTCTTGTTTGTACCCATTTGGGGCCAATTTTTACAAAGGAGATTCTGCCGAAATTTTTGAGAAAATTGGATGTTGCTTTTAAACTTGTTTTTCTACATGTTTTCCTTTACTTCTTCTTTTATATGGTTTAGATTTCTGGGCTTCGGCTTACTTAGATTACGTTGCGCCTCTAGACACTTCATAATTTAAGTGCCGGTCACGTTCCGTACTTTCGGGTCGTAACAAAGTTGGTATCAGAGCGCTAGGTTTAACCTTTGTATAAGTCTAGGGTGACCCTTGGTTGATGGAGTAGGTGACATAGGTAGAGTGACGTACCGTGGGTATGATCCGCGGCATACTTAAGATACACTACTCTGCTTAAGAAGCCTTAGGATGCACATTTCTTTGCGCCGTATTCTATTCGTTCCTTTGATCTTTCTTCGTCGATATCGGATGGTGGTTTTTGTTACCACGGTCGCACGGGTAGAGGGAGCTGCGGCTCGAATGTGATGACCATTAGGGTATCGTTTATTCTTGAGGATTGAAGCATTGTTTAGCGTGCGGACGAAGGGTGTTCACATGCCGTCCAGACGAAGTTAAAAAGGTTCGAACGATTGTCAGAAACCCATTTTCCCAAGTTTAAGGTATTTGGAAGAACATGCAGGTATTTCTATGGACCCTCTAGAAGAATGAAACCCTAACTCGACATAATGACCACGAGAATGCCTTTGATCCATAGGGTTTACGGCAGTTCCGCGGTGCCATAGTGAGGCTTGGGTTTGCCCTTCTACAGCTGGTCCGCAGATGCTGGGGCATGTACTGGATATTTTTAAACTGTACTTGAGTGTTGAACTCTTGGGGAATTATGGGATTTTGATGAATCGATCAAAAAGTTTAACGTAGTCTGGATATCAGGTGAAGGGATAGATTACGCGGGAGGCTTTCAATATGAGCATAGCCGTTTGCAGCGCAGTCAGCACAACGATGAGGAGATGAGTCCGAATCACTCGACATTAGAAAATGCGCATATTGACGATAGTGTTTACGATTGTGATTTGGTGATTTGAATTTCAAATTTCCGTTGTTTGGATTTTGGTATTTTGAGGATTTTGTTCTATGATTGGTATTTCCTATGTGTACATTCATTACACTTTATTCGTGTTTCATATATCAGTTGTATTGATGTTGTTTTGTACATACCTAGTGCACTCGATTTGGTTTTATATATTTTGAAATATTGATTTGATTTCGTGCATATGGGTTGCACATGATTTTGACGTATGCTTCGACATAGTTTTCATGCATTTTTCATACCGTGATTTCGATTTTGTTATCCGGTGTATGTTTTTCGTACACCATGTGCACTTGATTGAGATTCTTGCGCACACTTGGCGCACTTGATGCGATTTTGTGCACACCAGATGCACTAAATCGGGGTTTTGTGCAGATTAGATGCACCTGATATTAATGTCGTGCACGCCCGTTGCACTTGACAGATGTTTTTGGTGCACACCTGTTGCACTCAGTTTTGTTTCTGTACGTATTCGTGGCATCTGTATTTGGTTTCGATTTTAGTGCGCACCGGACGCACATGATATTTTTATGATGTGATTGGGAATGATTTCATTATGCGCAGTATGTTTTTTTTATATAATCATTGCTATTTCATTTAGTAACCAGGCGAGACATGTATGTTAAATAAAAGATATATATGTATAGCTATTTTTTTAAAAATAAACGTCCGCTACTTATGCCGTGACACGTGCATCGCACGGCGATTTTAAAAAGGGGTTTTTGAATGCTTCTTTATTCAGATGTTTGGACGATTTTACTACGATGCGCACTATATATATAAGTTATAGTTTTGATGTATATTATGTTGGTTTTCATATTGGGCCTTGATATTCTATTTTCACCATAACTCCGATGCTTGGTTATGCTTGACAGAGTTGATTTTATTTATGTATTGATGATTTCGGAGCTCCGACGGTTTTGAGTGTTTTGGCTGAATGTTTTAGTAATTGGGGGGGAGTTTTAATTTAAATTCGGGGACCAAATTTCTTAAAGGGGGTGGGGTGGGGGATATTGTAACGTTTTAAAAATAAATAAATAAATAAAATCCTTTAAGTGAATTTTCTGATTTTCGGTAAAATAAAACGTATTTTTCGTAAAAATTAACCATAATTATTTTTCATTATAAATTTAAAAAGACCTATTTTAATTATGTAATTACTAGTAAATGGTGTTTATTTAGTCAATTATAAATTTTTAGTTTAATTAAATATTTTTCCTAAATTAATTATTTTAAATATTAACATAAGCTTTATTTATACATTAAATTAGTGTAAATTAAAAATTTGAAAGGGTTAAATTAGCAAAAGTGAACCATTATATATTGGAATCTAGTGTGTATCATGTAAAATTCATTTCCAAATTTTTCCATGGTTCTAGAATTTTCCTTGGTTTTATTAGGAAAGAAAAGAAGTGAATAAAATTAAATAATAAGTGAAAAGACATAAAAGATGTATTTCTTTGGAGAAAGTTCTACACTATTCTTCATTCTTTTTTCCTCTCTTTTCCTCCCTTGCTTATGGCCGGCCCTCACCTCATGGCAGCCCCCCCATTTTTCCGAGCTCATTTTCCTTCAAAAAATCATTAAAAATTCAACAAAAATTCCAAAAATAAACCTCAAAATCAATATTCAATCTCTACCATTTTACTTTGACCTATTTAGCATGGATTTTGGAGTTGGAAACCATTATTTTGGAAGCATATTTTCATGTTTGGATCTCATGTTTTTGAGGTATAATTTTTATTCCTATGATTAATTGTTGTTAAATGCTTTTATCTACCATATTTAGATTTTCTTAATTAATTCTATTTGCAAGTTTAAAATTCAAGTTAGGGTTTATAAAATCAAGTTAGGGTTTTTATTAATTAAGTGGGGTTATAATAACTAGTTTAACATTTTTAGAAATGGAAAATCTAGTATGGTTGATGCATTGTAAATTGTTCATTCAAAATTGTTTAAATTAAACAATTTTGCAAACTAGATTTTTATAAATTATATATAGTGGTGAGGTAAAATTCTAATTATGGTTTTTATTATTACATTATGGTGTTAATGAGGAGATTAACATATTATTTGAGTGTGAAACATAATCTAGTTACAATTTGCAAGCTTTCACTTTTTCACAAAATTGCTATTTTTATTAAACTAGGTTTTAGAAATTCATTTAAAATGTAGGATTAAAAATCTAGTTAGGGCTTTAGCACATCCTTAAGGTTTCATGGAGTGGTTTAACACTTTAAAATACACAAAATCAAATTTAATTGTGGAATGGTGAATTTTGGCTTAAAAAGTGTTAAATTTGGCTAAAACTGCAAACTAGAAATTTCAATTTAAGACAAATTAGTGTGATAAAAATATAGTAATGGTTTCTATAATCTAGTTATGTTATTTAATGAATATTATGACCATTAGTTTCATTTAAACATAAAATTTTGAAGTAAAACGGTAAATTGACGTTTTCTAGGTGTTTACGAAATCGGGCGATTTGATCGATTTTAAGGTTTCGATGATTTAAAGAATGTTTTATATTATAAAAAATGAGTTTTGAAACTACGAGTTGTTTATTGGTGTTTTATCTCGATCAATCGGCGTTTGTACGCCGATATCGAGCGATATTTGGTTCTTTTGCATGAGCGGGTCATAGGTTTTAACCTATGCGCGTTTCGTGCGTCGTTTTGGTTTTGTCTGTGATCTGGTTTACGATATTATAAATGTTTGCGTATAGGTACCCCTCACATGGACTTTGGAAGAGGAAGAAGAGGAGGGCGACTTCGTCTTCGGCAGACAAGGACCAGGTGAGTTGATGTATATCTACGGGGGATGTCTGGTGGATGGAGTTTAGCACCCCCGCAAACGTGGAATAAGAATATTACTTATTGTCATTAGGAAGTTAGACGTGACCTTAGATTCTTGGTGAGTAGGACCCTTTTCATACCATAATTTTGCATTATTTTATTCCCCGTTCTTACTCAGTTTACAAATAAACATGTGCTTTTGACCCATGTCTGCTACATAGTTGCAGGTTATAGGTTCTTGGAATAAAATAGTGAAATTGATGAAAAAGATGATACAAAGTGAGACTACGACCGATAAATGGTGGAATCTTGATCGTGCCTACATTTTGAGGAACATTGAAGATCAATGAACAAGTTCACAAAGCACAAAGGCAGCACAAGGTTCAAGACTTCGACATGAAGCAACGGTAAAAGTCCACTGCAATCAATCACTGTGGAGATCTGGAAGAAATCTAGAAGCCAATCCAAGAAAACAACTGAAGAAAATACAAGGAAAAATGCAACAGAAGAACACCTAAAAACAAGAGCCAACAAGCCCTCTTTTTGGCCGTGGAACCGTGACCAAACATGGGTTTTAGCCGCGGATCCGAGGCCACGTGTCACAAGTGTCAATGGAAATTTCTTTGGCGGCGCGTCGGTGCGTCGACTAGTCTTCCTAGGGGTATTTTTGTAAAAGCAGATGTGCGCCGATTGTAAACCTAGGGTTTCTATGAATCTATAAATAGAAGCCCTAAAACCTTTTTTAGGTTATGCCTCTTCTTGTCCTCATTGTAAATCTCAAAATTCAGAATTCAATTCTTGAAAATTATGAAGAGTGCATCAAATTAGAGTAAGTTTTTAATTCTTGCCCTAGTTAAATTTATTTTCCTGCCCTAGTATAGATTTATTTTCCTGCTCTAGCATAGATCTTTCATTCTCTGCCCTAGTTAGATAGTTAAATCATGTCTTTCAATTCCCTAATGAGTGAGTAGTCTCCTCGCTTGTTAGGGTTAGATTTGGGGAAGGCTTGAGAGATGAAGATCTCTCACCCCTTTCTTGCCTATCACACATTTTTATAGGTATCCATGCATACATGCACACACCGCTCCCTACGGCACCCTATCCTACGAGGTAGCGATGATACCGTAGTATAAAGGACCGATTGAGCGTGTTTTCCATGGAGGTTAGGGTAAGGATAATGAAAGGAAGGACAAGAACCTAGAGAAAGGAACACCGTTTCTTCCCGATGGTACTAATCCACTTTATTAATTGTTACCATAACACCTCATAGATCTTAATTTGGGCATAGAAAGCGGTGATGAATATTGACTTTCCAAACCTAACCTAAGCCTAACCCTAGCAAGATTCTAGTCCTAATTTAGATCAACTTAGTTTTTAGCTTTAATTAATCCGACAACAATCAGAATTAACCCGTTAGAACAATTAGGAAATACACAAAATCCTTGTGGACCGACCCGTACTCACCGGCTAGCTACCAAGTGACGCCGTTCTTGATTACGGTTAACAAATTCTTTGATCTAAAAATCTCTTTAAATCAAATGGCGCCGTTACCGGGGATGGCGTTGTTATTTTCTTTTTGTAATTTCGGGTTAATATAAAATTGAAAAATCATAAAAAACTAAAAAAAATAAAATATAAAAATTTATCATCTTTTGTGAAGGGTATTTTCGTGTGAATTTTGCAGGATCGACGAACGAGTTCGGATCTGGAAAAATCCACCATGCGAAACAGAAAACGACAGATCTGAACAACAGAGGAAATCAAACCAGAGGGCCAGAAAATTTTTTGGGAACCGAGTCGCATATAGGACCGCGAAACCACGGCGGGAGGCATGCTTTGGCGGCGGAACCACGGCATTGGAGTGATGTCAGCACGTGAAAAAAATTGCTGTAAGTGCGGAACCGCGGCGGGAGGCACCTTTTGGCGGCGGAAACGCGGTCTCGGGGTCGAGTCAGCACGTGCAAAAATCTCTGTGAGCTTCCCTTATTCTTCTCTGAAAATCCCAATATCTCGTCTGTAAATTTGCCTGCAGGATTCTTTGCGCTAAAAAAAAATCTCCCCCTTCCAATAATTGATCTTATGCAGGATTCATTGCGCCGCGTTTAAAAAAAATTGTTTGCAAGTGTTTGATTGTGTTTACTGCTTTGCATAATTTAATTTGACTTTATGAGGCTTTTACACCAATCAGATTGGGTGGGGATTTCATTACCCTTCCCAGGACCCCAAAAATCACATAAGGCATATTGCATTGACCTTCAATTAATTAAAAAAGATTAGACTCAGCCCTAAGGACTTCACGCTCAATAGGACAAAGGACTAGTTGTAGGCATCGACCGTTAATCCTAACCTGACTTTATGGTCACTAGGCTAGACAGGTAGTGAAAGGTAACTTTAAAAATTCCGTCTCATGGTGATTCGTGAGCGGATCCCTCATTTCTCTACTTGTGCTTACCTGGCCACAATTGGCGGTGAAGAGGCGGTTTGAGGTCCTACTTCTTGCCCTTTGGAACAGTTAGGAGCTGTCTAGCTGACCCTAGATCTAGGCCTGATTATGCATTTGTGGTTGATTGAACGTGTGTCTAAGCCTTTTATTGAAAATCTTTTTTGCAAAAAGCTCCACATAAAAAAAAACACAAAAAGAAAAAAAAGGAAAGTAAAATTTTTTTACAAAAAAACTTGCAACTTGTCGCTAAGAAATCCGTGCACCCCACATTCTTTTTCTTCTCTTTCTTACATCATGGGTACCCCACCTCAAAAAACCCTTGCCGAACTTTGGTATCCTGAACCAAACTTTGCTTCCTACGCGAATTGTTTTGGTCGAATTACGGACGACCCCTCCATGCCCAAAATTTCTTTGAAAGATCGAATAGAAGCGTCTAGGAGAAACAGTTGGACTCCGCAATCCACTGTGTATCAACCGTTTCAACATTCACCACCTTCTTACGTTGATACTCCTTTTTCGAGTCCTATTGTAACTCCGAAACCCATGTCTATTGCGGAGCATATTGAACAATCTCGTAGCCGATCTTTCACTCCTCTCAATACATCCAGTTCTAGGGATCAACAGTTCCATTCACCTTGTTATCCAAATGTTGATCATACTCTTGTCCAACCATTCAATTCCTACCAGTCCTACCGGACTTTCACACCTTCCCTAGACATTGCTTCTACACAGCCATTTAGGAGTTTCACGTATCCAAACAACTTTGAATCTTTTACCGAAACCCCTTCAAAACCCATGTCTAGTTTGGAACAGTCGCTGGAAGCTTATATTGAAGCGACAAAAAAACAGATGAGGAATTTGGATGCGTCCATTATCGCCCTTATGCAACCTAGTGAACCGGTAGCTAGTTTCCAACTAGCTTCAAATCTTCCAATGTATGATGAGGCGGTTGGACAGAGTGAGAATTTGAGTGGTGAGAGTGAGTTGTGCACCCTTCCAAATCAAACCTACCCATCACCAATTGAATCCCACAACTCCAGTTTTCAAACAAGTGTCCCGAATGATTCACCAGTTGAAAATAAAACGTTTAATGAGTTGTGCGACTTTGTAGTGCTTGATTTGCCAGATTGTGAAGGGTCCCTTTCGAGTGAAACCATCACCAATCCTTTCGATCTCTACACCTCCAATCTAGAACCTAAATTGATAAATATACATGCCTTTGATGAGGTGTCTGAAAAAATTGATTTTCACTTGATCGGGGATATTGACGCCGGAAATATTTTGGATGATGAACCCGCAGATTTGACTGAATTTTTCTCTCCAATTCATCATCCCGAGTCATTAAATGTTTCTCCTGAACTTCATATGCGTCTTGATTTTGAGGATAATTGCATGGATGAGATAACTTTTGAGGAGAATTATGTGGATAGTATTGAAGATAATATTGAGGATGAACCATTTTTGTTTGATGAGTCGGATTTTCCAATTTATTCTCCTGAACCTTTAACTGTTATACTTCCTAAATCACCCCCTCATCCTTCCAATCGTTCCGACCACACAAAAGATCACGCAGGAAGACTGTGAGCTTGAAATTTTTTTTTCGATCATAGCAGTTTTGACGCCACTAGTACGTACCTCTTTAAATCTAACACAGTTCTCACAGACGATAACAGTTATGAGTGTTTCATTTTTTCGGATGATTTTGATGACTCACCGCCCGAGTTTGAGTCCTTTGAATTTTCAGATGAGTTAGTTGAACCATCAGACTCGGTTGCTTACAGATTTTTCGAACCATTGATGGAATCATTCGAGTTTGAGACAGATTACTTAGGCGAGAATAAGACTATCCCTAAATCACTCCCTTTCATCCTTCCTATCGTTTCGACCATGCAAGAATCCGTCGCGTTTCCATTTTCAGTGGATGGTTTACCAAGTTCAACGTACCCATGTTTTCTTGCGAATCTTGAGGGATTTGACCCCATTTCTCGACGGGTTGATAGATTAGCACAATCGCTTTTAACACATCGGTCATCACAAATTGTGCTAATTTATTCACTCAATTTACACCCTCAAGTTCGTGCTACACTTCTTTCTTTCTTCTGCCATTCTTCTCCTCCACCGAGACCGTATATCGCTTCTATCTCCACATGGTCTCGTGTGTTTCTCAACTCCTTTCTCTACACTCCATTCTTTCACCAACCCTACCATTATCACGATAGAATTTTTGAATGGTTGGTGCTAACCTTTTGTCTGTGTAAGGCCTTGTATAGTTTGATTTTTATCCCCCCTAACTCTGAACTTTAACGCTTAAAACAGTGGAAACACTGTTTCACTTAAGTTTGGAGGGAACCTTGTTGTATATATATATATTTTTTCTTTTAACAATAAAAAAAAATAATAAAATTTTATAAATAAATAAACAGGGAAGTGCCGACAATTTTGACCCTCTTGGTATAGCCTGACAGTGAGGACACTATCAAGTTTAAGTTTGGGGGTGTGCTCGGTAAGCCTTCTTCCTTCGCATTCATGTGTATATTTTTGCATTTGCATACTTATTTTAAAACCCATAAAAATTGAAAATTTTAAAAATTATAAAAATTAAAGTATTCAATTTTGGCCATAATTGACTTGAGTTTGACAAAAAGGTTAACTAGCTAGGAACAACTAGACTTTAGACTTAGTAAATTAAAAACCCTAAAAATAACCTTTCTTAAAATTTAACGGTAGAAAGTATATGTCTTTATAGTTTATTTAGAAATAGGCAAATTTCGAGTTGACTTCTTGGGCTAAGTTAAAACAAGGGAAAAGTATTGATATTTTTATTAAAGTATAAGTTTGAAAAATAATTCCTAGCTTAAGTCTAAATTCTGAAAATATATACCCTACAAATTGCACAAACACAAACCTTGAAACTTGGAATAGTAGAAGAGACCTTGAAATGCTCTTGTCTAAAGTCCTTAGTACGAAGAAAAATAATATAAAAATACAAGTGTGAATAAAGAGATAAAAAAAATGAACACTAGTTTTTGTAATTACTTAAGGCTGCATTAATAGAAAAAATATTTAGCGAGGGTGCTTCATCACCCAGTGCCTTAGACCAACTGGTTTGGGAGTCACTGCAAAAATCCTTAGGTGTTACAAGACTAGGAATTACGCTTTAATGTGCAAACACATCTTGTAATCGATTGTTGGTACCTCAAGAAGTATTAACGGTCGCATGAAGGATGTGTGAGCAAATTTCCTCTAAAAACTTACCAATTAAGAAGTGCTTTGGACGACGGACAAGAGTATGATAGCTTGATTTGAATTTCCAAGTGTAGGGGTGATAGATACATACACGTAGGGGTATGTGATTGGGGTTTAGATAAGAGATAGGAATGAAGAATAGGACTTGTATCTTTAATAGAGATGATAAAAATTCCTAAGTTGAGATGGAACCCTAGAAAGAGAACTTAAGAGATGCCAAAAACTAAGTAAATTCACAAGAATATATATAATCTTAAGTTAAATAATAAGGAAGCGTGAAAAATACGGGTGGATAATTTATAAGTCGAAGATAATAGAGTTCTTGTTAGAAAACCTAATTAGAGAATAAAAGTCAATAGGCCTAATTGATAGAATTTTGTGGGTAGTATCCGCTGAAAACTCCCAGGAGACAACACTCCTCCTACTAGGGACACCTAGAGGTTTAACGGCTTGTTGCACGAGCTCAGTGCAATCGCGTTTCCCTGCGAAAGTGAGGTTAGGATTTTGTTGAGAATAAAAATAGGTTTGCTCGAGGACGAGCAAAAGATAAGTTTGGGGGTATTTTTTCATATCATAATTTTGCATTATTTTATTCCCCGTTCTTACTCAGCTTACAAATAAACAGGTGCTTTTGACCCATGTCTGCTACATAGTTGCCGGTTACAGGTCTCGGAACAAAACAGTGAAATTGATGAAAAAGATGATACAAAGTGAGACTACGACCGATAAATGGTGGAATCTTGATCGTGCCTACATTTTGAGGAACGTTCACAAAGCACAAAGGCAGCACAAGGTTCAAGACTTCGACACGAAGCAACGGTAAAAGTCCACTACAATCATTCACTGTGGAGATCTGGAAGAAATCTAGAAGCCAATCCAAGAAAACAACTGAAGAAAATACAAGGGAAAATGCAACAGAAGAACACCTAGAAACAAGAGCCAGCAAGCCCTCTTTTTGGCCACGGAACCGCGGCCAAACATGGGTTTTGGCCGCAGATCCGCGGCCACGTGTCGCAAGTGTCGATGGAAATTTCTTTGGCGGCGCGTCGGTGCGTTGACTAGTCTTCCTAGGGGTATTTTTGTAAAAGCAGATGTGCGTCGATTGTAAACCTAGGGTTTCTATGAATCTATAAATAGAAGCCCTAAAACCTTTTTTAGGTTATGCCTCTTCTTGTGCCTTATTGTAAATCTCAAAATTCAGAATTCAATTCTTGAAAGGTATGAAGAGTGCATCAAATTAGAGTAAGTTTTCAATTCTTGCCCTAGTTAAATTTATTTTCCTGCCCTAGTATAGATTTATTTTCCTGCCTTAGCATAGATCTTTCATTCTCTGCCCTTGTTAGATAATTCAATCATGTCTTTCAATTCCTTAATGAGTGAGTAGTCTCCTCGCTTGTTAGGGTTAGATTTGGGGAAGGCTTGAGAGATGAAGATCTCTCACCCCTTTCTTGCCCATCACACGTTTTTATAGGTCTCCATGCATACATGCACACACCGCTCCCTACGACACCCTATCCCATGAGGTAGCGGTGATACCGTAGTATAAAGGACCGGTTGAGCGTGTTTTCCATGGAGGTTAGAGTAAGGATTAAGAAAGGAAGGACAAGAACCTAGAGGAAGAAACACCGTTTCTTCCCGATGGTACTAATCCACTTTATTAATTGTTACCATAACACCTCATAGATCTTAATTTGGGCATTGAAAGCAGTGAGGAATAATGACTTTCCAAACCTAACCTAAACCTAACCCTAGCAAGATTCTAGTCCTAGTTTAGATCAACTTAGTTTTTAGATTTAATCATTCCGACAACAATCGGAATTAACTTGTTAGAACAATTAGAAAATACACAAAATCCCTGTGGACCGACCCGTACTCACCGGCTAGCTACCAAGTGATGCCGTTCTTGATTGCGGTTAACAAATTCTTTGATCTAAAAATCTCTTTCAATCAGACCCTATTAATGACTTTAGGTTGGACTAGACTGATTTAGAAAGACTTTACCAGAGGATGAATGTCTTGGAGGGGATTCGTAGGTTTCAGGTAGACGCACACACGCACACACAGAAACTTGACTTGGTGTATATGTGTGTGTGTGTATATATATGTGTGTGTGTGTGTGTGTATACATACATACATACACACACACACACACACATATATATATATATATATATATATATATAGGAATGTGTGTATGTATATATACACACACACACACAACATGTATATGTGATATAAGGATGTTATATGATACATGGGGATGCGACAATATAACTGGGTTTGATGCCGTGATCTCTTGGCTATACAGTCATGTTATGATGTTAGCGGATCATTGGAAAATGAGGAAATGGATATGTATATATAAACGATAATAGGTGATGATGACATTGAGATATACCAGACTCTAGAATAGGACCCGGACTGTAACCTATGACTTGATTACGATATGATATAGGTGTGACTTGGTTACGATATGATATATGTGTGATCTGATTACGATATGATATATATGACATGATATTTCTGAGGAAAAATTGACGATGTATATGTACGCAGACAATGATTGATGATATTGGGATGTACGCGATTACAGTACAGTACCTTTAATTATGACATTATTTGATGATGATATTATATGAATGATGATGTACGTAGGTGATACTTGACCCGTATCCCGATATTGGGATGCCGTACGATGGATTTACCGTACGAGGCATAGATGTGATGATTGATCCGCACTCTTGATTCGAGGAAGTCGTACTAAGTACGTGGCGCTATTAAGGCTGGATCGCCGACTATTAGAGATATGGACTCAGACCTTAGGTGGATTCTTATTCTTATCGACTAGTTTCTTTAGTTTAGTTCCTTAGGGGGTTAGATAGATACTAGTTTAGGCTCGAGTCATATAGTTGTAGTTAGACATGTATATTACATATGAGTGGTTAATACACATTCATCTTTACATTCAGATCGTAATCATCATGTTGCATGTTCATACATATGTTTCTTTAGTTAGTATGAAACTTTGCCTGTTAGGACACCAGCACCATTACCGATGATGCACATATTCCACGTACACTTATTTGCCGGCTCACACACATCATCATCGGTAATTGCTATGTCACGTACACTTTAGAACATATTATCTTTTATTGGTAGAACAGCTAAAGGCTAGATCAATATAATATTGTGATTACTCTCAGGTGTTAGTTTAGACATTGCATTTATTACTTAGACATTTCATGCATTCACATTTTCATGTTATCATGCAGTATTGTGGGGCTTATGCCGATACTTATTATTTACTTACTCATGATTTTGGGATTTTGGATTTCTATGAGATTTCTGGATTTTGGGGAAAACCGCAAGAATATATATATAAAACTTTTCTCTCTCTCCCTCTCTTTTTAAAATATAAGTTGCGGTTTTCTCGTGATGTATGTGTCGTACACCATGAGATTTCATGTTTTCTGTTGGATTTCGAGACCCGATTCGAGGAGTGGATGAACCGTCTTGGGTACATGGTGGGCCCGGTATGGTACCCCTGGGCAAGAAGATCGAGTTGTAGACGATGAGCCTGGCAGGGGAAGACTACCTACCGGTGATGTCTGGCGCGGCGGATATCCGGAGGATACCGACCGTTGTCGTGATATTTGATGATTTGGGTTGATCCGGACTGACGGAGCCCGAGATATTGAGACTATGAGGTATTGAGACTTGAGATTTACATGTTTTGTGTCGATACTTGACACGGATTTCCATGGATTTCATCGATGATGTTTCAGATTTCTATAAAAATTTTACTATGATGAAAGTTAAAGACTTCTTATACAGATATATCCAGATTTCAGGGTTGATTGTTTTACATTCATGGTGCATGCATACTCATTCACATGACATATTACTATTTGAGGAACTGACACGAGCACGGAGCATTTGCACTTACGCGTAGTTTATTACCCTGCCATTACTAGATGACTAGATATATTGGTATATTATTATGACCTAGGACAGCATCGTTCATTCGATTTCTTTTCACAGATTTCTTCTACTCACGAGTTGGCAACTCACCCCCGTTGTGCCAAATTTTATTCCAGGTTCGATGTACAGGTTTCCTTTGCAGCTTGCTGGCACATCATTTCATTCAGGGTGATTTGCATGGTAGGTTGGTTCACTTGTATCAGGACCGCTGTTGTACTTTTATTATTTCATTGGTATCTAGTAAGCTCCATCAACCAGACTTGTATTACTTGATAGTTTAAAGGACCAGTTATTTATTTCGACCTTAGAGTCGCGCTTGTATTATTATGGTATCTAGTGGATTTATTTTCTTTTGAGTTTTGAGCCTCGCCCTTTGGCGTTGTATATTATTGTGCATGGTGTGGTGTTTTCCGCCTGTTGGCGTAGAGTTAGCTCCCGCTTAAGGATTCCTTTTTATTGTTTGTATATATATTGTTCTTGTTTGTACCCGTTTGGGGCCAGATTTTACAAAGGAGACTCTGCCGAAATTTTTGAGAAAATTGGATGTTGCTTTTAAACTTGTTTTTCTACATGTTTTCCTTTACTTCTTCTTTTATATGGTTTAGATTTCTGGGCTTCGGTTTACTTAGATTACGTTGCGCCTCTAGACGCTTCGTAATTTAAGTGCCGGTCACGTTCCATACTTTCGGGTCGTGACAGTTAATTTTGTTTTGTATTCTCGCGGTTTTGTGATTTGGGTAGAATTTTGTAAGAAACGCTTTTACGAACTCATCCCAACTGTTTATGGATTGCGATGCGGTACTATACAGCCACTTTTCAGCTAAGTCACACAGAGTGAAAGGAATGACTCGTAGCCGTATAGTATCGTCGGACAGTTGGGTCTTCTTCATCATTGCACAAACGTTCTGGAACTTGTTAATGAAGATGTAGGCATCTTCGAATTCCAGCCCGTGAAATTTAGGCAACATGTTGGTGAAGTGAGGCTTAATTTCGAAATTATCCCCATTGGCCGGCGGAAGTGAAAGACAGGTAGGAAGTGCGGAGCAGGTGGGATGGAAACGATCCTGGAGCGCGATTGCTGAGGCGCTTCAACAGGAGGTGGTTGCGGTTATTCGCACCTAGATGAGGTGGAATCAGTCTTGAGGGAGGTAAAGGAATGTTAGGAGAAAATCCTGACATCTCAGAAGAAGAATTTGGTGATGATGAAAGTGAAGGCGAAGATGTATGAACAGAATTCCGGTCAACGTCGGAGTTGGCCGTCAAAGGTAAAGGTGAAATAGGTGTGGAGAGAGTTTTGACGTCGGAGTCGATCGCGTATTCGGTAGCGACTAACGAAACACGGACTAGGCGGGCACTATTGTCCCGAGTCCAACCGGACATACACTAAAACGAGTTTAGTGTAGTCAAAGCGTAGAATGTGAGGGTAAGAAAACGTCAATGAAGAAATGTGAATGAAAGGTGAGTGAAATGGGATTCTAGCGACAAAAGGGCAAGTTTTTATAATTTTTTTAAAAAGAGTTTTGCAAGAATATGTACGGACTTACTTCAAACAACCACAGTTTAGCACAATTAAACCTAGAGATACGGTCTTCTAAGTCACTAGACTGCTCCTAACTGTTCCAAAGTGACAAATTGTGAGATATACCTCAAATCGTCTCTTCACTGCCAATTGTGGCCAGGTAAGCACAAATGAAGAAAGGAGGGTTCCGCTCACGAATCACCGTGAGACGGGCCTTTTAAAATTACCTTTCTCACTTGTCTAGCCTAGGCACCACAAAGTCAAGTTTAAATAAACGATTGAATGCCCACAACCTTCCTCTGTCCTATTGAGCACGGTAGTTCTTAGTTGGCTGAGTCTAGATATTTTTTAATTAAGCTCAAGGGTGATGCATACGGTTTTAGTGATTTTTGGGGTCTTAAGAAGGGTGATGAAGTCCCCACCCAATCTGAATTGGTGTTAAAGCCCCTTAAATTCCGTATTAATTATGCAAAGCAGTAACAACCAATAATCTAAAATACTTGGAAATATTTTTTTTTGTCTGCGGCGCAAAGAATCTTGCACAAAAATCAGTTTATTGGAGAAGGGAAGAGAATTTGCACAAAGAATGCTGCAGAAAAATTTGTCAGTGGAGTTCAGAGGAGGGAAGAAGAGAAATGAGATGCTTACAGAGAAAATTTGGTCGCTGACGTCAGCAGTTGACCACGGTTCCGCGGTCAAATGTGCACTTGTGCCGCGGTTCCGCGGCTGTTCAGACGTTTGACTGCTTCTATATTTGTTCCTGTGCTGAGTTGGTTCTCCTCTTCCTGTTTAGATCCCCTGAATCTTGATTTGTTCACTGAATTTGCTCCAGAACTGAACTAGAGTTTGCCCCAAGCCTGCACAATTGCACAAAAACTAATCAAAGATAACAAGATGATTTTTGTTTTGTTTTTTTATTTATTTATATTTTTCAATTTTTATATTTTTTAATTAACCCGAAACTACACAAAGAAATAAACTACTGACTCCCCGGCAACGGCGCCATTTGATTGTTATGTTTTTGTGTGTTTTTAATTACCGCAATCAAGACGGTTTCACTTGGTAGCTAGACGTGTTTGGCATGCATTCCTTTCAACATATTTACATGTACGGATTTGGTATTTACATGTATAGTTCCGATTTCTAGCATATTGGTTTTGCCTTGGATTTGGCATTCGTGTTTTCACCTTGACTCCGATGATTGCGAGATGCTTGACGGAGTTTTGTTTTCGAGTTATCTGCTCATTACTCATCCGCATGTATCGCGCTACGAGGCGTTTCATGTATTGATGATTTCGGAGCCCCGTTGACTTGGACATTCTATTGAAATGTTTTAGAATTTGGGGGTGTAAATTTGATTTCGGGGACCGAATTTCTTTAAGGGGGGAAGACTGTAACATTTCAAGAAATAAAATATTATTTTGGGAAAATTCTGGACAAAAAAAATTATGGAAATTCTAAAATATGTTATTTAGTGGTAATTGTGTTTAATGTAGGGTTTTTGGTAAAAAGTTTACCAAAACGGCTTTTAAATATTTTATCTGGTTTTATGAATATTTTATTGGAATTTTATCTGGACTGCACACACTTGTGCATGTTAACTTGGGTTAGTCTAGGGTTACCATGTTTAGATGAGCATGGTGGGTTAACCATGTTTAGCCAACCATGGTGGGTTAACCATTTGGTTAAGATAATTAAGGTTAATTAAGGGTCTTTAGCTTTGTTTAAAGGTGATTAGGATGGGGGTTGACTTGTGTAGGGAGAGAGTGAGCCATGATGGCTTGTGCAAGCTAGCATGTTTTAGGAGAGAGAGAGAATGGTGGCTTAAAGCAAATGTCACAGCCCATTTCATTTCAAAACTTTTGCTTCCCTCTCACACTCACATCTCTCTCTCACACCTACACTCACTTCAGCACAACTTCAGCCCCCATATCAACACATCAGCAGCTACATCAGCTGCTACATCAGGTACATTCAGCAGCCCAAACCCATCCTAACAACAGCCCCCAATATCAACAACATCAACACACACATACCAATACCTCAACTGCTGCAGCAGCAGCTGATGTAACACATCAGCCACCTACAACAGCTACATCAGCTGCTGAAACCATACATCAGCCCAACACTGCAGCCACCATCAACACATTTCAGCCCCAATTGCATCAGCATCTATAGAAACAGCTGTAACATCATTTAAAACAACCCCACACCCTCATCACACCACACACTATCACCAAAACAACCACAACAAAACATCAGCCACAGCAGTAGCTGCTGCAACAACAACAAAAAGGAAAATAGCAAGCAGCAGCAGCCTGATGCAGCAACAGCAACACCAACAAGAGAAAACAGCCCAAGGAGCAGCTCAGCATGCAGCACAGTCCTTCCTCCTTCTTTCATCCTCTCTTTTCCTACATCCTAGGACCCCCTTGAGGTATAATCTCACAACCCAACTCCTTTCTTGCTTGATTATGGTCGTAAAACTGAAACTTAGTGTTATTAAGTAGATTATTGCTAGTTTAGATAAATTTGAGTGAGATTTAGCCAAGAGATGGTTGGTATAACCTTATTAGGTGTGTTTGAGACCAGTTAACCCCAGAATACCCTAGATTTCCAGTTAGTTACCTAAAAGTTTCGACTTGGTTTATTTTAGCGATTTTGTCGATTTTGTGACCTTTATGGAATCTGCTACAACCCGAGATACCCTAAAATAATATTGACTTGGCAGTGAGGTATGCAGGCAGATAGAAACCAACACCCAAAGCCCTAGCCCCCAACTCCCATTCCTGGCCGCAGATATATTCCATCTGGCCACAATTTACGGCCAGAGCAGGAGGAAACCCCCTCGTTTTTGGTGCATGGCCCTATTTCATGTAAACTTGACCCTGGGTATGTCTATTTTTGACTGATTCCAGTTAGGATAAAATCTTGGTTGATTTTCTTGAGTTGGCGCATGATTTACGGCTTATTTTCATATGAATTCTGGTATTTGGTGATTCGTTTCTGTCGGGTGGCATTTGAATGCCAACGCTAGAGGGATATTAGCTGTGTTTGCATGCGAAGCTGTAGGTTTTTACCTATCGGCGCAGCGTGTACCGTTTTGGTTTCCGACATGGTTTTTATGTGTTTTAGCATATGATATCCTTGTAGGTACCCCACGTGGCGTCGAAGCGTTGGAGATGCAAATGGTGACATCGGCACCGACACACATAAGAAAGGTGAGTAGATTTATATCTATGGGGAGAAGTCGGGTGGATGACGTATAGCACCCCCGCAGTTCGTAGTGATGTATACGGATGCGTATACATACAAAAAATTATTATATGTTGTTTGGGATTAATTATTGATGTTTAGGATGGATATTGGTATGTTGGATTGGTGAAAGGTTCCGGAATCCTAGGTAGTGGGTGCACTACACATGCATATACACACATACATACTTGCATACATTCTTATTTCTTATGTAGTTATGGGATTCTATATAGATATGTGTTCACGTGGGTATGGGACCATGTGTTCACATACGGATTTGAGGATAATACTTGGGTTTGAGATGAGTCAATGATATTTGATCCGAGATTATGATATCAGTGATATGGTAAAATTCATATTTGAGATACGTCTTGATGCTTTAGCAGGATTTTGGGATGATGATGCCATAGGAATAGTGATATATATATATATATATATATATATATATATAAAATGGTCGACATGTGATTATGTTACGAGATATGATATGATATGATATGACAAGATAATTATGATAGGCCGCATTCGGCGATGTTTACTCCTTGAGATGATATATGCTGATGATATTGATTCATACGAGACTGTTGATCAGTAGTCAGATCATGATGATAGTGATGATGTTAGCTTGTACTAGACGTAGGTCAGTACCCAGATTATGATATTTGACATAGAGAATACCCGATGAGTGATATGACGAATGGGATATTGACCCGTACCCAGATTTGGGGATGCCGTACGACGGATTTACGTACGAGCTATATTTTGATGTTTGATCCGCACTCTTGACTTGGGAATAACCGATTATAGGGATATGGTACCTGATGTGATATTATCGAGGCGGGATCACCGACTATATATATTTATATGTATCGACTCAGAGGTTAGGCGGTTTCCCTTACCTACTGTTAGCTTTAGCTCAGCCTTATAGTGGTGTAGCTATATGACTCTTACGACATTAGATGCAATTTAGCAATCATGGTGTTTAGTATTCAGCTTCCGCATATTATTATTGTTGCTCCGTATCGCATACTGTTGTGATTCATATTCCATTATTGATATCATACTGTTAGGACACCAGCACCATTACCGATGATGCGTATGTACCACGTACACTTACTTGCCGGGTCACACACATCTTCATCGGTAATTGCCATATCACTACACAGTAGTATTATTGCTGCAGGATATGACCCTTGTATGTGCATACTATTATTCCATGTTGCATGATATACTGTTATACTTGCACTTCATTGATATGTCACCTACATCATATTTTCTGATTATGCGCATTGAGATATATTGTTCTATGATATTTCTGGATTTGGGAACCGTGGGTATTTCAAGAGATTATGTAATTGTTTTAAAAACCCGGTTACCCTTGATATGATATTTCAGTGCGTCCACCATGTGTTTTCTCGGTGCTGAGAGCGACATGTGAAACCCGATTCGAGGTGGCGGATGAGGCCGATTGCGGGTACATGGTGGGCCTGGTGCGGTACCCCGGGGTAAGAAGATCGTAGGAGATGGCGTTGTGCCTGGCAGGGGAGCACTACCGACCGGTGATTTTACCCGACGCGTCGGATATCCGGAGGATACCGTCGTGGTCTTTAGATTGATGGTAGGGGTCGGTATGGATTGACGGCGCCCTAGATAGTGAGACTTATCAGAGACATTGTGTAAGTGCACGGCGGCGCCCCGGCCGTCAATCCGACGGCCAAATGCGGAAGCGGTGATAAACTTTAATTTTTCTTGAACTGGCAAACCGCCGAGCATTAATACCCGGATCGAACCATTAATTAGTCCTAGCTAACTACAAGATGGGAAGAGAGATATACCGACTGATCCGAGTCCTCCGGTCTTCTCGTCGTCGTCCCGATGTCCTGCGGAAGCTCCGGTCTCCACCTCGTCGCCGGAAGTGCACCACATCGCCTACTTCTTTTACGGGCTCCCACCTCAATGCCGAGGCAACTCGGGCACGAAGCTGGCTAGTTGACGTGCCCAAGATTTGCTGTAGAATGTTATGTGGAACTTGTGTCTCATTTTGGGGTAGTGGAGGTTGCCATTGGTGGAGGGATTGAACTTGGAGCTTTGGAGATTGATCTTGTGGAATTTTGGCAACATGAAATCAGCCCAAAAACCCCACCAAAAATTTAGGACAGCCCCCTATGGAGTCGCCGGCCATGACAATGAGGGGAGGGTGAAAATGAGAGTGTGACCAAAAATAATGGGAGCCAAACTCATATCATGCAAGAGAGAGAGAGGAATCAAATGTGATCATGAAAGAACATGATTACCAAGAAACACCAACACTCAACAACCAAATCATCTCCCATCATCAACACAAAGTCAAGGTATGGTCCACCCATCATGAACCATCATGAAGTCAAAAGGTCAAAGAAGAGTTGTCATGATAAAACAATATGCAAAGACCCCCTCCACAAATGCCTATTTGCAACAATGCAAATAAGCCCTCCTCCACCAAACTTCGGCCAATGAACGATACAAAGGAAATTGGCCAAAATGGAAATCAAACTGGCAACTCCAAAAAACTGGTCGCATAATAAATTACAGGAAAACCCCGATACTGTGCATACACACCTGCATTTGTATTCCGACCGAAATACAAATGCAATGAGACAAAATCTACACTGTACTATACTAGGATCCGGCTTAAACCAAAGCCGGCCAGTAATATCCGTTCGATCCTGATTCGTGCAATACCGCACGTATCTGATCGAACCCTGCCATATATCCATACGGCCTATAGTACAAACTGTCCGATCCTGATCCGTGCAATACCGCACGTATCTGATCGGACCTTGCCATATCTCCATACGGCCTCTACAACCTTTCGCCCGAAAGCCGAGTAACTGAATGTGGGGGACTTTAAAGACTCATCAACACCTTGGTTGTGGATTTAACCACTAACACGTCAGAGGTATAAGCCAATACGTAACGGGCTACCAAGTACTGACTAAAAGGGATGTCTGTGAGCGAACTCAGCCTGACAACCCTACTGAGCCTGTCAGTGGCAATATCCGTACAGTCCGGTCCGTTCGTCTATGAGTATCGCATGGCGGGCCTAGGGGGTTGGTAAAAGTCAGACCCCCAAAAGCGGTACAAGTCGTGTCGGAGTGTAGCCCAGAACACCCTGAGATACTACTGTAATACCTACCAGTAAATCTCCTTGCCTCGGCCGAGGGCTTCGTGTAATGGCTCTCCTAGACACAGCACGACCTCACCCCCAATACCGGGAGAGACGAACCCCTGAAGATGCGCTCACTGCCTCCATGTGGCTCGGGACTGTACCCAACTAAAACCTGTTTGCACGACTCCTTTGAGCCGTGGTAGGGTAGTAATCAAAGTACAGTGGGAACTCACACAAGACAAATGACGATCCCCAGGTCGATGAACTAACCTGTACACATGTCACCAGGGAACTGCCATCTTACGTCTGGTATATGACCAACTAGCATGTTCCCGGCGAGTCCTGTCCGGTGTACTCATAACCCAATGAGCACCTGTATACATCTTAGGTGATCCAACTGACACCAGTGGCTTGTGAGACCGGCCACCGCCCCTCGTCGGGGTCTCGACTGTATACACTAGTCTACTCTGGAGTATCGATGCCCTGTCTCGAAACTCTCACGACTAGGGACCATTTAAGGATATGCTTATAGACCCCAGCTCCCATTTATATGATCGCCCTCATACTGCTGGTGGTCAAGCAAGAATCCTAGGGGCTCTATCAACGTGTAATAGCAACTTGTCAGGTCACCTAAAGCAGTACACGATGATAAAGGTAAACCAGATAGCATACTATCATCTCGAGTAAGTCTGTCCTATCGGGATAGGTCCTCCATCAATCATTGCAATCACGTACCTGTGACCTAATAATTGACTCTGAGGGCACTATCTCCAACAATCTCCCACTTGCACTCAAGGATAATTATTGCGATGTCGCATACTCACAGCCTGTGTGATACCGAACACCCAACTCCTCTACTAGTCAGTCTCACAAAGCTCGTTTGCGAAACTATTGCGTTCGAGGAATAGCCTTAGTGAGTGGATCCGCTTTGTTGTTTCTTTCTATGTCTCTCAATATCTCAAGTTCGCGGAGAAACCCATCTCCCGAAATGAGCAATACCTGTCTTAGAATGTGTCTGGATGTCTGATGGGACATAGCTCATAAATGAACTCCAAATCCAAACTTCTTAGACTGTATCGTCAACTGAACTTAATCAGTATCCTGCGCCATGCCTCCCTCAGTATTGCCTCGGACCACCTGTCCAAAATACTGCCCCTCGTCAGAAGGAAAAACTATAACTCTAACAACCTCCTTGTCGTCCATGTCACCTTGGAAGCCTGGAATGATAACTGTCTCCTGAATAAGGCTGTCGTTATCATATCCCTAGAACATCCACTTATGTTCTAAAACTGCTTCCGACTGTTTCTCCAGGATTGGATCAATGTCAACTTATTGCATCTAGTGCAAGAACAACATCTGGTGTGGTACTTGACATCTCATGATTGACTCAATTGCCTGAGCAAGTGATCTGCCAATCATGCACATCCCTCTCCCCTTTAGTCTGTAAGACACCTTTAGAGAGGGTGACTCTATCACCTGCAGGTACACTACCGTGCCAGGAGTCGTCCATTCTAAATACTCTTAGAATGCTGTCTAAGTACCCAGATTGGGAGACTACCCAAATCTAGATCTAATACCATAGATCTAGTAACCAGAATGTCTGATATAATGTCCAAGTCCCATGTAGAGAAACCACCGTGTGACGACCAAAGTATAACCGATCGTAGTATAGGAGTTTCTTTTCCTATTCTGTGTATGTCATCCAAATACCAGGATATCACACCCTACTACCTTCTCAACAGATCCATCCCCTATTCTGATGAAGTCAAACCCATGACTGTCACGTCAGAAATAGATGATCTATCTCCGCTACTGGTGCTTTAGTCTATAAATAGACATAAGCTACCTGTCCACCAATGCTTCCGCTGCTCCCACTGACTACGACAACCCTCTGGCAGAGTCATATACACGTACACTTCTGAAGCGAGTTCAGAATGACACTATACTCATCTTCCCGCCGGGTCTCGCAGCCTGGAACAACAGCAATGGTAATTGTGGGTAAACAAGAACTTCCCTGTCACCGTCCTTGAGGCTTCCGTAGTACCTCTCGGGTGCCTGAAGTTACCCACCTTATATGCGGAGTGGCCAATGGAATGTCAATCCAGATTGAATCTTTAGGTTCCTTATCAAATCTTCAGTAATCGTTTGTGGTTCTGGAATCACTTCCAGTTCTACCATACTCCCACTACCGTTTTCTGAAAAAATCCATTTTTAATAAAACTGTGGCGAGTCTAGAACAATATCGCTATTGTTCATCCAGATGGTAGAAAGTCAACCCTCGTCATAGCCTGGGTCAACCCACAAACAGCCATTACAGAAACGTGCCTTGAGTTGTCCAGTATCTGGTTTTAATCATAAGCCGGACAACTCCCCGTACCTTAACACCGTTAAGATATGAACTGTACTATATCCAATATAGAAACAGAGGCACTGATTTAATTGAACCAGATCCAAATCATGCAACTGTCTCTAGTGCATGTCAACTAAATGGAAGGAGGCCGATCAGCGTTACACAACTTAGGAGCATTTCCAATTATGAGTAACCTGAAAGAGAAGCAAGATCTCTTTATCATTACTATCAACTGAATACCATACACAAGTGTCTACATCTTCGATTGCTTTGAAGAATCCCGATACTTGCTACACCTGGTTCTCTACTCTATTCAAATACCTATAACTTCTCAAAATTCGGACCCTGTGTTTCCACGAAACACCTGTCTAAAAACTAGAGAAGTCATAAGTAAACCGAATATAGTACGAAGACCAACCCCTCTGTCCTAATGGACCCTGGACAACATACAATACTCTGTATAAGTCCCTTGAGTCTTGTAACTCATTCACTGTGTGTCGTAGGTTGAAAACTGTACTTATGGTTAAGAAGAATTACACCGTTGTTTAATGCTCCTTACCTAACCATCCACTGATATAGGTAAATGTCACAGACATAATTTCAAAAAGGTATATCTCACTCTATGAAAATAGACGTACAGATATATCAATTTGAAATTGGTGCATAACAGCGGATATTCAAAACCAAATATTTGCCGACCGGCAAACTACCCAGGTGACTTCCTCAAATATCACCGATTACAACGAATCCCGATATAATGAGGACGATCACCCAATTCCCAATAACTTACTCCCACTCATCATCTGTAAAACCATACAGATGTGAGAATCATACCTGGTAAATACATACCCTGGAGCAAGTGTCTAATCGGGAAATCAGTTTTCTTTTAACAGTACACAGTGAAGCTGAAACATTAAAATGTTTCGATGGGGTATTCCGGTATTCCTAGTAATGCCTCTTCCAGATTCACGACTGTAACCGTATAGTTCTTTGCCACCTCTCCAAATCCCTTCATATGTCTTTAGTCATTACCTTCTGCACACCCCTTTAGGCCAAATGGTTTTCTTCCTTCCCTACCGTTCGGCACCAGCCTATGGTTTGGAAGAAGACTATCCAATAAGCATAATGGGTGTACTGTCCTAATCCTAGGAACACTCGCAATGCGAGAGAAGGTGAAGATAAAAGACAACTGAATAAATCTTATTCCTATTTCTCCTGAACCAGAATCCATCCCCGAACTGGAACAAGTTCCTTTCGAGTTCGTATATAACCATATGATGGAGTATCCAATAAACTGTGGATCTTCATAGTGATACGGAGTGTCCTGGAGAAATACAAAGTTGATTTAGGATTGGCGAAGGAATACTTGGTTTGGTCGTGAATATCTGTTGCAATTTACTTTGCCCTTTTACTAATCCCTTGCTTTGTCTTAACTTAATACCTTCTGCACACCATCGTTATGCTAATTGGTTTTCCTCATTCCCTACCGGTTGGCACCAGCCTAAGGTTTGGAAGAAGACTATCCAATTTGCGTAATAGGTGTACTATCTCCTAAACCAAGGAGTACTCGCAACCTGAGAGAAGGTAAAAGGAAAAGACAACTGAATAATCCTATCCGTTTCCTCCAGAACCGGAAACCATCCTCGAATTCCTTCGAGTTCGTATATAACCATACGATGGTTTTGTCCAATGGAAGTGGACGTTCGTAGTAATACGGGGTGTCCTGGAGAAAAGGGTAAAAGTAGGAGTGGCAATGGGGTTTGCAACTCTGACAATCCAAAAGCCAGTATTTAAGAAGGTTCGGTCAACTTGGTCACTGAGTCATAGTCTTAGGGTCGGGTCAATGGTCGCTGCCAAAGAGAGAGAGAAAAGAAACACTCAGCGTGCACTCTAACCTAGATCAGAATGGTTACCAATTTATCTAATCTGGAAACCTCCCACTGTACCTCAAATTCTCCTTCAAACCTGAAAGAAGAATTAGTCGGGATCACCCAAGGAGTATACCAACTCATCAGTGGGAATCGGGATCCAACTATCATCGCATGATAATGTGACGGAATCCGCTCACGGTGTCACACTCCAGAAGGTATGCGCATATCTGGCAAGTTTCAGTTCTTTTGAAACTCCCGATGTGATTTCTGCCCCATGCTCTTATGACCTTGACTTTGGCCAACATATCATAAGTCACATGTCAAGTTCTACCCGTCATTCTCCAGGTTAATTTGAACCCACCCGTACATACCCTTGACTTTGGCCAAAATGGCAGTACGACTGTCCCAAACCAACGCATCTATCTATGCTGCATATGAATGCCCCAATAGCAACCAATCACTGTGCCTTGACTTTGGCCAACATACACAGCTTGAATACTATTGACCATCCATATGAAACGACGGAGGGCTACGAATGGTTTCTGGCGAAAACATTTAACGTAAAGAACTTGATATCGTTGAAGGAACGGATAGCTTTTAAAAATATAGTGACGAAAACCGTTGCTAAAGAGGTCACTGCCGGTGAAGGGATCTCGGCTCTTTCCCCGTAGAATGAGGTGCAGGATATTCCAACTGAATACCACGATGCAAAGCAAAAGTAATCGGCTATAGTGAAGTTAATGCCCTGACGCAAACTTTTTGTCCAAGGGGTCACTCCCGGTGAAGGGATCTCGGCCCTTGCCTCGTCGACTGAGGAGCAGGATATTCTAACTGAATATCACGATGCAAAACAAAAGTGAACGTCCTTGCAATAACAGCTTTTTGAAAAGTGTTCCAACAACATCGGATTAGGTTTGTTTTTAACTTGCATTGATCAGAATCAACGCAGTCCCATCAATCGATCACACCAAAAAGAACGAAAATATACTGATGTACGTATATGCCATCCGCATTCGCCACTGGGTCCCGTCATTACCCGTTAGGTTAGCTAACTAACGACAGAGCGGGGACTGGACTAGCGCGGATGCAAAACATATACAACATCTACTAATATATATACCAATATATTATATTCGTTCAAGGCGTGATAAAATGCAACATCATAGAAAATGAACAGCATCACAGAAACAATACAGATATCTGGGATCCCCGGGTTTCATAGAGCCACTACTGAAACCCGACGTTCCCCTGGTCGTGTGGATAGCCTGTGCAATGAAATCCTAGACCCATACGGGCGCGGCAAGTTACCCGCCAAAACCTGAAGCGAGGCAGCCCCCTTCAGCACCGTGAATGGACCACCCAGCACTTCACGGAATCCGGTAACTTGGGCACCCCTCCTGGGTCAACCTGTTCCCCCTACGAGTGCGGCGAATAGCCCGACAATTCTAGAGTGAAGCCCCCTCCGTCTTAATGCCATGAGATGCGGGCTTGTTGCCCTCTAGAACCCAGCTATCCGTGCACCCCTCCGCGGGGTAATCCTAGTACAGAAAGTAAAATATACATACAACGGGTACATCGACCGCAACCAGGTCGTGCCCCAAAAGAATAATACAAACAGGCAGTGACGGCAGTCCACATGTCGGACGCTCGCCCCGCAATATCAAATGTACATAATACAACCACAACTGTACTAGCATTGCAACCAGGCTATCCCCCACGACCGATCCGCAACATCACAGCAAAAACAGAACATCAACGTGAAAATCACGTTCGCAAATCCGTCTAACCGGGCTATAGCAGTTAGACCGGATTTACCGATCAAGTGACATTCACGGTCGCAGATATAATGTAAATACTGTGAAATAATGTGTTTAAAATATCCGATCGATCAAATTTTAACAAGTGGGCCACCAAGCATTACTGTAGCAGATCAGGAAATTCTGGGCCCAATATTAATAATCCAAAACCCCAATTTTAACCCTAGAAAGATACTGTAGAAATTTGGTGCAGAGTTCCCAACAGTGTGCGGCGGAACCGCGGCCCAAAGGGGGGTTTGGCCGCGGTTCCGCGCTTCCACAGTGGACTCACCCTGTCGAATTTCTACAGTAGCCTTGTAATCTCCAGTACATCAATTTCATACAACCTGAAAAACTTTTGGAGACCAAAAAATTTCAACAGAAAACTGTCGTGAAGGAAATACGGGTTTTGGAACATTTGATCGATCGGAACTGAAAACACATTAAACCAAGCTAGACTAAGTTAATGGCGAGGCTCTGATACCAATGTAAGTGCACGGCGGCGCCCCGGCCGTCAATCCGACGGCCAAATGCGGAAGCGGTGATAAACTTTAATTTTTCTTGAACTGGCAAACCGCCGCGCATTAATACCCGGATCGAACCATTAATTAGTCCTAGCTAACTACAAGATGGGAAGAGATATATACCGACTGATCCGAGTCCTCCGGTCTTCTCGTCGTCGTCCCGATGTCCTGCGGAAGCTCCGGTCTCCACCTCGTCGCCGGAAGTGCACCACATCGCCTACTTCTTTTAGGGGCTCCCACCTCAATGCCGAGGCAACTCGGGCACGAAGCTGGCTAGTCGACGTGCCCAAGATTTGCTGTAGAATGTTGTGTGGAACTTGTGTCTCATTTTGGGGTAGTGGAGGTTGCCATTGGTGGAGGGATTGAACTTGGAGCTTTGGAGATTGATCTTGTGGGATTTTTGCAACATGAAATGAGCCCAAAAACCCCACCAAAAATTTGGGACAGCCCCCTATGGAGTCGCCGGCCATGACAATGAGGGGAGGGTGAAAATGAGAGTGTGACAAAAAATAATGGGAGCCAAACTCATATCATGCAAGAGAGAGAGAGGAATCAAATGTGATCATGAAAGAACATGATTACCAAGAAACACCAACACTCAACAACCAAATCATCTCCCATCATCAACACAAAGTCAAGGTATGGTCCACCCATCATGAACCATCATGAAGTCAAAAGGTCAAAGAAGAGTTGTCATGATAAAACAATATGCAAAGACCCCCTCCACAAATGCCTATTTGCAACAATGCAAATAAGCCCTCCTCCACCAAACTTCGGCCAATGAACGATACAAAGGAAATTGGCCGAAACGGAAAGCAAACTGGCAACTCCAAAAAACTGGTCCCGTAATAAATTACAGGAAAACCCCGATACTGTGCATACACACCTGCATTTGTATTCCGACCGAAATACAAATGCAATGAGACAAAATCTACACCGTACTATACTAGGATCCGGCTTAAACCAAAGCCGGCCAGTAATATCCGTTCGATCCTGATTCGTGCAATACCGCACGTATCTGATCGAACCCTGCCATATATCCATACGGCCTATAGTACAAACTGTCCGATCCTGATCCGTGCAATACCGCACGTATCTGATCGGACCTTGCCATATCTCCATACGGCCTCTACAACCTTTCGCCCGAAAGCCGAGTAACTGAATGTGGGGGACTCTAAAGACTCATCAACACCTTGGTTGTGGATTTAACCACTAGCACGTCAGAGGTATAAGCCAATACGTAACGGGCTACCAGGTACTGACTAAAAGGGACGTCTGTGAGCGAACTCAGCCTGACAACCCTACTGAGCCTGTCAGTGACAATATCCATACAGTCCGGTCCGTTCATCTATGAGTATCGCATGGCGGGCCTAGGGGGTTGGTAAAAGTCAGACCCCCAAAAGCGGTACAAGTCGTGTCGGAGTGTAGCCCAGAACACCCTGAGATACTACTGGAATACCTACCAGTAAATCTCCTTGCCTCGGCCGAGGGCTTCGTGTAATGGCTCTCCTAGACACAGCACGACCTCACCCCCAATACCGGGAGAGACGAACCCCTGAAGATGCGCTCACTGCCTCCATGTGGCTCGGGACTGTACCCAACTAAAACCTATTTGCACGACTCCTTTGAGCCGTGGTAGGGTAGTAATCAAAGTACAGTGGGAACTCACACAAGACAAATGACGATCCCCAGGTCGATGAACTAACCTGTACACATGTCACCAAGGAACTGCCATCTGACGTCTGGTATATGACCAACTAGCATGTTCCCGGCGAGTCCTGTCCGGTGTACTCATAACCCAATGAGCACCTGTATACATCTTAGGTGATCCAACTGACACCAGTGGCTTATGAGACCGGCCACCTCCCCTCGTCGGGGTCTCGACTGTATACACTAGTCTACTCTGGAGTATCGATGCCCTGTCTCGAAACTCTCACGACTAGGGACCATTTAAGGATATGCTTATAGACCCCAGCTCCCATTTATATGATCGCCCTCATACTGCTGGTGGTCAAGCAAGAATCCTAGGGGCTCTATCAACGTGTAATAGCAACTTGTCAGGTCACCTAAAGCAGTACACGATGATAAAGGTAAACCAAATAGCATACTATCATCTCGAGTAAGACTGTCCTATCGGGATAGGTCCTCCATCAATCATTGCAATCACGTACCTGTGACCTAATAATTGACTCTGAGGGCACTATCTCCAACACATTGAGATATTGAGATTGAGGCTATGTTTTGTGCCGATGCTGGGCACAGGTTTCATGATGTTTTCCATGATTTTGACTATATCCTCATATTTACATGCATCATGCTTATTGTCATTGGGTGACACGTGGACGGGATCCACCTATATACTGACATTGATCACATACAGACTCTGATTACATTGATCATACTTTTCATGCATTCATACATCATCCATATGATATATTGCCACCTAATGCACTGACACGGGCTCATGGGATTACATTTGGGTTAGATAGTTACCCTATCCATGGTTATAGGTTGCTGGTTATATATTTGAGGATTATATATATTATGATCGTATGACCTAGGATTGTGTCATATATGCGATTTTCTGTTCGTAGATGTTTTTCTATTCACGAGTTGGTAACTCACCCCCGTTGTGCCCCAGTTCTTGCAGGTTTTGCCGTACAGGTTTCATTACGGCTTGCGGCACTGCTTCATTCGGGTGACTTTCTAGTAGGTGGGTTTATTTGTATCGTACCCATCATTATACATTGTATATTATATTTCAGTTGTATCTAGAAGTTCTATCAACCAAACATGTACTTATTTGAGATAGAGACCAGTGATGTTTATTCTTTCGACCTTAGAGTCGCGTGTTACTTTTCTCTGGGTTTCATGCTGATTGGAGTTCCCTTTTCTGTTGTGATCCTCGCCTTTAGGCGTTGTATATTATGTTGTTAGCTGGTTGACTTATTGTGGTTTTCCTACACTCTAATACTTTTCTTGGTTTGGATTTCTGGGCTCTGCTTACTTAGAGAACGTACGCCTTGAGACGTTCGTAGCCTAAGTGCCGGTCATGTTCCGTACTTTCGGGTCGTGACAAAGTTGGTCTCAGAGCGTTAGGTTTTACCTTCGGAGCATAGGATGACCCTTGGTTAATGGAATAAGTGACTAAAGTAGAGTGACGTACAGTGGGTATGTTCCGCGGCATATTTACGACACGCCACTCCACTTAAGAAGCCTTAGGATGTACATTTCTTGTTCAGTATTATATCCCTTCCTGATCTTGTTAGTTATATGTAAGCCCTAGAGGCCATTACTGTACATACGATGTATATTGTAATGGATGCTTGGACATATATAGGGAGGACTTTCTTGCTCGACATGATAGTATGCTATCTGGTTGTACTTTATCTTAACATGTATTCTGATTGTCTCTATATTACATGTTGATAAAGCCCTTAGGATATGTACTCGACTACTGGGACTATGATGAGATCATACTAGTGGGGCCACGGTAGTTGACGAGTATATCCTATAATTGTTCCTAGTCGAGGGTGTATCGAGACAGGGCATCGATGCACCAGTGTAGACTAGCGTATACGCATCTTGACCCATATGATGGGCGATGGATGATCCCATATCCATCAGTGTTTGACATCAAGGATGGTGTACGGGTGCTCAGTAGAGACTGGGTACACTGGACGGACTCGCCGAGAACTCCCAGATGGTATTATACCTCACGTCAGATGGCAATTCTCCGGTGACACTGGTACAGAGTAGTCTGTTGACCCGAGATCGTCATAGAGTCTTGTGTGATTCCCACTGTGCTTTGATTTCCATCATACCACGTCCAAGAGGGCGTGCAAAAAGGTGGCTTTTGGGTACAGTCCCGGATCACATGGAGGCAATGAGCGATAGGAGGGGATTCGTCTCTCCCGGTATAGGGAGTTGATGTTGTGCTGTGTTCGATTGGCTATAACCGGAAATCCCTGGCCAGGGTTGCTGAGATTTACTGGTAAGTGTTATCAGTAGTTTCTCGAACTGTTATAGACCTCATATCGACACGACTTATTGAGCTACTGGGGTCTGACGTTTACCACCCCTAGGCGAGATATGCAACATATCAGACGACGAGACCGGACTGTACGGGAGTGTTACTGTTTGGATTCACAGGAGAATGTATAGGCTTGCTTGTTGATCTTCTGAGCGCTCAATACCTGGGTAGCTGTTACGTTTAGCTGACCGCTTGCAGCTTGTGGGTGTTTGATATGATCATCACCTACTGCCGGCGTATTGACGATTCTTTAGAGTCCTACACAGAGGTTTCTTGGCTCAGGCAAAACGGAGTAGGAGCACATATGTGATTTGTGCGGGACCGAGGATAATGCGATATGTGATACCATATTATATTCTCGCGATATTTGATATCAGCCGGGTCATCGGATCAAGTGTTGATTCGATGAATCGGTACGGATATATATTAGTCGGTTATATGCGATATAGCCGGATTGTCGGATCAAGTGTTGATTCGATAATTTAATGTATAATAATATATATGATATATTAAATTACATTATCTAATATTTTCTCACTAAAAGATTCTTTTTCTCACTCGGGTAATACATTGATATATATGCGATATATGTTAATTGTATTATTTTATTTGGTTACAATAAATATTATATATATGATATATAATATTGTAACATGATATGATTTCTAATGCAACATGTTTAGTAGAGATTAAACATGGTTAGGGTTTGATTAGGGTTAAACCTTTCTAGATGTTTCTAGAAGGTTTTCTTTTTGTTTTGGAAAAGATATTTTAGCATGATATTTCTTAACCCAACCACACCCTTTAACCCTAGTTCAATCTCTACAAAGGTTACTTGACCATGGTTGCATAATTCATCATTATCTCGTTTGCATTATTCATCACAAAAGGAATTCTATCATATTGTTCATCTTCTTCCTTCATTCTTTTCATGGAAAAGCTTTCTAGTTTTTTCTAAGTGATGAATAAATGTGAGAAAAAGATAAATAAAGAGAGCAAAAATCCTACTTCATCATCCTCATCTTCTCTTGCCATTTAGATGAGGGTGTTCACATCATTTCATGAGTGTTAGCTTGTGTTAACGAAACTTCAAGGTAGATCATCTTTGTATCGAAGATCGGAAGCAAAGATTGCATCTTTCTCTTCGTGGAACCTCTCGAGAGTCCGGAACCCGATGATCGCAGCGAAGGGACCACAACACGGAGCATATGAAGTGAAGGACCGGATCTACAAAGGTTATAATCCCTCTCACTTAGTGTTAAAGAGTTTAACATATTCGTTTTCGCCTAATCTCTAGTTTAAAGATCCGTATTTGGGTTGTTCGGCACGGCTAATTTTTCAATCGGGCATGGTTGATGCCTCGTAGACCCTTATGCGCGTGCATAGCAACCCTACAGTGGTATCAGAGCCAAGCTAGAGCTTTAAGCGAAGTCCAAGCGAAGTTTAAAGTCCGATCGAACCCGGAAAACCCGATATATCCTAGTTTCTGGAAATTTTTCAAAACCGTGATTTTTTCCAAATTAAAAATGCTCAAAAAAATCAGCAGGGAAATACAAGAGTTACTGTGAAGCACGTGCTCCTGATTCCACCAAAGCGCGGCGGAACCGCGCCACAAGCATGGCTTGTGCGGCGGTTCCGCGGCACTTTAGTCACTTCACTGTTTGAAATTTGCACAGTAATTCTTGTCTTTTAGTGCTGTATTTTCTGGGAATTTTTAATATTTATTCAACTGTTGAATTTTCTGGGTTGTATTGGGGATTCAATGATTCGATCGGGAACTTTAACCGCGTCTTTGTGTTTTGTCCGGATAACTTTTAGAAACTGTTAAAAAGTTCGAACGGATATCAATAACTCACTTTTTCCCCTGTCGGAAATTTTTTCAAAAGTTGGATTTTTTCTCGTGTTTAAGAATGTTCTAAGTCGTGCAAGTAACGCGGTGGACCCTCTAGAAGACAACAAACCTTAACTCGATTATGTGATCGTCTTGAACTGCCTTTTGAACCTTAGGGTTTGGGGCAGTACGGCGTGCCACATGTGAGGCGTTGGCTTGACCCTTCTACGGCTGGACCATTGGTACTGTGGCATGTGACGGATGTTTTTAAACTGATTTCAAGTGTTGAGATATATTGGGGAAATCTTGGGTGTTTGATGATTCGATCGGAAAGTTTAACTTTGTCTATTTATCTGGAATGTGATACAATATTTGGAATCCACAGGTAGTTATGAGATAACTGATTTGAATATTATAAACATAGCAGTTTAGTCTCAGATGATCGGTTGCCACGGAATTTTGATGTGATCAAAAGTCCGTCGCAATCACGTAGCGTACGCGGATACTCGCCGGGTAAACTTAATAGACAGCTACGCCCCATAGCCCCGACCAAGTGACTGTAGGAAAACCCCGTCGCCGAAAGCATCCGTTCGGGTGCTCGCGGCAGCGGTGTTCCGCCTTAGTGCACTTCGTCGACGGCATCTGGGGGTGCGACCGTCTACTAAAGTTTGCGACGAGCATTCGATCAGGACGTCGGGAATCTTGTTGAATTGCCCGACTTGATATTGAAAAGAGTTTTCGATAAAGAGACTAAAATGCGGGGTTTATAATTATTAGGCATGTGATGTCTAAGGAATTCATTTGGTTAGGCATACGATGTCTAAAGAGATTGCGAATTCCAACTGTTGTAGTTTTACACTTTCTTTTCTGTGACCGTAAGCGTAGTATGTGGTGTATCGCCGGCTTCGTTGCTATACATCAACGACAATCGGGATACGCATACTTGCTTACGTTGATGATATGAGATATTATGTGTTGCTGTGATATGTTATATTGGATCGTCGCGTTTTGAATAGCCGGGGGTTTTATGTGAGATGAGAGTTTTTTCTTTTTCATTCATGTAAAATTCATTTGTATGTAATATTCTTTTATTGGGGCACTTCCAGGTAGCGGAAGATGTCACCGTTGTATATTATTTACTTTTCCGCATTAGGTAGACCCAAGGAGGGGAGCACAAGTAACCGGGTTCTAGGGTCTAGTGGGAGACCATCTCGAGGAGTCGAGACCGGGTCTCCTAACCCTAGAATTGGCAGTGTTACTTGCCGCTCTCGTAGGGGTCTAGGGATGTGGGTTTGGCTATTCATCACGACCGTGGAATTCGTGTTTTATACAGGCTCGTATTGAAAACACGGACGTCCTAGTATATCCAATATTTCATATATGTTCTTCTGCTGCAATGTTCTGTGATGAGATCATATTACTGCCTGTGACGAATGTTTATATTATATATATGTGATATATGTTATATTGCAGATTTCGTTTCAAATGTGATGCTTATGAAGCATAATAAAATGGGACTTCATTAATGAGATTAATGAAATAAAAGAAACCTAAGATGTTGTAGAAACTTGTTTAAAAACTGGTAGCTCTAGTTCTTGTTTTGCATAGCGGTGTTCCTTGTAGAACATCCAGCACCTTATTCGATAAGGAAAGGACCGAGATCCCTTCACCGGGAGTGACTCCTTTAGCAATAACTGGCAGATGCTACAAACTCGGTTTGTCTTTTGATTGCTTCTATAGTTCTTGCTTTGCATAGTGATATTTGTGAAATATCCTGCACCTTATTCGATGAGGAAAGGGCCGACGATCCCTTCACCGGGAGTGACCCCTTTAGCAAAACTAGAAAAGCCTCAAAAACACTCCATTTAAAAATCACTCGATTCTACAACGATATCAAGTTCATTACGCAAAAGGTTTTCTTAAAAACCTGTCGTAACCCTCCGTCATTTCAGATAAGGACTAGTTAGTATTCGTGCTACGTTTGTTGACCATGTTAAGGCGTAGTGTGCGGTAGCTGATTAGTGCTTATCTGTATAAGCATATGATGCGATTGGATTAGGGTAGTCGTGCGACTTTGTTGACCATGTTAAGGGTCATGCGGGTGGGTTTAATTCAATCGGGAAATGACGGGTTGAACTTGACTAGCACTTATGATTTGTTGACCATGTTAAGGTCATATAGCTGCTAGGGGCAAAATATTATTGGGAATTTCAAGAGTTGAAATTTGCAATGAGATTGCATACCTTCTATGAGATAGTTGGATCCCGATACCTGCTGCGAGTAAGAGTTACTCCTGGGAGAGTTTTACACATTATAATTAGCCGATCAAGTAGGTGTCTAGAAAGGTGTTAACGGGGTTACGCCTCTGGGAAAACGAGGTTTACTTTAATTAGGTTCGTGCGAAAGCACGGGGGACCTCCCTCAAAGTACCGACAATGGCCTGGCTGAAAGATTGGCGAACTTGTAGCGTGTAATTAATCCCGGCTAGTCTTTCCTTTTAGGGTTTGAAGGAAGATTTGATTAAAACAGTGGGAGACATCCTGATTAGATATATTATATAACCAATCTAATCTTGCAAGAGCATACGCTGAGTGTTTTCTTCTCTCTCTCTCCAGGTAGCGACCATATCACGCCTTAATCAAGATAATAATACGGATTATTGACCGAACCCGCTTGTTATACTGAGCTGGGAACGTTGGTCCCGCTCCAACTTATAATTGTTATAAGACAGAGCAGGAAATTGGGGAATACCAGAATTCCCGTGCCGCCCAAACGAAGAAAGTGCATGCTGATGCATCATCTTCGGGTGTGTTCATTACATAGAACTGTTTCTCAATATCCTTTACGTCCTGGGTATGAGATACCGGATCAGGATCCCGCATATGTAATCTTTTACATGGGCTATAGAATGGTAGAGAACTGAGAACGGGTGATAAGTTTCATGAGACAGAAAACGGTGCAAGTGTTGCAGCCAAGTCTGTTGGTCACTATCACCCTGTATTACCTGAATACATTGATTCTGAACGAATGTTATTAGATACCGAACCTGATATACAAAATCATATCAGTCTCTTTATTAGTAAAGAAAGGATATAATTTTGTATTGTTGGATAATGTTTTGAACATTTCCTATATCAAGAGTTGATCGGTTCAGGCACGTTATCTAAAAGCATAGAGGTTCTAAATCAAACCACAGTTCTTAACATATAGAACAACACACAAGAGGAAGAGTTCAGAAATGAATAAATCCTTCTTGAGGTATTGTAGACTAGGTCATATCAATGCGACCCGACTGGCTGAAGTTGCATATAGATGCATATTTAAATTAGTTTGAATTTACATCTTGTGAAACTTCCCGATCATGTCACAAAGATAAGATGGCCATAGCTCTGTTTATTGGAAACAGAGAAAGAGTTAGTGAACTCTTGGGATTGATACATGCTGATGTATGAAGGTCCCCTGTCTACACATGCCAAGACCAGTTCTTTCTACTTCATTACATTCTCTGATGATCTCTCAAGATTCAGACATATGTTCCTGTTGAAACACAAGTCCGAACCTTTTGAGATATTCACAGAATATGAGTTAGAAATAGAGAACCAAAAACGGGTATAAGTATTATGTCCTATGATGAGATCAAGGAGGAGAATACTTAAGCACGGAATTCCTGGACTATTCTAAAGGAGAATGAGATTCTCTCTCAGCATTACTCCTCCGTATACACCATAGCACGATGGTATATCGGGGTGGAGCAATAGCACCCTATTTGATATGGTGTGCTCTATGATGAGTACTACTGAGTTTCCTATTTCCTTTAGAGAGTTATGCACTTGTGAAGTTGCATACCTATTGAATAGGGTTCAAATCAAATCAGTTACCTACCACTTCATATGTGATATGGAAAGGGAAGAGCCCATATCTTAAGTTTGTTAAGATTTGGGGTTGTCCGGCCTATGTCTAAAAGCAAAATCCGGACAAGCTCGAGGCAAGGTCTGTTATGTAGAACAGGAAATGTTCCAGCTATACAAACTACAGCTGATAATTTGGTAGAACCAAAGGATTCAATAGTTTCCAACGAACCTCACCCTCTCCGCCGATCTAGTAGGGTTCCTCACACACCTGAGAGATACTTCGATTTCTCTATGACAGTGGGAGCGAGGATTGCATCATGAGATGATGACCCAACTAGTTTCGAGCAGGCTATCAGGAGTAGGACTCTGTAAGAATGGCTGGATGCTTATCGATCTGAGATGGAATCCTTATACACCTACAAAGTATGGACTTTGGTTGCTTTATCTGAAGGGTTAAATCCCCATCAGGAGCGAATATATCTTGAGAAGATTACTAGGTGTACATGGAAAAGTTGAGACTTTCAAAGCTATGCTTAAGTCCATCCAGATCCTACTTGCCACGGCTACATACCATGACTACGATATCTGGTGGTTGGGTGTCATGACTGCTTTTCTAAATGATGTTTTAGAAGAGAACGTCTATATGTACACAGCCAGAGGGCTTCGTAGACAGTGGGTGCAGCGGAAATGTATACAAGATGTTTTTTATGACAAAACAGGCATCGCGGAGTTGGAACATCTGTTTTGATGTGGCAGTCAAAGAGTTTGACTTCATCAAAATGGTAGATGAGCCTTGTATATACAAAAAGGTAGTATAGAGTATGGTGGTGATCCTCATAGAGTACGTGGATGACATACTCTTGATAGGGAAGGAGTTTCCTATGCTACGCTCGGTTAATTTCAGCTTATCACAAGGATTCTCTATATAGGATCAAGGTGATACCTCCTAAATCCTAGGTTTTGGATCTATGAGATAGATCTAATTGGATGTTAGGATTCTCACTAGATGTAGTGAGATGGTATCAATCGATCCTTGGGAGAATCACTGGAAAGGTTCCAGGGTGATAAGGACGACTGAATGTCAGTCGCAGGCATTGTCTTTACCCTCAGTGGAGGGACGGTATGTTGGAAGAGTTCCAAGCTAGATACCGTGACATACTAGACGATTAAAGGCAAGATACATCGTTACCAAGGATGCTACCAAAGAGGCAGTCTGGATACATATAAGTTCATAAGATGAACTTCGTTCCTACCATTGTGTGACAATGGAGTTGTGGCTTTAGCCAAGGAACTACCATCCCATCAGAAATCCAGATATAATTCTTAGGCAGTATCACCTGATCATGGAGATGGTTGATCTCTAGGGAGATCAAGATTAGGAGAGTAGACACAGAGGACAACAGCGCGGATCCACTCACAAAGGCCTTTTTTCCCGGTAGAGACATTTTATGGGATGGTTGAGTATGAGATACTTCAACCGCAGCTAATTGTTGGGTATGCGATACCACAACAGATGGCCCTAGTGCAAGTGGGAGATTGTTAGTTATATGTATGCCCTAGAGGCCATTACTGTACATACGATGTATATTGTAATGGATGCTTGGACATATATAGGGAGGACTTTCTTGCTCGACATGATAGTATGCTATCTGGTTGTATTTTATCTTAACATGTATTCTGATTGTCTCTATATTACATGTTGATAAAGCCCTTAGGATATGTACTCGACTACTGGGACTATGATGAGATCATACTAGTGGGGCCACGGTAGTCGACGAGTATATCCTATAATTGTTCCTAGTCGAGGGTGTATCGAGACAGGGCATCGATGCACCAGTGTAGACTAGCGTATACGCATCTTGACCCATATGATGGACGATGGATGATCCTATATCCATCGGTGTTTGACATCAAGGATGGTGTACGGGTGCTCAGTAGAGACTGGGTACACTGGACGGACTCGCCGAGAACTCCCAGATGGTATTATACCTCACGTCAGATGGCAGTTCTCCGGTGACACTGGTACAGAGTAGTCTGTTGACCCGAGATCGTCATAGAGTCTTGTGTGATTCCCACTGTGCTTTGATTTCCATCATACCACGTCCAAGAGGACGTGCAAAAAGGTGGCTTTTGGGTACAGTCCCGAATCACATGGAGGCAATGAGCGATAGGAGGGGATTCGTCTCTCCCGGTATAGGGAGTTGATGTTGTGCTGTGTTCGATTGGCTATAACCGGAAATCCCTGGCCAGGGTTGCTGAGATTTACTGGTAAGTGTTATCAGTAGTTTCTCGAACTGTTATAGACCTCATATCGACACGACTTATCGAGCTACTGGGGTCTGACGTTTACCACCCTTAGGCGAGATATGCAACATATCAGACGACGAGACCGGACTGTACGGGAGTGTTACTGTTTGGATTCACAGAAGAATGTACAGGCTTGCCTGTTGATCTTCTGAGCGCTCAATACCTGGGTAGCTGTTACGTTTAGCTGACCGCTTGCAGCTTGTGGGTGTTTGATATGATCATCACCTACTGCCGGCGTATTGACGATTCTTTAGAGTCCTACACAGAGGTTTCTTGGCTCAGGCAAAACGGAGTAGGAGCACATATGTGATATGTGCGGGACCGAGGATAATGCGATATGTGATACCGTATTATATTCTCGCGATATTTGATATCAGCCGGGTCATCGGATCAAGTGTTGATTCGATGAATCGGTACGGATATATATTAGTCGGTTATATGCGATATAGCCGGATTGTCGGATCAAGTGTTGATTCGATAATTTAATGTATAATAATATATATGATATATTAAATTACATTATCTAATATTTTCTCACTAAAAGATTCTTTTTCTCACTCGGGTAATACATTGATATATATGCGATATATGTTAATTGTATTATTTTATTTCGTTATAATAAATATTATATATGTGATATATAATATTGTAATATGATATGATTACTAATGCAACATGTTTAGTAGAGATTAAACATGGTTAGGGTTTGATTAGGGTTAAACCTTTCTAGATGTTTCTAGAAGGTTTTCTTTTTGTTTTGGAAAAGATATTTTAGCATGATATTTGTCACGACCCGAAAGAGCACGTGACTGGCCCTTGAACCATATGAAGCCTATAGGACTCCATCTGATCCAAGTAAGCCAAAAGCCCAGAAATCTAAAACCCTTTTTAAGAACAAGTAAAGAAAACTGGTTTAAAGAAGTGAAGAAATACAGGTTTGAAATCAAGGTTTTTAAATAACTAAGCCGAGGGTACGTTTTGAAAACAACAAAGTCTTTTCTAAAAATTTCGGCAGAGTTTCTTTTGTAAAACTGGCCCCGAATGGGGTAAAACGAGAATAACAATACATATACAATGATAAAGGCATCCCCAAGCGGGAGCTAGCTCTTCGTCAATCGACGGTCTTAACCACACAAGATATGATAATATACAACGCCAAGTGGCGAGGATCAAAATCCAAAGAAAACTCAAAAGCAACAAGAAAACCGCAATACTTCTAAGCGCGACTCTAAGGTCGAATAATACAACACTGTCTCTAAGTCTGAAAGAATATACAAGTTTTGGTTGATGGACAGTTTCTAGATACAATGAAATAAAATAAATACAATGGTGGTTCTTGATACGAAAGAATCCACCTACCAAAGCAAATCACCCGCAAGAAGGTAGTGTGCCAGAAATGCCGCAATAGAACCTGTACGGCAAAACCTGCAAGAGCTGTGGCACAACGGGGGTGAGTTGCCAACTCGTGAATAGAAACATCTACAAGTAGAAACCGAATGCAAGACATAAACCTAAGTCAACGATCAATAATATAATCCACAAGAGTGCATCTGAGTGTAATAAGGTGGCAAGGTAACATCTAATCATGTATGTAGTGCCAGGTACTCAGGTAATAACATGTCATGAATGTAAATTATGCTGCATGAAGTAAATATGGTGAAATATCAATGATATCAATACACATATATTAGCGTCCCATACCACTAATATTGGTGTAAGAGTATATATAACAGCGCCCTCATACCCTGTTATATATACAAATGAAGTATGATAAGTGTAAATCCAGTCTGTATATGATCCAGGTCTGTATATCTGTGGAACCCGTCCACCTGTCACCCACTGACAGTAAGCATCAAGTATGCAAGTATGAGGATATAAACAATGTCATGGAAAAACCTCATGAAAACCCGTGCCTAGCATCGACACGTAAATCCTCATCCATATGGGGCTCCGTCTGCGGTATCGGCCCTCGGCCCCCCTGCAGCACGAGTCAACCCATGTCCATCTCTGGGCTCCGTCTGCGGTATCGGCCCGTCGGCCCCAGCAGTACGCCCATCTCTCGGCTCCAGGCGGTATCCCCCGGATATCCGCCGAGCAAATGGTAATATCACCGGACAGTATGGTTCCCCAGCCGGGCTCATCGGCTCATAGCACATCGACATCTCTTTCTTGCCCCGGGGTACTCCGGGCCCCACCATGTACCCTCGTACGGCCTCGACTCCTCCTCGTAAGGGTATATAAATCAGAACCGATAAAACTCATGGTGGAAGCTGAAATATCATATCAAGGGTAACCGGGTTTTAAAACATTTACAGAATCACTTGAAATACCCACGGTTCCCCAAATCCAGAAATATCATGGAAACAAACATCCCAATGCGCATAATCAGAAAGCATGATGTATGTGACATGTAAGGAAAGGTAATCATGCAACATGGAATAGTACTGTGCACATGTCGGGAGGAAGAATCATCTATGTTTGTGTACAGGTACATGTGTACGATATGCCAAGCAAGAATCATATCATGAATGCAATAGTACTACAGTGTAGTGGCATGGCAATTATCGATGATGAAGTGTGTGAGCCGGCAAAATAGTGTACGTGAAACATACGCATCATCGATAATGGTGCTGGTGTCCTAACAGCATGATAATAATATAGCAATGAATATATGCCAGCAATGCAAATAGCATGAAAATGCAGAAATCTAGTAGTCAACACCACAGTGAAGTATCTACTATGCAACTACATCTAAGTAACAGGTCAATCAGGAGGGGTAGGTGTGGAAACCACCTAAAACTGAGTCAATGTATATAGATATATAGTCGGTGATCCCGCCTCAATGTCATATCGTAAGATATCCTCGAGTTATGAGTGCGGATCTATCATCAATATCGGCTCGTACGGTAAATCGTCGTACGGCATTCCCAATAGCTGGGTAGGGTCAACATCTCACTGTCTCATCACATAACAGATATCACCATCATCAGATCGTAAAGTCTGGAGTACTACTCTATGTCTAGTACAAAACGGTAACATCAGTAAGTATGCATGCGGGGGTAAACACATATCCCAAGCCCGCGAGAATCACAAGTCATATCCCACATATGAATCGTATCAAATCACCGATCCCAGGGCACCAAGCCCACATCATCAACTCATCTCCAAGTCATCACATATCATCAATCACAGTGCAAGTGTAAGTGATAAGCAAGGGTGTGTGTGTATAGGTGTAATTCTATCCTAGGGTTCGCGACTATGACTACACTAGTCACTTCTACCCTACACTATCCATAGTACATCTATAATCACAATAACTGCATAATAATCTATCTACGGACTGCGGGGGTGCTATACGCCATCCACCCGACTTCCCCCTGTAGATATAATCTACTCACCTGTATCCTTTGTTTCGGTGTCGATGTCTCCGTCATCTTCCGCATCGCCTCGGATCGTCGTGGTGTACCTACACACATCACACGTATCGCATCGCATCAAAACCAAATCAACACTTAAAACGACACACTAAATCCAATACGATACGCTAAAACCGACACGATACGAAAAAGGGCTTATAGGTTAGAACCTACGGTTAGCCTCCGCAAAACAACTCGAAATCACTCGATATAGACGTACAAACGTCACACAATCGAGATAACACACGAATACAAAAATCTGGAATTCAAAACACGCAAAACCAAATCCCAATTCAAAGCTGCAACTTGAGAAAATGATCCCATATTTCATCTCAGGCCAAACTAGATCAAATCAGCAACTCCAGGGTGCTATGCAGGGTAATTATGAGGTACAGAAGCAAAATGGGGCAAATCCATCACAGTGGGGCCGGCCACATTCCCTATTTGGCCGGCCTGGCCGGCCCACCTGAGGAATTGGGGGGTCGTATTCCTAGGGTGGTCTCCTGGGGTCTCATATGGGTCCCTGGTATTGCTACTTTTGTCTAAAAAAGTCCCAGCATGTTCCAGATTTTCCTGCACACACAAACCGACATAAAGTCCCGAAATTCCGTATTCTTGGTTTCCAATGGGATTGGGCTGGGTTTCTAGCTCTAGGGTGCTCATACAATCTCCACTGAACTCAAATTACTCATCACAACTCACAAATCCCTCAAACCCTAACTAGTTTTCACCAAGTCCACAAATTCACCCGATATCGATTCTAAACTTGCATAGGGGTATATGTAAAGGTAAAACTAAGACAATGGTTCAGAAATTACCTCAATTGGCAACTCAAGAATTTTCTTGAGTTTCCCCAAGTGGTCACAATCCAAGCTTTTTAGGTCCATCTTGTAGATCTCGGGCTCGCGCACATTTTTTGTGAAACCGACATAGGATTTTGGTGAAGTTTTTGAGATGCTTTTGGGCTTGAAGAGGGGAGGGAGATGAGGAAGGGCAGCAGCAGCAAGAGGAGTGGGAGAGGGGGAGAATGATGAAGAATGAAGGGGTATGGCCAAGGGTACAAGGTCAAAGGTCCACCTCTCTCTCTCTCACCTATCCTCATCATTTCCTTTTTCTTTTCTTTTCTTTTCCCTTTCTCTAAATCCCTAAACCTTCTCATGAGAATAGTAACCCCAAAAGAAATCCGTTGCAAGAAAATACACAAGTGTAGAAAATGTGATATGTGCAAGTTTTGCACAAAACTGCCAAAAAACCCGATTAGCGATTTTAATCGCGATTAGCACCAAATTAGTGTCAAAATGATCACAACAACTTAAAAATGTCATAATTCACTAATTTATCCTATTTTAGAATTTTCCATAATTTTTCTCAAATTTTTCCTATTTATTTGCATTTAAATATAGATTTAATATTAAAATAATCAATAAAATAATATTAAATTATAAAAATTCCCAAAATTAATATTTTATATTTTTGAAAATGTTACAATCTACCCCCCTTAAAGAAATTCGGTCCCCGAATTTAAATTTAAACCCCCAATACTAAAACAATTTCAGTAATAAACCAAAGTCGTCGGGGCTCCGAAAATATCAACACATAGAGAATATCATAAAAATGTACTACTCTACTAGAAATCAATCCCCAAAATGCATATATAAGAATATCCTATGCGTCTGGTGCGCAAGAAATCAAAATCCATATATGTGTCAAACAGGTGTAGAAAACAACATCTAGGTGCAACGGGTGTGCACGAAACATTTGTCGTAGGCAACGTATGTGCCTGACAGAAAAAAAATCAGGTGCATATGAAATGCACGAAGAATCCCGATTTAGTGCATCTGGCGTGCACCAAAAACGTATATCAAAACACTAAAGGTACATGAAAACCAAGCTGGAAGTGCAAATCAAATCACTGCATACTGTAGGCATGAAATCTCAATCAATACCTCAAATGTAATAACTCTGCGCAAAATATATAAATATCCAGTGGGTGCATGAAACCAATATCATGAAACTCGGTCATCAAAACTAAATCATGCAACAGAACGCCCAAAATACCGAAATCCAAAATGACGGATACGTGATAATCGAATCACAAAATCACAAATCATAGATACCGTCTTCGGTAGTTCCTTCTTCAAGGTCGAGAAGGAGTCGGTGCAATCCACTGCTAGCAGCGCAGGATATCTACCTGCATCTTGCTCACGGTCTGGCGTCCTCTGTCTCTCTGAAAGCACGTCACACATCTGATCCTGGGTGCAAACATCATTGCAGCAATGTCCTGGAAGGAATCCTGCTCAAGGTCTCTTCCAATCATGCCTATGCCGTTCTGTACGGAGGCTGGCTCTCCTGCACAACCTCTTTCTCGCTCAAAAGACACCTGTGTCTTCAGAACAATTTCTTCTCAGAAACTGGTCACATCCCAACGTCTCTGTAAGCATATCGGGTCTCTAGTCTCGACGGGAAGCAATGACAGCTCATCAGCGTCTCACACGAACCTCTTGTTCCAACTGTCTCTATCGTCGTCCACTATGGCGTCATGCTAAGCTACGATGCACTGCACTGTTCTCGGCCACGGTCAATCTGAAGTCTCTCACACGGACTCGAAATCGCGTATTCTCTAGCTTCATCACTCTGTAGCAGATGTCAGGCCGAACTGGTCCTTGGGAACAAGTCCCCACCATCGGAGGAATACTCATCACTCGTCCGTCCTTGATCAATTCGCAAAGCATCTGGAGTCTCCCAAGCAGTGTCCCATCACGATATCCGAAGGATGTCGAACCATCCGATCGACCCGTCAGATCCTCATAATCCCCCAAGAGCTCACATCTCGGGTACAGTTTAATAGTATCGAGTACATGCCACAGCGTCGGTGGTCCAGCCGTAGAAGGGCAAACCCAAGCCTCACTAATGGTGCCGCGGAACCGCCGTAAACCCTAAGGTTCAAAGGCTGTCACACGGTCATTAAGTCGAGTTAGGGTTTCATTCTTCTAGAGGGTCCATAGAATCACCTGCATGTCTTTCCGTATACTTTAAACTTGGAGAATGGGCTCCTGACATTCGATCGTCTCTGTCGACTCTCAACGAACCTGCGTGAAGTCGTCTCTAGCTGGAATCAATCCACCACACGTCCTAGTCATTCATCCTCGGTGACTAGCGACTCGCTATCATCTCTCTAAGAACATGCTCATGCTGCAGTAGCTCCAACCATCTGGGCGATATCTCGTCATTTACAGCAGCAACTGGCTCATACGCCTGTACGCCGAACAACGCCTCAATCCTCCAGGAAAGGCAACACATAAGCGGTCATTTCTGAGTCGGTCTGCTCTAGATCTGAGTAAGACTCTCCACACTGGAAATCTTCAACTCAACTGGGCCCGCTCTGGCGCAAAATCGGACGAATCACCTTCGTCTCTCAAATCGGGTAGACTAGCTATCATCTGCCGCATATCTGCCTGAAAGCTCCGGCAATCTCAGCTCGTAAGCTCCGAAAGCAACATCCTATCAATCTCAGCAACAGCTGGTCCATCTGTCTGCACGGTAGGCGACATCACAATCTCGGAGGTATACTGTACATCAACAGTCCTCTCTCAACTGGCAGCTCTAACAATGGCCCGATCATCCGGTGCAAAACTAAGCACTCGCCCCCACTAGAGGTCACAATCACCAACACTAACTCGAGACGTTCCCATGTCACCAGAAAACACAACGGTCGGCCCTCGTACCAAACGAGCTCACACCGGCCGTAACCCTAGCAGCAGCCCAAACTGCGCTCAAACATGGTGACAGGAACCTCAATCGAGTATCAAAAGAGCACATCAATGACAAGAAGGAAACAACAGATCCAAAGTGGATACATGATCATAGGAAGGAACAGCATCAATGAAGATATGATCATGAACTAATAGAATCGGGGATCTCAAATGGATGTATAATCCTGGATATGAAGAGAATCACTGATCTCCAAATAAATATACATCCTAAGGTTCCTTAAGCGGAGTGGCGTGTCGTAAGTATGCCGCGGAACATACCAACGGTACGTCACTCTACTTTAGTCACCTAATCCATCAACCAAGGGTCATCCTAATACGACGAAAGTTCGGGTCTAATACCCCCTCGACCAAGTCTAAGTTCCGTAAGGTCAAGCCTAAGTTCGGTATGTAAACAACTCCTTAGGCTCCATATAGTCAAACTTAAACTCGAACCAAGGTCAACCTAGCGCTCTGATACCAACTTTGTCACGACCCGAAAGAGCACGTGACTGGCCCTTGAACCATATGAAGCCTATAGGACTCCATCTGATCCAAGTAAACCAAAAGCCCAGAAATCTAAAACCCTTTTTAAGAACAAGTAAAGAAAACTGGTTTAAAGAAGTGAAGAAATACAGGTTTGAAATCAAGGTTTTTAAATAACTAAGCCGAGGGTACGTTTTGAAAACAACAAAGTCTTTTCTAAAAATTTCGGCAGAGTTTCTTTTGTAAAACTGGCCCCGAATGGGGTAAAACGAGAATAACAATACATATACAATGATAAAGGCATCCCCAAGCGGGAGCTAGCTCTTCGTCAATCGACGGTCTCAACCACACAAGATATGATAATATACAACGCCAAGTGGCGAGGATCAAAATCCAAAGAAAACTCAAAAGCAACAAGAAAACCGCAATACTTCTAAGCGCGACTCTAAGGTCGAATAATACAACACTGTCTCTAAGTCTGAAAGAATATACAAGTTTTGGTTGATGGACAGTTTCTAGATACAATGAAATAAAATAAATACAATGGTGGTTCTTGATACGAAAGAATCCACCTACCAAAGCAAATCACCCGCAAGAAGGTAGTGTGCCAGAAATGCCGCAATAGAACCTGTACGGCAAAACCTGCAAGAGCTGTGGCACAACGGGGGTGAGTTGCCAACTCGTGAATAGAAACATCTACAAGTAGAAACCGAATGCAAGACATAAACCTAAGTCAACGATCAATAATATAATCCACAAGAGTGCATCTGAGTGTAATAAGGTGGCAAGGTAACATCTAATCATGTATGTAGTGCCAGGTACTCAGGTAATAACATGTCATGAATGTAAATTATGCTGCATGAAGTAAATATGGTGAAATATCAATGATATCAATACACATATATTAGCGTCCCATACCACTAATATTGGTGTAAGAGTATATATAACAGCGCCCTCATACCCTGTTATATATACAAATGAAGTATGATAAGTGTAAATCCAGTCTGTATATGATCCAGGTCTGTATATCTGTGGAACCCGTCCAATTGTCACCCACTGACAGTAAGCATCAAGTATGCAAGTATGAGGATATAAACAATGTCATGGAAAAACCTCATGAAAACCCGTGCCTAGCATCGACACGTAAATCCTCATCCATATGGGGCTCCGTCTGCGGTATCGGCCCTTGGCCCCCCTGCAGCACGACTCAACCCATGTCCATCTCTGGGCTACGTCTGCGGTATGGGCCCGTCGGCCCCAGCAGTACGCCCATCTTTCGGCTCCAGGCGGTATCCCCCGGATATCCGCCGAGCAAAAGGTAATATCACCGGACAGTATGGTTCCCCAGCCGGGCTCATCGGCTCATAGCACATCGACATCTCTTTCTTGCCCCGGGGTACTCCGGGCCCCACCATGTACCCTCGTACGGCCTCGACTCCTCCTCGTAGGGGTATATAAATCAGAACCGATAAAACTCATGGTGGAAGCTGAAATATCATATCAAGGGTAACCGGGTTTTAAAACATTTACAGAATCACTTGAAATACCCACGGTTCCCCAAATCCAGAAATATCATGGAAACAAACATCCCAATGCGCATAATCAGAAAGCATGATGTATGTGACATGTAAGGAAAGGTAATCATGCAACATGGAATAGTACTGTGCACATGTCGGGAGGAAGAATCATCTATGTTTGTGTACAGGTACATGTGTACGATATGCCAAGCAAGAATCATATCATGAATGCAATAGTACTACAGTGTAGTGGCATGGCAATTATCGATGATGAAGTGTGTGAGCCGGCAAAATAGTGTACGTGAAACATACGCATCATCGATAATGGTGCTGGTGTCCTAACAACATGATAATAATATAGCAATGAATATATGCCAGCAATGCGAATAGCATGAAAATGCAGAAATCTAGTAGTCAACACCACAGTGAAGTATCTACTATGCAACTACATCTAAGTAACAGGTCAATCAGGAGGGGTAGGTGTGGAAACCACCTAAAACTGAGTCAATGTATATAGATATATAGTCGGTGATCCCGCCTCAATGTCATATCGTAAGATATCTTCGAGTTATGAGTGCGGATCTATCATCAATATCGGCTCGTACGGTAAATCGTCGTACGGCATTCCCAATAGCTGGGTAGGGTCAACATCTCACTGTCTCATCACATAACAAATATCACCATCATCAGATCGTAAAGTCTGGAGTACTACTCTATGTCTAGTACAAAACGGTAACATCAGTAAGTATGCATGCGGGGGTAAACACATATCCCAAGCCCGCGAGAATCACAAGTCATATCCCACATATGAATCGTATCAAATCACCGATCCCAGGGCACCAAGCCCACATCATCAACTCATCTCCAAGTCATCACATATCATTAATCACAGTGCAAGTGTAAGTGATAAGCAAGGGTGTGTGTGTATAGGTGTAATTCTATCCTAGGGTTCGCGACTATGACTACACTAGTCACTTCTACCCTACACTATCCATAGTACATCTATAATCACAATAACTGCATAATAATCTATCTACGGACTGCGGGGGTGCTATACGCTATCCACCCGACTTCCCCCTGTAGATATAATCTACTCACCTGTATCCTGTGTTTCGGTGTCGATGTCTCCGTCATCTTCCGCATCGCCTCGGATCGTCGTGGTGTACCTACACACATCACACGTATCGCATCGCATCAAAACCAAATCAACACTTAAAACGACACACTAAATCCAATACGATACGCTAAAACCGACACGATACGAAAAAGGGCTTATAGGTTAGAACCTACGGTTAGCCTCCGCAAAACAACTCGAAATCACTCGATATAGACGTACAAACGTCACACAATCGAGATAACACACGAATACAAAAATCTGGAATTCAAAACACGCAAAACCAAATCCCAATTCAAAGCTGCAACTTGAGAAAATGATCCCAGATTTCATCTCAGGCCAAACTAGATCAAATCAGCAACTCCAGGGTGCTATGCAGGGTAATTATGAGGTACAGAAGCAAAATGGGGCAAATCCATCACAGTGGGGCCGGCCACATTCCCTGTTTGGCCGGCCTGGCCGGCCCACCTGAGGAATTGGGGGGTCGTATTCCTAGGGTGGTCTCCTGGGGTCTCATATGGGTCCCTGGTATTGCTACTTTTGTCTAAAAAAGTCCCAGCATGTTCCAGATTTTTCCTGCACACACAAACCGACATAAAGTCCCTAAATTCCGTATTCTTGGTTTCCAATGGGATTGGGCTGGGTTTCTAGCTCTAGGGTGCTCATACAATCTCCACTGAACTCAAATTACTCATCACAACTCACAAATCCCTCAAACCCTAACTAGTTTTCACCAAGTCCACAAATTCACCCGATATCGATTCTAAACTTGCATAGGGGTATATGTAAAGGTAAAACTAAGACAATGGTTCAGAAATTACCTCAATTGGCAACTCAAGAATTTTCTTGAGTTGCCCCAAGTGGTCACAATCCAAGCTTTCTAGGTCCATCTTGTAGATCTCGGGCTCGCGCACATTTTTTGTGAAACCGACATAGGATTTTGGTGAAGTTTTTGAGATGCTTTTGGGCTTGAAGAGGGGAGGGAGATGAGGAAGGGCAGCAGCAGCAAGAGGAGTGGGAGAGGGGGAGAATGATGAAGAATGAAGGGGTATGGCCAAGGGTACAAGGTCAAAGGTCCACCTCTCTCTCTCTCTCACCTACCCTCATCATTTCCTTTTTCTTTTCTTTTCTTTTCCCTTTCTCTAAATCCCTAAACCTTCTCATGAGAATAGTAACCCCAAAATAAATCCGTTGCAAGAAAATACACAAGTGTAGAAAATGTGATATGTGCAAGTTTTGCACAAAACTGCCAAAAAACCCGATTAGCGATTTTAATCGCGATTAGCACCAAATTAGTGTCAAAATGATCACAACAACTTAAAAATGTCATAATTCACTAATTTATCCTATTTTAGAATTTTCCATAATTTTTCTCAAATTTTTCCTATTTATTTGCATTTAAATATAGATTTAATATTAAAATAATCAATAAAATAATATTAAATTATAAAAATTCCCAAAATTAATATTTTATATTTTTGAAAATGTTACAATATTTCTTAACCCAACCACACCCTTTAACCCTAGTTCAATCTCTACAAAGGTTACTTGACCATGGTTGCATAATTCATCATTATCTCCTTTGCATTATTCATCACAAAAGGAATTCTATCATATTGTTCATCTTCTTCCTTCATTCTTTTTATGGAAAAGCTTTCTAGTTTTTTTCTAAGTGATGAATAAATGTGAGAAAAAGATAAATAAAGAGAGCAAAAATCCTACTTCATCATCCTCATCTTCCCTTGCCATTTAGATGAGGGTGTTCACATCATTTCATGAGTGTTAGCTTGTGTTAACGAAACTTCAAGGTAGATCATCTTTGTATCGAATATCGGAAGCAAAGGTTGCATCTTTCTCTTCGTGGAACCTCTCGAGAGTCCGGAACCCGATGATCGCAGCGAAGGGATCACAACACGGAGCATATGAAGTAAAGGACCGGATCTACAAAAGTTGTAATCCCTCTCACTTAGTGTTAAAGAGTTTAACATATTCGTTTTCGCCTAATCTCTAGTTTAAAGATCCGTATTTGGGTTGTTTGGCACGGCTAATTTTTCAATCGGGCATGGTTGATGCCTCGTAGACCCTTGTGCGCGTGCATAGCAACCCTACAGATCTAGCCTCGTCGATACCAGTTATGGTTTTGCTGCCACGATTACGGGCAGGGAGAGCTACGGCTAGAGTCGTGGTTAGCATGAGCTCGTTACGAACGAGGACTAACCGGGGCATAATTCCAGCGACACACGATTGTAGAGATGTGTCTTTTGATTGTGTTTGCGCCATGAGCGTTGGATGGATCACTGTATGAGATTACTCGGACGTGCAGATTAGCACCAGAGGATTGAGCCACTGACAGAGGCCAGCCTGATTTTGATGACCGTTGGTGTATTGCTTACTCATGATAATTGATGCACTGTCCAGTGTGCAGACGAGTGAGCCAGTATTGCTGGGAACGACAAGATATCGCCCAAGATGTTGGAGCTATTGCAGTACGAGTTGTACTAAGAGATGATAGAAGGTCGCTAGTCCCCGAGGATGAATGACTAGGACGTGTGGTTTGTTCGCTACCCCGATGCAAGGTCATCAGATAGATTGATTCCAGCTAGAGACGACTTCACGCGGAGACGTTGAGAGTCGACAGAGACGATCGAATGTCAGAAACCTATTTTTCCAAGTTTAAAGTAGTCGGGAAGACATGCAGGCAATTCTGTGGTCCCTCTAGAAGAATGAAACCCTAACTCGACTTAATGACCGTGTGAAAGCCTTTGAACTTTAGGGTTTACGGCAGTTCTGCGGCGCCATTAGTAAGGCTTGGGTTTTCCCTTCTACGGCTGGACCACCGATGCTGTGGTATGTACTCGATACTATTATACTGTACCCAAGATGTTGAGCTCTTGGGGGATTATGAGGCCTTGACGAATCGATCGGATGGCTCGACTTCATTCGGATGCTAGGTGGTGAGATGCATTTCTTGGGAGACTCCAGATACGAGGATGGCCGTTGGAGCTCAGTCCATGCAGCCACGACGAGACGAGTCCGAAGCAGTCGGCATTAGAGAAAAGTGGAGTAAGTGCTTCGTACAAGATCTGGATATGATGACGTTCCACTCCGCCGACACCAGAGATGCGATGCACATACCGAGGCATAGTACTAGATATACCTTCCAGAAGGAGTCGCGATGAGTATGCAGCTGCTCCGAAACAAGGAGCAGATATAGTAAAGGATGAGGACTCCCGGACAATTGACAGAGACGAGACTTGGAAGAGACCGTGAGCAGGATTCCTTCCAGGACACTGCTGCAATGATATTTTCACCCAGAATCAGATGTATCACGTGCATTCAGAGAGCCAGAGGCCGTCGCCAGTGACATACTGCTTTGCGAGTGGTCGTGAGGATTGACCGAGAGATGACCAGAGAAGTGCCAGAACGGAATCGTCTCCGTTAGCACACCTGACAGGGCCGATGAGCCGATGGATCGTGAGATTGGTAATCCACAGAGAAAACTTAGACCCAGGAGTGGTCATGTTACATACACCAGCAGGCTAGAGTTCAGGATCGTCGACGAGATATGCTATGAGTGACCACGACAGTTGGCTAGAGATTCTTAGAGGATGCGCTTGAGCGGGACTATTCCGCCATACTTTATTTCGATGTTTTGGGCGATCTATTCGCATGACTGATTTTGATGATTGGGTTTCATGACATTTGTTTTCATGCACCTTGGTTGCACCTGTTGAGTTTTTACGATTTTGCACAGTTGTTGCACTTGATATCGTTTTCGTATCTTGGTTTCGCATGTTTATGATTTTATGGGTTTCATACGGTTGAGTTGATATTGTGCGTATGCACACACACGATTTGGTTTTTGCACTCTGTATAGTTTACATATGCTTGTAGTGCAGTGACATGTATTTTGTGCACTTGGATGCACTGGATTTCGATTTCGATGGTGATGCTCGATATTTGTCTTGTGCACTTTATGCACCTGATTGGATTTTGCGCATGTTCGGCGTTTGATATTGGATTACATGATTTCGTGCATGATGGATGCACCGGATTTGGATTTTTAGCGCATGTTGGGCGCATGTTATGAGATGCGATTTTGGTGCACACCAGATGCACTAAATCGAGATTCTTCGTGCATGTCAGATGCACCTGTTTTTGCTGTCAGGAACACACATGGCCCATGACAGATGCTTCGTGCACACCCGATGCACTTAGATGTTGTTTCTGTGCGCATGTATGGCACATTTATGGATCTTGATTTCCGTGCGCACCAGACGCACGTAGTTTTCATGTGCACTTTTTGGGATTAATTTCTTTATGGAGCAGTACATTTTTATGATATTGCGATTTGTTTTCGCACTGAGCAGGACTAGTCAGAGGACAGTGCCTGGATATATTTTGCATGCATCGATAAATTTCAAAGGGATTTCCAAAAGCGAGCTATAGTCTCATTATTTACATACATGTCCGATACGACATGAAACATTTAAAACAGGGAACCCTTCTAAATTGTTTTCAAAAACGGCGGGTCGTGAATGTTAAACAAAAAAGATATATACGTATATGGCTATTTTCTTATAAAGACGTCCGCCACTGTGCAGTGTTATGCGCATTGCACATTGACTTTAAAGAATTTGGCATGCATTCCCTTCAAGATATTTACATGTACGGATTTGGTATTTACATGTATAGTTCCGATTTCTAGCATATCGGTTTTGCCTTGGATTTGGCATTCGTGTTTTCACCTTGACTCCGATGATTGCGAGATACTTGACGGAGTTTTGTTTTCGAGTTATCTGCTCATTACTCATGCGCATGTATCGTGTTATGAGGCGTTTCATGTATTGATGATTTCGGAGCCCCGTTGACTTGGACATTCTATTGAAATGTTTTAGAATTTGGGGGTGTAAATTTAAATTCGGGGACCGAATTTCTTTAAGGGAGGAAGACTGTAACATTTCAAGAAATAAAATATTATTTTGGGAAAATTCTGGACAAAAAAAATTATGGAAATTCTAAAATATGTTATTTAGTGGTAATTGTGTTTAATGTAGGGTTTTTGGTAAAAAGTTTACCAAAACGGCTTTTAAATATTTTATCTGGTTTTATGAATATTTTATTGGAATTTTATCTGGACTGCACACACTTGTGCATGTTAACTTAGGTTAGTCTAGGGTTACCATGTTTAGATGAGCATGGTGGGTTAACCATGTTTAGCCAACCATGATGGGTTAACCATTTGGTTAAGATAATTGTGGTTAAATAAGGGTCTTTAGCTTTGTTTAAAGGTGATTAGGATAAGGGTTGACTTGTGTAGAGAGAGAGTGAGCCATGATGGCTTGTGCAAGCTTGTAGCGTTTTGAAAATCGTTTCGGTGAAATTTCGGAAAATCGGTAAAATGAGGGAGTTTTCTGTAAAAAGTCAAAATACAAATATCTTATTATAAAAATTAAATATACATATTCTAGCTATGTAATTGCTATTATTTGGTGTTTATTGAGCCGCTGGTGAAATTTCAAATTTTCTGAAAAAAATATTATTTTATTACTATTTTAAGCCGTCACTAATACATTTAATTAGGGAAAATTACAAATTGGAATGAGTTGAAACAAATTTTGTGCTTCATAAAACATTAAATAAAAATTTATCATGTGCTTTTTGGAACGAAATCATTTGCCAAAACGGTTTAGAAATTATTGAAGAAAAAAGGCTTTTTTTTAGCGTAAATGGATGTTTGGGGTATTGTATTTATCATTTTTCATCACCCCACACCCGTGCCCACACCCACACACCCCCACTTACTCCTCCCCTTAGCCAAATTCAGCAGCCCTCACTTTTTCTCCACTTGGTTTGCAAAGGAAAGAAAAGGAAAAGAAAAGAAAAGAAAAGAGTAGAAAATGATATATTTTGAGTTGACTTTGACTTGAAACAACTTTTCCCACCTCTCTCTCTCTCCTCACACACCCACCCCCCCTCAAATCTGGCCGAAAACTGATCCTTAGAGCAGCAGCCCCCCCTCCCCCAAGTTCTCACTCCATTTTTGCTTCAAAAATCCATAAAAAGCTTCAAAATCCATACAATTTCAAAGCTTTTTTCCAAATCCAACTCCTACCCATTATTTCTTGCCTATCTAGCATGGATCTAGGAGCATGGAAGCTACTTTTGGAGGCTAGGATTTTGCATGCTAGAACTCAATTGGGAGGTATAAATTTTAACCCTTTAGTGAAATTGTTGTTTAATTGCTTTATGTTAGCTTATTAAGTGTTTAATTAGGTTTTAGATAGGTTCTAATTGCATGTTTGAAAAATTCAAGAATGAGGTTGATTTCAAGTTAGGGTTTTGAGTAATGGGATTATGGTTGTGTGATGTATTTAACCACTTAAGACATGTTAAAACCTAATCTAGTTGCTAGTTGCAAATTGTTAACTTAAAATTGTAATAATTAAGCTATATTGCAAACTAGGTTTTAAAATTAAATCAAATTGTAAGATTAAAAATCTAATTAGGTTCTTCATGATATCATTAATTTTATAAGTTGTAGTTTACCACCTTAGTTCATGCAAAACCTAGTCAAGTCGATGATTTGTGAATTGTTATTTTGAAAATTGTTAAAAAGGGGTATTTTGTAAACTAGAATATTATGGTTTTTGGAATTTAATGAGATTAAATTCCGGAAATTTTTTCTATGACTTATTTAAGATATTTAATAAATATATTGGCCGCTACATTCATTTAAACATCCTGTTTTGTACAAAAACGGCGAATTGTGCTTGCTAGATTTTCGGAAAAATGACTTTTTAAGTGAAATTGTCGTTTTTGTAAGTTTTAACCTAGTTTATATTAAAATTAGTGTTCGTGAATGTGCAAATGAGTGTGATTGGATTTTCTCGATGGTTTGACGTTCGTACATCGACATCGAGGGTTGGTTTGACTATTCCTGCATGCGTGGGCGATAGGAACCTATGCGTGATACGCGTGCCGATTTGATTTTCGTATGCCGTTTCGATTTCGAATTTAGTTTTAATGCGATATGGTACGTTATGATATGTAGGTACCCCCATATGGACTTCGAGACGACAAGCAAGCGCGTGGCGACGTCGGCACCGGCTAGCGAGGACCAGGTGAGTAGATTTATATCTACGGGGAGAAGTCGGGTGGATGGCGTATAGCACCCCCGCAGTCCGTGGTGGTGTATACGGATGCGTATACACACCAACATTTATTATAAGTTATTTAGGATTAATAACGATGCTTAGGATGGATATTGGTGTGTTGGATTACTTTAGTGTTGCGAACCCTAGGGTAGTGTTGCACTACACATACACACATACATACTTGCATACATTCCTATTGATATGTGCTCATGGGATTCTTTATAGTTATGTGTTCACATGGGTATGGGACTATGTGTTCACATACGGACTGAGGATGATACTTGGGATTGAGCTGAGTCGATGAGATTTGATTTGAGGCCGTGAGATCGGTGATATTGCAGGGTTCGTATCTTAGATACGACATGACGTTGTAGCGGGTCCTTGACGTAGTGTTTCACACACGTCCATGCATACGTAGGCGATATCAGTATGGTACTAGACGTAGATCAGTACCCCGATTATGATATTTGATAAAGAGGATACCAGGTGAATAGTATGATGAATGTGATATTGACCCGTACCCAGATTGGGATGCCGTACGACGGATTTACGTACGAGCTATATTGATGATTGATCCGCACTCTTGACTTGGGATGCCTGATTATAGATATGGTATCGGATATGATATTATTGAGGCGGGATCACCGACTATACATATACAGGTATGTATATGTATCGACTCAGATGATAGGCGGTTTCCTTACCTGTAGTTCAGCTTGTTAGTTCAGCCGTATAGTTTAGTGTAGTTGTTAGATTAGATTAGACTTCTTACCTATTTCAAAAACTAACGAATCGTGGGCATTTTCTTAAAGACAGCTCAAGGGAATCTACGGATATTTCAAAAACGACGTATCTTTTCATAAAAACACCGTAGCCCCTATTTTCAAAACCCCATGATTCGTGTTATTTCAAAAGGCACCATTCGTAGGACTTATATTAGATTATTGCAGATTAGTTATCGTTGTGTCTAGTATTCAGCTCCCGCACATTATTGCTGTTCGCTCTGCCTCACATATTTATTTTGCTGCATATTCCATTATTGATATCATGCTGTTAGGACACCAGCACCATTACCGATGATGCGTATGTACCACGTACACCTACTTGCCGGCTCACACACATCTTCATCGGTAATTGCCATGTCACGTACACTTTAGAGAATATAATTGCTTGACTTAGATTGTTAGCTGGTAGTTTTGACATGATATTAGTGTACTTCCCTTATATGCCATATTAGACATTGTAGTTATTATCTACCACTTCATGCATACTGTTATTCAGTTGTTCATGCCTAGTTCATTATCATTGACATATGCACTTGTGATGATTTCTTGAGATTTATGATATTTCTGGATTTCGGGGAAAGCCGCAAAATTTACAACTTATGATCTTTTAAAATATAAAATGTTGCGGTTTTCTAGTGATGTAAAGTGTCGTCCACCATGAGTTTGCTGTGGTTTTGGAGATCCGTGTCGAGGAGTGGAGGAACCGTCACGGGTACATGGTGGGCCCGGTATGGTACCCCGGGGCAAGAGGAATGTGGTGTTGACGTTGAGCCTTGCTGGGGAGCACTACCTACCGGTGATATTACCCGACGCGTCGGATATCCGGAGGATACCGTCGTGGTCTTGAGATGGATGGTAGGGGCCGGTCCGGACTGACGGCGCCCTAGATATTGAGCTTGAGACATTGATATTTCGAGACAGTAAGATTTATGTTTTGTGTCGATGCTAGACACTGTTGATACTGATTTCATTATGATACCTCAGTTTAAAAATACGAAGGAAATCTCACTAATTTATGAAAACAGTTTCTTCATTTACATGTATTCTGTTTCATGCATTCATACCTCATTCATATGATTTATTGCTACCTGAGGCACTGACACGGGCACATGAAATTATACTCGGGTTAGATATTACCCTAGACATTGTCATAGGCTGCCTGTTATACATATTCTTGAGGATATATTATGATCATTGACCTAGGTTGCGTTATTTATGCGATTTCTGTGCATAGATATTTTTCTATTCACGAGTTGGCAACTCACCCCCGTTGTGCCCCAGTTTCTTGCAGGTTTGCCGTACAGGTTTCCTTACGGCTTTGCGGGCATAGTTTCATTCGGGTGATTTGCTAGTAGGTGGGTTTACTTGTATCATACCCCCATTATTTACCTTGTATAATATTATTCAGTTGTATCTAGTAAATTCCATCAACCAAACATGTATTTATTTTGAGATAGAGACCAGTGCTGTTTATTCTTTCGACCTTAGAGTCGCTCGTTATATTTCTGGTGGTTTTGAGTTCCTTTTGAGTTTTGATCCTCGCCGTTGGCGTTGTATATTATATTGCTTGTGTGGTTGTGACCGTCGATTGACGAAGAGCTAGCTCCCGCTTGGGGATGCCTTTTTTTTTGATTTCGTATACTATTCATGTTGTATCCCGTTTGGGAGCCAGTTTTTACAAAGGAGACTCTGCCGAAATTTTCAGTAAATTTTGATGTTCTTAAAAACCGCATAATTCGGCTTATGCAATTAAAACTACTTGTTTTAAATTGGTTTTCCTGCACTCTACTACTTTTCTTGGTTTGGATTTCTGGGTTTTCGGTTTACTTAGATTACTTACGCCTCGAGACGTTTGTAGTTTAAGTGCCGGTCATGTTCCGTACTTTCGGGTCATGACAAAAGTTGGTATCAGAGGGTTAGGTTTTAACCTTCGGAGCGTAGGATGACCCTTGGTTGATGGAATAGGTGACTAAAGTAGAGTGACGTACCGTTGGTATGTTCCGCGGCATATTTACGACACGCCACTCCACTTATGAAGCCTTAGGATGTACATTTCCTTGTTCAGTATTATATTCCTTCCTGATCTAGCCTCATCGGTACCAGTTTGGTTTTGCTGCTACGGTTACCGGTAGGGAGAGCTACGGCTAGAGTTGCGGTCAGCACAAGCTCGTCACGAACGAGGACTGACCAAGGCGAAATTCCGGCGACACACGATTGCAGAGATGTGTCTTTTTACTGTGTTTCCGCGCCGCGAGCGTTTGGCGGATCGCCTTTATGAGGTTACTCGGATGTGCTGATCGACACTAGAGGATTGAGCCACTGACAGAGGCCAGCCAGATTTTGATGACCGTTGGCGTGTTGCTTACTCCTGATGATTGAGGCACTGTTCAGCGTGCAGACGAGCGAGCCAGTTGTTGCTGCGAGCGACGAGATATCGCCCCATATGTTGGAACTATGGCGGGGCGAGTTGTACGAATAGATGATAGAAGGTCGCTAGCCACCCGATGATGAATGACTAGGACAGGTGGTTCGTTCGCTTACCCCGATGCGAGGTCATCAGATAGATTGATTCCAGCTAGAGACGACTTCACGCGGAGGCGTTGGGGGTCGACAGAGACGATCGAATGTCAGAAACCTATTTATCCAAGTTTAAACTAGTCGGAAAGACATGCAGGCAATTATATGGTCCCTCTAGAAGAACGAAACCCTAACTCGACTTAATGACCGTGTGAAAGCCTTTGAACCTTCGGGTTTGCGGCAGTTCTACGGCGCCATTAGTGAGGCTTGGGTTTGCCCTTCTACGGCTGGACCACCGATTCTGTGGTATGTATTCGATACTATTAAACTGTGCCCAAGAAGTTGAGCTCTTGGGGGATTATGAGTTTTTGACGAATCGATCGAATGGTTCGACTTCAATCGGATGCTAGGTGGTGAGACGCATTCTTGGGAGACTCCAGATACGAGGATAGCCGTTGGAGCTCAGTCCATGCAGCCACGACGAGACGAGTCCGAAGCGGTCGACATTAGAGAAAAGTGGAGTAAAAGGTTCGCACCAGATCTAGATGAGATGATGTTCCACTCCGCCGACATCAGAGAGGCGATGCGCATGCCGAGGCATGGTACTTGGACTTACCTTCCAGAAGGAGTCGCGATGAGTATGCAGTCGTTCCAGAGCAAGATGCAGATATAGGAAAGGATAACGACTTCCGGGCAGTTGGCAGAGACGAGACATGGAAGAGACCGTGAGCAGGATTCCTTCCAGACACTGCTGCAATGATACTTGCACCCAGGATCAGAGGTGTCATGTACATTCAGAGAGCCAGAGGCCGACGCCAGTGATATGCTGTCTTACGAGTGGTCGCGATGGTTGACCGGGAGATGACAAGAGACGTGCCAGAACTGGATCATCCCTGTTAGCACACCCGACAGGGCCAATGAGCCGATGGACCGAAAGATTGGTAATCCACAGTGAAGACTTTGACCCAGGAGTGGTCATGGTTACGTACCCCAGCAGGACAGAGTTCATGATCATCGACGAGACGTCCCACTAGTGACCCCGACAGTTGGCCGAGATTCTTAGAGGATGCGCTGGAGCAGTACTATTCCGCCATTATTGATTCCGATGTTTTGGGTGATTTATTCGTATGATTTAATTTTGATGATTGAGGATTTATGATCTTTGCACAGTGTTGCACTTGATATCGTTTTCGTGCTTTAGTTTCACATATTTGTGATTTTACGGTTTTAGACATTTGAGTTGATTTTATGCATATGCACGCACACGATTTGGTTCCTGCACTCTGTATAGTTTATATATGCTTGCAGTGCAGTGATACGCCTTTTGTGCACTTAGATGCACTGGACTTCGATTTCGATTGTGATACTCGATATTTGTTTTGTGCACCTTATGCACCTGATTGATTTTGCACACGTTCGGCGCTTGATATTGGATTTCATGATTTCGTGCACGATTGATGCACCTGATTTAGATTTTCGCGCATGTTGAGCGCATGTCTTGAGATGCGATTTTGGTGCACACCAGATGCACTAAATCGAGATTTTTCGTGCATGTCAGATGCACCTGATTTTGCTGTCAGGCACACATGTTGCCTACGACAGATGTTTCGTGCACACCCGATGCACTTAGATGTTGTTTCTGTGCGCATGCATGGCACATTCATGGATTTTGATTTCCGTGCGCACCAGACGCACGTAGTATTCATGTGCATATTTTGGGATTGATTTCTTATAGGGCAGTACGTTTTTATGATATTGCTATGTGTTTTCGTACTGAGCAGGACTAGTCAGAGGACAGTACCTGAATATATTTTGCATGCATTGATAGTTATTGAAGGGATTCCAAAAAGCGAGCTATAGCCTCAGTATTTACCTACGTGTCTGATATGACACGAAATGTTTAAAACAAGGAGACCCTTTTAAATTGTTTCCAAAACGGCGGAACGTACGTTTCAAACAAAGGTATATATGTATATAGTTATTTTCTTATGATAGACGTCCGCCACTGTGCAGTGTTATACGCATTGCACAGCGACTTAAAGAGATTTGGCATGCATTTCCTTCAGATACTTACAGATATAGATTCGATGTTTACATGTATAGTTTCGAGTTATATCATATTGGTTTGATTTGGATTTGGCATTGATGTCTTCTCCATGACTCCGATGATTGCGGGATGCTTGACGGAGTTTTGATTTGAGTTATATGCTCATTTTTCATGCGCGTGCGCTGCGCTACGATTTGTTTTATGTATTTACAATTTCGGAGCCCCGACGACTTGATGGTTTTTCTTAGATATTTTAGTAATTGGGGGAGTTTGAATCTAAATTCGGGGACCGAATTTCTTTAAGGGGGGAAGATTGTAGCGTTTTGAAAATCGTTTCGGTGAAATTTCGGAAAATCGGTAAAATGAGGGGGGTTTCTGTAAAAAGTCAAAATACAAATATCTTATTATAAAAATTAAATATACATATTCTAGCTATGTAATTGCTATTATTTGGTGTTTATTGAGCCGCTGGTGAAATTTCAAATTTTCTGAAAAAAATATTATTTTATTACTATTTTAAGCCGTCACTAATACATTTAATTAGGGAAAATTACAAATTGGAATGAGTTGAAACAAATTTTGTGCTTCATAAAACATTAAATAAAAATTTATCATGTGGTTTTTGGAACGAAATCATTTGCCAAAACGGTTTAGAAATTATTGAAGAAAAAAGGCTTTTTTTAGCGTAAATGGATGTTTGGGGTATTGTATTTATCATTTTCCATCACCCCACACCCGTGCCCACACCCACACACCCCCACTTACTCCTCCCCTTAGCCAAATTCAGCAGCCCTCACTTTTTCCCCACTTGGTTTGCAAAGGAAAGAAAAGGAAAAGAAAAGAAAAGAAAAGAGTAGAAAATGATATATTTTGAGTTGACTTTGACTTGAAACAACTTTCCCCACCTCACTCTCTCTCCTCACTCACCCACCCCCCCTCAAATCTGGCCGAAAACTGATCCTTAGAGCAGCAGCCCCCCTCCCCCAAGTTCTCACTCCATTTTTGCTTCAAAAATCCATAAAAAGCTTCAAAATCCATACAATTTCAAAGCTTTTTTCCAAATCCAACTCCTACCCATTATTTCTTGCCTATCTAGCATGGATCTAGGAGCATGGAAGCTACTTTTGGAGGCTAGGATTTTGCATGCTAGAACTCAATTGGGAGGTATAAATTTTAACCCTTTAGTGAAATTGTTGTTTAATTGCTTTATGTTAGCTTATTAAGTGTTTAATTAGGTTTTAGATTGGTTCTAATTGCATGTTTGAAAAATTCAAGAATGAGGTTGATTTCAAGTTAGGGTTTTGAGTAATGGGATTATGGTTGTGTGATGTATTTAACCACTTAAGACATGTTAAAACCTAATCTAGTTGCTAGTTGCAAATTGTTAACTTAAAATTGTAATAATTAAGCTATATTGCAAACTAGGTTTTAAAATTAAATCAAATTGTAAGATTAAAAATCTAATTAGGTTCTTCATGATATCATTAATTTTATAAGTTGTAGTTTACCACCTTAGTTCATGCAAAACCTAGTCAAGTTGATGATTTGTGAATTGTTATTTTGAAAATTGTTAAAAAGGGGTATTTTGTAAACTAGAATATTAGGGTTTTTGGAATTTAATGAGATTAAATTCCGGAAATTTTTTCTATGACTTATTTAAGATATTTAATAAATATATTGGCCGCTACATTCATTTAAACATCCTGTTTTGTACAAAAACGGCGAATTGTGCTTGCTAGATTTTCGGAAAAATGACTTTTTAAGTGAAATTGGCGTTTTTGTAAGTTTTAACCTAGTTTATATTAAAATTAGTGTTCGTGAATGTGCAAATGAGTGTGATTGGATTTTCTCGATGGTTTGACGTTCGTACATCGACATCGAGGGTTGGTTTGACTATTCCTGCATGCGTGGGCGATAGGAACCTATGCGTGATACGCGTGCCGATTTGATTTTCGTATGCCGTTTCGATTTCGAATTTAGTTTTAATGCGATATGGTACGTTATGATATGTAGGTACCCCCATGTGGACTTCGAGACGACAAGCAAGCGCGTGGTGACGTCGGCACCGGCTAGCGAGGACCATGTGAGTAGATTTATATCTACGGGGAGAAGTCGGGTGGATGGAGTATAGCACCCCCGCAGTCCGTGGTGGTGTATACGGATGCGTATACACACCAACATTTATTATATGTTATTTAGGATTAATAACGATGCTTAGGATGGATATTGGTGTGTTGGATTACTTTAGTGTTGCGAACCCTAGGGTAGTGTTGCACTACACATACACACATACATACTTGCATACATTCCTATTGATATGTGCTCATGGGATTCTTTATAGTTATGTGTTCACATGGGTATGGGACTATGTGTTCACATACGGACTGAGGATGATACTTGGGATTGAGCTGAGTCGATGAGATTTGATTTGAGGCCGTGAGATCGGTAATATAGCAGGGTTCGTATCTTAGATACGACATGACGTTGTAGCGGGTCCTTGACGTAGTGTTTCACACACGTCCATGCATACGTAGGCGGTATCAGTATGGTACTAGACGTAGATCAGTACCCCGATCATGATATTTGATAAAGAGGATACCAGGTGAATAGTATGATGAATGTGATATTGACCCGTACCCAGATTGGGATGCCGTACAACGGATTTACGTACGAGCTATATTGAAGATTGATCCGCACTCTTGACTTGGGATGCCTGATTATAGATATGGTATCGGATATGATATTATTGAGGCGGGATCACCGACTATACATATACAGGTATGTATATGTATCGACTCAGATGATAGGCGGTTTCCTTACCTGTAGTTCAGCTTGTTAGTTCAGCCGTATAGTTTAGTGTAGTTGTTAGATTAGATTAGACTTCTTACCTATTTCAAAAACTATCGAATCGTGGGCATTTTCTTAAAGACAGCTCAAGGGAATCTACGGATATTTCAAAAACGACGTATCTTTTCATAAAAACACCGTAGCCCCTATTTTCAAAACCCCATGATTCGTGTTATTTCAAAAGGCACCATTCGTAGGACTTATATTAGATTATTGCAGATTAGTTATCGTTGTGTCTAGTATTCAGCTCCCGCACATTATTGCTGTTCGCTCTGCCTCGCATATTTATTTTGCTGCATATTCCATTATTGATATCATGCTGTTAGGACACCAGCACCATTACCGATGATGCGTATGTACCACGTACACCTACTTGCCGGCTCACACACATCTTCATCGGTAATTGCCATGTCACGTACACTTTAGAGAATATAATTGCTTGACTTAGATTGTTAGCTGGTAGTTTTGACATGATATTAGTGTACTTCCCTTATATGCCATATTAGACATTGTAGTTATTACCTACCACTTCATGCATACTGTTATTCAGTTGTTCATGCCTAGTTCATTATCATTGACATATGCACTTGTGATGATTTCTTGAGATTTATAATATTTCTGGATTTCGGGGAAAGCCGCAAAATTTACAACTTATGATCTTTTAAAATATAAAATGTTGCGGTTTTCTAGTGATGTAAAGTGTCGTCCACCATGAGTTTGCTGTGGTTTTGGAGATCCGTGTCGAGGAGTGGAGGAACCGTCACGGGTACATGGTGGGCCCGGTATGGTACCCCGGGGCAAGAGGAATGTGGTGTTGACGTTGAGCCTGGCTGGGGAGCACTACCTACCGGTGATATTACCCGACGCGTCGGATATCCGGAGGATACCGTCGTGGTCTTGAGATGGATGGTAGGGGCCGGTCCGGACTGACGGCGCCCTAGATATTGAGCTTGAGACATTGATATTTCGAGACAGTGAGATTTATGTTTTGTGTCGATGCTAGACACTGTTGATACTGATTTCATTATGATACCTCAGTTTAAAAATACGAAGGAAATCTCACTAATTTATGAAAACAGTTTCTTCATTTACATGTATTCTGTTTCATGCATTCATACCTCATTCATATGATTTATTGCTACCTAAGGCACTGACACGGGCACATGAAATTATACTCGGGTTAGATATTACCCTAGACATTGTCATAGGCTGCCTGTTATACATATTCTTGAGGATATATTATGATCATTGACCTAGGTTGCGTTATTTATGCGATTTCTGTGCGTAGATATTTTTCTATTCACGAGTTGGCAACTCACCCCCGTTGTGCCCCAGTTTCTTGCAGGTTTGCCGTACAGGTTTCCTTACGGCTTTGCGGGCATAGTTTCATTCGGATGATTTGCTAGTAGGTGGGTTTACTTGTATCATACCCCCATTATTTACCTTGTATGATATTATTCAGTTGTATCTAGTAAATTCCATCAACCAAACATGTATTTATTTTGAGATAGAGACCAGTGCTGTTTATTCTTTCGACCTTAGAGTCGCTCGTTATATTTCTGGTGGTTTTGAGTTCCTTTTGAGTTTTGATCCTCGCCGTTGGCGTTGTATATTATATTGCTTGTGTGGTTGTGACCGTCGATTGACGAAGAGCTAGCTCCCGCTTGGGGATGCCTTTTTTTTTTGATTTCGTATACTATTCATGTTGTATCCCGTTTGGGAGCCAGTTTTTACAAAGGAGACCCTGCCGAAATTTTCAGTAAATTTTGATGTTCTTAAAAACCGCATAATTCGGCTTATGCTATTAAAACTACTTGTTTTAAATTGGTTTTCCTGCACTCTACTACTTTTCTTGGTTTGGATTTCTGGGTTTTCGGTTTACTTAGATTACTTACGCCTCGAGACGTTCGTAGTTTAAGTGCCGGTCATGTTCCGTACTTTCGGGTCGTGACAAAGCTAGCATGTTTTATGAGAGAGAGAGAGAATGGTGGCTTAAAGCAAATGTCACACCCTATTTCATTTCAAAACTTTTGCTTCCCTCTTACACTCACATCTCTCTCTCACACCTACACTCACATCAGCACAACTTCAGCCCCCATATCAACACATCAGCAGCTACATCTGCTGCTACATCAGGTACCTTCAGCAGCCCAAACCCATCCTAACAACAGCCCCCAATATCAACAACATCAACACACACATACCAATACCTCAACTGCTGCTGCAGCAGCAGCTGATGTAACACATCATCCACCTACAACATCTACATCAGCTGCTGAAACCATACATCAGCCCAACACTTCAGCCACCATCAACACATTTCAGCCCCAATTGCATCAGCATCTGCAGCAACAACAGTAACATCATTTAAAACAACCCCACACCCTCATCACACCACACACTATCACCAAAACAACCACAACAAAACATCAGCCACAGCAGTAGCTGCTGCAACAGCAACAAAAAGGAAAATAGCAAGCTGCAGCAGTAGCCTGATGCAGCAACAACAACAGCAACAGCAACAGCAACAAGGGAAAACAGCCCAAGGAGCAGCTCAGCTTGCAGCACAGTCCTTCCTCCTTTCATCCTCTCTTCTCCTACATCCTAGGACCCCCTTGAGGTATAATCTCACAACCCAACTCCTTTCTTGCTTGATTATGGTCGTAAAACTGAAACTTAGTGTTATTAAGTAGATTAGTGCTAGTTTAGATAAATTTGAGTGAGATTTAGCCAAGAGATGGTTGGTATAACCTTATTAGGTGTGTTTGAGACCAGTTAACCCAAGAATACCCCAGATTTCCAGTTAGTTACCTGAAAGTTTTGACTTGGCGTATTTTAGCGATTTTGTCGATTTTGTGACCTTTATGGAATCTGCTACAACCCGAGATACCCTAAAATAATATTGACTTGGCAGGGAGGTATGCAGGCAGATAGAAACCAACACCCAAAGCCCTATCCCCCAACTCCTATTCCTGGCCGCAGATATATTCCTTCTGGCCGCAATTTGCGGCCAGAGCAGGAGGAAACCCCCTTGTTTCGGTGCATGGCCCTATTTCATGTAAACATGACCCTGGGTATGTCTATTTTTGACTGATTACAGTTAGGATAAAATCTGGGTTGATTTTCTTGAGTTGGCGCATGATTTACGACTTGTTTTCGTATGAATTCTGGTATTTGGTGATTCGTTTCTGTCGGGTGGCGTTTGAACGCCAACGGCAGAGGGATATTGGCTGTGTTTGCATGCGAGGCTGTAGGTTTTTACCTATCGGCGTAGCGTGTACCGTTTTGGTTTTCGACATGGTTTTCATGTGTTTTAGCGTGTGATATCCTTGTAGGTACCCCACGTGGCGTCGAAGCGTTGGAGATGCAAATGGAGACATCGGCACCGGCACACATAAGATAGGTGAGTAGATTTATATCTACGGGGAGAAGTCAGGTGGATGGCGTATAGCACCCCCGCAGTTCGTAGTGATGTATACGGATGCGTATACACACTAACAATTATTATATGTTGTTTGGGATTAATTATTGATGTTTAGGATGGATATTGGTATGTTGGATTGGTGAAAGGTTACGGAACCCTAGGTAGTGGGTGCACTACACATACATATACACACATACATACTTGCATACATCCTTATTTCTTATGTAGTTATGGGATTCTATATAGATATGTGTTCACGTGGGTATGGAACTATGTGTTCACGTATGGATTTGAGGATAATACTTGTGTTTGAGATGAGTCGATGATATTTGATCCGAGATTATGATATCGGTGATATGGTAAAATTCATATTTGAGATACGTCTTGATGCTTTAGCAGGATTTTGGGATGATGATGCCATAGGAATAGTGATATATATATATATATATATATATATATATATATATATAAAATGGTCGACATGTGATTATGTCATGAGATATGATATGATATGATATGACAAGATAATTATGATAGGCCGCATTCGGCGATGATTACTCATTGAGATGATATGTGCTGATGATATTGATTCATACGAGACTGTTGATCAGTAGTCAGATCATGATGATAGTGATGATGTTAGCTTGTAATAGACGTAGGTCAGTACCCAGATTATGATATTTGATATAGAGAATACCCGATGAGTGATATGACGAATGTGATATTGACCCGTACCCAGATTTGGGGATGCCGTACGACGGATTTACGTACGAGCTATATTTTGATGTTTGATTCACACTCTTGACTTGGGAATAACCGATTATAGGGATATGGTACCGGATGTGATATTATCGAGGCGGGATCACCGACTATATATATTTATATGTATCGACTCAGAGGTTAGGCGGTTTCCCTTACCTACTGTTAGCTTTAGCTCAGCCTTATAGTGGTGTAGCTATATGACTCTTACGACATTAGATGCAGTTTAGCGATCATGGTGTTTAGTATTCAGCTTCCGCATATTATTATTGTTGCTCCGCATCGCATACTTTTGTGATTCATATTCCATTATTGATATCATGCTGTTAGGATACCAGCACCATTACCGATGATGCGTATGTACCACGTACACTTACTTGCCGGCTCACACACATCTTCATCGGTAATTTCCATATCACTACACAGTAGTATTATTGCTGCAGGATATGACCCTTGTATGTGCATACTATTATTCCATGTTGCATGATATACTGTTATACTTGCTCTTCATTGATATGCCACCTACATCATATTTTCTGATTATGCGTATTGAGATATATTGTTCTATGATATTTCTGGATTTGGGAACCGTGGGTATTTCAAGAGATTATGTAATTGTTTTAAAAACCCGGTTACCCTTGATATGATATTTCAGCGCGTCCACCATGTGTTTTCTCGGTGCTGAGAGCGATATGTGAAACTCGATTCGAGGAGGCGGATGAGGCCGATTGCGGGTACATGGTGGGCCCGGTGCGGTACCCCGAGGAAAGAAGCTCGCAGGAGATGGCGTTGATCCTGGTAGGGGAGCACTACCGACCGGTGATTTTAGCCGACGCGTCGGATATCCGGAGGATACCGTCGTGGTCTTGAGATTGATGGTAGGGGCCGGTCTGGATTGACTGCGCCCTAGATAGTGAGACTTATCAGAGACATTGAGATTTTGAGATTGAGGCTATGTTTTGTGCCGATACTGGGCACATGTTTCATGATGTTTTTCCATGATTTTGACTATATCCTCTTATTTACATGCATGATGCTTATTGTCATTGGGTGACACGTGGACGGGATCCACCTATATACAGACATTGATCACATACAGACTCTGATTACATTGATCATACTTTTCATGCATTCATACATCATCCATATGATATATTGCCACCTGATGCACTGACACGGGCTCATAGGTTTACATTTGGGTTAGATAGTTACCCTAGCCATGGTTATAGGTTGCTGGTTATATATTTGAGGATTATATATATTATGATCGTATGACCTAGGATTGCGTCATACATGCGATTTTCTGTTCGTAGATGTTTTTCTATTCACGAGTTGGCAACTCACCCCCGTTGTGCCCCAGTTCTTGCAGGTTTTGCCGTACAGGTTTCATTACGGCTTGCGGCACTGCTTCTTTCGGGTGACTTGCTAGTAGGTGGTTTTATTTGTATCGTACCCTTCATTATACATTGTATATTATATTTCAGTTGTATCTAGAAGTTCCATCAACCAAATATGTACTTATTTGAGATAGAGACCAGTGATGTTTATTCTTTCGACCTTAGAGTCGCGTGTTACATTTCTCTGGGTTTCATGCTGATTGGAGTTCCCTTTTCTGTTGTGATCCTCGCCTTTAGGAGTTGTATATTATGTTGTTAGCTGGTTGACTTATTGTGGTTTTCCTACACTCTACTACTTTTCTTGGTTTGGATTTCTGGGCTCGGCTTACTTAGAGCACGTACGCCTTGAGACGTTCGTAGCCTAAGTACCGGTCATGTTCCATACTTTCGGGTCGTGACAGGACCGATGGTCAGGCTCCAACCTCCATGAGATAACTTAGTGATCAAACTTTCTAAGAGAGAAGACTAAGTTGATGTAGAGTGAGTGTATTGGATTATTTGATCTCAAAGCTCATTGTTTTGCAACACATGCAAGTGTATGAGCTTGAGGAAGAAGGAGAGAAGAAAACCTTGGAGAGAGAATGCTTTTGTGACAATCATAATAGAAATGAGAAGAGAGAATGGTTAAGTCTTGAGCCAATAAATCAACCATGGCATTATTAAATCATATAATCTACAACCATGCTTGAATAATGGCTCCAAATGAAATAAACAAATACTTAGCCATTCTTCAACCCATGCCTCCTAGTTTCCACCTCATTAATTCTTTAATGAAAAAGAATAAAACAATAATGAGGTGTCTCCTTCTAGAAGGTCAATCTTATGAATTTACAAGAATGCCCTTTTTCCGTATTTTCATACCCGTATCCGTATTCCGAAAAATACGGATACACTGAGATTGGTATAATCCAATACCACAATACTAGTATCCAGATTAAACTAAAGCCTACCAATATTATCCATCCGATCGTCATTCGAGTAGCCAGTACACGAATGCGATCGAAACCCTGCCGTAAGACCATACGGCGTCTACATCGTCTCGCCTGATCCAGGGAAACCCTCTGTGTGGGAATCTAAAGACTCGACAGTATGCTGGCAGTGGGTTTAACCACAAGTCCGTCAGTGGCACTAGCTGTACGTAACAGCAACCCAGGTACGTGTCGAAAAGGAGGCCGACGAGCGAACTCGTCCGTAACCCCTACTGAGCCTGTCCATGACAATATCCGCGCAGTCCGGTCTGTTCGTCTGTGAGTATCACATGTATGGTCTAGGGAGGTGGTGAACGTCAGACCCCTAACAACCGTACAAGTCGTGCTGGTATGGCTCAAGACCATCCGAGAATCTACTGGTCAGTCCACCAGTAATTCTCAGTCAGCCCTGGCCAGGGACTTATGGTAATGACCAACCGATCACATTGCGATATCGACTCCCTGTACCGGGAGAGACGAATCCCTAACAGTCGCTCACTGCCTCCATGTGTCTCGGGACTGTACCCAACTAAAACCTGTTTGCACGACTCCTTTGAGCCGTGGTAGGGTAGTAATCAAAGCACAATGGGAACTCACAAGAGACAAATGACGACTTTAAGTCGACAGACTATCTGCACACATGTCACCTGAGAATTGATATCTGACGCTAGGTATAATACCATCTAGTCAGTTCTCGGCGAGTCCTGTCCGGTGTACTCACACTCAGTGAGCATCTGTATACAATCTTAGGTGCACATCACCAATGGCTGCGGGATAAATCCATCGCCCCTCGTCAGGGTCTAGATATGTATACACTAGTCTATTCTGGAGCATCGATGCCCAGTCTCAATACTCCTGCGACCAGGGACATTCAAGGATGTGCCTATTGACTATCCAGCTCCCACAAGTATGACTGCCATCACAACTTCGGTAGTCAGGCAAACACCCTATGGGCTTTATCAACATGTATATAAATACAAAGTAAAATATATCACAGGTTAAGATAAAGACAAACCAAATAGCGTACTATCATATCAAGCAAGATTGTCATGTACATACATATCCCTAGCATACTATACCATGAAGGCCTCTAGGGCATATATATCCAACAACATATACCCTAAATGGTATTTTTTTGACATGTGATATTGAGACGTTGACTATTGTGCTTATGAAATACATCATACATATTTGCTTACATGTAGATACTTAAACCTTGCTACAATTACATGTACACTTCATATGATACTGCACTTATTTTCGGAGGATTTTGGGAACCACATGGTATATTTTAAAGCTGGATTCATTTAAAAGAGCGGCTTTCCCTTGATGTGCTCATATTGTTGTTTTATGTTGCATATATCATTTTTCATGGATTTACGCATTGAGATATGGATTTCATATGATTTATGGATTTGAGAACCGTGGGGGTATTTCAAGAAAACTATGTATTGTTTGAAAACCCGGTTTCTCTTGATATGATATTTCAGTGCGCCCACCATGTGATTTCTCGGTTCTGAGATTTGGCTTGTGATACCCGATTCGAGGAGCGGGAGGCACCGTCTGCGGGTACATGGTGGACCCGGTATGGTACCCCGGGGCGAGTGGTGATTTCATGGTGTAGACGATAAACGTGACAGAGGGATCACTACCTACCGGTGATTTTATTTGGAATCGGCGGTTATCGTGGGGATACCGACCGGAGTGATGTATGACATATCTTCAGGGCCAGTCGTGGTGACAGCTCCTGAGTTATGAGGATGTACGTGTCGATGCTAGACACGGGTTTCATGATGTTTCGAGTGTCAGTGTTTGACACTCTGGTTTCCATGATTTTTACGTATCGTCGGCGGACATACGTGGTTGATATCCTCATATATATACATACAGGTATATGTTTTCATGATGTTTTGGGTGTCGATGTTAGACACTCAGGTTCTATGAGACTTACAGGATGTGAGGGCCGATCTGTGGATGCGGTGCCTGAGGATTTAGGATTTGATGTGTCAGTGAGGGACACTAGTGTTTTCCCACGCTGATGATTTTGCATGAGGTTTTATTATATCATCCCACACAATCAGGATTATTTTTGATATGCATTGCTTCATGTAGTTGTAGTACCCTGATGATGTACCTTTACATGATTGTTGTATATTCATATTGTCATACTTATGCTATCGGATTACATGTGATAAATTAATCGCTATTTGTGCATACTTGCGATTACAGTATGATGTTAATTACTATTCACGAGTTGGCAACTCACCCCCGTTGTGCCACAGTATTTTGCAGGACATACCCTCTGAGTAGTCGCGGCAGGGCGTCTTATCATCTCTACTTATGCGTATACCGCTACGGTTGGTTTTGAGGCCTTTGCTTTTAGGTGGGTTGCGGTTATCTGTTTGTACATTGTCTATTTTTTTGTTGGATCTAGTATTCTCCATCTACCACTTCTTGTATTTGACTTAGAGACGAGTTGTGAGGATTCGGTGTTGTATTATTATTTTGGTGACTTTGGGTGCCGTGCTTGTGGAAGCCGGTTTTGTTGAAAAGTTTTACTTCTTATGCAGTTTTCTTTTATATTTCTTCGCTTCGGCGTCGTATATATGTTTGTGGTGGTTGTCTCTACCGTTGGGCATGATTTGCTCCCGTTTGGGATGCTTTATATATTATCTATGTTGTACCCGTTTTCGGGGCTAGTTTTACAAAGGAGGTGCTGCCGAAATTTTCAAGAAAGAAAACTAGAGTTAAAGATTTTACTTGTGATTTTCCGAATGTTTTAAACTATGTTTTTCTCCGCTTATCCAGTTTTGGGTGGTTTAGATTTCTGGGTTTCGGCTTACTTAAGTTGCGTACGCATGTAGACGTTACGTAGTTTAAGTGCCAATTTTTGGGTGGTGACACTTCAACCTTCACATGCGATGTGAATCATGAAGCTTGAACACAAACTAGTGAGCTTATCATATCCTCTACTTCATCATCCCACACCAAACTAGCAATTTAGTGTGGTGTTCATACACTAAAGAAGTTTAGTGTATAGTTAGCTTGATCTAGAGGAACTTCGGGTGGATCGTCTTTGGAACGAAGACAACGAAGGAGGCTCGTTCAAAGTCTTAAGAGAAGCCTAGTGGAGTCGCGTGACTACTACACGGAGCAAGTGAAGAGAAGGACCGTCTACAAAGGTTGTATTCTTGTTCTCTTAATATAAAAGTAGTTTACATTTAGTTTTGTCTAAATCTATAGTTAAAGATTCTAAGTTTAGGGTTCGTTAGCATGGCAATTTTTTGAAAACGGCATGGACGATGCCTCCCAAAACCTTGTTGTCATGCTAGCGAACCTAACATGAAGTGTCATGCCCCGCTTCCCAGAGTGCGCTAAGATCGGCACGTGACAGAGCCAACCATGCTACCTGTGGTTAGGAAACATCCCTCCACAGTCACATTACGGCTGTCTATAAGATATCAAGAACAGTGGAATAAAATAAACTATCTAGTACATGTCCATATGCCAGAATAAACGAGTCAAGAAATAATATATGCGGAAGCAATAAATCCAATAAACAATAACATCTGGAAAGTACGTCCCAAATACGGGCTCACATCAGGAAATGAAAATGCTGAAAGAAAACTAAACTAAACTAAACTAAACTAAATACCAAATTGCTCCTCACTGTTCGGCCTGCTAAAGAGATAAAGGATCTGGGCCATGCAAAACCCAGACGTCAGTGCGTCATAATATCAATAATAATAAGTAACCAGGATACACGAGATATGCATGCATGAATTATAAATAGTAACATGAATGTAATAAGTAAACACGAATATAGAACAGTGAAGTGTATCAGTATATGTGACGTGCAGTATCAATCTAAACTGTGCTACTAGGTTATCTATTCTAAAGTTTGTTTGAAATCAATTAGTGTACTCCTCCATGTAACTCAAAAGAATATGTCCCGTTACCTCCCGGGACCACGGATCAAGATATGTGAACTAAGAATTGTTCTGTCTCGTTACCCCCCGGGACCACGGATCAAGCTGTAAGAGTCACGAATAACTCTGTCCCGTTACCCCCCAGGACCACGGATCAAGAAGAATCACGAATGATTCTATCCCGTTACCCCCGGGACCACGTATCAAGTAATATCCTTTTAAGTTACAGTCGATTACACCTTTGATTTCCCCATACCCCCAAGGTTATGTGTTCAAGTCGGGTATTAATAAACTGGAGCTAATGCCAAGACACGATCAAGAAGGTACAGGTTTGTCTATGCAGACAACATGATATGCCCGTCAGGACAACATGTCAGGATTGTCGGCATTAGAAACAGGATCAGGTAACAGGTCATAACAGGTAGTGCACAGGTATCAAACAGATGCTCATAATAAAACTGTAGCAATTACGGGTGCATGATAAAAATACGGGTGCATGATAAAATATGGATGCACAAATATCTATCAGGGATTACATCTACAACTCCATGAATATGTATGATGCACATTATCAAGCATGGGGTACTAATATAATGGTAACATGATATAATATGACATGACATGCAACTAGATATATAATAAATTACACGGATACGAACGGATATCGGAAAAACTGTAAAACTATAACATGTATGTGAATTGCAATAAATATGTAATAATTTTTTACATATAGATGTAAAATATAGTGTATAGCATGTAGCCAGATAAACTTGCACGCGACTAGATATGCAATAAATGATACGGATGCACAGTAAAGCATGAATGCACAAATATCTATCAGGGGTTACATCTACAACTCCATGACTACGTAGGATGCACATTCTCAAGCATGAGGTACCAAGGTAACAGTAATATGAAATAGTATGACATGACATGCAACTAGATATATGATAAATTGTACGGATGCAAACGGATATTGTAAACAGTAAAACAGTAACATGGATGTACAATGCAGTAAACATGTGATATTTTTATTCATATGGATGCAAAATATATATCATAGCTGTTAGTTATGTATATGCCCTAGAGGCCATTGTTGTACATATGATGTATATTATAATGGATGCTTGGATATATATAGAGAGGACTTTCTTGCTCGACATGATAGTATGCTATTTGGTTTCACTTTATCTTAACATGTTGACTTGTATTGGTTTACTGTCTTTCTCTCACATGTTGATAAAGCCCTTAGGTCTGTACTTGACTACTGGGACTATGATGAGATCATACTAGTGGGGCCATGGTAGCCGATGAGTACATCCTATAATTGTTCCTAGTCGAGGGTATATCGAGACAGGACATCGATACACCAGAGTAGACTAGCGTATACGCATCTTGACCCATATGATGGGAGATGGATGGTCACATATCCATCGGTGTTTGACATCAGAGATGGTGCACGGGTGCTCAGTGGAGACTGGGTATACTGGACGGACTCGCCGAGAACTCCCAGATGGTGATATACCACACGTCAGATGGCAGTTCTCCGGTGACACTGGTACATGGTAGTCTGTTGACCCGAGATCGTCATAGAGTCTTATGTGATTCCCACTGTGCTTTGATTTCCACCTTACCACATCCAAGAGGGCATGCAAAACGGTGGCTTTTGGGTACAGTCCCGAATCATATGGAGGTAATGAGCGATAGGAGGGGATTCGTCTCTCCCGGTATAGGGAGTTGATGTTGTGCTGTGTTCGATTGGCAATAACTGGAAGTCCCTGGCCAGGGCTGATATAGAGATTTAGTGTTAAGTGTTACCAGTAGTTTCTCGACCCATTATGAGCCACACATCGACACGACTTATTGGTTACTGGGGTCTGACGTATACCACCCCTAGACTTGATATGCGACATATCAGACGAACAGACCGGACTGTACGGGAGTGTTGCTGATTGGATTCACAGGAGAACATACAGGCTAGCTTGTTGATCTTCTGATCGCTCAATACCTGGGTGGCTGTTACGTTTAGCTGACCGCTTGCAGCCTGTGGGTGTTTGATATGATCATCACCTGCTACCGGCGTATTGACGATTCTTTAGAGTCCTAAACAGAGGTTTCTTGGCTCAGGCAAAACGGAGTAGAGGCACATATATGATATGTGCAGGACCGAGGATAATGCGATATGAGATACCATATTATTTTCTCGTGATATTTAGATATGAACCGGGTCATCGGATCAAGTGTTGATTCGATGAATCGGTACATGATATATTAGTCGGTTATATTCGATATAGCCGGATTGTCGAATCAAGTGTTGATTCGATGCTTTAATATATAATAATATATATGATATATTGTATTACATTATCTAATATTGGCTTACTTTATTATTTCATTTTCTCACAGGGTAATACATTGATATATATGCGATATATGTTAATTGTATTATTTTCTTTTGTTGCAAATATATAATATATATTATTGCAACATGATATGATTAATAATGGAACATGTTTAGTGGAGATTAAGGAAGGTTAGGGTTTGATTAGGGTTAGCTCCTTCTTGCACCATCTAGAAGCTTTCCTTTTGTCATGAGTTAGATATTATGCTTGATATTTATCTATGACTCATTCTTTAACCTAACCAAACCCTAGCCCTAGTTTATTCTCTACAAAGGTTATCCTAGTCATCCTTGACCATGGTTCCATGATTAATCATATATTCTTTTCTATTATTCATCACAAAAGGATCATCTCATTATTCATCACCTTCTTCTCTCTTGAGCTTTGAGAAAGCTTACTAGATTTTCCTTTTGTGATGATTTCATGTGAGAATTTGATATAAAAAGAAAGCATAAATACTACTCCATCATCCTCATCTAATCTAGCCCATTAGATTTGGGTGTTCACCTCATTAGAGTGAGAGAGCTTGAGTTATAGCAACTTCGACGTAGATCATCGGAGAACAGGAACATTACAAGCTAGCATGGATCGTTCGAGTCGTGGAGCCTCTCTTGAGTCCGGGAGATCGTGGATCGCGGCGAAGGGACTTCTACTCGGAGCTTATGAAGCGAAGGAGCGGACTACAAAGGTTGTAACCCGACGAACCGAAACGTTTCGTTTCGGGTTTAATCCCTCACACTTAGTTGTATAGATGTTTACTTGCATGATTAAACCCTAATAATCTAGTAAAGATCCCGGCTTTGGGTTGTTCGGCACGTTTAAAATTTTATTCGGGCATGGTTGATGCCTTATGGACCCTTACAAGAGTGCTTAGGAACCCTACAGTGGTATCAGAGCCTAGATAGAGCATTAGGTGACGTGTATACGAAGTTAAAACTCCGATCGAACCCCGAAACGACGTTTTGAACCCCTCTCTTGATATTTTTTAAAAACTGTAATTTTTCATAATTAAAAATGCTTAAAATTACCAGCTGGAAAATATAAGCACCACTGTGAAACACGTGGCAATGACCCGTACAATCCGCCGCGGAACCGCGGCAATACCTTGCTACTGCCGCGGATCCGCGGCCGTAAAGAAGTGTTGTTGACTCGTTTTTCCACGGTTATATCCGTAGGTGATTATATATTTTTCTGGGTACTTTTAATCTGACTCAAGTGTTGAGTGTTCTGGGGTTTATTTTGTAATCGTTGATTCGATTAAAAAATTTAAATTCGTTATTGGTTTCCGGATATTTAGAAACTGTTAAAATGTTCGAACGGATATCATTAACTCACTTTTTCTTGGCACGTAAAATTTTCAAGTGTTGAATTTTTATCGGGTTTAAATCTTTCGGATAAACGTACAAGTAACGCGGCGGTCCCTCTAGAAGAACACAAACCTTAACTCGATTATGTGACCGTCTGAACCGCCTCTAAACCTTAGGGTTTGGGGCAGTACGGCGTGCCATATGTGAGGCGTTGGCTTGACCCTTCTACGGCTGGACCATCGGTACCGTGACAGATTCTGGGATTATTTGAACTCCGCTCAAGTGTTGAGCTATTTTGGAAATTTTGGGTATTTGATTATCTGTTCGGAAAGTTTAATACTGTCTATTTATATGGAATGTGATACAATATGTGGAATTCATATAGTTAGGCATGAAATGCGATACTTCGGATTTACGATGTCTAAAGTGATTGTGGATTCCAAATGTTGTAGTTTTACAATTTCTTTTCTGTGACCGTAAGCGTAGTATATGGGGTATCGCCGGCTTCGTTGCTATACATCAACGACAATCGGGATACGCATACTTGCTCACGTTGATGATATGAGATATTATGTGTTGCTGTGATATGTTATATTGGATTGTCGTGTTCTGAATAGCCGGGGGTTTTATGTGAGATGAGGTTTTTTTTTTATTTTCATTCATGTAAAATTCATTTGTATGTAATATTCTTTTATTGGGGCACTTCCGGGATGAGGTTGATGTCTCCAGTGTATATTATTTACTTTTCCGCATTAGGTAGACCCAAAGAGGGGAGCACAAGTAACCAGGTTCTAGGGTCCAGTGGGAGGCCATCTCGAGGAGTCGAGACCGGGTCTCCAAACCCTAGAATTGGCAGTGTTACTTGCCTCTCTCGTAGGGGTCTATGGATGTGGGTTTGGCTATTCATCGCGACCGTGGAATCCGTGTTTTATACCGGCTCGTATTGAAAACACGGACATCCTAGTATATCCAATATTTCATATATGTTCTTCTGCTGCAATGTTCTGTGATGAGATCATATTACTGCTTGAGACAAATGCTTATACTATATATATATGCTGATATATAAATATTACTGCTTTCGTTTCTTCTGTGATGCTTAGGAAGCATAAGCTGATGGGATTTATTAGTGAGATTAATAAAAAGAAAAGAAACCTAAAAGATGTTGTACAATCAAAAACTTTATAAAAAAGGGTAGCTACAGTTTTGCTTTATAGAGCGGTATATATGATATACCCTGCACCTTATTCGATGAGTAAAGAGCCGAGATCCCTTCACCGGGAGTGACCTCTTTAGAGAAACTGGCAGATGCTACAAACTCACGGTTTAGTTTTTGACAGCTTATATAGTTCTTGCTTTGCACAGGGGTATATATGATATATCCTGCACCTTATTCGATGAGGAAAGAGCCGAGATCCCTTCACCGGGACTGACCTCTTTAGCGAAACTAGAAAAGCCTCAAAAAACACTCCTTTTAAAAAATACTCGATTCTACGACGATATCAAGTTCATTACGCTTAGGGTTTTCTGAAAAACCTGCGTAACCCTCCGTCATTTTAGGAAAATAGAGTACTTAGTATTCATGCTGCGTTTGTTGACCATAGTTAAGGCGCAGTGTACGGTAGCTAAGTGATATTTTCCTATATAACATAAGATGTGATTAATTAGGACAGTCATATGATTTTTTTGACCATAGTTAAGGGTCATATGGGTGGGTCTAAATTAATCAAGAAATGACGGGTAGAACTTGACTAGTGCTTATGATTTGTTGACCATAGTTAAGGTCATCAGTCACTTGGGGTAAAAGCATTATCGGGAATTTCAAGTGTTGAAATTTGCAATGAGATTGCGTACCTCCTATGAGATAGTTGGATCCCGATACCCACTGCGAGTAAGTGTTACTCCTGGGAGAGTTTTACACAAGACAATTAACCGATCAAGTAGGTGTCTAGAAAAGTGTTAACGGGGTTACGCCTCTGGGAAAACGAGGTTTACTTTAATTAGGTCCGTGCGAAAGCACGGGGAACCTCCCTCAAGTACCGACACTGATCTGGCTAAAAGATTGACGAAATTGTAGGGTGTAATTAATCCCAGCTAATCTTACCTTTTAGGGTTTGGAGGAAGATTTGATAAAAACAGTGGGAGACATCCTGATTAGATAAGATAATAACCAATCTAATCTTGCAAGAGCATACGCTAAAGTGTTTTCTTCTCTCTCTCTCCAGGTAGCGACCATGTCAGGCTATAATCAAGATAATAATGTTGTCACGACCCGAGAAATTTCGACTCGTGACCGGCACTTAACCACGCAACGTCTACAGGCGTAACGCGGCTAAGTAAGCCGAACCCAGAAATCAAAACCAATAAATATAGAGTGATTTAAAACATTTTCGTAAAAACAGTCATGCATGTCCGAAAAACATTTTTATTAATTTAGTAGAAATCCTTTTAAGTTCAAGAGTTATAACTTTTATAATTTTGGCAACATTTCCTTTTTTAAACATTTGCCCCGCAAGTCGGGTAAAAGCAAGGTGTAGCAGAAATGACAAGTAAAATGAATGAAGCATCACAATATGATATACGACGCCGTAGCGAAGAATACACAGTAAAGAAAGGACATTATCACAAAAGGTAAGACTGCATAAAATAAAGCCGGCTCACATGCGAGCTCAATACCAGAGTACAAAATCATACACATCGTCCTCACAACTGTCTCTAAGTCAACACAGAAAGGTAGATGGAGAGTACTAGACACATCAATATACCACTGAAAGATAACAGACACCGTAAAAAAACCCACCTAACAGCAAAAGGCTAACTCGCCTCAGCAATGGTATCTGTGCCAAAAGATGCGGTAAACAGCCAGCCGCGACTACTCCCAAGGGCAACCTGCAAATACTGTGGCACAACGGGGGTGAGTTGCCAACTCGTGAATAGAGATAACATATAAAGGTGATCGCGAGCATGCACATATAGCGTGGCTCTACTAATGCCAGCAGATGATATCAATGCATGCCAAACAGTGGATGCAATAGTAATACAAATGCTCTATCAGGTAAATACTACAGGATGAGATACATAGCAATCAATACTGAGCATGGGATAAATAACATCTACATGGAATATGTCAACATGGAAAACAATAGGCGGTGCCTCAAGCTGCACCCAAATCCCAAATATACTCAGGCGCCGGCACACCCATCGGCCCTCAAATCCTGTAAACCTCTGAGAAATCACGAGTGCCCAACATCGGCACCCAAAACATCATCAAATACTCGTGTCCAACATCGACACGCAAATCCTCATATATCGGGCTCCGTCAGTCCGGATCAGCCCACGGGGTCCGTCTGCGGTGTCGGCCCTCGGCCCCGGCAGTACGGGTCATCCCGCATCCATCTCTCGACTCTGGCCAGTATCCTCCGGACAACTGCCAGGTCCAACCAATCACCGGTAGGTACTCGCCCACCTCCAGGCTCAATCGGCAAAACCCATCGATCATCTCGCCGAGGGGAACCATACCGGGCCCACCATGAACCCGCAAACGGAACATCCACTCCTCGAATCGGGTTTCAAGCACACGTCTCAGCACCGAGAAAACGCGTGGTGGACACACCAAAATATCATATCACGAGGTACCAGGTTTTCAAAATAATGCATCTTTTCTTAAATATTTCCACGGTCCTCAAAACCAGAAATCATATGAAAATCCATCACCAATAAGTCAATCCAATGCGAGGTACAATGTAAATCAATCCATGGTATGGGTATAAGGGGAAAACCGCTTTTAAAATAGTTCTCGTTCTTAAAGATGTCATGCGGCTCCCAATTTCTAGAAAATCATAACCAATCATATGTAAGATGAACTACAGCAATATAATCATGGCAGCTCTACAGTGAGTGTGGCATGGCAATTACTAACGGTGTGTGTGTAGTATACAGAATCGTGCCCGTGCAACATAAGCCGTTAGTAATAGTGCAGTGTTCTATCAGTTCTAAGCATATATATATATATATATATATATATATATATGGCAGGGAATGCAATATGCGATGACAATCCATGGTATGGTATATGCAAATATATAACAATAAGGTCCTATCAGCCCTGACGCATAACGCCATGCGGGCGATATCCCCGTAGATGTGAAATCTACTCACCGTGTCCCGCGCTAAGTGTATCCAACAACTTGCTTTCCCTTCTTCGCAGCATCCGCCTCACTGTCCTGCGAACCTAGAATCACATAACATATATCACACATAAGCTCAATTTCACAGAAACGCGACATTACAGTCCCATTAGAAACCCGTGTCGCAAACCAATCGCGCGTGTGCGCGATACGCTAAAACGTGTGATCACACGCCTGAAACTACCCCGACGCGTCGCGATACGCAGAAACCCAAACCTACTCACGTATCACGCGTGTCGCGAAGGTTTAGAAAAACGACAAAACAGGCATTTGGTCCCAGATTTCTATACAGAGCTAAACTTACAAAAATATATATATTACAGAACCCTACACACTAGCAGACACCTACAGGACCAAACCCTAACCCAAACCCTACCCATCTGGCCGCAAATTGCGGCCAGAATGAAGAAATTGGCGGCCACAAGAAGGAATTTGGGGGTCGGTTAAATCTGGGGTATCAGCACCTATCCACTATACTGCAGTCTTCTCAAATTCAATCTGAACTCAACGGGTCAAAAGCAGTTCCAGAAAACTCAGTTTTGCACAAATACGAAGAATTGCATCAAGTAGGGATCTAGTGGTATCTTAGTGCAATTGGGGGTTAAGCAAGGTTAATATGGTCTCAACAAACCTCTAACAACCTACTGAAACCAAATCACACCACAATAGCGCAAAGTTCCAACTAAACACCTCATAACGCACTAAAAAGCGTTAAAAACCACTAACCGAAGCAAAACTACTCAAACCACACAACTAGGGAATAAGTTTAGGAAATATACCTCATACTTAACCCTAGGGAGCTGAAGGAAGATGAAGAGGTGAAGGGAAGAGGCTGTGGTTGCTGCTGCTGTGCTTGCTGCTGCTACTGCTCTCTGTTGCTGCTGCTGCTGCTTCTGGTTGCTGCTGCTGCTGTTGCTTCTGGCTTCAGCTGATGGTGTAGAGGTAAGTGTGTGTGTGTGTGAGTGTGTGAGAGTTTTGAGAGAAAAACAAAAAGAGTTGAGAAGGAAACAATCATCACCCAAAAGTCACCCCTCCTCTCTCTCTCTTCATTAAATGCAAGCATGGCTTGAGCCATGATGCTCCCTCCCTCTCTCTCACAAGTCAACACCCAACAATTGAAATTAAAGCAACTTTTAATTAACTAATTAAACTTGATTAAAACCCAAAAGGCTTAATCCTCAAGATTAACCCACCATGGTCACTTAACATGGTAAAAACTCATTTAAAACCCCTAGTTTACATGCACATGTGTGTGCAAGCCTAGGAAAATTTTAGAAAAATATTTATTAAATTAGGAAAAATATTTGAAACACAATTTGGTAAACTTTTTATTAAAAAACCTTTATTTAAATATAATTAGTCACTAACACATCCTAAGGTGTTGCAATCTCTCCCCCTTAAAGAAATTCGTCCCCGAATTTCAAAAATCTAACTGCACGTACCTTCAAAAAGATGGGGATACGTCTTCATCATCTCGCTTTCGGTCTCCCAAGTGTCCTCCTCACGGTTCTGACCACGCCAAAGTACCTTAACTGATGAGATGTCCTTCGATCTCAATTTCTTCACTTGTCGATCCAAGATCATCACCGGCTGCTCTGCATAGGAAAGGTCGCGCTCCAGCTGGATCGTCGGGTGCTGAATCGCATGCGAAGGATCATGAAGATATTTGCGGAGCATTGAGACATGAAATACGGGGTGCACATCTGGAAAGCTGGGCGGAAGGGCTAAACGGTAGGCTACTGTACCAACACGCTCGAGGATCTCGAAGGGGCCCACATACCTGGGACTGAGTTTCCCCTTCTTCCCAAACCTCATCACACCTTTCATAGGGGAGACCCTCAAGAAAATATGATTACCAACAGAAAACTCAAGCCGGCGCCGCCGACGGTCCGCATAAGATCTCTGCCTACTCTGCGCTGCTCTCATCCTATCGCGAATCAACTGGATCTTCGCGGTCGTCTCCTCAACAATCTGTGGCCCTAAGATACTGCCCTCACTGAGCTCTGTCCAACAGGCGGGCGACCTGCATCTCCTCCCATAAAGAGCCTCAAATGGTGCCATCTGAATGGTCTCCTGGTAGCTGTTATTGTAGGAGAACTCTACTAAGGGTAAGTGATGATCCCAGCTACCACAGAAATCCAATACACAAGCTCTGAGCATGTCCTCGAGAGTCTGAATGGTCCGCTCTGACTGTCCGTCGGTCTGCGGATGAAATGTTGTGCTGAAACTCAAGCGAGTGCCCAAAGCCTCCTGAAGCCTCTGCCATAGTCTACTGGTAAACTGGGTGCCTCTGTCGGACACAATACACGTCGGGACTCCGTGCAGTCGCACTATCTCGTCAATGTAGATCTGGGCATACTGAGTAAATCCGAAAGTCGTCTTCACCGGTAGGAAGTGAGCCGCTTTCTTCAAACGATCCACGATCACCCAGATGGAGTCATACCCCCGACTAGTCCTGGGTAGACCCACCACGAAATCCATCGAAATCTGTTCCCATTTCCACTCCGGAATGGGTAACGACTGTAGCTCTCCCGCGGGCCTCTGGTGCTCAGCCTTGACTTGCTGACAAGTCAGGCATCTCGACACGAAATCCGCGATGTCCCTCTTCATTCCGTCCCACCAATAAACATCTCTCATATCATGATACATCTTGGTGGAACCGGGATGGACGCTATATACCGATCGATGTGCCTCCTCAAGAATCTCGCGCCTCAGTCCCTCAGCATCTGGTACGCACAGTCTGACTCCAAATCGTAGTACCCCCTGATCATCGAACACGAACTCAGAAAATCTGCCCTGTCCAATCTATGCCATGATCTCTGAACATCGGTCATCACTGAGCTGTGCCTCACGTATACGATCGATCAACTGTGGGCGTGCACGGACATGCGCTATCTGCCCTCCAATCGGCGTGAACTCGAACTGTACTCGGCTGTCGCATAATATCTGCCAATCTGCTGACGACTGCCCCTGTACTGCGCTCAAACAAGATAGACTACTCCCGGGCCTCCTGCTCAAAGCATCCGCCACCACATTTGCCTTGCCCGGGTGATATAAGATCTCGCAGTCGTAATCCTTCACTAACTCCATCCATCAGCGCTGTCGAAAGTTCAGGTCCCGCTGCTAGAATATGTATTTCAGACTCTTGTGATCCGTGAATATCTGGCACGACTCGCCGTATAGGTAATGTCGCCAGATCTTAAGTGCGAAGACCACTGCAGCCATCTCCAAATCGTGAGTGGGGTAGTTCTACTCATGTTTCTTCAATTGTCGCGAGGCATACGCGATCACCCTGTCGTGCTGCATCAGTACGCACCCCAGCCCTACTCGAGAAGCATCACAAAAGACCACAAATCCGCCCGATCCGGAAGGTAAAGATAACACCGGTACCGTCGTCAGCCGAGTCCGCAACTGCTGAAAATTATGCTCGCACTCCTCCGTCCAATCGAAAGGAACTCCCTTCCGGGTCAACCCGGTCAGCGGTGTAGCAATACGTGAGAAGTCCTGCACAAAATGCCTGTAGTAACCGGCCAACCCCAAAAAGCTACGAATCTCCGTCACCGATGTGGGTCTGGGCCAACGCTGAACGGCCCCGATCTTCCTCGGGTCTACACATATACCGTGTCGTGAAATCACGTGTCCCAAGAAGTCTACGTTGTCCAGCCAAAAAGCACACTTGGAGAATTTCGCATAAAGCCGGTGCTCCCTCAAGGTCTGCAATGCAATCCGCAGGTGCTGCTCGTGCTCCTCACTACTCCGGGAATACACCAAGATATCGTCAATGAAGACTATGATGAACAGATCCAAATATGGCCGGAAAAGACGGTTCATCAAGTCCATGAATGCTGCTGGCGCATTGGTGAGTCCGAACGACATCACCAAAAACTCGTAATGGCCGTAGCGCGTACGGAAAGCTGTCCTGGGAATGTCCTCCTGTCGAACCCGCAGCTGATGATAGCCCGATCGTAAATCGATCCTCGAAAAGTACCCTGCCCCCTGAAGCTGGTCGAACAAATCGTCGATGCACGGCAAAGGATACCTGTTCCGCACTGTCACCCTGTTCAGCTGGCGGTAGTCGATACACAGACGCAAACTGCCGTCCTTCTTGACAAACAGGACTGGAGCACCCCAAGGAGATACACTGGGTCGAATAAGTCCCTTATCCAGCAAATCTTGCAACTGACCCTTCAACTCTCGAAGTTCCGCCGGGGCCATCCGATAAGGCGGTATGGAAACAGGCCCCGTGCCAGGAACCAAATCAATACAGAAGGAAATGTCGCGCTCGGGCGGTAGCCCAGGAAGCTTGGCAGGGAACACATCTGGAAACTCGCTAACAACCGGAACCTGATCCAATGGGACCTCTGTAGCGCGAGCATCGCAAACATAGGCGAGAAATCCCTGACATCCCTTCCTCAAAAGCTGTCCAGCGCGAAAAGAAGAAATCACACTGTGAGGGGCGACACCACGGTCCCCCAACACAACAAAAACCGACTCACCGGGAAAGCAGAATCTAACTGTCTTCTCACGGCAGTCCACAGAAGCATAGCACGTGGCTAACCAATCCATGCCCAGAAGAACGTCGAAGTCCAACATCTCAAGAAGGATCAAGTCGACAGGCAACTCTCTCTCGCCAATACAGACGGTACATGATCGGAACACGTGCCTAGCTACAAACGACTCTCCCACAGGAGTGGTCACCACAAGCGGCTGATCAAGCAAATCGGACTCTCTACCCAAACTCGGCACAAAGTGTGTGGATACGTACGAGTGTGTGGATCCGGGATCGAACAATACATGTGCATCAACCGAACATACAGGAAGGATACCTGAAACCACTGCATTGGACGCCTGCGCGTCCTGATGCGTCAAAGCAAAGACCCGCGCCTGTCCACCACCTGTAACTGACTGCCCTCTGCCTCGGTCATCTCGCCCCCTCTGAGCAACTCCTCCACGCACACGACCTCTCTATGCATGAGTCTGGCACGGAGCAACGGTAGGTACAACAGGCAACGCCCTCTGGGGTGGTGAGGGTGGTAAAGTAACATGCGGTGCCGCTGCCTCCCTCCGGTGTGTCTCTGGGCAATCTCGCACACGATGATGAGAACTCCCGCAACGGAAACATCCCGATGACGGTCGCTGACCCTCCTGGGGGTAGGAGGTAAACAATCCGCCTCGTCTCGAATCTCTGCCACCTGCAAGGTTCCTGTCACGACGCCGGAAAGGTCGTCTCTGCACGGACGTCTCTGCACGAACTCTCTTCGGCTCTGGGGCTGCCGAAGTCTCAGCAAGGTGCTCCTCGACTACTAGGGCTGCATCTACAGCTACTGCATAGGTCTCGTAGTGCTGTGCGCTGATCGCAAGGAACAGTGGTGTAAGCAGGCCTCGAATAAATCTCTTGACTCGTAACTCCTCGGTAGCCACTAAATACGGGGCATAAACTGCTAGCTCGGTAAACAGCACGTCATACTCTGCCACTGTCATCCCTGGCGTCTGGTGCAAGGACTCAAATCTGCGTGCTCGGGCATCCCTAACACTCTGGGGAAGGAAACGGGCTAGAAATACTGTCACGAACTCCGTCCAGGTCATAGGAGGAAGACCTGTTGCTCTGCCCTTCTCAGCTGAGTCACACCACTTCTGCGCAAGACCTTCTAGACGAAAGCTCGCGAACTCAACCCATCTCGTATCTGCGCATCTGAGGGAACGGCATATCCGGGCCATCCTGTCGATGAAAGACTGTTGGTCCTCGGCTGTATCGGTGCCTGTAAAGACCGGAGGCTTCAGCCTCCTGAACTTTGATAGCGAAATTGTAATCACCTCTGTGGCTGCAGGGACAACTGGCTGTGCGGTAGGTACCATCGCGGTCTCTGGAACAGGTGGAGCTACCTCTGGTCGCTGGGCTCGAAGCGTCTCAACTAGCGATCCTATCATCTGGCGCATCTCCTGCATGCTAGATCCCACCGTCTGGCGCATCTCCTGCATACCAGCCCCTAGCGTGGCGATCTGATCTGTCACGGCAGGAACCGCCTGCTCGGGTACAACGGGTGCACTGCCCGGATCAGTCCTCGTCTCGGACGAGTCAACTCGAATCTCGGCCCTCGCGGCCGCTCTCTGTTCCCTCGTAGTCTTTGGCGGCATAGTGGCTGAAAGAAAATTAGGATTCGATAAGAACGCGGAAATCGAATCGCAGGAATGTATGTATTCGAGAAGGAATTTAAATCAACAAGTCCTAAGTTCGCGTAGGCAGAGTACCGTGTCGTGAGTGTGCCGCGGAACATACACACGCTACGCTACCCTGCTGCAGCTACCTACTCCATCATACCAGGGTCATCCTACACTGCGAAGGTAAAACCTACGCTCTGATACCAACTTTGTCACGACCCGAGAAATTTCGACTCGTGACCGGCACTTAACCACGCAACGTCAACAGGCGTAACGCGGCTAAGTAAGCCGAACCCAGAAATCAAAACCAATAAATATAGAGTGATTTAAAACATTTTCATAAAAACAGTCATGCATGTCCGAAAAACATTTTTATTAATTTAGTAGAAATCCTTTTAAGTTCAAGAGTTATAACTTTTATAATTTTGGCAACATTTCCTTTTTTAAACATTTGCCCAGCAAGTCGGGTAAAAGCAAGGTGTAGCAGAAATGACAAGTAAAATGAATGAAGCATCACAATATGATATACGACGCCGTAGCGAAGAATACACAGTAAAGCAAGGACATTATCACAAAAGGTAAGACTGCATAAAATAAAGCCGGCTCACATGCGAGATCAACACCAGAGTACAAAATCATACACATCGTCCTCACAACTGTATCTAAGTCAATACAGAAAGGTAGATGGAGAGTACTAGATACATCAATATACCACTGAAAGATAACAGATACCGTACAAAAACCCACCTAACAGCAAAAGGCTAACTCGCCTTAGCAATGGTATCTGTGCCAAAAGATGCGGTAAACAGCCAGCCGCGTCTACTCCTAAGGGCAACCTGCAAATACTGTGGCACAACGGGGGTGAGTTGCCAACTCGTGATTAGAGATAACATATAAAGGTGATTGCGAGCATGCACATATAGCGTGGCTCTACTAATGCCAGCAGATGATATCAATGCATGCCAAACAGTGGAGGCAATAGTAATACAAGTGCTCTATCAGGTAAATACTACAGGATGAGATACATAGCAATCAATACTGAGCATGGGATTAATAACATCTACATGGAATATGTCAACATGGAAAACAATAGGCGGTGCCTCAAGCTGCACCCAAATCCCAAATATACTCAGGCGCCGGCACACCCATCGGCCCACAAATCCTGTAAACCTCTGAGAAATCACGAGTGCCCAACATCGGCACCCAAAACATCATCAAATACTCGTGTCCAACATCGACACGCAAATCCTCATATATCGGGCTCCGTCAGTCCGGATCAGCCCACGGGGTCCGTTTGCGGTGTCGGCCCTCGGCCCCGGCAGTACGGGTCATCCCGCATCCATCTCTCGACTCTGGCCAGTATCCTCCGGACAACTGCCAGGTCCAACCAATCACCGGTAGGTACTCGCCCACCTCCAAGCTCAATCGGCAAAACCCATCGATCATCTCGCCGAGGGGAACCATACCGGGCCCACCACGAACCCGCAAACGGAACATCCACTCCTCGAATCGGGTTTCAAGCACACGTCTCAGCACCGAGAAAACGCGTGGTGGACACACCAAAATATCATATCACGAGGTACCGTGTTTTCAAAATAATGCATCTTTTCTTAAATATTTCCACGGTCCTCAAAACCAGAAATCACATGAAAATCCATCACCAATAACTCAATCCAATGCGTGGTACAATGTAAATAAAACCATGGTATGGGTATAAGGGGAAAACCACTTTTAAAATAGTTCTCGTTCTTAAAGATGTCATGTGGCTCCCAATTTCTAGAAAATCATAACCAATCATATGTAAGATGAACTACAGCAATATAATCATGGCAGCTCTATAGTGAGTGTGGCATGGCAATTACTAACGGTGTGTGTGTAGCATGCAGAATCGTGCCCGTGCAACATAAGCCGTTAGTAATAGTGCAGTGTTCTATCAGTTCTAAGCATATATATATATATATATATATATATATATATAAATATGGCAGGGAATGCAATATGCGATGACAATCCATGGTATGGTATATGCAAATATATAACAATAAGGTCCTATCAGCCCTGACGCATAACGCCATGCGGGCGATATCCCCGTAGATGTGAAATCTACTCACCGTGTCCCGCGCTAAGTGTATCCAACAACTTGCTTTCCCTTCTTCGCAGCGTCCGCCTCACTGGCCTGCGAACCTAGAATCACATAACATATATCACACATAAGCTCAATTTCACAGAAACGCGACATTACAGTCCCACTAGAAACCCGTGTCGCAAACCAATCGCGCGTGTGCGCGATACGCTAAAACGTGTGATCACACGCCTGAAACTACCCCGACGCGTCGCGATACGCAGAAACCCAAACCTACTCACGTATCACGCGTGTCGCGAAGGTTTAGAAAAACGGCAAAACAGGTATTTGGTCCAAGATTTCTATACAGAGCTAAACTTACAAAAATATATATATCACAGAACCCTACACACTAGCAGACACCTACAGGACCAAACCCTAACCCAAACCCTCCCCATCTGGCCGCAAATTGCGGCCAGAATGAAGAAATTGGCAGCCACAAGAAGGAATTTGGGGGTCGGGTTAAATCTGGGGTATCAGCACCTATCCACTATACTGCAGTCTTCTCAAATTCAATCTGAACTCAACGGGTCAAAAGCAGTTCCAGAAAACTCAGTTTTGCACAAATACGAAGAATTGCATCAAGTAGGGATCTAGTGGTATCTTAGTGCAATTGGGGGTTAAGCTCGGTTAATATGGTCTCAACAAACCTCTAACAACCTACTGAATCCAAATCACACCACAATAGCGCAAAGTTCCCACTAAACACCTCATAACGCACTAAAAAGCGTTAAAAACCACTAACCGAAGCAAAACTACTCAAACCACACAACTAGGGAATAAGTTTAGGAAATATACCTCATACTTAACCCTAGGGAGCTGAAGGAAGATGAAGAGGTGAAAGGAAGAGGCTGTGGTTGCTGCTGCTGTGCTTGCTGCTCACTGTTGCTGCTGCTACTGCTCTCTGCTGCTGCTACTGCTGCTTCTGGTTGCTGCTGTTGCTGTTGCTTCTGGCTTCAGCTGATGGTGTAGAGGTAAGTGTGTGTGTGTGTGTGAGTGTGTGAGAGTTTTGAGAGAAAAACAAAAAGAGTTGAGAAGGAAACAATCATCACCCAAAAGTCACCCCTCCTCTCTCTCTCTCTTCATTAAATGCAAGCATGGCTTGAGCCATGATGCACCCTCCCTCTCTCTCACAAGTCAACACCCAACAATTCAAATTAAAGCAACTTTTAATTAACTAATTAAACTTGATTAAAACCCAAAAGGCTTAATTCTCAAGATTAACCCACCATGGTCACTTAACATGGTAAAAACTCATTTAAAAACCCTAGTTTACATGCACATGTGTGTGCAAGCCTAGGAAAATTTTAGAAAAATATTTATTAAATTAGGAAAAATATTTGAAACACAATTTGGTAAACTTTTTATTAAAAACCCTTTATTTAAATATAATTAGTCACTAACACATCCTAAGGTGTTACAAATGTTGATGTATTGACTGAACCCGCTTATTATACTGAGCAAGGGAACGTTGGACCCGTTCTTTCTTATAAGAGTTATAAGACTGCACAGGAAACATGAGAATATCTGGATTCTCAAGTCGCCCAAAAGAACATGCATGCTGATGCATCTTCTTCGGGTGTGTTAGTTATTGAGAACTGTTTCTCAGTTCACCCTACGTCCTTGGTATTAGATACCGGATCAGGATCCCATATATGTAAATTGTTACATGGGCTACGTAAAGGTAGAGAACTGGGAAAAGGTGATCATTCCGTTCAAGTAGGGAATGGTGCAAGTATTGCAGCCAAAGCAGTTGGCGAATATCACCTAATATTACCAAGTTGTAAGACACCGATTCTGAATGAGTGCTATTATATACCGAACATGATGTGAAATATTATATCAGTTTCTTTATTAAATAAAGAAGGATATAATTTTGTAGTAAAGGATAATGTTATGAACATATTCCTAGATCAAAAGTTGATTGCATCAGGCTCGTTACATAATGGCATATTCATTCTAAATCAAAATACAGTCCTCAATATACAAAACACACACAAGAGGAAGAGTTCAGAAATGAACGAATCCTTCTTGTGGCATTGTAGACTTGGTCATATCAATGCGACATGACTGGCTAAGTTATATAAGGATGGATATTTGAATCCGTTCGAATTATCATCTTATGATACTTGCCATTCATGTCTCAAAGGTAAAATGACCAAAGCTCCGTTTAGTGGACACGGAGAAAGAGTTACGGAACTCTTAGGACTGGTATATAGTGATGTATGCTGTAACATTTTCAAAAATACAAAATATTAATTTTGGGAATTTTTATAATTTAATATTATTTTATTGATTATTTTAATATTAAATGCAAATAAATAGGAAAAATGTTAGAAAAATTATGAAAAATTATGGAAAATTCTAAAATAGGGTAAATTAGTGAATTATGACATTTTTAAGTTTTTGTGATTAGTTTGACACTAATTTAGTGCTAATCGCGATTAAAATCGCTAATCGGGTTTTTTGGCAATTTTGTGCAAAACTTGCACATATCACTTTTCCTACACTTGTGCATTTTCTTGCCTTGGTTTTCTTTTGGGGTTACTATTGAGGTGAGAAGGTTTGGATTATGGATTAAATGGAAAAGAAAAGAGAAAAGAAAAGAAAATGAGGGTAGGTGAGAGAGAGAGGTGGACTTTGACTACTTACCCTTAGCCATACCCCTTCATTCCTCATCTTTCTTCCCCTCTCCTCCCTCCTCCTGCTGCTGCTCCTGCACCCCCATTTCCCTCCCTCTTCAACTCCCCACTTCATCTCATAAAACACCCCAAAACCCCAATCTCCTTTCATTAAAAATGTGCAAAATCCCTAGATCTACACATGGAGCTAAAGAAGCATGGATTTGGCCACTAGAGGGCATCTCAAGAATTTTCTTGAGTTGCTAATGAAGGTAATTTCTGAACCATTTGCTTAATTATAGCCTTTCCTATAACCCCATGTCAAGATTTAATCGATATTGTGTGATATTATGGATTTGAGAATAACCAAGTTAGGGTTTGAGGAAACTTGTGTTGTCTTGGGAAATTAAGCTCAGTAGAGGTCTTACCAACACCCTAGTGTTTGTATTGGAACCCAAAACCCGAAGCTAGAACCCATAATACGGATTTTAGAAACCGATATCGGGGAAATTGTGTAATCTGCCACTGTTAAATTGAATCTGTTAACACCCCGAGAACCCTAAAATAATATTGAGTGGGAATTGAGATGTGCAGGCAACATAGAGGCAACACCCCAAACCCTAGCCCCTAACTCCTCCGTACGGCCGCCAATTCTCCCATTCTGGCCGCAATTTGCGGCCAGAGCAGGGGGGATTTTCCTCGTTTTGCGTGCCTGGCCCCTTTTCATCAATTCTTGGCCCTGGGTACTTCTAGTTTTGACAGATTCTTTCTAGGATGAAATCTGGGACATATATCCTAAGTTGCTGTTTTGGATTCGTATTTCCGTATTCCGTATTTTTGATTCTGAAATGGTGGAATGTGTTTTGCCTCGACTATTTGTCGTTTATACGACGATATAGAGGATTTATTGATGGTTTTGAAGGCGTGCCATAGGTTTTCACCTATAGGCCCCTTATCGTATCGTATTGGATTTAGTGTGTCGTTTCAAGTGTTGATTTGGTTTTGATGCGATGCGATACGTGTGATTTGTGTAGGTACACCGCGACGATCCGAGACGATGCGGAAGATGACGGAGACATCGACACCGACACACGGGTTACAGGTGAGTAGATTATATCTACAGGGGGAAGTCGGGTGGATGGCGTATAGCACCCCCGCAGTCCGTAGGTAGATTACTTTGCAGTTTATTGTGATATAGGTGTATTGTGGATAGCATAGGGTTAGAAGTGACTAGTGTAGTTCATAGTCGCGAACCCTAGGATAGAATTACACCTATACACACACCCTTGCTCTATCACTTGTACTTACACTGTGATTGATGATATGTGATGACTTTGGAGATGAGTCGATGATGTGGGCATGGTGCCCTGGGATCGGTGACTTGATACGATTCATATGTGGTATTTGACTTGTGATTCTTGCGGGCTTGGGATATGTGTTTACCCCCGCATGCATACTTACTGATGTTACCGTTTTGTACTAGACATAGAGTAGTACTCCAGACTATATGATCTGATGATGGTGATATCTGTTATGTGATGAGACAGTGAGATGTTGACCCCTACCCAGCTATCGGGGATGCCGTACGATGATTTACCGTACGAGCCAATATTGATGATAGATCCGCACTCATAACTCGAGGATATCTTATGATATGACATTGAGGCGAGATCACCGACTATACATCTTTATATATGTACCGACTCAGATTTAGGTGGTTTCCACACCTACCCCTCCTGATTGACCGGATACTTAGATGTAGCCTACATAGTAGATACTTCACTGTGGTGTTGACTACTAGATATCTGCATTTTCCTGCTATTCGCATTGCTGGCATATGTTCACTGTTATATTATTATCATGCTGTTAGGACACCAGCACCATTATCGATGATGCGTATGTTCCACGTACACTATTTGCCGGCTCACACACTTCATCATCGATAATTGCCATGCTACTACACTGTAGTACTATTGCATTCATGAGATGATCCTTCATTCGACATATGCATATTACTATTCCATGTTGCATGATTTCCGATATGATTACTGTTCTTTACATGTAGCATACATCATGGATTGACTGTATAGTACATCGCATTGGATTTACTTCCTGATGTTGGATTTTCATATGATTTCTGGTTTTGAGGACCGTGGGGTTATTTAAGAAAAGTGGCACTTTTACGAAAACCCGGTACCTCGTGATATGATATTTCGGTGCGTCCACCACGCGTTTTCTCGGTGCTGAGACGTGTGCTTGAAACCCGATTCGAGGAGGTGATGTACCGTTTGCAGGTTCGTGGTGGGCCCGGTATGGTTCCCCTCGGCGAGATGATCGATGGGTTATGCCGATTGAGCCTGGAGGCGGGCGAGTACCTACCGGTGATTGTATTTGAGCTCGGCGGATATCCGGGGGATACCGCCTGGAGCTGAGAGATGGGCGTACTGCCGGGGGCCGACGGGCCGATACCGCAGACGGAGCCCAGAGATGGACATGGGTTGACTCGTACTGCCGGGGGCCGAGGGCCGATACCGCAGACGGAGCCCCATATGGATGAGGATTTACGTGTCGATGCTTGGCACGGGTTTCATGATGAGTTTTCCATGATTTTGGTTATATCCTCACATTGCATACATGATGCTTGCTGTCAGTGGGTGACAGGTGGACGGGTTCCACAGATATACAGATATGGATCATATACAGACTGGATTTACACTTATCTTACACCAATATTAGTGGTATGGGACGCTAATATAGGTGTATTGATATCTTTGATATTTCAGCATATTTACTTCATGCAGACATACCTTATACTGATGACATGTTATTACCTGAGTACCTGGCACTACATACATGATTAGATGTTACCTTGCCACCTTATCACACTCAGATGTACTCTTGTGGATTATATTACTGATCGTTGACTTAGGTTTATGTCTTGCATTCGGTTTCTGCTTGTAGATGTTTCTATTCACGAGTTGGCAACTCACCCCCGTTGTGCCACAGTTCTTGCAGGTTTTGCCGTACAGGTCCTATTGCGGCATTTCTGGCACACTACCTCCTTGCGGGTGATTTGCTTTGGTAGGTGGATTCTTTCGTATCAGGAATCACCTTTGTATTTATTTATTTCATTGTATCTAGAAATTGTCCATCAACCAAATCTTGTATATTCCTTCAGACCTAGAGACAGTGTTGTATTATTCGACCTTAGAGTCGCGCTTAGTAGTATTGCGGTTTTCTTGCTACTTTTGAGCTTTCTTTTGGTTTTGATCCTCGCCACTTGGCGTTGTATATTATCATATCATTGCGTGGTTGTGGCCGTCGATTGACGAAGAGCTAGCTCCCGCTTGGGGATGCCTTTATCATTTTATATATTGTTATTCATGTTGTACCCCATTCGGGGCCAGTTTTACAAGAGAAACTCTGCCGAAATTTTTAGAAAAGACTTTATTGTTTTCAAAACGTACCTTCGGCTTAGTTATTTAAAAACCTTGATTACAAACCTGTATTTCTTCACTTCTTAAACCAGTCTTCTTTATTTATTCTTCAAAATGGTTTTAGATTTCTGGGCTTTTGGCTTACTTGGATCAGATGGAGTCCTATAGGCTTCATATGGTTCAAGTGCCAGTCACGTGCTCTTTCGGGTCGTGACATATGCGGTCCTATGTCTACGCATGCCAGGAACGGTTCTTCCTACTTCATTACATTCACTGACGATCTCTCAAGATTCGGGCATGTATTCCTGATGAAACACAAGTCTGAAGCTTTTGAGAAATTCAGAGAATATAAGCACGAAGTAGAGAACCAAACGGGCAAAAGTATTAAGATCCTTCGATCTGATCGAGGAGGAGAATACTTGAGCAATGAGTTCCGAGATTATCTAAAAGAGAATGGGATTCTCTCTCAGCTTACTCCTCCTTATACACCACAGCACAACGGTGTGTCGGAGCGGACGAATCGCAACCTATTAGATATGGTGCGCACTATGATGAGCACTGCTAAGTTACCTATCTCCTTTTGGGGTTATGCGTTGGAGACAGCCGCATATCTATTGAATAGAGTTCCAACTAAATCGGTGCCTACCACTCCATATGTGATTTGGAATGGGAAGCGACCATCTCTTAAAGGAGTTAAGATATGGGGTTGTCCGGCCTATGTCAAAAAGCAAAATCCGGACAAACTCGAGGCAAGTTCAGGTCTATGTAAGTTTGTAGGATATCCAAAAGATTCCTATGGATATATCTTCTACCATGGTGAGGAACAAAAGGTGTTTGTTTCTCAATATGCCACCTTTTTAGAAAAGGAATTTCTTGCAAAAGAAATTAGTGGCGAAGAGGTAGAGCTGGAAGAGGTTCCAGCACAAACTACAACGGATGATTTGTTGGAACCAGAGGATTCAGTAGTACCCGATGAACCCCAGCCTCTCCGCCGATCTAGCAGGGTTTCTCATCCACCTGAGAGATACTACGGTTTTCTCATTGATGGTGGAAGCGAGGATTGCATCATGGAAGATGATGAACCGACTAGTTTCGAGCAAGACATCACAAGTAGTGACTCTGTGAAATGGCTGGATGCAATGCGATCTGAGATGGAATCCATGTACACCAACAAAGTATGGACTTTGGAAAATGCTTTTGAAGGGGTAAAACCCATTGGGAGCAAGTGGATCTTTAAAAAGAAATTTGGTGTAGATGGAAAGGTTGAGACTTTCAAAGCTAGACTTGTTGCAAAGGGTTTTCGTCAACGACCAGGTGTGGATTATGATGAAACCTTTTCTCCAGTGGCTATGCTTAAGTCAATCCGGATCTTACTTGCCATTGCTGTATACCATGACTACGAAATCTGGAAAATGGATGTTAAGACCGCCTTTCTAAACGGTGATTTAGAAGAGTGCGTGTACATGACTCAGCCAGAGGGCTTCGTAGATAGTGGGAGCAATGGAAAGGTGTGCAAGTTGCTTAAATCCATTTATGAGTTAAAGCAAGCATCGCAGAGTTGGAACATCTGTTTTGATGTTGTAGTCAAAGAGTTTGACTTCATCAAAAATATAGATGAACCTTGTATCTATAAGAAGATAGCAGAGAGTAAGGTTGTCTTCCTCGTATTGTACGTGGATGACATACTCTTGATAGGAAATGATATTCCTATGCTGCCATCAGTCAAGCTCTTCTTATCACAAAGATTCTCAATGAAAGATCTAGGTGATGCCTCCTGCATATTGGGAATCATTATCTATGGAGATAGATCTAATCGGATACTGGAATTGTCCCAATCCAGGTACATTGACACCATACTAAAGAGGTTTAGTATGGAAGAATCCAAGCGTGGGAACCAACCCATGATCTCTGGACTCACTTTCTCCAAAGAGATGTCTCCCAAGACTGATTTGGAGAGAGCTCGCATGCAAGGGATACCCTATGCTTCGGCAGTAGGCTCTATCATGTATACGATGCTATGTACCAGACCCGATGTAGCATACTCACTAAGGGTAGTGAGTCGGTATCAAGCAGATCCTGGAGAGAGTCATTGGACAGCTGTGAAGAACATTCTCAAGTACTTGCGAAGGACTAGAGATATGTTCTTGGTGTATGGTAACGGAGAACTCCGGGTGGAGTCCTCTACCAATTCCAGCTTCCAAAGTGATAAGGACGACTCTAAGTCGCACTCGGGATTTGTCTTTACCCTCAATGGAGGGGCGGTATGTTAGAAGAGTTCCAAAAAGGATACCGTTGCAGACTCGATGATGGAGGCTGAATACATCGCTGCCAACGATGCTGCCAAAAAGGCTGTCTGGATAAAGAAGTTCATTAGTGAACTTGGTGTGGTTCCATCCATTGAACATTCAATACCTTTGTATTGCGATAACAATGGAGCTGTGGCGTTGGCCAAGGAACCCAGGTCCCATCAAAAGTCCAGACATATTCTGAGGCGGTATCACCTAATCAGGGAGATAGTTGATCGCCGGGAGATCGAGGTCAGGAGAGTAGATATGAAGGACAACACTGCGGATCCACTCACGAAGGCCATTCCCCAGATAAAGTTTGAGAGATTATTCGGGATGCTAGGTATGAGATACTACAGCAGCTGGCCTTAGTGCAAGTGGGAGATTGTTAGTTATGTATATGCCCTAGAGGCCATTGTTGTACATATGATGTATATTATAATGGATGCTTGGATATATATAGAGATGACTTTCTTGCTCGACATGATAGTATGCTATTTGGTTTCACTTTATGTTAACATGTTGACTTGTATTGGTTTACTGTCTTTCTCTCACATGTTGATAAAGCCCTTAGGTCTGTACTCGACTACTGGGACTATAATGAGATCATACTAGTGGGGCCATGGTAGTCGATGAGTACATCCTATAATTGTTCCTAGTCGAGGGTATATCGAGACATGGCATCGATACACCAGAGTAGACTAGCGTATACGCATCTTGACCCATATGATGGGCGATGGATGATCCTATATCCATCGGTGTTTGACATCAGAGATGGTGTACGGGTGCTCAGTGGAGACTGGGTACACTGGACGGACTCGCCGAGAACTCCCAGATGGTGATATACCACACGTCAGATGGCAGTTCTCCGGTGACATTGGTACAGGGTAGTCTATTGATCCGAGATCGTCATAGAGTCTTGTATGATTCCCACTGTGCTTTGATTTCCACCTTACCACGTCCAAGAGGGCGTGCAAAACGGTAGCTTTTGGGTACAGTCCCGAATCACATGGAGGCAATGAGCGATAGGAGGGAATTCGTCTCTCCCGGTATAGGGAGTTGATGTTGTGCTGTGTTCGATTGGCTATAAATGGAAGTCCCTGGCCAGGGCTGATATATAGATTTACTGGTAAGTGTTACCAGTAGTTTCTCGACCCGTTATGAGCCACACATCGACATGACTTATCAGTTACTGGGGTCTGACGTATTCCACCCCTAGACTTGATATGCGACATATCAGACGAACAGACCGGACTGTACGGGAGTGTTACTGATTGGATTCACAGAAGAACGTACAAGCTAGCTTGTTGATCTTCTGATCGCTCAATACCTGGGTGGCTGTTACGTTTAGCTGACCGCTAGCAGCTTGTGGGTGTTTGATATGATCATCACCTGCTACTGGCGTATTGACGATTCTTTAGAGTCCTACACAGAGGTTTCTTGGCTCAGGCAAAACGGAGTAGAGGCACAAATGTGATATGTGCAGGACCGAGGATAATGCGATATGAGATACCGTATTATATTCTCGCGATATTTAGATATGAACCGGGTCATCGGATCATGTGTCGATTCGATGAATCGGTACATGATATATTATTCGGTTATATTCGATATAGCCGGATTGTCGAATCAAGTGTTGATTCGATAATTTAATATATAATAATATATATGATATATTGTATTACATTATCTAATATTGGCTCACTTTATTATTTCATTTTCTCACAGGGTAATACATTGATATATATGCGATATATGTTAATTGTATTATTTTCTTTTGTTGCAAATATATAATATATATGTGCTATATATTATTGCAATATGATATGATTAATAATGGAACATGTTTAGTGGAGATTAAGAAAGGTTAGGGTTTGATTAGGGTTAGCTCCTTCTTGCACTATCTAGAAGCTTTCCTTTTGTCATGAGTTAGATATTATGCTTGATATTTATCTATGACTCATTCTTTAACCTAACCAAACCCTAGCCCTAGTTTATTCTCTACAAAGGTTATCCTAGTCATCCTTGACCATGGTTCCATGATTAATCATATATTCTTTTCTATTATTCATCACAAAAGGATCATCTCATTATTCATCACCTTCTTCTCGCTTGAGCTTTGAGAAAGCTTATTAGATTTTCCTTTTGTGATGATTTCATGTGAGAATTTGATATAAAAATAAAGCATGAATACTACTCCATCATCCTCATCTAATCTAGCCCATTAGATTAGGGTGTTCACCTCATTAGAGTGAGAGAGCTTGAGTTATAGCAACTTCGACGTAGATCATCGGAGAAAAGGAACACTACAAGCTAGCATGGATCGTTCGAGTCGTGGATGTAGGGTTCCTATGCATAGTAGTGAAGGTTCATAGAGCATCAAATATGCCCGAATAAAATTCTACATGTGCCGAACAACCCAAAGACGGAATCTTTGCTAGATTATTAGGGTTTAGCATGCAAGATAACATCTTTTTATCTAAGTGTAAGGGATTACCACCTTTGTAGTCCGCTCCTTCGCTTCACAAGCTCCGAGTAGAAGTCCCTTCGCCGCGATCCATGATCTCCCGGACTCAAGAGAGGCTCCACGACTCAAACAATCCATACTAGCTTGAAGTGTTCCGATTCTCCGATGATCTACGTCGAAGTTGCTTTAACCCAAGCTTTCTCACTCTAAAGAGATGAACACCCTAATCTAATGGGCTAGATTAGATGAGGATGAAGGAGTAGTAATTATTCTTTCTTTTTATTCACTTTCTCACAAGAAATCATCACACAAGAATTAACTAGTAAGCATTTTCTTTTAGAACTCAAGAGAGAAGAAGATGATAATGGAAAAGATAATCCTTTTTGTGATGAATAGAAAAGAAATCTATATGATTGATATATCAACCATGGTCAAGGATGAGTGGCTAAGAAGTTGTAGAGAATAAACTAGAGTTAGGGTTTGGTTAGGTTAAGGATAAGTATCAACCATAATATCTTAATCAAGACAAAAGGAAAAGCTTCTAGAATGTGCAAGAAGAAGCTAACCCTAATCAAACCCTAATCCCATTTAATCATCCTTAAACATGTTTAATAATAAATCATATCATGTCACAATAATATATATCACATATATATTATATATTTGCAACAAAAGAAAATAATACATTTAACATATATCGCATATATATCAATGTATTAATCCAGTGAGAAAATGAAATAATAAAGTGAGCCAATATTAGATAATGTAATACAATATATCATATATATTATTATACATTAAATCATCGAATCAACACTTGATCCAACGATCCGGCTATATCGAATATAATCGGCTAATATATCATGTACCGATTCATCGAATCAACACTTGATCCGATGTCCCGATTCATATCAAAATATCTCGAGAATATAATACGGTATCTCATATCGCATTATCCTCGGTCCTGCACATATCACATATGTGCCTCTACTCCGTTTCGCCTGAGCCAAGAAAGCTCTGTGTAGAACTCTAAAGAATCGTCAATACGCCGGTAGCAGGTGATGATCATATCAAACACCCACAAGCTGCAAGCGGTCAACTAAACGTAACAACCACCCAGGTATTGAGCGATCAGAAGATCAACAAGCTAGCCTGTGCGTTCTCCTGTGAATCCAATCAGTAACGCTCCCGTACAGTCCGGTCTGTTCGTCTGATATGTCGCATATCAAGTCTAGGGGTGGTAAACGTCAGACCCCAGTAACCGATAAGTCGTGTCGATGTGAGGCTCATAACAGGTCGAGAAACTACTAGTAACACTTACCAGTAAATCTCTATATCAGCCCTGGCCAGGGACTTCCAGTTATAGCCAATCGAACACAGCACAACATCTACTCCCTATACCGGGAGAGACGAATCCCCTCCTATCGCTCATTGCCTCCATGTGATTCGGGACTGTACCCAAAAGCCACCGTTTTGCACGCCCTCTTCGACGTGGTAAGGTGGAAATCAAAGCACAGTGGGAATCACACAAGACTCTATGACGATCTCGGGTCTTCAGACTACCCTGTACCAGTGTCACCGGAGAACTGCCATCTGACGTGTGGTATATCACCAACTGGGAGTTCTCGGCGAGTCCGTCCAGTGTACCCAGTCTCCACTGAGCACCCGTACATCATCCTTGATGTCAAACACCGATGGATATAGAATCATCCATCGTCCATCATATGGGTCAAGATGCGTATACGCTAGTCTACTATGGTGTATCGATGCCCTGTCTCGATATACCCTCGACTAGGAACATTTATAGGATGTACTCATCGACTACCGTGGCCCCACTAGTATGATCTCATCATAATCCCAGTAGTCGAGTACAGATCCTAAGGGCTTTATCAACATGTGAGAGAAAGACAGTAAACCAATACAACTCAACATGTTAAGATAAAGTGAAACCAAATAGCATACTATCATGACGAGCAAGAAAGTCCTCTCTGTATATATCTAAGCATCCATCATAATATACATCAAATGTACAACAATGGCCTCTAGGGCATATACATAACTAACAGTGGAGCCTCTCTTGAGTCCGGGAGATCGTGGATCGCAGCGAAGGGACTTCTACTCGGAGCTTATGAAGCGAAGGAGCGGACTACAAAGGTTGTAATCCCTCACACTTAGTTGTAAAGATGTTTACTTGCATGATTAAACCCTAATAATCTAGCAAAGATCCCGGCTTTGGGTTGTTCGGCACGTCTAAAATTTTATTCGGGCATGGTTGATTCCTTATGGACCCTCACAAGAGTGCCTAGGAACCCTACAATAGCATGTAGCAAGATAAACTTGCATGCGACTAGATATGTAAATAATGGTATGGATGCATACGGGTATCGAAAAACTGTAAAATTGTAATATGGATGCACAATGAAATAAACATGTAACATTTTTATTCATATGGATGTAAAATATATATCATAGCATGTAGCAAGATAAACTTGCCTGAACGGATCTCACGACGGGGTGCGTACGCTGTGTCCGACGTCGGGTAAACGTCGCAATGCACACACGGCGTACAGAACAGAACTCGGCAAGGCAAGAACGCGTCCATGCTGGCTTGGAGCGCCCACTGGGTCGGCCTGATCATCGGCGACGAGCATGGCTCCGGTGGTGATCACCGGAATCAAGAATCGAGAAGAAAGAAAAAGAAGAAAAAAAGAAAAAGAAATGGGCTGGGGTGGCTCGGTGTGGTGCTATGGAGTTGTCTCGGGGTCAGAGGAGTTGGCAAAGGGGTGACAATGAAGAAGGGTCGCCGGTGTGAGGGTGCATCGAGGGTGTCGTGGTTAGGCTGCAGCGGTTGCACGGGAGAGGAGGTGGTCGAGGAGGGAAGACGATGATGGTAAGGAGGTCGGGAAGGTGGTGACGAGGCCTACGAGTTAAACGGCAGTGGCGAGAGGCGAGCGCGGCGTGAGTTCGAGCGTGGGTTAGGGCTCGCGAGGTGAGGCGGCGGGAGAAAGATTTTAAAGAAGATGAGACAGAGAGAGGCTGGGTTAAAATAGGGTAAAAAAATAAATATTCTATATAAATATATATGCAGAGGGGGGAGAGAGAGAGAGTAGTCACGAGAGAGAGAGAGAGAGAGAGAGAGAGAGAGAGTAGTCACGAGAGAGAGAGAGTGAGAGAGAGAGAGAGGTTTGTTAAAAAATATTTCTAAAAAAATTTAAAACTAAATAATATATTCGAATATTATTTTAACAGCAAAAAAAATAGTAAAGATAAAATATTGATTGTAATTGAGATTTTTGGGTAATACAAAAATAGTCCAAAACATGCCCGGGTCGGGTCTAAAATTATGGTTTGAAAATACGGAAAATATACGTATCAACCAAAACCAAAATAGAATATCCGGTAACCAAAAAGGATTCCCTCAAGAATGGATACACGTAGCGTGCACGTAGCTATCCAAACGAGTTTGTTTCATTGAACGGGACAAGAACATGATGTACGGATGCTACAATAGGGTCAGGGGTATGATACATGTCATGCTAGATATTTTAAAAAATATATATTATTTGATTATAACTGTATTATTAAAAAAATGCAGATGCCAGATATAATGCAAGTGTTCAGTATAAACAATATGAAAGTGCATAGATTCTCATAAATAGCCAGGATAAACCCAAAACAGGAATCAAGACGGGTTTCCAGCAAGCGGGTCGAGTCGGATGCAAATACAGATGCCAATCACACTATTCGCACCCAAAACACAATAAATCAAGAAATAACCATAAATAAAGAAATACCTAAAAAAATAGAATTGGTATAAATGAACTAGGGTGTTACATGAAGACTAACCTGTACTCATATCACCTGAGAATTGCTATCTGACGATAGGTATAATACCATCTAGAAGTTCTCGGCAAGTCCGTTCAGTGTACTCACCCCTAGTGAGCACCTGTATATGATCTTAGGTGCAAAAGACCAATGGCTGCGGGACCAACCATCGCCCCTCGTCAGGGTCTAGAAAACGTATACACTAGTCTACTCCGGAATATCGATGCCCTGTCTCGATATTCCCACAATTAGGGATATTTTAAGGATGTGCTTATCGACTACCTAGCTCCCATAAGTATGATCACCATCACAACGAAGATAGTCAAGCAATGATCCTACGGGCTTTATCAACATGTTTAAATGATATGTAATAACAAGTAAAACATACGCAAATGTTAAGATAAAGACAAACCAGATATAATATTATCATATCGAGAAAGATTGTCCTATACATATATATATGTCCAAGCATCCATATGTATACATATACAATAATCACGTCTAGGGCATACATATCCAACACTTCTAACATACCGCCCATCCATTGAGGGTGAAGACAAAACCCGAGACCGACTTGCTGTCGTCCTTATCACTCTGGAAGATCGAATCGGTAAAGGACTCCACCTGGAATTCTCTGTTACCATACACCAAAAACATTTCTTTAGTCCTTATCAAGTACTTAAGAATGTTCTTCACAGCCGTCCAGTGCTTCTTCCCTGGGTCTGATTGATACCTACTTAGCACACTGAGTGCGTAAGCTACATCCGGTCCGGTGCATAATATCGCATACATGATAAACCTAACTGCAGAAGCATAGGGTATCTCTTGCATGCAAGCCCTCTCCAAATCAGTCTTGGGAGATATCTCTTTGGAGAGAGTGATTCCTGAACAAGTAGGTAAATTACCATGCTTAGAATCTTCCATACTAAAGCTCCTTAGTATGGTGTCTATATACCTGAATTGAGACAATCCCAACATCTTTTTAGATCTACCTCTATAGATCTTTATCCACAGGATGTAGGAGGCATCACCCAGATCTTTCATGGAGAACTTCTGTAATAGGAAGAGTTTGACCGAGTGCAGCATATGAACATCATTTCCTATCAAGAGTATATCATCCACTTACAATACGAGGAAGACAACCTTTTAGGGTTCCCTAGCATGACTGCAAGGTTTCGAGAGGCATCTACCATGCCTTTTTCAAAAATTTAGCGTGCTAAGAAACCCTAACACAAGATCTTGACTAGAGAATTAGGGTTATGCTAGAATGTAAACATCTTTACACAAAGTGAATAAGGAATACAACCTTTGTAAACCGGTCCTTCACTTCAAAAGCTGCGTGTATTAGTCCCTTCGCTCCAAGTAGTGATCTCCCGGACTCTAGTAAGGCTCCACAAGGTGAAATGAACAAGCTTGCTTGAAGTTTTCGAGGCCGAAGATGATCTACGTCGAGGAGACACTAACTCAAGCTACTTCTTGACTAATTGTGAAGCACACAACCTAAACTAAATGACTAATCTAGTGTAGGTTGATGAAGTAGGAATTTTGCTCACTTTAGAAATATTTTTCTCACTAATTTTCTTCACCTCCTAAAAACCTAGAGTGCTCTTGGAGATGAAGAAGAAGATGAAATGGAGAAAGTTATGAGTGAGAATAGCAACCATGGGTGAGATAATATCTCATACTAACTCTTGTAGAGACTTAACTATGGCTTAAGGTAATGGTTGGGTTAATAAATATCTCAAATAAAATAAAATTAGTGGACTAAGTCAATGGTTCTACAAGATTCCACTAAGCTCAAACCATGTGAGTAATTTCCAACTAATTTTGATTTACTTAAAATAAATAAAACCCTTCATTATGATAAGCATGGTGTGAGTCTCATACACCCATGTTGCATGTAGCAACAAGCATGACACAATAATATATATTAAGTGTGCACAAGTGAGAAAAAGAAATGCTTAAGTGAGCTAATATTAGTTAATATATGTTAATATATCAAATATATATATTTATATATTAAATCATTAAATCAACACTTGATTTAATAATCCGGCTATATCATATATAATCGACTAATATCATTTGTATCTGTAAGTCTACGGTAGCGCCCTGGCCGTCTACAGACGCCAAATGCGGAACAAAAACTTTTTAACTGGCGCTATCGTATACTTTAACCCGGATCTGCCATTATTGCTAAACTAACAAACTGTAAAGAGAATATAAAGGTTATACCGAACGATCTGAGTCCTTCGTTCTTTAACCATCATCCCACGCTCCGTTGCGGCTGCTCCGATCTCGTCGATCTCCGATCTGCTCGTCCGGGTGGCACCACGTCAACGATTCTTTAAACGGGCTCCCGCCTCTGACTCGAGGCAACTCGGTCGTCAAGTTTGCTAAAAGAGACGACCAAGAATGATGTAGAGAATGAGTAGAAGACTTTGTCTCACTTCGTCCAAAGCCGTGGACGATCGGTTAATGAAGTTGCCAATAAGTCGGGTGATGGAATGAAATGAGCAATGAAATTTCCATACACCCCAAAATCTATCATAATCTTTTACAACCATCAAGTGAGAGTGAGTGAGAGAGTGAGGAGGGGGCCGGCCATATATAGAAATGGGGGGGTGAGTGTAGGAGCAAGAGAGCAACCATAAGGAAATATCTAGTGTGAACACAAGAAAATATCTAGTGTGAACACAAGAAAATATCTAGTGTGAACACACAGTGTGAACACAAAGAAAGCAACCAATGAAAAAATAACACCTCACCGCTTCTAGAACCTTCTTGAAGTGTCCACACTCTTCCAAAGAAAAGATAAATCCGTCTTTAACCGAATGTTAAAAGACGGCTGATAGAAAACTGGAAACTGGCAACTTCCAAAAGTGATCCCGAAACGAATTTCAGGATAACCCCGTAACTGTATAAATATACCCGCATTTGTATTACGACCGAATACAAATGCAACTAAGACAGAGATATTATATCTACTCAATATAATACTCGGATCCGGCTTATACCAAAGCCGACCAGTATTATCTGCCCGAAATCTGACACGTGCGTAAAGGCACGTGCATTTTCCGAACCCTGCCATAAAACCATACGGCCTCTACAACGTTTTGCCCAAACTTATGAAACTGTCTGTGGGGAACTCTAATGACTCGTCAGTACCCTGGCAGTGGGTTTAACCACAAACCGTTAGAGGCACTAGCTATGCGTAACGGCTGCCCATGGACTGACTACAAGGAAGGCCGATGAGCGAACTCACCCGGAAACCCTACTGAGCCTAACAGTGACAATGTATATACAGTCCGGTCCGTTCGTCTATGAGTATCGCATATCTGCCTAGGGGGCTAGTAACGTCAGACCCCCAATAGCAGTATAAGTCGTGTCGGAGTGTAGCCCAATAACACCCTGAGATACTACTGGAGTACCTACCAGTAAATCTTCTTCCACGGCCGTGGGCTTTGTGTAATGGCTCTCCTAGACACAGCACGATCTCGCCCCCAATACCGGGAGAGATGAATCCCCTGCCGATCCGCTCACGTGCCTCCATGTGGCTCGGGACTGTACCCAAAAACTACCTGTTTGCACGACTCCTTTGAGCCGTGGTAGGGTAGAAATCAAAGCACAGTGGGAACTCACACGAGACAAATGACGACATCAGGTCGATGAACTAACCTGTACACATGTCACCAGGGAACTGCTATCTGACGATATGTATAATACCAACTAGCAGGTTCCCGGCGAGTCCTGTCCGGTGTACTCATAACCTAATGAGCACCTGTATACATCTTAGGTGATCCAACTGACACCAGTGGCTTGTGAGACCGGCCACCGCCCCTCGTCAGGTCTCGACTGTATACACTAGTCTACTCCGGAGTATCGATGCCCTGTCTCGAAACTCCCACGACTAGGGACCACAATTAAGGATATGCGTATAAACTACCCAACTCTCATGTATATGATCGCCATCATACCGTTGGTAGTAAAGCAAGATCCTAAGGGCTCTATCAAAGTGTAACATGTAATCAGTCACCTGAACATGTACACGACTAATAAAGGCAAACCAGATAGCATACTATTATCTCGAGTAAGACTTTCATACCGGTATAGGTCCTCCGCAATCATTGCAATCACGTACCTGCGATCCAATAATTGACTCTGAGGGCACTATCTCCAACAGTATCAACTTATCGAATCAACACTTGATTCGATAACCCGGCTATATCACATATAACCAACCGATATCACATATCGTGAGAGTAGAATACGGTATCATATACACGTATTAATCTCGGTCCCGCACGTATCACATATGTGCTCCTACTTTGTTTCTCCTGAGCCAGGAAACCTCTGCGTAGGACTCTAAATACTCGTCAATACGCCGGCAGTAGGTGATGATCATATCAGTCACCCACAAGCCGTCAGCGGTACTAGCTGGTCATAACGGCTACACAGGTATTGAGCGATTAGATGATCAACAAGCATGCTTGTCTAAACTCCCGTAAAGCCTGTCAGTAACACTACCGTACAGTCCGGTCTCTTCGTCTGATATGTCGCATATCTAGTCTATGGTTGGTAAACGTCAGACCCCAGTAACTTGATAAGTCATGCCGATATGAGGCTCATAACGGGTCGAGAAACTACTGATAACACTTACCAGTATATCTCCATATCAGCCCTGGCCATGGACTTCCTGTTATAACCAATCGAGCACAGCGCAACATCAACCCCGAATACCGAGAGAGACGAAATCCATTCTATCGCTCGTTGCCTCCATGTGACTCGGGACTGTACCCAAAAACCACCGTTTGGCACGTTCTCTTGAATGTGGTAAGGTGGAAATTAAAGCACAGTAGGAATCACACAAGACACTATGACGATCTCGGGTCTACAGACTAACCTGTACTAGTGTCACCAGAGAACTGCTATTTGACGATAGATATAATACCATCTAGGAGTTCTCGGCGAGTCCTGTTAAGTGCACCCAGTCTCCACAAGCACCCGTATACAATCTTTGATGTCAAACACCAATGGATGTGGGATCATCTATCGCCCATCATATGGGTCAAGAAGCGTATACGCTAGTCTACTCTGGAATATCGATGCCCCGTCTCGATACACCCTCGACTAGGAACATTTAAAGGATGAACTTATGGACTACCCTTGCCTAAATAGTATGATAGTATGATCTCCATCATATTCCTGGTAGTCAAGTACACATCCTAAGGGCTTTATCAACATGTGAGAGCAAGACAATATCACAATACAAGTCTACATGTTAAGACAAAGAACAACCAGATAGCATAATATCATGTCGAGCAAGAAAGTCCTCTCTATATATGTCCAAGCATCCACTATAATATACAATCATGTACAATAATGGCCTCCAGGGCATACATACAACCAACAATCACCCACTTCCATTAAGAACAGTTGTTGTAGTATCGCATACCCAACATCCCGAAGAGTCTCTCAAATTGTATCTGGGGTATGGCCTTCGTGAGTGGATCCGCCGTGTTATTATTCGTGTCAACTCTCCTGACCTCGATCTCCCGGCGATCAACTATCTTCCGGATCAGGTGATATAGCCTCAGAATATACCTGGATCGCTGATGGGACCTGGGTTCCTTGGCCAAAGCCATAGCTCTATTGTTATAACTATAGAAAGGTATTGGATGCTCGATGGAAGGAACCACACCAAGTTCGGTTATGAACTTCTTAATCCAGACAACCTCTTTGGCAGCATCGTTGGCAGTGATGCATTCATCCTCTATCGTCGAGTCTGCCACGGTTTCTGCTTGGAACTCTTCCAACAAACCGCCCCTCCATTGAGGGTGAAGACAAATCCCGAGACCGACTTAGAGTCGTCCTTATCACTCTGGAAGCTCGAGTCGGTAAAAGACTCTACTTGGAGTTCACCGTTACCATACACCAAGAACATTTCTTTAGTCCTTCTTAAGTACTTAAGAATGTTCTTCACAGCTGTCCAGTGATTCTTCCCAGGATCTAATTGATACCTACTCACTACACCTAGTAAGTATGCAACATTGGGTCTGGTACATAACATCACGTACATGATAGAGCCTAGGAATCACTCTCTCCAAAGAGATGTCTCCAAATCAGTCATTGGAGATATCTCTTTGGAGAGAGTGATTCCTAAGATCATAGGTAAATTCCCATGCTTGGTGTAAGTCCAGGTTGCCAACTCCGGTTCTTGCGGGGAGGCGGAAACGGTATAAAAAACAAATTTTTAGCGCATTACGCAACATGGACTAACAAAAGTCGGGATCTTTTCTAAACTAAACTAGCTACCAAGCTAAACAGAGTTAGCTACTCGGAAAAGATGTTATACCTAACTTGAACTCCTTCTTGAAACCTTTGTAGAGCTTGGATGGTGCTTTCCTCGTCGCCTTCTTCCGTCAAAGATGGATCCACCTGAGGGTTCAACCTTTGGGCTCCTTTCTCGAACTTTGAGAGAACTAGGATCTTTGGCTTGCTAGACCTGCAACCCTAGAGTGAGTAGAGAGTGGTTTTGGGGTGTTCTTATCTCAAGGAGAGGGTTTCTCAACACATGAGAGTGAGTCTCCTTGAACTAGAGGAGGAGGAAGAAGAAGAGAGGAGAGAGAAGTGTTATGATAGAATGAATAACTTTTTACAACCATAACATAATATGAAATGAATTATTAAATTAATAATAATAATCTAAATGAAATAGTTGATGGATTGTTTGGAATGACAATTATCATTACACACATTAAATGGTTTTGCTAGAATCAAAGAGCATCTTTGATATGTAATGATTATAGTCAAAGTTTCAACCATGGTCAACAAGTCAACCTTGGTCAAGAAGTCAACAAACCCAACCATGACACAATTTCATTTAATTAATATTATTAATTGATATATCATAAATTCATTAGGGTTTGGAAAAAGACAACTGTCAACTGTGCATACACACCCGTTCCGAAACCCTAATGAAAATCCTCTTCCTCCGCCTCAACCAACTGTACATACACACCCGCATTCTTGTTCCGAGGAACATGAACACAATGAGATAAAACTAACCCCAAAACATATACTAGTATCTGGCTCAAACCAGAGCCCGCTAGTAATATCCGTCCGGACTCCAAACGTGCACAAGTGCGCGGATGAGAACGAACCCTGTTGCAAAACCATGCGACCTCTACTCTGTTTTGCCCAAAAGTGAATAGCCCTCTGTGTGGGACTTTAAAGACTCGACACTACGCTGGCAGTGGGTTTAACCACAGACCGCAAGCGGCACTAGCTGTGCGTAACGGTCCCCAGGTAGATGCCGATAAGAAGACTGACGATGTGAACCCCATCTGAACTCCTACTGAGTCTGAATGTGACAGTCTCCGTACAGTCCGGTCTGTTTGTCTGATACATCGCATGGCGGGCCTAGGGGCGGTAAACGTCAGTCCCCTAATAGCGGTACAAGTCGTGTCGGAGTGAAGCCCAAAACACCCTGAGATAACACTGGAAGCCTACCAGTATATCTCGATTGCCCTGGCCAGGGACTACTCGTGTAATGGCTCTCCTAGACACAGCGCGATGTCAACCCCCAATACCGGGAGAGACGGATCCTGTCTAACCGTCACTGCCTCCAAGTGCTTCGGGACTGTACCCAACTACTACCTGTTTGCACGACTCCTATGAGCCATGGTAGGGTAGTAATCAAAGTACAGTGGGAACACACTCGAGGCGAAGTGACAGTGTCAAGTCAGCGGACTAAGCTGTACTCATGTCACCTGGGAACTGATAACTGACGATTGGTATAATACCAACCTGTCAGTTCCCGACGAGTCCTGTCCAGTGTACTCGTAACCTAACGAGCACCCGTATACTATCTCCAGTACGACGTACTGATGGCTGTGGGACAGACCATCTCCCACACTGGGATGAGAAGCGCATACGCTAGTCTACTCCGGAGTATCGATGCCCTGTCTCGATAGTCCTGCGACTAGGGACCTGTATAAGGATGTGCTTATAGATTACCCAGCCCCCACTAGTGTGACTGCCATCACAACGCTGGTAATCAAGCAAAGATCCTAAGGGCTCCACTAATGTGTATAGGTGATATACAAAAATAAACACATGTACACATTGAAGTAGAAACAAACCAAGTAGTATACTACTATAATGAGCAAGATTGTTTATACAAGGTGAATATCCCAAGCTTCCATTAAGTAATATACAAACCAGTATGATACAGTAATGGCCTCTAGGGCATATACACTAACAATCTCCCACTTGCACTAAGGCCATGTACTGGCGTATCGAAGACCTATCATCTCGATCAGCCGCTCGAACTGAGTCTGGGGCAAGGCCTTGGTTAATGGATCTGCACTGTTTTCTTCTGAAGCAACCCTCCGAACCTCGATCTCCTGGCGATCCATGATCTCCCTGATCAGGTGATACCGCCTTAAGATGTGTCTGGATTTCTGATGGGACCTTGGTTCCTTCGCTAAAGCTATAGCCCCGTTGTTGTCGCAATACAGAGGTATTGGATCAACAATGGACGGAACCACCTGAAGTTCTTTCAAGAACTTCCTCATCTAGACGGCTTCTTTTGCGGCATCAGATGCAGCGATGTATTCCACTTCCATAGTCGAGTCTGCAACGGTTTCCTGTTTGGAACTCTTCCAACACACCGCCCCTCAATTGAGGGTAAAGACAAAACCCGACATGGACTTGGAATCATCCTTGTCACTCTGGATGCTGGAGTCAGCAAAGGCCTCGATCTGGAGGTCTTTTCCGCCATACACCAAGAACATCTCCTTAGTCCTTCTCAGGTACTTGAGAATGATTTTTACCGCTATCCAGTGTTTCTCCCCGGGGTTTGACTGATACCGGCTTACCACACTCTGTGCATAAGCTACATCCGGTCTGGTACACAACATCGCATACATTATAGAGCCTACCGCAGAAGCGTAGGGTATAATAGACATGCGATCCCTCTCTAAATCAGTCTTGGGAGACATCTCTTTAGAGAGGGTGATCCCGTGACAAGCCGGCAGGTTACCGCGCTTGGAATCTTCCATACTGAATCTTTTCAGTATGGTGTCGATGTACCTGGACTGAGAAAGTCCTAATATCCTCTTGGATCTATCACGATGGATCCGGATCCCCAGGATGTAGGAGGCATCACCCAGGTCTTTCATGGAGAACCTGTGTGACAAGAACCCCTTGACAGATTGTAGCATAGGAATGTCATTTCCTATTAAGAGAATGTCATCCACGTATAAAACGAGAAATACTACAGTTCTCGCTACAAATCTACTATAGATGCATGGTTCATCTGGATTTTTGATAAAGCCAAATTCTTTGACCGTCTCATCAAAGCAGATGTTCCAACTCCGCGATGCCTGCTTTAGTCCATAGATGGACTTAAGCAACTTGCACACCTTTCCGCTGCTCCCACTCTGAATGAAACCCTCTGGCTGGTCCATATAGACACACTCCTCTAAATTTTCATTTAGAAAAGCGGTTTTTACGTCCATCTGCCAGATCTCATAATCGTGGAAGGCAGCAATGGCAAGAAGGATCCGAATGGATTTCAGCATAGCCACTGGAGAAAAGGTTTCGTCATAGTCCAAACCAGGTCTTTGACGAAAACCCTTTGCAACAAGTCTAGCTTTATAGGTCTCAACCTGTCCATCTACACCAATCTTCCTTTTGAAGATCCACTTGCATCCTACGGGTTTTACCCCGTCTGGTGCAATGTCCAACGTCCATACTTTGTTGGTGTACATGGACTCCATTTCGGTCCGCATTGCATCCAGCCATTTTACCGAGTCAACGCTCTGAACCGCCTGCTGGAAGCTAGTAGGCTCATCATAATCTATGATGCAATCCTCTCTATCCTCGTCTATGAGAAAACCGTAGTATCTCTCGGGCGGATGAGACTGCCTACTACTCCTGCGGAGCGGCGTAGGAATGTCCTGTTCTTTTGAAACAACTGGCTCTTCCAAGCTTTCAGTAATAGCTTGTGGTTCTGGAATTTCTTCCAGTTCTATTGCGCTCCCACTTATCTGGGTTTCTAAAAACTCAGTTTCCAAGAAGCGGGCATGTTGAGAAACAAGAACTTTTTGTTCCTCTGCGGAATAGAACAGATACCCCCTGTAGTTCTTTGGGTATCCCACAAACTTACACTGTACTGAACGTGCCTCGAGCTTGTCCGCATGCTGCTTTTTTACAAAAGCTGGACATCGCCATATCTTAAGATACTTAAGACAGGGTTTCTTCCCACTCCACATCTGATATGGGGTGGTAGGCACAGTCTTGGTTGGAGCCTTGTTCAAGAGATATGCAGCTGCTTCTAGTGCATAACCCCAGAAAGATCGTGGTAACTCAGCCTTGCTCATCATGGAACGAACCATATCCAATAGGGTTCGATTCCTTCTTTTCGATACACCGTTATGTTGCGGAGTGTATGGTGGAGTACGCTGAGTGAGAATTCCATTCTCTTTTAAATAGTCCAGGAACTCGGCACTCAAGTATTCACCACCTCGATCCGATCTTAGAATCTTGATACTTATGCCTGTTTGTTTTTCAACTTCATTCTTGTAATCCCGAAATTTCTCAAAGGCCTCGGATTTTTGCTTCATTAAGAAGACATGTCCATACCTAGAGAAATCATCTGTGAAAGTAATGAAGTATGAATAACCGCTTCGCGCATGTGTAGACATTGGACCACACACGTCACTGTGTATGAGTCCCAAGAGCTCGCTCGCTCTTTCTCCGTGTCCAGTGAACGGAGTCTTTGTCATCTTTCCCATGAGACAATATTCACAAGTGGCAGAAGACTGATACTCGAACGGATCCAAGTATCCTTCTTTATGTAACTTAGTCAACCGTGTCTCATTGATGTGACCCAGTCTACAATGCCATAAGAAAGTCTGATTTATATCTGGAGACTTTCTTTTGTGTGTATTCTGGACATTGAAAATCTGTGGTTGGTTTAACACGTATATACCATTGCTCAGTGTACCTGACCCAATCAGAACTTGATTAAGGTGAATGTTTACAACATTACTTACAAACGCAAATTCATAACCTTCGTTAGAAACCAAAGATGCAGAAATGATATTACAAGTTGCGTTGGGTACAAAAAAGCAATTGCGTAAAACCAAAACATGTCCATCTAACATTCCCAGGTGATAGTCCCCCACGGCTTTAGCATCCATGCTAGCTCCGTTCGCAACTCTGAGGGTCATGTCACCTGCCTTCAAAACCTTACGGTTTCTCAACGCCTGCAAAGAATTACAGATATGAGATCCTGATCCGGTATCCAATACCCAGGAAGTAGAGTTTATTGAAAGACAGTTTTCAATAACATACACACCTGAAGCTGAAGTCGCAACCTGCTTCAATTCCTGTGTCCTGGCCTTCCAAGCCCTGCAATCTTTCTTCCAGTGTCCACTCTTATGACAATAGAAGCATTCTTCTTTACCCACAAGCTTCCCCGCTATCTTTGTTGCCTTTTCCTTTCCCTTCATATCCACTTTACTAACACCGCCCCTTGGTTTGGCGGGGGCTTTCCTCTTCTTTCCCTTGGCTTTCGCCTTGGACCTAGAAGAAGAAGATCCTCCTACAAACAAAGTGGATGTTTCCCTACTTTTCTGTAGGGTGCCCTCTGCGCTCCTCAGCATGTTGAGGAGTTCTGAAAGTTCAACTTCTTTTTCTTGTAAGTTGAAGTTCAGTATAAACTAGGCGCAAGTGGAAGGAAGGGACTGGAGAATTAAGTCCGTATAGAGCTCACTCTCCAACGTGGTCCCAAGTTCCGCGAGCTCCTCAATGTAGCCAATCATCTTAAGCACGTGTTCCGCTACCGATGATCCGACGGCCAATTTTGCCGAAAATAACTTCTTCGACATTTCGTATCTTGCGATATGAGACTGCTCTCCATACAGTTCTTTTGTATGAAGAAATATGGATTCCAGGTCCATATTCTCGTGCCTCCTCTGATGTTCGTTGTCCATAGAGGCAAGCACGAGGCACTTGCCTTCGCGCAATCAATCTCCTAAGTCTTACGGATTTCCTTATCCGCGACGCTGGAGGTAGGACCTGGGACGGGGGGAGCTTTGGTGGTAAGAAGATACCCCAGCTTGTCGTAAGTGATTGCCATCTTGACATTCCTGAGCCAATCTTTGTAGTTTGGCCCTGTCAGCATGTTTTTATCTAGAAGTAACTTAAGTCCAGTCATGTCGATTGGTCCCTGCAATTAGGAGAGAGAAGAAGAAACACTCAGCATGATGCTCTTGCAAGTTTAGAATGGTTTTTAGTTTGTCTAAACAGGATGGCTCCCACTGTCTCTCGAATCCCTCCTCAAACCATAAAAGAAGAATTAGTCGGGATCAATCCCACCGCACAATACTTGCTTAACCGTTCAGCCAGGCCAGTGTCGGTACTTCGAGGGAGGTTTTCCAACGCTTTCGCGAAGTTCCTTAATTTAAGAACCTCTTTTCCCTGGGGGCGTAGCCCCACTAACACCTTTCTAGACACCTACTAGGTTTATAGCATTGATCGTTTAGTGAGAAATTTCCCGAGGAGTAGCATATACTCACAGTAGGATCGGGATCCAAATATCATCGCGTGACGAAACTGAAGGAATCCTACCAGAATCACCACACTCCAAATGGTATGCAAATCTAGCAAGTTTCAGTACTTATGAAACTCCCGATGTGGATTTTTGCCCCATGCTCTTATGACCTTGACGAAGGTCAACAAATCATAAGTCACATGTCAAGTTCTGCCCGTCATTTTCTTGGTTAATTTGAACCCACCCGTATATACCCTTGACGAAGGTCAACAAGGCAATACGACTGTCCCAAACTAACGCATCTATCTATGCTATATATGAACACCCAACAGCTACCAATCTCTATGCCTTGACGAAGGTCAACAAACATAGCTTGAATACTATTGAATATTCATACGAAACGACGGAGGGCTACGAATGGTTTTGGCGAAACCGTGAACGTAGTGAACTTGATATAATCGATGGAACGAGATAGCTTTTAAAAGGAGTGGCTCAAGCTCCGCATTTAAAAGTTAGTTTTGAAAAGAACCGAGTGGTTTTTCGAAAGTGTTCCAACGACTTTTGCTTGGTTTATTATCTTGCATTAGTTCTTTTAATGCGTTTTTATTCTTGCATTAGTTCTTTTAATGCATCCCATCATTTAATCCTACCATTGCAGAAAACAACCAAAATATGACGTACGCTTATGCCATTCGCATTCTCCACGAGGCCCCGTCATTACCCGTTAGGTTACTTAACTAACGACAGAGCGGGGGCTGGGCTAGCGCGGCTGTAAAACATAAGCAACGCCTAAATAGTTATAAATATATAGCAATGATAGACATTACAGATCACAGATGAATACATTGGATATACTAGGAATCCGCAATCCATTCGAGCCTGCAACGAAAAGCGGATTACACGGTCGCGGTGAATAGCCAAAACCCCACCCAAGACCCCTACTGGTGCGGCAAACTACCCGCCAAGTACCCGAAGTGGAGCAACCTCCCTTAATGCCGTGAGTAGGCCACTCGGCACTTCGAGATACCCGGTAGTTTGTGCACCCCCTCCATGGGTCTATCCTAGGAGCAAAAACAGTAAAAAGAATTATACAATGACGGCTACAACCCCGACCCGGTTGTGCGGCCATACAAATAATATTACATCAATTTACATATTACATGAATGAAAGAAAAAGAAAACACTCATCTCACATCCACCCCGTCTATTCACCCGCGACAGTCCAACGCATTCATATACACATACCATCATCAAACACAGATCACAGATATGTATAACCCAGACTAATCGACATATAGCGATTAGCCGACGTTCAATACATATAAACATCACAGGTATAACAGATTAGTCAAAATATAGTGAAGTTCGATCAAAAATACGGATTTATAGGCCCCCCAAAAAAAATTTCTTTTCTGGAAAACCTGGGCGCAAATAAACCATCTTAAAAATCCCAAAACCCTACCAGAAGAACACTGTACCAAACCCGGTCGTGAGAGGAGCCAAAACGGCGGCGGTTCCGCGGCAAATGTATACTCATTGCCGCGGAACCGCGGCGGTTTGATGGATTCAGGCGACCGTTTTTGGTGGGTGTCTTCACAAAACCCTGAGCCGATTTTAGGAGTAAAACTTTTTATCTTTTGAGCACAAAAAATTTCAACAGAAAGTTAGGGTTTTTGATGTTTAGGTTTTTGTGATTTTTCCGATCGAACTTCCATACACTTTACTACTTAGCTAGTTTAGGTTTAACCTGGCTCTGATACCACTGTAAGTCCACGTTGCCAACCCCGGTTCTTGCGGGGAGGCGGAAACGGTATAAAAACAAATTTTTAGCGCATTAGGCAACATGGACTAACAAAAGTCGGGATCTTTTCTAAACTAAACTAGCTACCAAGCTAAAGAGAGTTAGCTACTCGGAAAAGATGTTATACCTAACTTGAACTCCTTCTTCTTAAAACCTTTGTAGAGCTTGGATGGTGCTTTCCGCGTCGCCTTCTTCCGTCAAAGATGGATCCACCTGAGGGTTCAACCTTCGGGCTCCTTTCTCGAACTTTGAGAGAACTAGGATCTTTAGCTTGCTAGACCTCTAACCGTAGAGTGAGTAGAGAGTGGTTTTGGGGTGTTCTTATCTCAAGGAGAGGGTTTCTCAACACATGAGAGTGAGTCTCCTTGAACTAGAGGAGGAGGAAGAAGAAGAGAGGAGAGAGAAGTGTTATGATAGAATGAATAACTTTTTACAACCATAACATAATATGAAATGAATTATCAAATTAATAATAATAATCTAAATGAAATAGTTGATGGATGGTTTGGAATGACAATTATAATTACACACATTAAATGGTTTTGCTAGAATCAAAGAGCATCTTTGATATGTAATGATTATAGTCAAAGTTTCAACCATGGTCAACAAGTCAACCTTGGTCAAGAAGTCAACAAACCCAACCATGACACAATTTCATTTAATTAATATTATTATTTGATATATCATAAATTCATTAGGGTTTGGAAAAAGACGACTGTCAACTGTGCATACACACCCGTTCCGAAACCCTAATGAAAATCCTCTTCCTCCGCCTCAACCAACTGTGCATACACACCCGCATTCTTGTTCCGAGGAACATGAACACAATGAGATAAAACTAACCCCAAAACATATACTAGTATCTGGCTCAAACCATAGCCCGCTAGTAATATCCGTCCGGACTCCAAACGTGCACAAGTGCGCGGATGAGAACGAACCCTGTCGCAAAACCATGCGACCTCTACTCTGTTTTGCCCAAAAGCGAATAGCCCTCTGTGTGGGACTCTAAAGACTCGACACTACGCTGGCAGTGGGTTTAACCACAGACCTCAAGCGGCACTAGCTGTGCATAACGGTCCCCAGTAAGATGCCTATAAGAAGACTGACGAGGTGAACCCCATCTGAACTCCTACCGAGTCTGAATGTGACAGTCTCCGTACAGTCCGGTCTGTTCGTCTGATACATCGCATGGCGGGCCTAGGCGGCGGTAAACGTCAGTCCCCTAATAGCGGTACAAGTCGTGTCGGAGTGAAGCCCAAAACACCCTGAGATAACACTGGAAGCCTACCAGTATATCTCGATTGCCCTGGCCAGGGACTACTCGTGTAATGGCTCTCCTAGACACAGCGCGATGTCAACCCCCAATACCGGGAGAGACGAATCCTGTCTAACCGTCACTGCCTCCAAGTGCTTCGGGACTGTACCCAACTACTACCTGTTTGCACGACTCCTTTGAGCCATGGTAGGGTAGTAATCAAAGTACAGCGGGAACACACTCGAGGCGAAGTGACAGTGTCAAGTCAGCGGACTAAGCTGTACTCATGTCACCTGGGAACTGATAACTGACGATAGGTATAATACCAACCTGTCAGTTCCCGACGAGTCCTGTCCAGTGTACTCGTAACCTAACGAGCACCCGTATACTATCTCCAGTACGACGTACTGATGGCTGTGGGACAGACCATCTCCCACACTGGGATGAGAAGCGCATACGCTAGTCTACTCCGGAGTATCGATGCCCTGTCTCAATAGTCCTGCGACTAGGGACCTGTATAAGGATGTGCTTATAGATTACCCAGCCCCCACTAGTGTGACTGCCATCACAACGCTGGTAATCAAGCAAAGATCCTAAGGGCTCCACTAATGTGTATAGGTGATATACAAAAATAAACACATGTACATATTGAAGTAGAAACAAACCAAGTAGCATACTACTATAATGAGCAAGATTGTTTATACAAGGTGAATATCCCAAGCTTCCATTAAGTAATATACAAACCAGTATGATATAGTAATGGCCTCTAGGGCATATACACTAACACTTGGAATCCTCCATACTAAACCTCTTTAGTATGGTGTCAATGTATCTGGATTGGAATAATTCCAACATCCGTTTAGATCTATCTCTATAGATCTTAATGCCCAAGATGTAGGAGGCATCATCTAGATCCTTCATGGAGAATCTTTATGATAAGAATAGCTTGACCGAGTGCAGCAAAGGAACATCATTTCCTATCAAGAGTATGTCATCCACGTACAATACGAGAAAGACGACGTTACTCTCTGCCACCTTCTTATATATACAAGGTTCATCTATGTTTTTGACGAAGTCAAACTCTTTGAATACCTTATCAAAATAGATGTTCCAACTCCGCGGTGCTTGCTTTAACCCGTATATTGATTTAAGCAGCTTGCACACCTTTTCGCTGTTAGTGTATATGCCCAAGGGGCCATTATTGTATCATACTAGCTTGTATATTACTTAATGGAAACTTGGGATATTCAAAGTTATATTAACAGTCTTGCTAAACATGGTAGTACGCTACTTTGTTTGTATCTATCTTAATATGTGTATATGTTAGCATATCGAGAATACATATTGATAGATTCCTTAGGATCTTGCTTGACTACCAGCGTTGTGATGGCAGTCACACTTGTGGGGGCTGGGTAGTCTACAAGCACATCCTTTTTCAGGTCCCTAGTCGTAGGATTATCGAGACAGGGCATCGATACTCTGGAGTAGACTAGTGTGTACGCTTCTCATCCCAGTTGGGTAGATGGTCTGTCCCACAGCCATTAGTACGTTGTACTGGAGATAGTATACAGGTGCTCGTTGGGTTATGGGTACACCGGACAGGACTCGCAGGGAACTGTTGGTTGGTATTATACCCATCGTCAGTTAACAGTTCCCAGGTGACATGAGTACAGCATAGTCTGCAGACTTGACACTGCTGCTTCGCCTCGAGTGTGTTCCCACTGTTCTTAGATTCCTACCCTACCACGGCTCAAAGGAGTCGTGCAAACAGGTAGCAGTTGGGTGCAGTCCCGAAGCACTTGGAGGCAGTGGCGGTTAGATAGGATTCGTCTCTCCCGGTATTGGGAGTTGATATCACGCTGTGTTTGGAGAGCCATTAAGCAATGTCCCTGGCCAGGGCAAACGAGATTTACTGGTAGGATTTTTAGTAGCTTCTCAAGGTGTAATGTGCTTCACTTCGACACAACTTATACCGCCTTTAGGGGACTGACGCTTGCCTCCCCCTAGGCTCGATATGCGATAGTCCTAGACGAACAGACCGGACTGTACGGAGATTGTCACATCAGGCTCAGTAGGAGTTCGGATGGGTTTCCTCATCGGCCTTCTTATCGAGATCTACCTGGGGACTGTTACGTACAGTTAGTATTGCCTGCGGCCTATGGTTAAACCCACTGCCAACGTAAGTGTCGAGTCTTTAGAGTCCCACACAGAGAGTTTCCCTGCTTCACGCGAAACGATATAGAGGTCGTATGGTTTTACGACAGGGTTCAGACACATACGTGTTTTTACGCACGTACAATGTTCGGCAGTTAATGTTAGTGTATTTGCCCTAGAGGCCATTACTGTATCATACTAGCTTGTATATTACTTAATGGAATCTTGGGATATTCACAGTTGTATAGACAATCTTGCTCAAAATGGTAGTATGCTACTTGGTTTGTCACTACTTCAATATCTGCATGTGTTTTTTTAGCATATCGCTTATATACATATTAGTGGAGCCCTTAGGATATTTGCTTGATTACCAGTGTTGTGATGGCAATCACACTTGTGGGGGTTGGGTAATCTATAAGCACATCCTTATACAGGTCCCTAGTCGTAGGAATATCGAGACAGGGCATCGATACTCCGGAGTAGACTAGCGTATACGCTTCTCATCCCAGAAGGGGAGATGGCCTGTCCCACAGCCATCAGTACGTCGTACTGGAGATAGTATGCTGGTGCTCGTTAGGTTACGAGTACACTGGACAGGACTCGTTGGGGACTGTTGGTTGGTATTATACCTATCGTCAGTTATCAGTTCCCAGGTGACATGAGTACAGCTTAGTCCGTTGACTTGACACTGTCACTTCGCCTCGAGTGTGTTCCCACCGTTCTTTGATTACTACCCTATCGTCAGTAGGAGTTCGGATGGGTTTACCTCATTGGCCTTTTTATCGACATCTACCTGGGGACCGTTACGTACAGCTAGTGCCGCTTGCAGTCTGTGGTTAGACCCACTGCCAGCGTAGTGTCGAGTCTTTAGAGTCCCACATAGAGAGTTTCCCTGCACTGAGCGAAACGTGTAGAGGCCGTATGGTTTTGCGGCAGGGCTACGATCACTTACGTGCACTTGTGTGCGTATGCTGTTCGGGCAGGCAATACTAGTGGGCTTTGGTTTAAGACGGATCCTAGTATTGTACGGAAGGATTTGTTTTGTCTTCTGTGCATTCGTATTCTACGGAATGCGGATGCGGGTGTGTATGCACAGTTGTGAGGAGCGAAGAGGAAGGAGGTGCCTCATTAGGGTTTTGACAGTTGATTCGGTCGAAGCCATAATGAGGCGGACTCATTAGGGTTTTGGCAGTTCGTTCGGTCAAAACCATTATGAGCCGGGGACATTATTTACTAATATTTTTTAGTGATAATTATGTGATGGCTAATTGCTTTGACCATTTGACCATACTTGACTATTGTTGATCATTTGACCAAAGTTGACTTGGACCTTCATGAAAGGTCTAGAGTTTTCTTTGGTTTTCTTTTTATTCTTTGGATTATGAAAATGGTCAAGTCATTAGTAGCCATCAGCTTTATCATGAAAGGATTAGTAATGATGATATTAGTGTATTATTGCAACCATGGTTCATTCTCTCTAGCTCATAATTCATTTCTCATTCTCTCTCTTGAAAAAGAAATGAGAGAGCTCCATGGTTGTTCTCCTTCTTCTTCCTCCTCTTGATTATTCTTTTTATCTCATGTGTTGAGAGAAAAAGGATCCAAATAGACAAACACTTCCATCTATCTCTTCTACACATCCTAGGACATCAAGACTAGCGATCTTGTTGCCATAGTTGCCTCGGTTAGAGGTGGAGCTCGGAGTACATCTCTCGGGTGGATCGTCTTCGACTCAAGAAGGCCGTGGAGGTGATCAAGATCCGGTTCGACTCTCGGAGCATGGTTGGACGAGATGGACAGCGGAATGGAGACCCGAAGGACCGGTGTCGTGAGGTATAATCTCTATGACATAGTAGATAGAACCTCTAGTAGTTTGCTAGTTTGTAGTTTAGTAAAGATCCTTCTTTTAGTCCATGTTGCCTTTGCGCCAAAAATTGTTTTTCGCCGTTTCCGCCTCCCCGTAAGAACCAGGGTGAGCAACGTGGACTTACAGTGGTATCAGAGACTAGCTAAACATAAACTTGCAAGTTAGCAAAGTATTTAGAAACTCGATCGGAAAAAATTCGCAAAACACATCCGGAAAAACTATATTTCTGCCGATTTTTTATACTGCTCTAAAAATGTTTTAACATACATGAAAAATCGGCTCAGGGTTTTGTAAAAACACAGAACAAAAACGATCCAGTGACTCGGTCAAAGCGCCGCGGTTCCGCGGCAAGAACATGCTTCTTGCCGCGGATCCGCGGCCGAGTTGACTCGGCCGTGGACCGGGTTTTGTGCAGGGTTCTTATTTGGATGTTTTGGGATTTTTAGTATAGTTTGTTTCTGCTCAGATTTTCCAGAGAACAAATTTGTTTTTGGGGTGGTTACAAATTCCGTATATTGATCGAAATTCTGTAGACTTTGGCTAATGGATATTATCTGTGATGTGATATATGTATTGAACGTCTGCTAATCGCTATACGTCGATTAGTGGGGGTTATACATATCTGTGATCTGTAAAGTTGATGGTTTGTGTATATGAACTCGGTGGATTGTCGCGGATGAATAGCCGGGTGGATGTGAGATGAGAGTTTCTTTTCCCGCAACGGAGGGAGAAGCGGAGTCGGGAGCGGGAGGACCTTGTTGGAGATAGTGCCCTCAGAGTCAATTATTGGATCACAGGAACGAGATTGCAATGATTGAGGGAGGACCTATACCGGTAGGACAGTCTTACTCAAGATGATAGTATGCTATCTGGTTTATCTTTATCATCGTGTACTACTTTAGGTGACCTTACAGGTCACTATTGCACGATGATAGAGCCGTTAGGATTCTTTCTTGATGACCAGCAGTATGATGGCGATCATATACGTGGGAGCTGGGGTCTATAAGAACATCCTTAAAAGGTCCCTAGTCGTGGGAGTTTCGAGACAGGGCATCAACACTCCAGAGTAGACTAGTGTATACAGTCGAGGCCCCGACGAGAGGCGGTGGCCGGTCTCACAAGCCACTGGTGTCAGTTGGTTCACCTAAGATGTATACAGGTGCTCATTGGGTTATGAGTACACCGAACAGGACTCGCCGGGAACATGCTAGTTGGTATTATACCTGACGTCAGATAGCAGTTCCCTGGTGACATGTGTACAGGTTAGTTCATCGGCCTGAGATCGTCATTTGTCTTGTGTGAGTTCCCACTGTACTTTGATTACTACCCTACCACGGCTCAAAGGAGTCGTGCAAACAGGTTTTAGTTGTGTACAGTCCCGAGCCACATGGAGTCTGTGAGCAAATCGTCAGGGGTTCGCTCTCCCGGTATTGGGGGTGAGGTCGCGCTGTGTCTAGGAGAGCCATTACACAAAGCCCTCTGTCAAGGCAGGAGATTTACTGGTAGGTATTCCAGTAGTATCTCAGGGTGATCTAGGCTACACTCCGACACAACTTGTACCGCTTTTGGGGGTCTGACTTTTACCAACCCCCTAGGCCCGCCATGCGATGCTCATAGAAGAACGGACCGGACTGTACGGATATTGTCACTGACAGGCTCAGTAGGGTGTCAGGATGAGTTCGCTCATCGACGTCCCTTTTGGTCAACACCTGGTAGCCCGTTACGTATGGCTAATACCTCTGACGTGCTAGTAGTTAAATCCACAGCCAAAGTGTTGACGAGTCTTTAGAGTCCCCCACAGACCGTTTACTCAAGTTTCGGGCGAAACGCTGTAGAGGCCGTATGGAGATATGGAAGGGTTCGATCAGATACGTGCGGTATTGCACGGATCGTGATCAGACGGATTTTACTAGCGGGCTTTGGTTTAAGCCGGATCCTAGTATTAGACAGTGTAGATTTTGTCTCTTTGTATTTGTATTCAGTGGTAATACAAATGCAGGTTTGTATATACAGTCGCGGGGTTTTCCTGTAATTTTTACGGGATTAGGTTTCTGAAGTTGCCAGTTTGCATTCCGTTCCGGCCAGTTTTACTTTGTTCCTTCACGGCCGGATTTTTCTGATGGAGGGGCTAATTTGCAAGTTTGCAAATTAGCATTTGTGGAGTGGTTTCTTGCATTTGAGGGATTATGATGGTTTAAGCATCTTTGCTTTTTCTTGTGATCATTTCTTTCATTAATGAGATAAGAATGGATTAGAAATTGATATGACTTTGTTATCATCACTTTTGGATGTGGTCACCTCTTTTGATTCCTACACTCACCTCCCTTCATGTATTATTCTTTTTCCCTCCAACATTTTGAGAGAGAGGGGCCGACCACTTTAGAGAGAGAGAGATGTTCATTTGTATGAGGGAAAATTTATCATCTCATTCCATGCTTGAAAAATGAGAGCTCCATTCTTTTTCAAAGATCATTTTCTTCTCTCCTCCATCATCAAAGGCAACTTCATGAACCCCAAGAGACAATACATTCTACACTTCACCTACAGCACCCTTGGGCACGTCGACTCGCCAACTTTGTGCCCGAGTTGCCTCGGTCCAGCGGTGGGAGCCCGTAATAGAACCCGACGTTGTGGTGCCCGCTCCGACGAGAAGATGAAGACCGGAGGTTCCGCGAGGAGATCGGAGTAGAGGCAAAGACCGAAGGACACGGATCGCTCGGTATAGCATTCTATCCTTTCTCTTGATAGCTAGTTGTAGGTTAATGGTTACGATCCGGAATTTTCGGATGCGGTAGTGCCGGTTTAAAGTCAAGAAAAATTTTCGTTTCCGCTATTTGGCCTCGGATAGACGGCCGGGGCGCTACCGTAGTCCTACATGGTATCAGAGCCACGCCATTAACCTAGTCTAGCTTGCTCTAACGTGTTTACAAGTTTGATCGATCGAAATTTCCAAAAACCGTGTTTTCATTACATCAGCTTTCTGTCGAAATTTCTTTAGCTCAGAAAATTTTTCAGTACACTGCAGAAACACGTGCAGGGAATTATAAGCATTCTGTAAAAATTTGGTTGCGTGACGTCATCATCCCACTGCGGAACCGCGGCCAAACCCATGCTTGGGTCGCGGTTCCGTCGCCATTTTGACCCCTCTCTGCACCAAATTTCTACAGTGGCTTTCTATGATGAAATTGGGGATTTTGGTTTATACTGTTTGGGCCCAGATTTATTTGAGTACTGGGTATTTTGCTTGGGTCCCACTTCGGTAATCTTAGTCGATCGAAATTTTGAAACATGTTAGTTCACAGTATTTACATTATATCTGCGACCGTGAATGTCACTTGATCGGTAAATCCTGTCTAATTGCTATAGCCCTTTTAGACGGATTTGCGAACGTGACATTCACGTTGATGTTCTGTGTTGTGCTGTGATGATTGCGGATCTGTCATGGTGGATAGCCTGGTTGCAATGGTAGTACAGTTTTTGTATTATGTACATTTGATATTGCGGGGCGAGCGTCAGACATGTAGACTGCCGTCACTGCCTGTTTGTATATTATTCTTTTGGGGCACGACCGGGCTGAGGTCGATGTACCTATTGTATATTTTACTTTCTGTACTAGGATTACCCCGCGGTGGGGTGCACGGATAGCCGGGTTCTAGAAGGCAACGGGCCCGCATCTCATGGCATTGAGACTGAGGGGGCTTCACTCTAGAATTGGCGGGCTATTCGCCGCACTCGTAGGGGGTACAGGTTGACCCAGGAGGGGTGCCCAAGTTACCGGATTCCGTGAAGTGCTGGGTGGTCCATTCACGTTGCTGAAGGGGGCTGCCTCGCGTCAGGTTTTGGCGGGTAACTTGCGGCGCTCGTAGGGGTCTAGGATTTCATTGCACAGGCTATCCACACGACCAGGGGAACGTCGGGTTCCAGCAGCGGCTCTGTGAAACCCGGGGCTTCCAGATATCTGTATTGTTCTGTGATGCTTATTACATTTCTGTGATGTTGCATTTTATCACGCCTTGAGCGAATATTATATATTGATATATATACTAGTAGATGTTGTTTATGTTTTGCATCCACGCTAGTCCAGTCCCCGCTCTGTCGTTAGTTAAGTAACCTAACGGGTGATGAAGGGAACCAGTGGCGAATGCGGATGGCGTATACGTACATCATATTTTCGTTCTTTATTGGTGTGATCAATTGATGGGACTGCGTTGATTCGGATCAATGCAAGCTAAACAAACCTATTCTGATGTTTTTGGAACATTTTTCAAAAAAAAGCTGTTATTCCAAGGGCGTTCTGTTTTGTTTTGCACAGTGGTATTCAGTTATGAATATCCAGCTCCTCAGTCGACGAGGCAAGGGCCGAGATCCCTTCACCAGGAGTGACCCCTTGGACAGAAGTTTGCGTCAGGGCAATAACTTCACTATAGTCGTTTACTTTTGCTTTGCATCGTGGTATTCAGTTGGAATATCCTGCACCTCATTCTCCGGGGAAAGAGCCGAGATCCCTTCACCGGGAGTGACCTCTTTAGCAAAGGTTTTCGCCACTATATTTTTTTAAAAAAGCTATCCGGTTCCTTCAACGATATCAAGTTCATTACGGTAAAAGGTTTTTCGCCAAAAACCATTCTTAGCCCTCCGTCATTTCAGATTAGTATTGCTTAGTATTCGCGCTACGTTTGTCGTTGCTATTCGCCGAGGCGTAGTGTGCGGTAGCTCTGTAATGCTTTCTGTCGCATGGATATGTGGATTGGTTAGGACGGTCGTACGGCTTTGTTGATTATTCGTCAAGGGTCGTGCGGGTGGGTTTAACGCAATCAAGATAATGACGGGTTGAACTTGACTAAGACCTTTTGATTTGTTGATTATTCGTCAAGGTCACTTGGGTCCAAGGGGCAAAAAATCACATCGGGAGTTTCTAAAGAAACTGAAACTTTCCAGATATGCGCATACCTTCTGGAGTGTGATAACATGAGCGGATTCCGTCACTTTATCATGCGATGATAGTTGGATCCCGATTCCCACTGATGAGTTGGTTTACTCCTCGGGTGATCCCGACTAATTCTTCTTTCAGGTTTGGGGAAGAATTTGACGTTACAGTGGGAGGTTTCCTGATTAGATAAAGTGATAACCATTCTGATCTAGGTTAGAGTGCACGCTGAGTGTTTCTTTTCTCTCTCTCTTTGGCAGTGACCATGACCCGACCCTTGATTATGACTCAGTGACCAAGATTAACCGAACCTTCTTAAACACTGGCTTTTGGATTGTCAGAGTTGCATACCTCATTGCCACTCCTACTTTTACCCTTTTTTCCAGGACACCCCGTATTACTACGAACGTCCACTTCCATTGCACAAAACCATCGTATGGTTATATACGAACTCGAAGGAATTTATTCGAGGATGGTTTTCGGTTCTGGAGAAAACGAATAGGACTATTCAGTTGTCTTTTCCTTTTACCTTCTCTCAAGTTGCGGGTACTCCTTGGTTTAGGAGATAGTACACCTGTTACGCAAATTGGATAGTCTTCTTCCAAACCTTAGGCTGGTGCCGAACGGTGGGGAATGAAGAAAACCAATTAGCATAACGATGGTGTACAGAAGGTATTAAGTAAAGACATATCAAGGGATTAGTAAGAGGGCAAAGTAAACTGCGACTGCTATTCACGACCAAACCAAGTATTTCATTACCACTCCCACTTCACCTTTGTATTTCTCCAGGACACTCCGTATCACTACGAAGATCCACAGTTTATTGGATACTCCATCGTATGGTTATTTACGAACTCGAAAGGAACTTGTTCCAGTTCGGGGATGGATTCTGTTTCAGGAGAAATATGAATAAGGTTTATTCAGTTGTCTTTTATCTTCACCTTCTCTCGCATTGCGAGTGCTCCTAGGATTAGGACAGTACACCCATTATGCTTATTGGATAGTCTTCTTCCAAACCATAGGCTGGTGCCGAACGGTAGGGAAGGAAGAAAACCATTTATCCTAAGAGGGTGTACAGAAGGTAATGACTAAATACATATAAAGGGATTTGGAGAGATGGCAAAGAATTATACGGTTACAGTTGTGAATCTGGATAATGGAAGAGGCATTACTAGGAATACCAGGATACCCCTACGAAACATTTCAATGTTTCAGTTTCACTGTGTACTGTTAAAAGAAAACTGATTTTCCAATTAGACACTTACTCCAGGGTATGTATTTACCAGGTATGATTCTCACATCTGTATGGTTTTACAGATGATGAGTGGGAGTAAGTTATTGGGAATTAGGTGATTGTCCTCATTATATCGGAATTCGTTGTAATTGGTGATATTTGAGGAAGTCACCTGGGCTGTTTGCCGGATGGAAAATATTTGGTTTTGAATATCCGTTGTTATGCACCAATTTCAAATTGATATATCTGTACGTCTATTTTCATAGAGTGAGATATACCTTTTTGAGATTATGTCCATGACATTTACCTATATCAGTGGATGGTTAGGTAAGGAGCATTAAACAGCGGTGTAATTCTTCTTAACCATAAGTACAGTTTTCAACCTACGACACACAGGGAATGAGTTATTAGACTCAGGGGACTTATACAGAGTATTGTATATTATCCAGTGTCTATCAGGACAGAGGGGTTAGTACTCGCACTATATTCTGTTTACTTATGACTTCTCTAGTTCTTAGACAAGTGTTTCGTAGAAACACAAGGTCCAAGTTTTGAGAAGTTATAGGTATATGAATAAAGTAGAGAACCAGGAGTTGCAAGTATCGGGATTCTTCAAGGTGATCGAAGATGTAGATACTTGTGTGTGGTATTCAGTTAATAGTAATGATTAAGAGAACTTGCTTCTCTTTCAGGTTACTCATAATTGGAAGCATTCCTAAGTTGAGTAATGCTGATCGGCCTCCTTCCATTTAGTTGACATACACTGGAGACAGCTGCATGATTTGAATCTAGTTCAATTAAATCAGTGCCTCTGTTTCGGTATTGGATATAGAACAGTTCATATCTTAATGATGTTAAGGTACGGGGAGTTGTCCGGCTTATGCTTAAAACCAGACTCTGGATAACTCAAGGCACGTTTCCGTAATGGCTGTTTGTGGGTTGACCCAGGCTATGACGAGGGTTGACTTTCTACCATCTGGAAGATCAATAGTGATATTGTTCTTGACTCGCCACAGTTTTAATAAAAATGGATTTTTTCAGAAAACAGTAGTGCGAGTATAGTAGAACTGGAAGTGATTCCAGAACCGCTAACGATTAATGAAAATTTGATAAGAACCTAAAGATTCAATCTGGTTTGACATTCCATTGGCCACTCCGCAGATAAAGGGGTAACCTCAGGCACCCGAGAGATACTTCGGTATGCTCAAGGACGGTGGCAGGGAGGTTCTTGTTTACCCAGACTTGCCATTGTTGTTGTTCCAGACTGTGAGACCTGGCAGGAGGATGAGTATAGTGTCGTTCTAAACGGGCTTTAGAAGCGTACGTGTATATGACTCTGCCAGAGGGTTGTCGTAGACATTGGGAGCAGCGGAAGCATGGTGGACAAGTGGCTTATGTCTATTTATAGACTAAAGCAGATATAGCGGAGATAGATCATCTATTTCTGATGTGACAGTCATAGGTTTGACTTCATCAGAATAGGGGATGGATCTGTTAAGAAGGTAGTAGGGTGTGATGTCCTGGTATTTGGATGACATACACAGAAGGAAGTGAAATTCCTATACTATGGTCGGTTAAACTTTGGTTGTCACACAGTGGTTTCCACACATAGGAATTGGATATTATATCAGACATTCTGGTTACTAGATCTATAGTTTTAGATCTAGATTTGGATAGTTTCCCAATCTGGGTACTTAGACAGCATTCTAAAGGTATTTAGAATGGACGACTCCAGGCATGGTAGTGTACCTGCAGGTGATGGAGTCACCCTCTCTAAAGGTGTCTTACAGACTAAAGGGGAGAGGGATGTGCATGGTTGGCAGATCACTTGCTTAGGCAATTGAGTCAATCATGAGATGTCGAGTACCACACCAGATGTTGTTCTTGCTCGAGATGCAGTAAGTTGATATTTATCCAATCCTGGAGAAACATTCGGAAGCAGTTTTAGAACATAAGTGTATGTTCTAGGGATATGATAACGGCATCCTCCTTCGGGAGACAGTTATCATTCCAGGCTTCCAAGATGACCTGGATGGCAGAGTGGCCGTCAGAGTTATAGTTTTTCCTCTAACGAGGGGCAGTAGTTTGGACAGGAGGTCCAAGAGGATACTGAGGGAGGCATGGCGCAGGATACTGATTGGTTTCAGTTGACGATACAGTCTAAGAAGTCTGGATTTAGAGTTCATTTATGAGCTAGATCCCATCAGATATCCAGACATATTCTAAGACAGGTATTGCTCATTTCGGGAGATGGGTTTCTCCGCTAACTTGAGATAAAGAGAGACATAGAAAGAAACATCAAAGAGGATCCACTCACTGAGGCTATTCCTCGAATGCAATAGTTTCGCAAACGAGCTTTGTGAGACTGACTAGTAGAGGAATTGGGTGTTCGGTATCACACGGGCTGTGAGTATGCGACATCGCAATAATTAGCCTTGAGTGCAAGTGGGAGATTGTTGGAGATAGTGCCCTCAGAGTCAATTATTGGATCACAGGCACGTGATTGCAATGATTGAGGGAGGACCTATACCGGTAGGACATTCTTACTCAAGATGATAGTATGCTATCTGGTTTATCTTTATCATCATGTACTGCTTTAGGTGACCTTACAAGTCACTATTGCACGATGATAGAGCCCTTTGGATTCTTTCTTGATGACCAGCAGTATGATGGCGATCATATACGTGGGAGCTGGGGTCTATAAGCACATCCTTAAAAGGTCCCTAGTCGTAGGAGTTTCGAGACAGGGCATCGACACTCCAGAGTAGACTAGTGTATACAGTCGAGACCCCGACGAGGGGCGGTGGCCGGTCTCACAAGCCGCTGGTGTCAGTTGGTTCACCTAAGATGTATACAGGTGCTCATTGGGTTATGAGTACACCGGACAGGACTCGCCGGGAATATGCTAGTTGGTATTATACCTGACGTCAGATAGCAGTTCCTTGGTGACATGTGTACAGGTTAGTTCATCGGCCTGAGATCGTCATTTGTCTCGTGTGAGTTCCCATTGTACTTTGATTACTACGTTACCACGGCTCAAAGGAGTCGTGCAAACAGGTTTTAGTTGGGTACAGTCCCGAGCCAAATGGAGTCAGTGAGCGGATCGTCAGGGGTTCGTCTCTCCCGGTATTGGGGGTGAGGTCGCACTGTGTCTAGGAGAGCCATTACACAAAGCCCTCGGCCGAGGCAGGAGATTTACTGGTAGGTATTCCAGTAGTATCTCAGGGTGTTCTGGGCTACACTCCGATACGACTTGTACCGCTTTTGGGGGTCTGACTTTTACCAACCCTCTAGTCCCGCCATGCGATGCTCATAGACGAACGGACCGGACTGTACGGATATTGTCACTGACAGGCTCAGTAGGGTGTCAGGATGAGTTCGCTCATCGACGTCCCTTTTGGTCAACACCTGGTAGCCCGTTACGTATGGCTAATACCTCTGACGTGCTAGTGGTTAAATCCACAGCCAAAGTGTTGACGAGTCTTTAGAGTCCCCCACAGACCGTTTACTCAAGTTTCGGGCGAAACGCTGTAGAGGCCGTATGGAGATATGGCAGGGTTCGATCAGATACATGCGGTATTGCACGGATCGTGATCGGACGGATTTTACTAGCGGGCTTTGGTTTAAGCCGGATCCTACTATTAGACAGTGTAGATTTTGTCTCTTTGCATTTGTATTCAGTGGGAATACAAATGTGGGTATGTATATATAGTCGCGGGGTTTTCCTGTAATTTTTTACGGGATTAGTTTTCTGAATTTACCAGTTTGCATTCCGTTCCGGCCAGTTTTACTTTGTTCCTTCACGGCCGGATTTTTCTGATGGAGGGGCTAATTTGCAAGTTTGCAAATTAGCATTTGTGGAAGGGTTTCTTGCATTTTAGCGATTATGATGGTTTAAGCATCTTTGCTTTTTCTTGTGATCATTTCTTGCATTAATGAGATAAGAATGGATTAGAAATTGATATGACTTTGTTATTATCACTTTTGGATGTGGTCACCTCTTTTGATTCCTATACTCACCTCCCTTCATGTATTATTCTTTTTCCTTCCACCATTTTGAGAGAGAAGGGCCGGCCACTTTGGAGAGAGAGAGAGAGGTTCATTTGTATGAGGGAAAATCTATCATCTCATTCCATGCTTGAAAAATGAGAGCTCCATTCTTTTTCAAAGATCATTTTCTTCTCTCCTCCATCATCAAAGGCAACTTCATGACCCCCAAGAGACAATACATTCTACACTTCACCTACAGCACCCTTGGGCACGTCGACTCGCCAACTTCGTGCCCGAGTTGCCTCGGTCCAGAGGTGGGAGCCCGTAATAGAACCTGGCGTTGTGGTGCCCGCTCCGACGAGAAGATGAAGACCGGAGGTTCCGTGAGGAGATCGGAGTAGAGGCAAAGACCGAAGGACACGGATCGCTCGGTATAGAATTCTATCCCTTCTCTTGATTGCTAGTTGTAGGTTAATGGTTACGATCCGGGGTTTTAGGATGCGGTAGTGCCGGTTTAAAGTCAAGAAAAAGTTTCGTTTCCGCTATTTGGCCTCGGATAGACGGCCGGGGCGCTGCCGTAGTCCTACAGACCTAATGACTTTTTAAGGGCTCTATAAATTCCTTTTCACTGAGAACAACTCCTGAAGTCAAGGAAGTCCATTTCTGAGAAGTGGTGATCTCATCTCGTCTTGCTTGCTGGGAGAGAGGAAGCTTCCGGTGCGGGACGCTCGCTGAGTCCGTGCCTAACTTCCTGACTTATGTCACTGGAACTTCTCCGATCGATCATATTCCATCCTCAACCTCGCTCCTTCGAAGCTGGACTTGTCTCTCTCTCTCTCTCGTCTCGGCTTCTTCAACTACTCTTTCCTTGCTTGTTGACTCACACAAGTCAGTAAGTGTTCACCCCCAACGGTCAATGCCGACATTCTTTCATTCATTGTAAAGTTTGTAATTGATGTAATATTATTTTATGGCCGCACATCCGGGATGAGGTTGTAGAGGCCATTGTATATTACTTCTTTTTACTGTTTTTGCTCCTAGGATAGACCCAAGGTAGGGTGCACAAACTACCGGGTATCTCGAAGTGCCGAGTGGCCTACTCACGTTGTTGAGGGAGGTTGCTTCGCTTCGGGTACTTGGCGGGTAGTTTGCCGCACTCGTAGGGGTCTAGGGTGGGGTTTGGCTATTCATCGCGACCGTGTGATCCGTCTTTCGTTGCGAACGAAACGCGGATTCCTAGTATATCCAAAGTGTTCATCTGTGATCTGGAATGGCTATCATTGCATCTGACGAATGTATATATATCTATATATGCTATCTATTTAGGCGTTGCTTATGTTTTGCATCCGCGCTAGTCCAGCCCCCGCTCTGTCGTTAGTTAAGTAACCTAACGGGTGATGACGGGACCCCGTGGCGAATGCGGATGGAATAAGCGTACGTCATATTTTCGTTGTTTTCTGCAATGGTTGGATTAAATGTTGGGACGCATTAAAATTAATGCAAGAAAATAAACCAAAGTAAAGTCGTTGGAACAATTTCAAAACCACTCGGTTTCTTTTCAAAACAGAAATTTTTTAAATGCGGAGCTTATACCACTCCATTTAAAAGCTATCAAGGTTCCTTCGATTATATCAAGTTCACTACGTTCACGGTTTCGCCAAAACCATTCGTAGCCCTCCGTCATTTCGTATAAATATTCAATAGTATTCAAGCTATGTTTGTTGACCTTCGTCAAGGCATATTGATTGGTAGCTGTTGGGTGTTCATATGTAGCATAGATAGATGCGTTGGTTTGGGACAGTCATATTACCTTGTTGACCTTCGTCAAGGGTATATACGGGTGGGTTCAAATTAACCTGGACAATGACGGGTAGAACTTGACAAGTGACTTATGATTTGTTGACCTTCGTCAAGGTCATAAGAGCATGGGGCAAAAATCCACATCGGGGGTTTCTAAAGAAACTGAAACTTGCTAGTGCTGCATACCATTTTGAGTGTGATGATTCTGGTAGGATTCCTTCAGTTTTATCGCACGATGATATTTGGATCCCAATCCAACTATGAGTATATACTACTCCTCGGGAACTTTCTCACTTAACGATCAATGCTATAAACCAAGTAGGTGTCTAGAAAGGTGTTAGCGGGGCTACGCCCACAGGGAAAAGAGGTTACTTAATTAAGGAACTTTGCGAAAGCGTTGGAAAACCTCCCTCGAAGTACCGACACTGGCCTGGCTGAACGGTTAAGCAAGTATTGTACGGTGAGATTGATCCCGACTAATTCTTCCTTTATGGTTTGAGGAGGGATTTGAGAGACAGTGGGAGCCATCCTGTTTAGATAAATTAAAAACCAATCTAAACTTGCAAGAGCATCATGCTAAGTGTTTTCTTCTCTCTCTCTTAATTGCAGCGACCCAGTGACCAGACATAGGTTACATCTAGATAATAAAATGACTGAATCTGACTGTTATGAATGGCAAAGGTCTGTCCAGATGTCCATTTCCCATGACAAGCTGGGACACCTCTTGACTGATCCAACCCCTGCCGTCTCAGGTCCAGTTTCCCCTGTCACGGATATTCATATCCGCAAGACATCGGAAAAAGACTGTGCGAAAGCCAAGTGCCTCGTGTTAGCCTCAGTTGATAGTGCATACCAGAGGCAGCACGAGAAAATGGACTTAGTTTCTATCTTCCTCCATAATAAAGATTTATATGGAGAGAATTCTCGTATCGCAAGATATGAGACCTCGAACGAATTGCTTCCAGCGAGGTTGGCTATCGGGTCATCTGTAGGGGGCAAAGTCCTTACAGAGACCAGCTATTTTAAGCTCACGGACCTGAAGACCACGTTGAAGAACGGGTCAGATGCTGACTTGATTCTACAATCTCTACCTTCTACACTAAAAGAAACCAGGGAAGTAAAAAGAAAAAAAAGGGCAGAAGTTTTGGGACTGGAAGTAGTAAAAGAGGGACGTTCCTATTGTTACAGGAATGAACATTGGCAGAAGGATTGCAGGGCTAGCATAGCCAGTAGCCAGGATTCAAAACATGTTGTGGCTTCGGCTTCGGGTGTGTTTGTGATAGAGAACTGTATGTCAGTTAACCCTACTTCCTAGGTATTGGATACCAGATCAGGATCTCATATCTGTAATTCGTTACAGGCTCTGAAAAACCGTAGGGTTATCAAGATAGGTGATATGACTCTCAGGGTTGCTAACAGAATGAGCATGTACGCTGAATCCGTAGGGGAATATCATCTTGGACTGACAACTGGGCAGATATTGATTCTGCATAACTGTTTTTATGTACCAGGTGCGACTTGTAATATCATATCTGTATCCTTACTTTCTAAGGAAGGATATGATTTTACTTTTGTGAGCGATGTGGTCCTCATCCACCTAAATCAAGTTCCGATTGGGTCAGTGTAACACCTTAGGATGTGTTAGTGACTAATTATATTTAAATAATGGGTTTTTAATAAGAAGTTTACCAAATTGGGTTTTAAATAATTTTCCTAATTTAATAAATATTTTTCTAAAATTTTCCTAGGCTTGCACACACATGTGCATGTAAACTAGGGTTTTTAAAAGAGTTAATACTTTGATTAGCAACCATGGTGGGTTTAATCATGGGGATTAAGTCTTTTGGGTTTTAATTGAGTTTAATTAGTTAATTAATAGTTGATTTAATTTGAATTTCCTTAGGGTGTTGACTTGGTGAGAGAGAGAGAGAGAGAGAGCATCATGGCTTGAGCCATGCTTGCAATTAATGAGGAGAGAGAGAGTGAGGGGTTGACATTGGGGTGATGATTTCCTCTCAATTGTTTTATTTTCTTTCTCTCAACCTCACTCTCTCACACACACACACACTTACCTCTTCAGCACCAGCAGAAGCAAGCAGCACAGCAGCAGCCAGAAGCAGCAACAGCAGCAACAGAGATCAGCAGCAGTAGCAGCAGTTAGCAGCAGCAACAGCCTCAACTTCGACAGCAGCCCCTTCCCTTAACTTCATCTTCTTCCTCCAGCTCCCTAGGGTCGATTGTGAGGTATATTTCCTAAACTTACTCCCTAGTTTACTTGTTTAGGGTAGTTTTGCTTCGGTTAGTGGTTTTTGGTGCGATTTAGTGCGATATGAGGCGTTTAGTGAGAACCTTGGCCAAGTGAGGTGTGTTTTGGTTTCAGTAGGTTGATAGAGTGTTGTTAAGGCCATTTCAACCCAGCTTAGCCCCCAATTGCACTAAATTACCACCGGATCCCTATTTGAAGCAATTCGTCATTTTAAAGAAAAATTTGAGTTTCTGGAAACTGCTATCGACCCGATGAGTTCAGTTTAATTTTGAGAATACTGCAGTGTAGTGGCTAGGTACTGATACCCCAGGTAGAACCCGACCCCCTTTCTTCATGTTGAGTCCGCCGGAATATTTGATCTGGCCGCAATTTGCGGCCAGATAGGTAGGGTTTGGGTTGGGGTTTGTTCCTATAGGTGTCTGTTGCAACCCTTAGACTCCTGGCATGTGCAATTTTGTTTGGTTCTTACTGCAGAAAAATCTGGGGCTTATTACCTGTTTTTCCGTATTTCTAAACCTTCGCGACACGCGTGATACGTGTGTGAGTTTGGGGTTTCTGCGTATCGCGACGCGTCAGGATAGTTTCAGGCGCGTGATCACACGTTTTAGCGTATCGCGCACACGCGCGATTGGTTTGGGACACGGGTTTCTAATGGGGCCATAATACCACGTTTTTGTGAAGTTAAGCTTATGCGTGATTTACGTTATGTGATTCTAGGTTCGCAGGCGAGTGAGACGGACGCTGCGAAGAAGGGCAAGCAAGTCGTCGGCTACACTTAGCGCGAGACTTCGGTGAGTAGATTTAACATCTACGGCGATATCGCCCGCATGGCGTTATGCGTCAGGGCTGATAAGACCTTATTATTGTATGTTGCATTTACCTCATGGACTGTCATTGCATATTGAATTCCCTGCTGTATGTATGCTTAGAATTGATAGAACACCGCACTATTACTAACGGTTCATGTTGCACGAGCACTAATCTGTATGCTACACACACACCGTTAGTAATTGCCATGACACACTCACTGTAGAACTGCCATGATTATATTGCTGTAGTTCATTTCATATAAGATTCGATATGACTTTCATGGAAATTGGGAGCCGCATGATATCTTTAAAAACGGAAACTAATTTTAAAAGCGGTTTTCCCTTATACCTATATCATGGATTGATGTACGTAGCACATCGCATTGGACTTACTTCTTGGTGTTGGATTTTCATGTGATTTCTGGTTTTGAGGACCGTGGCATTTTTTGAGAAAAGATGCACTATTTGAAAACCCGGTTCCTCGTGATATGATATTTTGGTGCGTCCACCATGCGTTTTCTCGGTGCTGAGACGTGTGCTTGAAACCCGATTCGAGGAGATGGATGATCCGTTTGCGGGTTCGTGGTCGACCCGGTATGGTTCCCCGGGGCAAGAAATGTTTTTCGTGGAGTAGACGATGAGCCTGGCAGGGTGGCGAGTACCTACCGGTGATTGGTTGGACCCGGCGGTTATCCGGAGGATACCGACCAGAGTCGAGAGATGGATGCGGGATGATCCGTACTGCCGGGGCCGAGGGCCGATACCGCAGACGGAACCCGTGGGCTGATCCGGACTGACGCAGCCCGATATATGAGGATTTACGTGTTGATGCTGGACACGAGTATTTTATGATGTTTTGGGTGCCGATGTTGGGCACTCGTGATTTCTCAGAGATTTTCAGGATTTGAGGGCCGATGGGTGTGCCGGCGCCTGAGTTATTTTGGATTTGGGTGCAGTTGTGGGCACCGATTGTTTTCCACGTTGATATTCCGTGTAGATGTTGTTTATCCCATGCTCAGCATTGATTACCATATATCTCATCCTGTAGTTATTTTACCTGACAGAGCATCTGCATGATTATTGCACATACTGCTTATCACGCATTGATATCATCTGCTGGCATTTGTTAGAGTAGCGCAGTACGTGCATGCTCGCGATTACCTTTATATGTTATCTCTATTCACGAGTTGGCAACTCACCCCCGTTGTGCCACAGTATTTGCAGGTTGCCCTCAGCATAGTCGCGGCAGGCTGTCTTTTGCATCTTTTGGCTACAAATACCACTACAGTTGCGGCGAGAGCTGTTTTGCATTTAGGTGGGTTGTGGTATCTGATTACTTTTATTATATCCCTTTTTGTATCTAGTACTCTCCATCTACCATTTATGTACTGGACTTAGATATTGTGTGAGGACGATGATGTATATTTTGTATTCTGGTGTCGAGCTCGTAGGAGCCGACTGTTTTTATATGCAGTTTATATTCTGTGATGTCTACTTATTGCTTATTCTTCGCTACGGCATCGTATATTACTTTTGTGAAGATTGTTTCCGCCGTAGGGCGTGATTGCTCCCGTTTGGGGATGTTTCATTTCATTATATTTCATTTTCACTTATATCCTGTTTTGTACCCGGTCTCGGGGCTACTTTTACAAAGGAAATGCTGCCAAAATTATTTAAATGATTAAGTAGCTTAAAAGGAACTTATAGAATTATTTAAGGTTTTCTAAATGCTTTAACTAAATGTTTTCAACACTCACTATTTTAAATGGTTTTGATTTCTGGGTTCGGTTTACTTAGTCGCGTTACGCCTGTAGACGTAGCGTGGTTAAGTGCCGGTCATGAGTCGAAATACTCGGGTCGTGACAAAGTTGGTATCAGAGCGTAGGTTTTACCTTTCGGAGTGTAGGATGACCTTGGTATGATAGAGTAGGTAGCCGAAGCAGAGTGGCGTAGCGTGTGTATGTTCCGCGGCATACTCACGACACGGTACTCCGCCAAGGCGACCTTAGGACTTATTGGTTTAAATTCCTTCTTGAGTATATACATTCTTGTGATTCGATTTCCGTGTTCTTATCGAATCCTAATTTTCTTTCAGCCATTATGCCGGCAAAGACTACGAGGGCGCAGAGAGCGGCCGCGAGGGCCGAGATTCGAGTTGACTCGTCCGAGACAAGGACTGATCCGGGCAGTACACCGGTTGTACCCGAGCAGGCTGTTCCTGCCGTGACAGATCAGATCGCCACGCTAGGGGCTGGTATGCAGGAGATGCGCCAGACGGTGGGATCCAGCATGCAGGAGATGCGCCAGATGATAGGATCGCTAGTTGAGACGCTTCGAGCGCAGCGACCAGAGGTAGCTCCACCCGTTCCAGAGACCGCGATGGTACCTATCGCACAGCCAGTTGCCCCTGCAGCCACGGAGGTGATTACAGTATCGCTATCAGAGTTCATGAGGCTGAAGCCTCCGGTCTTCACAGGCACCGATACAGCCGAGGACCCACAGTCTTTCATCGACAGGATGGCCTGGATATGTCGTTCCCTCATATGCGCAGATACGAGATGGGTTGAGTTCGCGAGCTTTCGCCTGGAAGGTCTTGCGCAGAAGTGGTGTGATTCAGTTGAGAAAGGCAGAGTAGTAGGTCTTCCTCCTATGACCTGGACGGAGTTCGTGACAGTATTTCTAGCCTGTTTCCTTCCTCAGAGTGTTAGGGATGCCCGAGCACGCAGATTTGTGTCCTTGCGCCAGACGTCAGGGATGACAGTGGCAGAGTATGACGTGCTGTTTACAGAGCTAGCAGTCTATGCCCCATATTTAGTGGCTACCGAGGAGTTGCGAGTCAAGAGATTTGTTCGAGGCTTGCTTACACTACTGTTCCTCGCGATCAGCGCACAGCACTACGAGACCTATGCAGCAGCTGTAGACGCAGCCCTAGTAGTCGAGGAGCACCTTGCTGAGACTTCGGTAGTTCCAGAGCCGAAGAGAGTTCGTACCAGTATATCCGCACGGAGGCAGTCATTCAGACGTCGCGACAGGTATCGTTCTGGTACGAGGAGTAGCAGAGATTCGGGACGAGGCCAGATGTTTAGTTCGTATCCCCAGAAGAGTCAGCAGTTGCCGCGGGGTTGCTTTAGGTGCGGCAGTCTACTTCACCTCGTTAGAGATTGTCCTGAGATACACCAGAGGGAGGCGACAGCACCGCACGTTACCTTACCACCTTCACCACCCCAGAGGGCGTTGCCTGTTGTACCTACCGTTGCTCCACGCCAGACTCATACACAGAGAGGTCGGGGGCATGGAGGAGTTACTCAGAGAGGAAAGGATGACCGAGGCAGAGGGCAGTCAGTCGCAGGTGGTGGACAGGCGCGGGCTTTTGCTTTGACGCATCAGGACGCGCAGGCGTCTAATGCGGTGGTTTCAGGTATCCTTCCAGTATGTTCAGTTGATGCACACGTATTGTTCGATCCCGGATCCACGCACTCGTATATATCCACACACTTCGTGCCGAGTTTGGGTAGAGAGTCCGGTTTGCTTGATCAGCCGCTTGTTGTGCCCACTCCTATGGGAGAGTCGTTTGTTGCTAGGCACGTGTTCCGATCCTGTACCGTCTGTATTGGCAAGAGGGAGTTGCCTATCGACTTGATCCTTCTTGAGATGTTGGACTTTGACGTTCTTTTGGGCATGGATTGGTTAGCCACGTGCTACGCTTCTGTGGACTTCCGTGAGAAGACAGTTAGATTCTGCTTTCCCGGCGAGTCAGTGTTTGTTGTGTTGGGGGACCGTGGTGCCGCCCCTCACAGTGTGATTTCGTCTTTTCGTGCTGGACAGCTTTTGAGGAAGGGATGTCAGGGATTTCTCGCTTATGTTTGCGATGCCAGTGCTACACAGGTTCCATTGGATCGGGTTCCGGTTGTTAGCGAGTTCCCTGATGTGTTCCCTGATGAGCTTCCTGGGCTACCGCCCGAGTGCGACATTTCTTTCCGTATTGATTTGGTTCCAGGCACGGGGCCTATTTCAATACCGCCTTATCGGATGGCCCCGGCGGAACTTAGAGAATTGAAGGGTCAGTTGCAAGATTTGCTGGATAAGGGACTTATTCGACCCAGTGTTTCTCCTTGGGGTGCTCCAGTCCTGTTCGTCAAGAAGAAGGACGGCAGTTTGCGTCTGTGTATCGACTACCGCCAGCTGAACAGGGTGACAGTGCGAAACAGGTATCCTTTGCCGCGCATCGACGATTTGTTCGACCAGCTTCAGGGGGCAGGGTACTTTTCGAGGATCGATTTACGATCAGGCTATCATCAGCTGCGGGTTCGACAGGAGGACATTCCCAGGACAGTTTTCCGTACGCGCTACGGCCATTATGAGTTTTTGGTGATGTCGTTCGGACTCACCAAGGCGCCAGCAACATTCATAGACTTGATGAACCGTATTTTCCGGCCATATTTGGATCTGTTCATTATAGTGTTCATTGACGATATCTTGGTGTATTCCCGGAGTAGTGAGGAGTACGAGTAGCACCTGCGGATTACACTGCAGACTTTGAGGGAACACCAGCTTTATGCGAAATTCTCCAAGTGTGCTTTTTGGCTGGACATCCTAGACTTCTTAGGGCATGTGATCTCACGAGACGGTATATGTGTAGACCCGAGGAAGATCAAGACCGTTCAGCGTTGGCCCAGACCCACATCGGTTACGGAGATTTGCAGCTTTTTGGGGTTGGCCGGTTACTGCAGGCGATTTGTGCAGGACTTCTCCAGTATTGCTACCCCTTTGACCGGGTTGACCCGGAAGGGAGTCCATTTCGATTGGACGGAGGAGTGCGAGCACATTTTTCAGCAGTTACGGACTCAGCTGACGACGGCACCGGTGTTATCTTTACCTTCAGGCTCAGGCGGGTTTGTGGTCTATTGTGATGCCTCTCGAGTGGGGCTAGGGTGCATTTTGATGCAGCATGACAGGGTGGTCGCGTATGCTTCGCGACAATTGAAGAAACATGAACAGAACTACCCCACTCATGATTTGGAGATGGCTGCAGTGGTCTTTGCACTTAAGATCTGGCGACATTACCTATACGGCGAGTCATGCCAGATATTCACTGATCACAAGAGTTTAAAGTATATATTTCAGCAGCGGGACCAGAACCTTAGACAGCGCCGATGGATGGAGTTAGTGAAGGATTACGACTGCGAGATTTTGTATCACCCGGGCAAGGCAAATGTGGTGGCGGATGCTTTGAGCAGGAGGCCTAGGGGTAGTCTATCATGTCTGAGCGCAGTACAGGGACAGTCGTCGGCAGATTGGCAGATATTATGCGACAACCGAGTACAGTTCGAGTTCACTCCGATTGGAGGACAGATCGCGCATGTTCGTGCACGCCCACAGTTACTTGACCGCATACATGAGGCACAGCGCAGTGATGACCGATGTTCGGAGATCATGGCACAGATTGGACAGGGCAGATTTTCCGAGTTCGTGATCGATGATCAGGGGGTACTACGATTTGGAGTTAGACTGTGCGTACCAGATGCTGAGGGACTGCGGCGCAAGATTCTTGAGGAGGCACATCGATCGGTGTACAACATCCATCCCGGTTCCACCAAGATGTATCATGATATGAGAGATGTTTATTGGTGGGACGGAATGAAGAGGGAGATCGCAGATTTCGTGTCGAGATGCCTGACTTGTCAGCAAGTCAAGGCTGAGCACCAGAGGCCCGCGGGAGAGCTACAGCCGTTACCCATTCCGGAGTGGAAATGGGAGCAGATTTCGATGGATTTCGTTGTGGGTCTACCCAGGACTAGTAGAGGGTATGACTCCATCTGGGTGATCGTGGATCGTTTGACAAAGGCGACTCACTTCCTACCAGTAAAGACGACTTTCGGATTTACTCAGTATGCCCAGATCTACATTGACGAGATTGTGCGACTACACGGAGTCCCGACATGTATTGTGTCCGACAGAGGCACCCAGTTTACCAACCGATTATGGCAGAGGCTTCAGGAGGCTTTGGGCACTCGCTTGAGTTTCAGTACAGCATTTCATCCGCAGACCGACGGACAGTCAGAGCGGACGATTCAGACTCTCGGGGACATGCTCGGAGCGTGTGTATTAGATTTCGGAGGTAGCTGGGATCATCACTTACCCTTAGTAGAGTTCTCCTACAATAACAGCTACCAGGAGACCATTCAGATGGCACCGTTTGAGGCTCTCTATGGGAGGAGATGAAGATCGCCCGCCTGTTGGACAGAGCTCAGTGAGGGCAGTATCTTAGGGCCACAGATTGTTGAGGAGACGACCGCGAAGATCCAGTTGATTCGCGATAGGATGAGAGCAGCGCAGAGTAGGCAGAGATCTTTTGCGGACCGTCGACGGCGCAGACTTGAGTTTTCTGTTGGTGATCATGTTTTCTTGAGGGTCTCTCCTATGAAAGGTGTGATGAGGTTTGGAAAGAAGGGGAAGCTCAGTCCCAGATATGTGGGCCCCTTCGAGATCCTCGAGCGTGTTGGTGCAGTAGCATACCGATTAGCCCTTCCGCCCAGTTTTCCAGATGTGCACCCTGTATTTCACGTTTCGATGCTCCGTAGATATCTTCATGATCCTTCGCATGCGATTCAGCACCCGACGATCCAGCTTGAGCGCGACCTTTCCTATGCAGAACAGCCGGTGATGATCTTGGATCGACAAGTGAAAAAATTGAAATCGAAGGACATCCCATCAGTTAAGGTACTTTGGCGGGGTCAGAACCGTGAGGAGGTCACTTGGGAGACCGAAAGCGAAATGATGAAGACGTATCCTCATCTTTTCAAAGGTACGTGTAGTTAAATTTTGAAATTCGGGGACGAATTTCTTTAAGGGGGAGAGATTGTAACACCTTAGGATGTGTTAGTGACTAATTATATTTAAATAATGGGTTTTTAATAAGAAGTTTACCAAATTGGGTTTTAAATATTTTTCCTAATTTAATAAATATTTTTCTAAAATTTTCCTAGGCTTGCACACACATGTGCATGTAAACTAGGGTTTTTAAAAGAGTTAATACTTTGATTAGCAACCATGGTGGGTTTAATCATGGGGATTAAGTCTTTTGGGTTTTAATTGAGTTTAATTAGTTAATTAATAGTTGATTTAATTTGAATTTCCTTAGGGTGTTGACTTGGTGAGAGAGAGAGAGAGAGAGTGCATCATGGCTTGAACCATGCTTGCAATTAATGAGGAGATAGAGAGTGAGGGGTTGACATTGGGGTGATGATTTCCTCTCAATTGTTTTATTTTCTTTCTCTCAACCTCACTCTCTCACACACACACACACTTACCTCTTCAGCACCAGCAGAAGCAAGCAGCACAGCAGCAGCCAGAAGCAGCAACAGCAGCAACAGAGATCAGCAGCAGTAGCAGCAGTTAGCAGCAGCAACAGCCTCAACTTCGACAGCAGCCCCTTCCCTTAACTTCATCTTCTTCCTCCAGCTCCCTAGGGTCGATTGTGAGGTATATTTCCTAAACTTACTCCCTAGTTTACTTGTTTAGGGTAGTTTTGCTTCGGTTAGTGGTTTTTGGTGCGATTTAGTGCGATATGAGGCGTTTAGTGAGAACCTTGGCCAAGTGAGGTGTGTTTTGGTTTCAGTAGGTTGATAGAGTGTTGTTAAGGCTATTTCAACCCAGCTTACCCCCAATTGCACTAAATTACCACCAGATCCCTATTTGAAGCAATTCGTCGTTTTAAAGCAAAATTTGAGTTTCTGGAAACTGCTATCGACCCGATGAGTTCAGTTTAATTTTGAGAATACTGCAGTGTAGTGGCTAGGTACTGATACCCCAGGTAGAACCTGACCCCCCTTTCTTCATGTTGAGGCCGCCGGAATATTTGATCTGGCCGCAATTTGCGGCCAGATAGGTAGGGTTTGGGTTGGGGTTTGTTCCTATAGGTGTATGTTGCAACCCTTAGACTCCTGGCATGTGCAATTTTGTTTAGTTCTTACTGCAGAAAAATCTGGGGCTTATTACCTGTTTTTCCGTATTTCTAAACCTTCGCGACACGCGTGATATATGTGTGAGTTTGGGGTTTCTGCGTATCGCGACGCGTCAGGGTAGTTTCAGGCGCGTGATCACACGTTTTAGCGTATCGCGCACACGCGCGATTGGTTTGCGACACGGGTTTCTAGTGGGACCATAATACCACGTTTTTGTGAAGTTAAGCTTATGTGTGATTTACGTTATGTGATTCTAGGTTCGCAGGCGAGTGAGACGGACGCTGCGAAGAAGGGCAAGCAAGTCGTCGGCTACACTTAGCGCGAGACTTCGGTGAGTAGATTTAACATCTACGGGGATATCGCCCGCATGGCATTATGCGTCCGAGCTGATAGGACCTTATTATTGTATGTTGCATTTACCTCATGGACTGTCATTGCATATTGAATTCCCTGCTGTATGTATGCTTAGAATTGATAGAACACCACACTATTACTAACGGTTCATGTTGCACGAGCACTAATCTGCATGCTACACACACACCGTTAGTAATTGCCATGACACACTCACTGTAGAACTGCCATGATTATATTGCTGTAGTTCATTTCATATATGATTCGATATGACTTTCATGGAAATTGGGAGCCGCATGATATCTTTAAAAACGGAAACTAATTTTAAAAGCTGTTTTCCCTTATACCTATATCATGGATTGATGTACGTAGCACATCGCATTGGACTTACTTCTTGGTGTTGGATTTTCATGTGATTTCTGGTTTTGAGGACCGTGGCATTTTTTGAGAAAAGATGCACTATTTGAAAACCCGGTTCCTCTTGTTATGATATTTTGGTGCGTCCACCACGCGTTTTCTCGGTGCTGAGACGTGTGCTTGAAACCCGATTCGAGGAGATGGATGATCCGTTTGCGGGTTCGTAGTGGACCCGGTATGGTTCCCCGGGGCGAGAAATGTTTTTCGTGGAGTAGACGATGAGCCTGGCACGGTGGCGAGTACCTACCGGTGATTGGTTGGACCTGGCGGTTATCCGGAGGATACCGACCAGAGTCGAGAGATGGATGCGGGATGATCCGTACTGCCGGGGCCGAGGGCCGATACCGCAGACGGATCCCGTGGGCTGATCCGGACTGACGGAGCCTGATATATGAGGATTTACGTGTCGATGCGGGACACGAGTATTTTATGATGTTTTGGGTGCCGATGTTGGGTACTCGTGATTTCTCAGAGATTTACAGGATTTGAGGGCCGATGGGTGTGCCGGCGCCTGAGTTATTTAGGATTTGGGTGCAGTTGTGGGCACCGATTGATTCCACGTTGATATTCCGTGTAGATGTTGTTTATCCCATGCTCAGCATTGATTACCATATATCTCATCCTGTAGTTATTTTACCTGACAGAGCATCTGCATGATTATTGCACATACTGCTTATCACGCATTGATATCATCTGCTGGCATTTGTTAGAGTAGCGCAGTACGTGCATGCTCGCGATTACCTTTATATGTTATCTCTATTCACGAGTTGGCAACTCACCCCCGTTGTGCCACAGTATTTGCAGGTTGCCCTCAGCATAGTCGCGGCAGGCTGTCTTTTGCATCTTTTGGCTACAGATACCACTACAGTTGCGGCGAGAGCTGTTTTGCATTTAGGTGGGTTATGGTATCTGATTACTTTTATTGTATCCCTTTTTGTATCTAGTACTCTCCATCTACCATTTATGTACTGGACTTAGATATTGTGTGAGGACGATGATGTATATTTTGTATTCTGGTGTCGAGCTCGTAGGAGCCGACTGTTTTTATATGCAGTTTATATTCTGTGATGTCTACTTATTGCTTATTCTTCGCTACGGCGTCGTATATTACTTTTGTGATGATGGTTTCTGCCGTTGGGCGTGATTGCTCCCGTTTGGGGATGTTTCATTTCATTATATTTCATTTTCACTTATATCCTGTTTTGTACCCGGTCTCTGGGCTACTTTTACAAAGGAAATGCTGCCAAAATTATTTAAATGATTAAGTAGCTTAAAAGGAACTTATAGAATTATTTAAGGTTTTCTAAATGCTTTAACTAAATGTTTTTAACACTCACTATTTTAAATGGTTTTGATTTCTGGGTTCGGCTTACTTAGTCGCGTTACGCCTATAGACGTAGCGTGGTTAAGTGCCGGTCACGAGTCGAAATACTCGGGTCGTGACAGTCAGGTACATTAGAAAACATAATATACGTATTAAATCAAGCTCAGATTTTCAGTGTCCAGAACACACTTAAATGAAAGTCTCCGGAAACAAATTAGGCTTTCTTATGGCATTATAGACTGGGTCACATTAATGAGACATGGTTAACAAAGTTACATAAAGAGGGATACTTGAATCCGTTCGAGTATCAGTCTTATGCCACTTGTGAATCTTGTCTCATGGGAAAGATGACAAAGACTCCGTTCACTGGACACGGAGAAAGAGCGAGCGAGCTCTTGGGACTCATACACAGTGATGTGTGTGGTCCAATGTCTACACATGCGCGAAGTGGTTATTCATACTTCATTACTTTCACAGATAATTTCTCTAGGTATGGACATGTCTTCCTAATGAAGCATAAATCCGAGGCCTTTGAGAAATTTCGGGAATACAAGAATGAAGTTGAAAAACAAACAGGCAAAAGTATTAAGACTTTAAGATCTGATCGAGGTGGTGAATACTTGAGTGCAGAGTTTCTGGGCTACTTAAAAGAGAATGGAATTCTCTCTCAGCTTACTCCTCCATACACACCACAACACAACGGTTTATCGGAAAGGCGGAATCGAACCCTATTGGATATGGTTCGTTCCATGATGAGTAAGGCTGAGTTGCCGTGCTCTTTCTGGGGTTATGCACTAGAAACAGCTGCATATCTCTTGAACAAAGCTCCTACCAAGACTGTGCCTACCACCCCATATCAGATGTGGAGTGGGAAGAAACCCTGTCTTAAGTATCTTAAGACATGGGGATGTCCAGCTTTTGTAAAGAAGCATCATGCGGTCAAGCTCGAGGCACGCTCAGTACTGTGTAAGTTTATGGGATACCCAAAGAACTCCAGGGGGTATCTTTTCTATTCCGCAGAGGAACAAAAGGTTTTTGTTTCTCAGCATGCCCACTTCTTGGAAACTGAATTTTTAAAAAATAAGATAAGTGGGAGCGCAATAGAACTGGAAGAAATTCCAGAACCACGAGCTATTACTGAAACCTTGGTAGAACCAGAAGGTTCAGGAGAACCGGACATCCCAGCGCCACTCCGCAGGAGTAGTAGGCAGTCTCATCCGCCCGAGAGATACTACGGTTTTCTCATAGACGGGGATAGAGAAGATTGCACCATTGACTATGGTGAGTCTACTAGCTTCCAGCAAGCCATTCAGAGCGGTGACTCGGTAAAATGGCTGGATGCAATGCGGACCGAGATGGAGTCCATGTACACCAACAAAATTTAGACTTTGGACTTTGCTCCAGAAGGGGTAAAACCTGTTGGCTGCAAATGGATCTTCAGAAAGAAGATCGGTGTAGATGGGCAGGTTGAAACCAATAAAGCTAGACTTGTTGCAAAGGGTTTTCGTCAAAGACCTGGTTTGGACTATGACGAGACTTTTTCTCCAGTGGCTATGCTCCAATCCATTCGGATCCTTCTTGCCATTGCTGCCTTCCACGATTATGAAATCTGGCAGATGGACGTAAATACGGCTTTCCTAAATGGAAATTTGGAAGAGTGCGTCTATATGGATCAGCCGGAGGGATTCATTCAGAGTGGGAGCAGCGGTAAAGTGTGCAAGTTGCTCAAGTCCATCAATGGACTGAAGCAGGCATCGCGGAGTTGGAACATCTGCTTTGATGATACTGTCAAGGAATTCGACTTTATCAAAAACCCAGATGAACCATGCATTTACAGTAAGATTGTAGGGAGAACTGTGGTATTCCTTGTCTTGTACGTGGATGACATTCTCCTAATAGGAAATGATATTCCTATGCTACAGTCAGTCAAAGGATTCTTGTCACAGAGGTTCTCCATGAAGGACCTGGGCGATGCCAACTACATTCTGGGGATCCAGATCTATCATGATAGATCTAAGAGGATGTTGGGACTTTCATAGTCCAGGTACATCGACAACATACTGAAATGATTCAGTATGGAAGATTCCAAGCCCGGCAATCTACCGGCTTGTCACGGAATCACCCTCTCCAAAGAGATGTCTCCCAAGACTGATTTGGAAAGGGCTCACATGTCATCTATACCCTACGCATCTGCGGTAGGCTCTATAATGTATGCGATGTTATGTACCAGACCAGATGTAGCATACGCATTGAGCGTTGTAAGCCGGTATCAGTCGGACCCAGGGGAGAAACACTGGATAGCAATAAAGAACATTCTCAAGTACCTGAGAAGGACTAAGGAGATGTTCTTGGTGTATGGCGGAAAAGACCTCCAGATCGAGGCCTTTGCTGACTCCAACTTCCAGAGTGACAAGGATGACTCCAAGTCCATGTCGGGTTATGTCTTTACCCTCAATGGAGGGGCGGTTTGCTGGAAGAGTTCCAAGCAGGAAACCGTTGCTGACTCAACTATGGAAGCGGAGTACATAGCTGCTTGTGATGCCGTAAAGGAAGCTGTCTGGATGAAGAAGTTCCTCGCGGAGCTTCAGGTGGTTCCTACCATTGTTGATCCAATACCTCTGTATTGTGACAAAAACGGAGCTATAGCTTTAGCGAAGGAACCTAGGTCCCATTAGAAGTCCAGGCACATTTTGAGGCGGTACCACCTGATCAGGGAGATCGCAGATCGCCGGGAGATCGAGGTGAAGAGAGTAAATTCGGAGGATAACACTGCTGATCCACTCACGAAGGCCCTACCCCAGACTCAGTTCGAGCAGCTAATCGAGATGATAGGTCTTCGATACGCCAGTAGATGGCCTTAGTGCAAGTGGGAGATTGTTAGTGTATATGCCCTAGAGGCCATTACTGTATCATACTAGCTTGTATATTACTTAATAGAAGCTTGTGATATTCACAGTTGTATAGACAATCTTGCTCAAAATGGTAGTATGCTACTTGGTTTGTCTCTACTTCAATATGTGCATGTGTTTCTTTTAGCATATCGCTTATATACATATTAGTGGAGCCCTTAGGATCTTTGCTTGATTACCAGCGTTGTGATGGCAGTCACACTTATGGGGGCAGGGTAATCTATAAGCACATCCTTATACAGGTCCCTAGTCGTAGGACTATCGAGACAGGGCATCGATACTCCGGAGTAGACTAGCGTATACGCTTCTCATCCTAGCAGGGGAGATGGTCTGTCCCACAGCCATCAGTACGTCATACTGGAGATATTATGCGGGTGCTCGTTAGGTTACGAGTACACTGGACAGGACTCATTGGGGACTGTTGGTTGGTATTATACCTATCGTCAGTTATCAGTTTCCAGGTGACATGAGTACAGCTTAGTCCGTTGACTTGACACTGTCACTTCGCCTCGAGTGTGTTCCCACTGTTCTTTGATTACTACCCTACCACGGCTCAAAGGAGTCGTTCAAACAGGTAGTAGTTGGGTGCAGTCCCGAAGCACTTGGAGGCAGTGATGGTTAGACATGATCCGTCTCTCCCGGTATTGAGGATTGATATCGCGCTGTGTCTAGGAGAGCCATTACACATAGTCGTCCCTGGGCAGGGAAAGCGAGATATACTGGTAGGTTTCTAGTGTTATCTCAGGGTGTTCTGAGCTACACTCCGACACGACTTGTACCGCTATTAGGGGACTGACGTTCGCCACCCCCCAGACCCGCCAAGCGATATTCTTAGACGAACAGACCGGACTGTATGGAGATTGTCACATACAGGCTCAGTAGGAGTTCGGATGGGTTTACCTCATCGGCCTTCTTATCGACATCTACCTGGGGACCGTTACGTACAGCTAGTGCCGCTTGTCGTCTGTGGTTAAACCCACTGCCAGTGTAGTGTCGAGTCTTTAGAGTCCCACATAGAGAGTTTCCCTGCACTGAGCGAAACGTGCAGAGGCCGTATGGTTTTACGGCAGGGCTACGATCACTTACGTGCACTTGTGTGTGTATGCTGTTCGGGCAGGCAATACTAGTGGGCTTTGGTTTAAGCCGGATCCTAGTATTGCACGGATGGATTTGTTTTGTCTTCTGTGCATTCGCATTCTATGGAATGCGGATGCGGGTGTGTATGCACAGTTGTGAGGAGCGAAGAGGAAGGAGGTGCCTCATTAGGGTTTTGACAGTTGATTCGGTCGAAGCCATAATGAGGCAGACTCATTAGGGTTTTGGCAGTTCGTTCGGTCAAAACCATTATGAGCTGGGGACATTATTTACTAATCTTTTTTAGTGATAATTATGTGATGGCTAATTGCTTTGACCATTTGACCATACTTGACTATTGTTGACCATTTGACCAAAGTTGACTTGGACCTTCATGAGAGGTCTAGAGTTTTCCTTCGTTTTCTTTTTATTCTTTGGATTATGAAAATGGTCAAGTCATTAGTAGCCATCAACTTTATCATGAAAGGATTAGTAATGATGATATTAGTGTATTATTGCAACCATGGTTCATTCTCTCTAGCTCATAATTCATTTCTTATTCTCTCTCTTGAAAAAGAAATGAGAGAGCTCCATGGTTGTTCTCCTTCTTCCTCCTCCTCTTGATTATTCCTTTGATCTCATGTGTTGAGAGAAAAAGGATCCAAATAGACAAACACTTCCATCTATCTCTTCTACACATCCTAGGACATCAAGACTAGCGATCTTGTTGCCCTAGTTGCCTCGGCTCGAGGTGGAGCTCGGAGTACATCTCTCGGGTGGATCGTCTTTGACTCAAGAAGGCCACGGAGGTGATCAAGATCCGATTCGACCATCGGAGCATGGATGGACGAGACGGACAGCGGAATGGAGACCCGAAGGACTGGTGTCGTGAGGTATAATCTCTATGACATAGTAGATAGAACCTCGAGTAGTTTGCTAGTTTGTAGTTTAGCAAAGATCCTTCTTTTAGTCCATGTTGCCTCTGCACCAAAAATTGTTTTTCGCCGTTTCCGCCTCCCCGTAAGAACCGGGGTGAGCAACGTGGATTTACAGTTAATACTAGCAGGCTTTGGTTTTAGCCAGATTCTAGTATTGGATTATTGGATTTATATAGTCTCAGTATTTCCGTGTTTTCACGGATGGGAGGGGCATTCTCGTAATTTGTCGAGAAGCTTCTAGAAGATTGATGAGGTGGGGAGCTTAGGTGTTATTTGCATTAAATGGATTTGTGACTCATGGAGATGATTCATTAAATGAGTTAATGAAGCATTAATGGTTTTAATGACTCATTAGATGATTCATTTGTATTAAATGAACCATGTAGATATTTGTGCAAAGATATTTTGTGCAAGATATTTTATGCTTCATCATATATACACAAATGAGTTAATTTTCGTTTGATAATTACTTTCACATTCTCTCTCCTCAAGCTCTCTCTCTTCAACCCTAACCCTAATCCTCTCATGTGTTGAGATCCTAGGGTTAGCAAGACTAATAGATCCCTAATCCTCTTCTATATCCTCTAGGTTACTTTGATTAGCACTCATAGAAACCTAGTTACCTCAAGTGAGAGGTTAAAGCTTGGAGAAGTAGCTCTCGGGTGGATCTTCTATCACATCGAGGAAGCCGACGAGGAGGTTATCAACGAGAACAAGAAGGACCTGATTCATTAGGTATAATCATCTTTCATAGTAGCTAATCACTTCTATGTTGTTGTTAGTTAGGGTTTGGCAAAGATCCTTAAAGTTAGTCGATGTTAGTTTAAACAAAATGATTGTTTTACCTATTCCGCCTCCCCGCATCATGTGGGGTGTCTAACGTCGACTTACAGTGGTATCAGAGCCTCGCTAAACCATAACTAACTTGTTATCAAAGTCGTTAGAAATTCGATTGCAAAACGAACCCGAAAAAACATCATTTTCACCATGTTTCTGCCGTTTTTAAAATGGGGTCTAAAATTTTTTCAAGGACCCTTAAGAATACAAGCAGGGAATTTTAAGAATTGTAAAGAAATTTAGGACTGTGACTCGACAATAGAGCCGCGGAACCACCATCGATCCAAGCGATCCGCCGCGGATCCGCGGCCGAGTTGACTCCGAGTCAACCCAAATTTGCTCAGTTATTCTTCTCTGTTGATGTTGTGTTTTCTGGGATGATTTGTTTCTGCTCAGGTTTTATATGCACAGAAAATTATTTGGAGTAGAATCATTTGTGTTTGCTTGATCGAAATTCTAAGATGTTTGGCTAACTTGATTATATCTATGATTTGTTTAATGTGTTCGTAAACCTCCCCTAACTGCTGGTATATCGGTTAGTAGGGGGTTGCACATTTCTGTAATGGTTTTTACTGGTTTGTGGTTGTGGACTTGTTGGATTGTTGTGAATGGATAGCCGGGGATGTGAGACGAGAGTTTCTTTCATTCAAATGTAATTTGTAAATTGTTGTAATATTCTTTTGCGGGGCACATCCGGGTTGAGGTTGTAGCCACCGTTGTATTATTTCATTAACTGTTTTCTGCTCCTAGGATAGACCTAAAGTAGGCTGCACAAACTACCGAGTACTTTGAAGTGTTTAGTGGCCTACTCACGTTGTTCAGGGATACTGCTTCACTTCGGGTACTTGGCAGGTAGTTTGCCATACCCGTAGGGGGTCTAGGGTGTGGTTTTGGCTATTCATCGTGACTGTGTAATCCGTCTTTCTTTGCAGGCTCAAAAGGAATGCAGATTCGTAGAAAATCCAATATGTTCATCTGTGATCTGGAATGCCTATTATTGCGTCTGACGAATGTACAATATCTATATATGATAGCTATTAGACGTCACTTATGTTTTACACCCGCGCTAGCCCAGACCCCGCTCTGTCGTTAGTTAAGTAACCTAACAGGTGAATGACGGGGCCAAGTGGCGAATGCGGATGGCATAAGAGGACGTTGTATTTTCGTTGTTTTCTGCAATGATAGTTTAATCGATGGGACACATTATATTAATGCAAAGAAAATAAACCAAAGTTGAATCGTTGGAACAGTTTAAAAGAAGCCACTCGGTTATTTTTAAAACAGAAGATATTTTTAATTGCGGAGCTTAACCACTACTTTTAAAAGCTATCAGGTTCCTTCGATCATATCAAGTTCACTACGTTCACGGTTTTGCCAAAACCATTCGTAGCCCTCCTTCATTTCATTTGGGTATTCAGTAGTATTCAAGCTATATATTTTGACCAATGCCAAGGCATAGTGTTTGGTAGCTGCTGGGTATTCATTTGTTGCATAGATAGATGAGTTGATTTGGGACAGTCGTATTACCATTTGGCCAACGTCAGGGGTATGTACGGATGGGTTCAAATTAACAAGATAATGATGGGTAGAACTTGACATGCGACTTATGACATTTTGACAACGCCAAGGCATAGTCCCACAACCAACGCCAAGGTCATAAGAGCATAGGGCAAAAATTGATATCGAGAATTTCTAAAGAAACTGAAATTTGCAAAGAGTTGCATACCATTTGGAGTGTGATAAATTTTGGTAGGATTCCTTCAGCTTTATCACACGATGATATTTGGATCCCGATCCTACTGTGAGTATCCGCTACTCATCAGGAGATTCGTCACTTAACGATCAATGCTATAAACCAAGTAGGTGTCGAGAAAGGTGTCAGCAGGGCTATGCCCCCAGATAAAAGAGGTTATTTAATTAATGAACTTTGCGAAAGCGTCGTAAAACCTCTCTCGAAGTACCGACACTGGCCTAGCAGAACGGTTAAGTAAGTATTGTACGGTGAGAATAGTCCTGACTAGTTCTTCCTTTTTGGTTTGAGGAGGGATTCGAGAAACAGTGGGAGCCATCCAGTTTAGATAAACTAAAAACCACTCTAAACTAGCAAGAGCATCATGCTAAAGTGTTCCCTCTCTCTCTCAATTGCAGCGACCCAGAACATGACAGGCCTTAAGTTACTATTAGATAAAAATATTCTGACAGGGCCAAACTATAAAGATTGGTTCTGGAATGTCAAGATGGCTTTGACTTATGACAATTTGGGGTATTTCCTTACTGCTAAGGCACCAGCTGTCCCTGGTCCAGAATCCAGTATTGCGGATAAGGAAATCCACAAGACCTGGGAGTTAGATTGCGCGAATACCAAATGCATCGTGCTTGCCTCTATGAATAATGAACATCAGAGGAGACACGAGAATATGGATCTAGAGTCCATATTTCTCCACACCAAGGAACTGTATGGAGAGCAATCTCGTATAACTAGATACGAGACCTCGAAGAACTTGTTTCAGTCGAGGCTGGCCGTCGGATCATCTGTAGGAGAACATGTCCTAAAGATGATTGGCTATATTGAAGAGCTCGCGGATCTTGGGACGACTTTAGAGTACGAGCTATATACAGACTTGATTCTTCAGTCCCTTCCTTCCACCTGTGCCCAGTTTATTCTGAATTTCAACATTGAAGGAAAAGAAGTTGAACTTCAAGAACTCCTTAACATGTTGAGGAGTGCAGAGGGCACCTTGCAGAAAGCAAGGGAAACACCCGCTATGTTTGTTCGCGGTGCTTCCTCATCCGGGTCCAAGGCTAGGGCCAAAGGATGGAAGAAGAAGGCCGCTACCAAACCAAGAGGTGGTGTTGGTATGGTTGGAGTCAAGGGAAAGGTAAAGGTTGCGGTGCCAGTAGTGGAAAGGGTCGAGTGCTTCCACAGTCGTAGGAACGGCCACTGGAAGAAAGATTGCAAAGCTTGGATTGCCAAGAACCAGGACCCGAAGCAAGCTGTGGCTTCGACATCAGGAGTGTTTGTAATTGAAAATTGTCTGTCAATCAACTCTACTTCCTGAGTATTGGATACCGGATCAGGATCTCATATATGCAATTCATTGTAGGCACTGAGAAACCGTAGAATGCTGAAGGTTGGTGATATGACCCTCCAGGTTGCAAACGGAGCTAGCGTGGGTGCTGTGTCCATAGGGGATTATCACCTTGGATTGACGAATGGACATATTTTGGTTTTGCATAACTGTTTTTGTGTACCCAGTTTAACGTGTAATATCATACCAGTATCGTTGTTATCAAAAGAAGGTTATGATTTCACATTTATAAGCGATGTTTTTAACATCCACTTTAATCATGGTTTGATTGGGTCCGGTACACTAGATAACGGTATATATGTGTTAAGCCAATTACAGATTTTCAATGTCCAGAACACACTAAAAAAAGTCTCCTGATATAAATCAGGCTTTCTTATGGCATTGTAGACTAGGTCACATCAATGAGACAATGTTAACTAAGTTACATAAAGAAGGATATTTGGATCCGTTCGAATATCAATCTTATGCCACTTGTCAATCATGCCTCAAAGGAAAGATGGCAAAGACTCCATTCACTGGACATGGAGTAAGAGCGAGCGAGCTCTTAGGACTCATACATGTTACTGTATATGCCCTAGGGGCCATTATTGTATCATACTAGCTTGTATATTACTTAATGGAAGCTTGGGATATTCACAGTTATATTAACAGTCTTGCTAAACATGGTAGTTTGCTACTTGGTTATATCTATCTTAATATGTGTGTATGTATTGATAGAGCCCTTAGGATCTTGCTTGACTAACAGCGTTGTGATGGCAGTCACACTAGTGGGGGCTGGGTAGTCTACAAGCACATTCCTTTTCAGGTCCCTAGTCATAGGATTATCGAGACAGGGCATCGATACTCCGGAGTAGACTAGTGTGTACGCTTCTCATCCCAGTTGGGGAGATGGTCTGTCCCACAGCCATCAGTACGTCGTACTGGAGATAGTATACAGGTGCTCGTTGGATTACGGGTACACCGGACAGGACTCACAGGGAACTGTTAGTTGGTATTATACCCGTCATCAGTTAACAGTTCCCAGGTGACATGAGTACAGCATAGTCCGCAGACTTGACACTGCTACTTCGCCTCCAGTGTGTCCCACTGTTCTTAGAATTCTACCCTACCATGGCTCAAAGGAGTCTTGCAAACAGGTAGCAGTTGGGTGCAGTCCCGAGCACTTGGAGGCAGTGGCGGTTAAACAGGATTCGTCTCTCCCGGTATTGCGAGTTGATATCGCGCTGTGTCTGGAGAGCCATTACGCAAAGTCCCTTGCCAGGGCAAGCGAGATTTACTGGTAGGTTTTCCAGTAGTTTCTCAAGGTGTAATGGGCTTCGCTCCGACACGACTTATACCGCTTTTAGGGGACTGACGCTTGCCGCCCCCTAGGCCCGATATGCGATAGTCCTAGACAAACAGACCGGACTGTACGGAGATTGTCACATCAGGCTCAGTTGGAGTTCGGATAGGTTTCCTCATCGGCCTTCTTATCGACATCTACCTGGGGACCGTTACGTATTGCTAGTGCCGCTTACCGTCTGTGGTTAAACCAACTGCCAGCGTAGTAGTCGAGTCTTTAGAGTCCCACACAGAGAGTTTCCCTGCTCCGGGCGAAACGATATAGTGGTCGTATGGTTTTACGACAAGGGTTCGGACGCATACGTGTTTTTACGCACGTACGATGTTCGGACAGTTTTTACTAGCCGGCTTTGGTTTAAGCCAGATTCTAGTATCGGATTATTGGATTTATACAGTCTAAAGTTTTTCCGTGTTTTCACGGATAGGAGGGGCGTTATCGTAATTTCGCGAGAAGCTTCTAGAAGGATGATGACTTGGGGGTTAAGGTGGCATTTGCATTTATTGATTTAGTGACTCATTTGTGTGATTCATCCATGGAGTTAATGATGCATTTAATGGCTAATGACCCATGAGATGAATCACACAAGGTGAATGAATGAAGCATGGTTGATAAATCATTTGATTTATTCATTTAATAAATCATCATGCTTCATATATTCAAAATGAATCATTATTTCATTTCATTCTCACTCTCAGCTTCTCTCTCCTCAAGCTCTCTCTCTTCAAACCCTAACCCTAACCTCTCATGTGTTGAGATCAGGGGTTAGTAAGACTTGTTAATCCTTAATCATACTCTATATTACCTAGGTGACTTTGATTAGCAATTTGAGTAACCTAGTTTCCTCAAGTTAGAGGCAAAGCTTGGAGTAGTAGCTTTCAGGTGGATCGTCTATTACAAAGAGGAGGCCGACGAGAAGGTGGTTAACGAGAAGAAGAAGGACTTGGTTCATTAGGTATAATCTTATTTAATAGTAGCTAATTACTCCTATGATAATGTTAGTTATAGTTTAGCAAAGATCCTTTCGGTTAGTCGATGTTAGTTTAAAGAAAAAGATTGTTTTTCATATTTCTGCCTCCCCGCAACTTATGGGGTGTACAACGTTGACTTATAGTGGTATCAGAGCCTCGCTAAACAATAACTAAGTTATTAGCAAAGTCGTTAGAAATTCGATCGCAAAACGAACCGGAAAAAACATCATTTTTATCAAGTTTCTGTCGATTTTAAAACTGGGTCTAAACATTTTTCAGGGACCCTTAAAATTACAAGCAGGGAAACTTAAGAATACTGGAGAAATTTGGGTTCCTGAATCGGCCAAAGCGCCGCGGAACCGCGGCCGATCCAGGCGATCGGCCGCGGATCCGCTGCCGAGTTGGGGCCGAGTCAGCCCAAAATTCCCCAGAACTCTTCTGTGATAATTTTGATCTTTCTGGAATGTTTTGTTTCTGCTCAAGTCTCAGGTGCACAGAGAAGTTTTTGGAGTAGAATCAATTGTGTTTGCTCGATCAAAATTCTACGATGTTTGGCTAATTAGATTATATCTGTGATTTGTATAATGTGTTCGTAAACCTCCCCTAAGTGCTTGTATGTCGGTTGGCAGGGGGTTGCACATTTCTGTAATGATTTTACTGTTTGTGTTTATGAACTTGATTGGATCGTTATGATGATTATCCGGGGTTTGAGATGGGTTTTTATATTCATTCATTCGATGTAAATTGTAATATGATGTAATATTCTTTTGCGAGGCACATCCAGGTTGCGGTTGTAGCCACCGTTGTATTATTTCATTTACTGATTTTTGCTCATAGGATAGACCCAAGGTGGGGTGCACAAACTACCGGGTACTTTGAAGTGTTTAGTGGCCTACTCATGCTGTTGAGGGAGACCGCTTCACTTCGGGTACTTGGCGGGTAGTTTGCCGTACCCGTAGGGGTCTAGGGTGGGGTAAAGGCTATTCATGACAACTGTGTAATCCGTCTTTCGTTGCAGGCTCAAAGGAAACGCAGATTGCTTGAATATCCAATAATGTTCATCTGTGATCTGGAATGCTTATTATTGCGTCTGACGAATGTACAATATCTATATATGTTAGCTATTTAGACGTCACTTATGTTTTACACCCGCGCTAGCCCATCCCCCGCTCTGTCGTTAGTTAAGTAACCTAACGGGTGATGATGTGACCTAGTGGCGAATACGGATGGCATAAGAGGACGTTGTATTTTCGTTGTTTTCTGTAATGATAGGTTAATTGATGGGACGCATTATTTTAATGCAAAGAAAATAAACCAAAGTTGAATCGTTGGAACAGTTTAAAAGAAACCACTCGGTTATTTTAAAACAGAGTATATTTTTTAATTGCGGAACTTTAACCACTCCTTTTAAAAGTTATCAGGTTCCTTCGATCATATCAAGTTCACTATGTTCATGGTTTCGCCAAAACCATTCGTAGCCCTCCGTCATTTCATTTAGGTATTCAGTAGTATTCAAGCCATGTATTTTGACCTAACGCCAAGGCATAGTGTTTGGTAGCTGCTGGGTATTCATTTGTTGCATTGATAGATGAGTTAGTTTGGGACAGTCGTATTATCATTTGGCCTACGTCAGGGGTATGTACGGATGGGTTCAAATTAATAAGATAATGATGGGTAGAACTTGACATGCGACTTATGACATTTTGACCTAACGCCAAGGTCATAAGAGCATGGGGCAAAAACTTATATCGGGAATTTCTAAAGAAACTGAAATTTGCAAAGAGATGTATACCATTTGGAGTGTGATGAATGTTGGTAGAATTCCTTCAGCATTATCACACGATGATATTTGGATCCCGATCCTACTGTGAGTATATGCTACTCATCAGGAGATTCGTCACTTAACGATCAATGCTATAAACCAAGTAGGTGCCGAGAAAGGTGTCAGCGGGGTTACGCCCCCAGAGAAAAGAGGTTATTTAATTAAGGAACTTCGCGAAAGCGTTGAAAAACCTCCCTCGAAGTACCGACACTGGCCTGGCTGAACGGTTAAGCAAGTATTGTACAGTGAGAATAGTCCTGGCTAGTTCTTCCTTTTTGGTTTGAGGAGGGATTCGAGAAACAGTGGGAGCCATCCAGTTTAGATAAACTAAAAACTACTCTAAACTTGCAAGAGCATCATGCAAAAGTGTTCTCTCTCTCTCTCTCTCCTAATTGCAGCGACCCAGATAATGACAGGGCTTAAGTTACTATTAGAGAAAAATATATTGATAGGGCCAAACTATAAAGATTGGCTGCGGAATGTCAAGATGGCTTTGACCTATGACAAATTGGGGTATGTCCTTACCGCTAAGGCACCTGCTGTCCCTGGTCCCAAATCCAGTAATGCGGATAAGGAAATCTGCAAAACCTGGGAATTAGATTGCACGAGGGCCAAGTGCATCGTGCTTGCCTCGATGAATAATGAACATCAGAGGAGGCACAAGGATATGGATCTTGATGCCATATTTCTCCATACAAAGGAACTTTATGGAGAGCAATCTCGTATAGCAAGATACGAGACCTCAAAGAACTTGTTTCAGGCGAGGTTGGCCGTCGGATCATCGGTAGGAGAACATGTCCTAAAGATGATTGGCTATATAGAAGAGCTCGCAGACCTTGGGACGACTTTGGAGAACGAGCTCTATACAGACTTAATTCTCCAGTCCCTTCCTTCCACCTACGCCCAGTTTATTTTGAATTTCAACATTCAAAGAAAAGAAGTTGAACTTCCAGAACTCCTTAACATGTTGAGGAGTGCAGAGGGCACCTTGCAGAAGGCAAGGGATACACCCGCTATGTTTGTTCACGGTGCTTCTTCTTCCGGGTACAAGGCTAGGGCCAAAGGAAGGAAGAATAAGGCCGCCACCAAACCTAGAGGAGGTGTTAGTAAGGTGGGAGCGAAGGGAAAGAAAAAGATTGCGGTGCCTGTAGTGGAAAAGGATGAGTGCTTCCACTGTCATAGGAAGGGGCACTGGAAGAAAGATTGCAAGGCTTGGAATGCCAAGAACCAGGAACCGAAGTAAGCTGTGGCTTCGATTTCAGGTGTGTTTGTAATTGAGAATTATCTGTCAATCAACTCTACTTCCTGGGTATTGGATACAGGATCAGGATCTCATATATGCAATACATTGTAGGCACTGAGAAACCGTAGAGTGCTGAAGGTTGGTGATATGACCCTCCAGGTTGCTAACGGAGCTAGCGTGGGAGCTGTGTCCGTAGGGGATTATCACCTTAGATTGACGAGTGGATATATTTTGGTTTTGCATAACTGTTTTTGTGTACCCAGTTTAACGTGTAATATCATATCGGTTTCGTTGTTATCAAAAGAAGGTTATGATTTCACGTTTGTAAGCGATGTTGTTAACATCTACCTTAATCATGGTTTGATTGGGTCCGGTACACTAGATAACGGTATATATGTCTTAAACCAATTACAGATTTTCAATGTCCAGAACACACTAAAAAGAAAGTTTCCAGATTTAAATAAGGCTTTCTTATGGCATTGTAGACTGGGTCACATCAATGAGACAAGGTTAACTAAGTTACATAGAGAAGGATATTTGGATTCGTTCGAATATCAAACTTATGCCACTTGTCAATCATGTTTCAAAGGAAAGATGACAAAGACTCCATTCACTGGACATGGAGTAAGAGCGAGCGAGCTCTTAGGATTCATACACAGCGATGTATGTGGTCCAATGTCTACACATGCAAGAGGTGGTTTTTCCAATTTCATTACTTTTATGGATGATTACTCAAGGTACGGATTCATTTTCTTGATGAAACATAAATCCGAGGCTTTTGAGAAATTCCAAGAGTATAAGAATGAAGTAGAAAACCAAACCGGCAAAACTATCAAGACACTGAGATCTGATCGAGGTGGTGAATACTTAAGTGCTAAGTTCCTAGGTTACCTAAAAGAGAAAGGAATTCTCTCTCAGCTTACTCCTCCATACACTCCATAGCATAACGGTGTATCAGAGAGACGGAATCGAACCCTATTGGATATGGTACGTTCCATGATGAGTATTGCTGAGTTACCGCGATCTTTCTTAGGTTATGCACTAGAATCAGCGGCATATCTTTTGAACAGAGCTCCTACCAAGACTGTGCCTACCACTCCATATCAGATGTGGAGTGGGAAGAAACCTTTTCTTCAGTATCAAAAGATATGGGGATGTCTAGCTTTTGTTAAAAAGCAGCATGGGGACAAACTCGAGGCACGATCAGAACTGTGTAAGTTTATGGCATATCCAAAGAACTCCAGGGGGTATTCCTTCTATTACGCGGAGGAACAAAAGGTTTTTGTTTCTCGTAATGCCCATTTTCTAGAACATCAGTTTTTAGAAAAGGAAACAAGTGGGAGCGCAATAGAACTGGAAGAAATTCTAGAACCACAAACTACTACTGAAAGTTTGGTAGAACCAGTAGTTCAAGAAGAACAGGACATTCCTGCTCTCCTCCGCTGGAGTAGTAGGCCGTCTCATCTGCCCGAGAGATACTACGGTTTTCTCATAGATGGGGATGGAAAGGATTGCGTCATGTATGATGATGAACCTATTAGCTTCCAGCAGGCCATCCAGAGCGGCGACTCGGTACGATGGCTAGATGCAATGCGGACCGAAATGGAGTCCATGTACACCAACAAAGTATGGACTTTGGACTTTTCTCCAGATGGGATAAAACCCATAGGATGCAAATGGATCTTCAAGAAAAAGATTGGTGTAGATGGACAGGTGGAAACCTATAAGGCTAGACTTGTTGCAAAGGGTTTTCGTCAAAGACCTGGTTTGGACTATGACGAGACGTTTTCTCTAGTGGCTATGCTAAAATCCATTCGAGTCCTTTTTGCTATTGCCACCTTCCATGATTATGAGATCTGGCAGATGGACGTAAAGACGACTTTTCTAAATGGTAATTTGGAAGGGTGCGTCTATATGGATCAGCCAGAAGGCTTCAATCAGAGTGGGAGCAGCGGGAAAGTGTGCAACTTGCTTAAGTCCATTTATGGAATAAAGCAGGCATCGCGGAGTTGGAACATCTGTTTTAATGAAACGGTCAAAGAATATGACTTTATCAAAAATCCAGTCAAACCATGTATATATAGTAAAATTGTAGCACGAACTGTTGTATTCCTCGTCTTGTACGTGGATGACATTCTATTGATAGGAAATGACATTCCTATGCTACAATCTGTCAAAGGATTCTTATCACACAGGTTCTCCATGAAAGACCCCGGTGATGCCTCTTACATTCTGGTGATCCGGATCTATCGTGATAGATCCAAGAGGATGTTGGGACTTTCGCAGTCCAGGTATATCAACACTATATTGAAAAGATTCAGTATGGAAGATTTTAAGCGCGGTAATCTACCAGCTTGTCACGGAATTACCCTATCCAAAGAGATGTCTCCCAAGACTGATTTGGAAAGGGATCGCATGTCTATTATACCCTACTGTCACGACCCAAAATTGGCCCGTGACGGCCCTAATAGTACGCAACGCCTAAAGACGCAACGTAGTAAAAGAAAGCCAAACCCAGAAATCTAAACCATGAAAAATACGGAAAAGATAATATAAGTTTTGAAACAATTGAAATCGCAACCCAAATTCTTTAAAAGTCTTACTTTCTTTCTTTAAAATTTTAGCAACACCCCCTTTTTGTAAAGACAAGTCAAGATGAATGCAACACAAAAATAATGACAGTAGAGAAAAAGCTGTATATAAAATACATCAAATCCACAATAATACACATAACGTCCTCACCAAGTCTCTATGTCCACAAATACAATAGTAGATAGAGAGTATAAATACAACGAATATACAATATGAAATACAGATAACCATCTAACCCACCTAAGCAAAATGGTACTGTGAGCTGATGCGGTATCTGTAGCAAAAGATGGTAGCTGGATAGCTGAATAGAGGAATAGCCTGCCTCGACTACTCTGGGGAAAAACCTGAAACACCTGTGGCACAACGGGGGTGAGTTGCCAACTCGTGAATAGTATAAAACATATGCAGGTAATCGCAGGAATGCACGTACAGCATGAATCTAAGATATACGATTACTGTAATAATATGTCATGCAAATGCTGAAATAAGGAGGGTACACTAGCAGGTACAATCAATAAGTGAAGCAATAGTAACATGACAATAGTATGCAATAACCATGCATAAAGGATATGAGAATGTAGATATGCAACTTATCATATGGGTACACTACAGGTACTACCAATGTATGAAACTGTGCATAAAATAGATAAGGGTGAGGTATAGGGTGGAATATGTCATTTCCACGGAAACCTGATATCGTGGCAGGATCACAATCCATCAAGGCACTCAAATCCCAAATCCTCAATTCAGCCCCCACATTGGGCTTTCACAATATAAAGTCTCACATCACCTCAATGTACAATATCGAATAGCTCTCCTATATCTCGAATGTACAATTCATCAATCTCATTCATATCCAAAATCCAATCTCAATGAATCACCTATATCCCAAGTCGAATCCCAAGTAAGTTTCTAACATCCTAAAGGCAAATATATACAGAAATGAGTATGATGGGGGCAATACACATATATTAGCGTCCCATTCCACTAATATTGGTGTAAGGGTATATATAACAACGGCTAAATCCCCTGTTATATACACAAAGGGGTTTAAAGAAATATCATGAAAACAGTGTGCCAAGCATCGACACAGAAATCCTCGTATATCGGGCTCCGTCAGTCCGGATCGGCCCACGGGGTCCGTCTGCGGTATCGGCCCTCGGCCCCGACAGTACAGATCCTCCCGCATCCATCTCTCGACTCTGGCCAGTAGCCTCCGGACAACTGCCAGGTCCAACCAATCACCGGTAGGTACTCGCCCGCCTCCAGGCTCAATCGGCAAACCCATCGATCTTCTTGCCGAGGGGGAACCATACCGGGCCCCACCATGTACTCTCATACGACAACCACACCTCGTATGGAGTATATAATCAGCACCGATAAAACTCATGGGGGACGCTCAAATATCATATCAAGGAAACCGGGTTGTTCCATGTATGCATAATTTCATGAACTCCCGCGGTTCCCAAATCCCGAAAACATCATATAAAATCCAGATAAACAATGCGCAAATCCAGGAATAAATGTATGCGATATATCTGAATGCGAGCAGGTAAACAAAAGTATATAGCTGAACCAGATGTATGCGAAATCAAGATGATACAGCTAAGTGACATCAGTAAAACTAAATAGGTATCTGCAACTGAATATGTGTGTAACATACAGGTGTAGCAATGCACAGGTATCTACCTATAGGAACTGATGTCGTATACCCCCCTGGGTATAAGAAGAATATGAATAAGATATCCCCCCGGTATAAGTAAAATATGTAGGAGGTATACCTGTAGTTGTATCGCAAGGTGAAAATATACCTATCACTAAAGGTATGATACACTATAGGTATACCGATAAGCTAGATGTCATGTGTGGCAAGCAATAGTAGCTATAAGGGTTAGTGTGTGACATGGCAATTATTGACGGTGTGTGTGTAGCATACAATCCGTGCTCGTGCAACATGAACCGTCAATAATATGTGCAGTGTCCTACGGCTGCTAGTCACAGTATAACTACATCAAAGAAATAGAGTAAAGGCGCAATTCTACAATGACGTAGAATGTGCGACAGGTATTTGAATCCTAGCCCAGACGCATAACGCCATGCGGGCGATTCCCCTGTAGATGTTAAATCTACTCACCTATACTCCACGCTAGGTGAATCCTACCATCTGCTCCCCCTGTAGCCGTGTCCGTAGTGCCTGCCTGCAAACCTGTAAATACGACATAAAAATCACATATAAGCCAAAATATTCCGCGAAACGTGATATCGAACCAAAACGAGAAACTCGCGTCGCGAACTAAACGCGCGTGTGCACGATACGCTGAATCGTGTGTATACGCGTCTAAAATCATCGCGACACGCCGCGATACGCTGGATCACAGAACCCTCTCACGTATCGCGCGTATCGCGCAAACACAACTAACACCAAAACGATATATAGTCCCAGTTTTTCCTACAGGCCAAAACTTACAAAACTAGACATACCAAAACACTACACTACACAGCAGGGAACCCCACACCAAACCCCAACATCCAAGTCCCCCACTTGGCCGCAATTTGCGGCCAATATGGAGAAATTGGCGGCCAGGTTAGGGAGGGGTGGGTTCGTGCTCTGGTGGTGGTATCTAGACCGAGGTATCATATTCCAGTCTTCTCAATTTTGTTCTGTAGGGTCCGGGTCCATAGCAGATCACAAACGTCACAAATATCACTTTAAAACACCAATTTTTGCACAAAACACAACCCTATGGTATTTTAGTGTAATCTGGCTATTCCTCAGTTGAAGTGGCCTTGTTAACACTTAAATATACTAGGTTATCTAACACAATCATCAATTTGCCATCACAACTCACAAATCACCAAAACTAGCACTTAATTAGCTATTATAACACTAATCGAAGCAATCGATGAACAACTAAGCAAACCAGGAATTGGTGTTCAGAAATTATACCCTATAGAGCCCTAGAAGGCAGGTGAAGAAGTGGAGAAGGGCTTCTGCAAGAGCTGGGGTTCCTGTTGCTGCTGTTGCTGATGCCTGCCTCTGCTGCTGCTGCTTCTGATGAATGGTGCTGCTGCTGCTTCTGATGGTGCTGCTGCCGCCACTGCTGCTTGCTGTTCTTGTTGTTGTTGTTGTTGCTGAGATGATGATGATGCTGGAGCTGAAGATGGTGATGCCGTTGTTGTTGTTGTTGATCTTGTTGTTGCCTCTTCTGCTGCTGCTCTTGCTATTGTTTTTGTTGTTGTTGCTGCTGGGGCAGCTGCTACTCCTGCAAGTGTGAGTGAGTGTGTGTGTGTGTGAGAGAGTGAATGAGAGAATGAGAGTGAGAAAGGAAAATGAGAGCAACAAACACACACACCCTTCTCTTTCTCTTTCTTCATTAGAGAAGCATGGCTTGGCCATGTAGCACCATGCCTCTCTCTCTCTCAAAGTCAAACCAAAAAAAATATTTAAAACCTTTTCCAAATTCCTTTTCATTTTAAAACCATCACTACTAATTACAACCATAACACTTAAACAATATTAAAACTAGGTTAGGGAGAAATGGTTAGTTAACCATGGTTGCTAATCATGGTTTAACTCCAAAAAACAACCCTAGTTATCATGCACAAGTGTGTGTGTGCCTAACAAAATTCTAATAAAATATACATTAAATAGGATAAAATATTTAAAACTTAATTTGGTAAACTTTTTATTAAAAACCACACATTAAAATATAATTAGCTACAGAACACATTCTAAGGTGTTACACCTACGCTTCTGCGGTAGGCTCTATAATGTATGCGATGTTGTGCACTAGACCAGATGTAGCTTACGCACTGAGCGTGGTAAGCATGTATCAGTCAGACCTAGGGGAGAAGCACTGGATAGCAGTGAAAAACATTCTCAAGAACCTGAGAAAGACTAAGGATATGTTCTTGGTTTACGGCGGAAAAGACCTCAAGATCGAGGCCTTTGCTGATTCCGGCTTCCAAAGTGATAAGGATGACTCCAAGTCCATGTCAGGTTATGTCTTTACTCTCAATGGAGGGGCGGTGTGCTGGAAGAGTTCCAAGCAGGACACCGTTGCTGACTCGACGATGGAAGCAGAGAATATTGCTGCTTGCGATGCCGCAAAAGAAGCGGTCTGGATGAAGAAGTTCCTAAAAGAACTTCAGGTGGTTCCTACCATTGTTGATCCAATACCGTTGTATTGCGACAACAACGAAGCTATAGCTTCAGCAAAGGAACCCAGGTCCCATCAGAAGTCCAGACACATCTTAAGGCGGTATCACCTGATCAGGGAGATCATTGATCGTCGGGAGATCGAGGTCCGAAGAGTTGCTACAGAGGAGAACATTGCCGATCCATTCACAAAGGCCTTACCTCAGATTCAGTTCGAGAGGCTACCCGAGATGATCGGTCTTCGATATGCCAGTACATGGCCCTAGTACAAGTGGGAGATTGTTAGTGTATATACCCTAAGGGCCATTATTGTATCATACTAGCTTGTATATTACTTAATAGAAGCTTGGGATATTCACAGTTATATTAACAGTCTTGCTAAACATGGTAGTATGCTACTTGGTTATATCTATCTTAATATGTGTGTACATATTGATAGAGTCCTTAGGATCTTGCTTCACTACCAGCGTTGTGATGGCAGTCACACTAGTGGGGGCTGGGTAGTCTACAAGCACATCCTTTTTCAGGTCCCTATTCGTAGGATTATCGAGACAGGGCATCGATACTCCGGAGTAGACTAGTGTGTACGCTTCTCATCCCAGTTGGGGAGATGGTCTGTCCCACAGCCATCAGTACGTCGTACTGGAGATAGTATACTGGTGCTCGTTGGGTTACGGGTACACCGGAAAGGACTCGCAGGGAACTGTTGGTTGGTATTATACCCGTCCTCAGTCAACAGTTCCCAGGTGACATGAGTACAGCATAGTCCGCAGACTTGACACTGCTACTTCGCCTCGAGTGTGTCCCACTGTTCTTAGATTGATACCCTACCACGGCTCAAAGGAGTCGTGCAAACCGGTAGAAGTTGGGTGCAGCCCCGAGCACTTGGAGGCAGTGGCGGTTAGACAGGATTCGTCTCTCCCGGTATTGGGAGTTGATATCACGCTGTGTCTGGAGAGCCATTACGCAAAGTCCCTGGCCAAGGCAAGCGAGATTTGTTAGTTGTATGTATGCCCTAGAGGCCAGTATTGTACTGATGATGTATATTATATTGGACGCTTGGACATATATAGAGAGGACTTTCTTGCTCGATATGATAGTATGCTATCTGGTTGCTCTTTAATTTAACATGTATACATGTCTCTTTATACTGTCTTATAGTTACATGTTGGCAAAGCCCTTAGGATGTGTACTTGACTACCTGGACTATGATGCAGATCATACTAGTGGGGACATGGTAGTCCATAAGTACATCCTTCAAGGTCCCTAGTCGTGGGTGTATCGAGACGGGGTATCGATATACCAGTGTAGACTAGCATATACGCATCTCAACCCATGAGATGGGCGATGGATGATCCCATATCCATTGGTGTTTGACATCAGAGATGGTATACGGGTGCTCAGTGGAGACTGGGTACACTGGACGGACTCGGCGAGAACTCCCAGTTGGTATTATACCTCACGTCAGATGGCAGTTCTCAGGTGACACTTGTGCAGGTTAGTCTGTAGACCCGAGATCGTCATAGAGTCTTGTGTGATTCCCACTGTTCTTTGATTTCCACCTTACCACGTCCATGAAGGCGTGCAAAACGGCGGTTTTTGGGTACAATCCCGAGTCACATGGAGGCAATGAGCGATAGGAGGGGTTTCGTCTCTCTCGGTATTGGGGGTTGATGTTGCGCTGTGCTCGATTGGCCGTAACAGGGAAGTCCCTGGCCAGGGTTGATTTAGAGATTTACTGGTAAGTGTTACCAGTAGTTTCTCGACCCGTTATGAGCCTCACATCGGCACGACTTATCGGTTATTGGGGTCTGACGTTTACCACCCTTAGACTTGATATGCGACATATCAGACGAGGGGACCGGACTGTACGGGAAGTGTTGCCGGCAGGCTTTCACAGGAGTTGGAGCGAGCTTGCTTGCTGATCTTCTGATCGCTCAATACCCGGGTAGCCGTTACGTCCAGCTAGTACCGCTGACGGCTTGTAGGTGCGTGGTGTGATCATCACCTACTGCCGGCGTATTGACGAGTCTTTAGGGTCCTACACAGAGGTTTTACTGGCTCAGGCAAAACGAAATAGGAGCGCATATATGATATGTGCGAGACCGAGAATAAATACGTGTATGTGATACCGTATTCTATTCTCGCGACTTTATGTATCGGTCGGTCATATATGATATGACCGGGTTATCGAATCAAGTGTTGATTCGATAAGTCGATACGATGGATGTTAGCTGGTTATATGAGATATGACCGGATTATTAAGTCAAGTGTTGATTTAATAATTAAGTGTATAATTGTATATTAGATATACTAATTTACATTTGCTAACACATATTCACTTTAGAGTTTTTTTCACATGTGAACACTTGTATATATATATATATGTGATATATATATTAAAGTGTTTTCTTTTGTATCATGGTTGATGATACACTAGACTTGGATGCATGAGACTTACACCATGCTACATATTATGTTGGGTTTTTATATTTTATGTAATTAAAAAATTAAGTGGAGGATTAGATCAATGCATGAAGCTTGTGGAAGCTTGTGGATGCATTGACTAAGTCCACTTGAGTTTGTTTTTACCATAGATATTTCTTAACCCAACAATAAGTGTTAGCTATGGTTTTTGCTCTACAAGAGTTAGTATATGATACTCACTCACCATGGTTACATTACTCACTTAATCATTATCCTCATTTCTTTTCTTTTGTTCATCATCTTCTTCTTCATTGCGCAAGAGAAAAGCAAGCTAGGGTTTGATCCAAAGTGAGAATCCTTGTGAGAAACAAAATTCTAAAGAGAACCCACTTCCTATTTCTCCATCCTCTACTAGACTAGCACTTTAGTTTATGGTTTTTACTTCACTAATTCTCTACTTAGTGAAGTAGGAGCTTGAGTCGGAATTCTCTCGACGTAGATCTTCTTCGGCCTCAGAGACTTCGAGCAAGGTCGCATCCTTCGCGTCGTGAAGCCATGCAAGAGCCCGGGAGAACCTTGATCGCAGTGAAGGGACTTCAACAAGGAGCAAATGAAGTGGAGCACCGATCTACAAAGGTTGTATATCGCGTTCCCTTTAGTTTAAAGTTGTTTACATGCCATTAGTTTCGCCTAAACTCTAGTTAACGATCTTGCTTAGGGTTGCGCGGCACATAAAATTTTAATTTTGGCATGGTCGATGCCTTCTAGAGCCTTGCTAGTGTGCCTAGTAACCCTACAGTGGTATCAGAGCCTAGCTAGAGCCTTAGGCGATGTGTTAACAAAGTTAAAACTCCGAACGAACCCGATACGTCCAAGTTTACCCCCTCTATGGACAATTTTTGAAATCTGGTATTTTTCCGAATTAAAAATGCCTAAAAAATTCAGCAGGGTTTTATAAGAATAACCATGAAAAACAAGCCCCTAAGTCCTCCACGTGGCCGTGGAACCGCGGCAATAACCCACCTTTGGCGGCGGTTCCGCAGCATAGCAATGGTATTAGGGACTGGTTTTTGCACAGTAATTCTTTATTCTGTTGTTACTATTTTATGGGTATTTTTAATCTGACTCAAGTGTTGAGTAATTTTGGGGTTTATTTTGAAATCGTCGATTCGATCGGAGAATTTAATTTTGTTCTGTTATTCCGGATAATTTAGAAAGTATTAAAATTTTCGAACGGATATAATTAACTCAGTTTTTCCCGGCACGAAAAACATTCAAGTGTTGAATTTTTCTCGGGTTTTAAATCTTTCGGAAAGACGTGCATGTGATGTGACGGACCCTCTAGAAGAAAACAAACCTTAACTCGATTATGTGACCGTCTTGAACTGCCCTTTGAACCTTAGGGTTTGGGGCAGTACGGCGTGCCACATGTGAGGCATTGGCTTGACCCTTCTACGGCTGGACCGTTGGTACTCTGACGTATTCTGGAATTTTTTGAACTCCGCTCAAGTGTTGAGCTATTTTTGGAAATCTTGGGTATTTGATTATTCGATCGGAAAGTTTAATACTGTCTATTTATCTGGAATGTGATACAATATGTGGAATTCATACAGTTAGGCATGAAATGCGAAATATGTGATATTTCGGATTTACGATGTCTAAAGAAATTGTGGATTCCAAATGTTGTAGTTTTACACTTTCTTTTCTGTGACCGTAAGTGTAATATGTGTTATCGCCGGTTTCGTTGCTATATGTCAACGACAATTGTGATGCGCATATTTACTTACGTTGATGACATGTGATGTTCTGTGTTGCTGGATATGTTATATTGGATCGTCGCGTTCTAAATAGCCGGGGGTTTTATGTGAGATGAGAGTTTTTATTTTCATTCATGTAAAATAAATTGTATGTAATATTCTTTTATTGGGGCACTTCCGGGATGAGGTTGCTGTCACCATTTGTATATTATTTACTTTTCCGCACTAGGATAGACCCAAGGAGGGGAGCACAAGTAACCGGGTTCTAGGGTCCAGTGGGAGACCAACTCGAGGAGTCGAGTCCGGGTCTCCTAACCCTAGAATTGGCAGGGTTGCTTGCCGCTCTCGTAGGGGTCTAGGGGTGTGGGTTTGGCTATTCGTCGCGACCATGGAATCTGTGTTTTATAGTGGCTCAAAATAAAACACGGACGTCCTAGTATATCCAATGTTTCATATGTTTCTTCTGCTGCGATATCTATGATGTGATCATTTGATGTTCTGTGATAAATACTGTATATAGTATATATGATATATTATATAGGCGTTACTTATGTTTTACACCCGCGCTAGCCCTTCCCTGCTCTGCCGTTAGTTACCTAACCTAACGGTGCACGAGGGGACATCGAGGCGAATGCGGATGGCATAAGTGTATGTCGTATTTATCTGGGATGTTTAGGTAACTTATATGATGTGACTTCATTAATGTGATTAATGAAAGAAAAGAAACCTAAAAGATGTTGTAGAATCAAATTTTCAAATAAAAGGGTAGCTACAGTTTTGCTTTGCATAGCGGTATATATGATATACCCTGCACCTTATTCGATGAGGAAAGAGCTGAGATCCCTTCACCGGGAGTGACCTCTTTAGCAAAACTGGCAGATGCTACAACACTCGGTTTGCTTTTGACTGCTTTTGGAGTTTTTGCTTTGCATAGTGATGTATATGATATATCCTGCACCTTATTCCATAAGGAAAGAGCCGAGATCCCTTCACCGGGAGTAACCTCTTTAGCAAAACTAATAAAAGCCTCAAAATCACTCCATTTCAAAATTCACTCGATTCTACAACGATATCAAGTTCATTACGCAATAGGTTTTCAGAAAAACCTGTCGTAGCCTTCCGTCATTTCAGATAAGTCCTGCTTAGTATTCGTGCTACGTTTGTTGACCTCCGTCAAGGCGTAGTGTGCGGTAGCTAACTAGTATTTATCTGCTTATGCATATGATGCAGATTGGATTAGGGTAGTCGTATGACCTTGTTGACCTCCGTCAAGGGTCGTGCGGGTGGGTTTGATTCAATCAAGAAATGACGGGTTGAACTTGACTTGCACCCTATGGTTTGTTGACCTCCGTCAAGGTCATGGGATGCTTGGGGCAAAATATTATCGGGAATTTCAAGTGTTGAGATTTGTAATGAGATTGCATGCCTTCTATGAGATAGTTGGATCCCGATACCCACTGCGAGTAATTGTTACTCCTGGGAGAGTTTTACACAGGACAATTAGCCGATCAAGTAGGTGTCTAAAAAGGTGTCAATGGGGTTACGCCTCTGGGAAAACGAGGTTTACTTTAATTATGTCCGTACGAAAGCACAGGAAACCTCCCTCAAAGTACCGACACTGGCCTGGCTGAAAGATTGGCGAAGTTGTAGGGTGTAATTAATCCCGGCTAGTGTTTCCTTTTAGGGTTTGAAGGAAGATTTGATAAAAACAGTGGGAGCCATCCTGATTAGATAAGATAATAACCAATCTGATCTTGCAAGAGCATACGCTAAAGTGTTTTCTTCTCTCTCTCTAGGTAGCAACCATATCATGCCTTAATCAAGATAATAATATGGATGTATTGACCGAACCCGCATGTTATACTGTGCTGGGGAACGTTGGTTCCGTTCTTTCTTATAAGAGTTATAAGACTGATCAGGATATAGGGGAATACCAGGATTCCCATACCACCCGAATGAAGAAAGTACATGTTGATGCATTTTCTTCGGGTGTGTTCGTTACAGAGAACTGTTTCTCCATTTGCTCTACGTCCTGGGTATTGGATACCGGGTCAGGATCCCATATATGTAATCAGTTACATGGGCTTAGGAAAGGTAGAGAACTTGGAGAAGGTGATAAAGACATAAGAGTTGGAAATGGTGCAATTGTTGCAGCTAAAACTGTCGGGGAATATCACCTTGTATTGCCAACTGGTAATACATTGATTCTGAACGAATGCTATTACATGCCGAACCTGATATGCAACATTATATCGGTTTCTTTGTTGAGTAAAGAGGGATATAATTTTGTATTACAGGATAATGTTATGAACATTTTTCTTAACCAAAAGTTGGTTGGATCAGGCACGTTGTGCAATGGCATTTATGTTCTAAATCAATCAACAGTTCTGAGCATAACAAACACACACAATAGGAAAAGTTCAGAACTGAACGAATCCTTCTTGTGGCATTGTAGACTGGGTCACATCAATGCAACACGACTAGCTAAGTTGCATAAGGATGGATATTTAAATCCGTTTGAATTTTCATCTTATGACACATGCCAGTCATGTCTCAAAGGCAAGATGACCAAAACTCCGTTTACGGGACATGGAGAAAGAGTTACCGAACTCTTGGGACTGATACATAGTGATGTATGCGGTCCCATGTCTACACATGCCAGAGATGGTTCTTCGTACTTCATTACATTCACTGACGATCTCTCTAGATTCAGATATGTGTTCCTGATGAAACACAAATCAGAAGCTTTTGAGAAATTTAGAGAATATAAACAAGAAGTCGAGAACCAAACCGGGAAAAGTATTAAAATCCTTCGATCTGATCGAGGAGGTGAATACTTGAGCAATGAATTCCTGGACTTCCTAAAAGAGAATGGGATTCTCTCTCAGCTAACTCCTCCATATACACCACAGCACAACGGTGTATCGGAACGGAGGAACCGCACCCTATTAGATATGGTGCGCTCAATGATGAGTGTAGCCGAGTTACCTATTTCCTTTTAGGGATATGCACTAGAGACAGCAGCATACCTACTGAATAGGGTTCCTACGAAATCTATGTCTACCACCCCATATGAGATATGGGAGGGGAAGAGACCATATCTTAATTTTATTAAGATATGGGGTTGCCCGGCCTATGTCAAAAGACAAAAACCGGACAAAATCGACGCAATGTCTGTTTTGTGTAAGTTTGTTGGATATCCCAAGCATTCGCGAGGGTATATCTTCTACCACAGTGAGGAACAAAGGGTGTTTGTTTCTCAACACGCCACCTTTTTAGAAAAGGAATTTCTTGCTAAAGAGATTAGTGGCTCTGAGGTAGAACTGGAAGAGGTTCCAGCTGTACAAACCATAACAGAAGATTTGGTAGAACCAGAAGATTCGGTAGTTCCCGATGAACCCCAGCCACTCCGCCGATCTAGTAGGGTTCCTCACCCACCTGAGATATACTACGGTTTTCTCATGGATGGTGGGAGCGAGGATTGCATCATGGTTGATGATGACCCAACTAGCTTCGAGCAGGCCATCACGAGTGGGGACTCAGTGAAATGGCTGGATGCAATGCGGTCTGAGATGGAATCCATGTACACCAACAAAGTATGGACTTTGGAAGTTGCTCCTGAAGGGGTAAAACCCATTGGGAGCAAGTGGATATTCAAGAAAAAACTTGGTGTAGATGGGAAAGTGGAGACTTTCAAAGCTAGACTTGTTGCAAAAGGTTTTCGTCAAAGACCAGGTGTGGACTATGACGAAACCTTTTCTCCAGTGGCTATGCTTAAATACATCCGGATCATGCTTGCCATCACTGCATATCATGACTACGAAATCTGGCATATGGATGTTAAGACCGCCTTTCTAAACGGTGATTTAGAAGAGTGCGTGTACATGACTCAGCCAGAGGGCTTCGTAGATAGTGGGAGCAGCGGGAAGGTGTGCAAGCTGCTTAAATCCATTTATGGATTAAAGCAAGCATCGCGGAGTTGGAATATCTGCTTTGACGTCGTTATCAAAGAGTTTGATTTCGTCAAAAGCGTAGATGAACCTTGTTTCTACAAGAAGGTGGCAGAGAGTAAGGTTGTCTTCCTCGTATTGTACGTAGACGATATACTCTTGATAGGAAATGACATTCCTATGCTGCAATCAGTGAAGCTCTTCTTATCACAAAGATTCTCAATGAAAGATCTTGGTGATGCCTCCTGCATATTGGGAATTATGATCTATAGAGATAGATCTAAAAAGATATTGGGATTGTCCCAATCCAGGTACATTGACACCATACTAAAGAGGTTTAGTATGGAAGAGTCCAAATGTGGGTTTTTACCCACGATCTCAGGGCTCACTCTCTCCAAAGAGATGTCTCCCAAGACTGATTTGGAGAGAGCTCGCATGCAAGGGATACCCTATGCTTCTGCAGTAGGCTCTATCATGTATGCGATGCTATGTACCAGACCCGATGTAGCATACTCACTAAGTATAGTGAGTAGGTATCAAGCTGATCCTGGAGAGAGTCACTGGACAGCTGTGAATAGCATTCTGAAGTACTTACGAAGGACTAAAGAAATGCTCTTGGTGTATGGTAACGGAGAACTCCAAGTGGAGTCCTTTACCGATTCGAGCTTCCAGAGTGATAAGGACGACTCAAAGTCGCAGTCGGGATTTGTCTTTACCTTTTACGGAGGGGCGGTTAGCTGGAAGAGTTCCAAGCAGGAAACCGTGGCAGACTCGACGATGGAGGCTGAATACATCGCTGCCAACGATGCTGCCAAAGAGGCTGTCTGGATCAAGAAGTTCATTACTGAACTTGGAGTGGTTCCATCCATTGAGCATCCAATACCTTTGTATTGCGATAACAATGGAGCGGTGGCTTTAGCCAAGGAACCCAGGTCCCATTAGCAATCCAGGCATATTGTGAGGCGGTATCACCTGATCCGGGAGATAGTTGATCGCCGGGAGATCAAGGTCAGGAGGGTTGACACGAAGAACAACACCGCGGATCCACTCACGAAGGCCATTCCCCAGATACAGTTTGAGAGACTCTTCAGGATGCTTGGTATGCGATACTACAGCAGCCGGCCATAGTGCAAGTGGGAGATTGTTAGTTGTATGTATACCCTAGAGGCCAGTATTGCACAGATGATGTATATTATATTGGATGCTTGGACATATATAGAGAGGACTTTCTTGCTCGATATGATAGTATGATATCTGGTTGCTCTTTACTTTAACAAGTATACATGTCTCTTTATACTGTCTTATAGTTACATGTTGGTAAAGCCCTTAGGATGTGTACTTGACTACCTGGACTATGATGCGGATCATACTAGTGGGGACATGGTAGTCCATAAGTACATCCTTCAAGGTCCCTAGTCGTGGGTGTATCGAGATGGGGCATCGATAAACCAGTGTAGACTAGCATATACGCATCTCAACCAATGAGATGGGCGATGGATGATTCTATATCCATTGGTGTTTGACATCAGAGATGGTATACGGGTGCTCAGTGGAGACTGGGTACACCGGACGGACTCGCCGAGAACTCCCAGTTGGTATTATACCTCACGTCAGATGGCAGTTCTCAGGTGACACTTGTGCAGGTTAGTCTGTAGACCCGAGATCGTCATAGAGTCTTGTGTGATTCCCATTGTTCTTTGATTTCCACCTTACCACGTCCATGAGGCGTGCAAAATGGTGGTTTTTAGGTACAGTCCCGAGTCACATGGAGGCAATGAGCGATAGGAGGGGTTTCGTCTCTCCCGGTATTGGGGGGTTGATGTTGCGCTGTGCTCGATTAGCTGTAACAGGGAAGTCCCTGGCCAGGGCCGATTTAGAGATTTACTGGTAAGTGTTACCAGTAGTTTCTCGACCCGTTATGAGCCTCACATCGGCACGACTTATCGGTTATTGGGGTCTGACGTTTACCACCACTAGACTTGATATGCGATATATCAGACGAGGAGACCGGACTGTACGGGAAGTGTTGCCGGCAGGCTTTCACAGGAGTTGGAGCGGGCTTGCTTGCTGATCTTCTGATCGCTCAATACCCGGGTAGCCGTTACGTCCAGTTAGTACCGCTGACGGCTTGTGGGTGCGTGATGTGATCATCACCTACTGCCGGCGTATTGACGAGTCTTTAGGGTCCTACACAGAGGTTTTACTGGCTCAGGCAAAACAAAATAGGAGCACATATGTGATATGTGCGAGACCGAGAATAAATGCGTGTTTGTGATACCGTATTCTATTCTCGCGACTTTATGTATCGGTCGGTCATATATGATATGACCGGGTTATCGAATCAAGTGTTGATTCGATAAGTCGATACGATGGATGTTAGCCGGTTATATGAGATATGACCGGATTATTAAGTCAAGTGTTGATTTAATAATTAAGTGTATAATTGTCTATTAGATATACTAATTTGCATTTGCTAACACATATTCACTTTAGGGTTTTTCTCACATGTGAACACTTGTATATATATATATATATGTAATATATATATTAAAGTGTTTTCTTTTGTATCATGGTTGATGATACACTAGACTTGGATGTATGAGACTTACACCATGCTACATATTATGTTGGGTTTTATATTTTAAGTAATTACAAAATTAAGTGGAGGATTAGATCAATGCATGAAGCTTGTGGAAGCTTGTGGATGCATTGACTAAGTCCACTTGAGTTTGTTTTTACCATAGATATTTCTTAACCCAATCATAAGTGTTAGTTATGGTTATGGCTCTACAAGAGTTAGTATATGATACTCACTCACCATGGTTACATTACTCACTTAATCATTATCCTCATTTCTTTTCTTTTGTTCATCATCTTCTTCTTCATTGAGCAAGAGAAAAGCAAGCTAGGGTTTGATCCAAAGTGAGAATCCTTGTGAGAAACAAAATTCTAAAGAGAACCCACTTCCTATTTCTCCATCCTCTACTAGACTAGCACTTTAGTTTGGGGTGTTTACTTCACTAATTCTCTACTTAGTGAAGTAGGAGTTTGAGTCGGAATTCCCTCGACGTAGATCATCTTCGGCCTTAGAGACTTCAAGCAAGGTCGCATCCTTCGCGTCGTGAAGCCATGCAAGAGCCCGGGAGAACCTTGATTGCAGCGAAGGGACTTCAACAAGGAGCAAATGAAGTGGAGGACCGATCTACAATGGTTGTATATCGCGTTCCCTTTAGTGTAAAGTTGTTTACATGCCATTAGTTTCGCCTAAACTCTAGTTAACGATCTTACTTAGGGTTGCGTGGCATATAAAATTTTAATTTTGGCATGGTCGATGCCTTGTAGAGCCTTGCTAGTGTGCCTAGTAACCCTACAAGATTTACTGGTAGGTTTTCCAGTAGTTTCTTGATCGCACGCTTTTGGCGTGTCGGATGTTCAAAGAATTAAAGTATAACCGCGATCAGGACGGTGTCGCTTTGCAGCTAGCAGGTTGAGCACGGGTCGGTCCACAGGGAGATGGTGGTATCTTACCTTCTTGTCTTAGACGAGTCAATAAAGAATCTGTATGTTTGTTTGATTCTAACCTATGTGTTTATTTGCAAGTATAAAGTTGTTAAGAAAAGATACGAGATTGTAAGCTAAGAAATCCGTACTCAAAACCTTTGAGCCGAGTCTTGACCAATTGAAGCTAAGCAATTGGCAACAACGGGGATTAGGGGATTTAAACGCGGTATTCGTGGAATCCGGCTTATTTACCCTTGTCCTTCCGTTCTTGTCTCTTGCTTTCGCCTCCGGCCAAACCGGACGCAACCGGTCGCGGTTAGGAATCACCGTTACCTTGTCAGGGTACGGTGCCTAACGGAGCGCTTGCGTATGGTTTGGGCGAAGTTCAAATGGAAAATAACGGGAAAAGGAATTGGCAAAGAAACGTTAACTTACAATACCGTATTAATTCTTAACAACAACAATAATTACAACATTTACAAAATGAACAAAAGAAACCAAAAGGAAAAGAACAAAGAAAAGAAAAGATACAAGTATTGAAGTGCATGAAAATAAATTGCAAGTAAATAAAGACAAGGTAATAAAGAGCAAGTAATAAAAAGCGATAAAAAGAACACGAAACTAGGACTCAAGACAAGCATGTGATCAATAGCCAACCCTTAAACTTGCAAGCTCAATGAAGAGGTTGCAAGATCAAGGGAAGGGTAGAGAACGCATGTGAAGTGAAGAACTAGTCCCGTGAGAAAATACGACCCTTGAGATCGATAACTAACCCTTAACCATTCAAGCTCAATGAAGAGGTTGAATGAGCAAGAGAAAGCAAGAATCTCAAGGGGAAGAAGAAACACAAGAGAATGATACAAAAACCTCATCTTCATTAATCTCCCACTCAAAAGCTCTCACTACAATTTTCATGGAAAAAGAATGAAGAAGAAGAAGAAAAAGAACTAAAACTACAAAAGAATGGAGAACAAAGAATGACCCTTGGCTTGGCTCAGATCTGCTGTATTTATAGGCAGGGAATTGAAACCCTAGGGCAACCATCTGCACATAGATGCAATTACCAAACTACCCAGAAAAAACGACAGAGAGAGGGACCCACATGGCCGCGGATCCGCCGCCAATACCCCCTATTGGCCGCGGATCCGCCGCACTATAGAGAGTTTAGGGGCTCTGATTTTCTGTGCTTCCCTGGTTTCTTGTCCTTTGTTGTCTGGTATATGTATTTTCTGAAAATACATTCACAATTCTTCCAGAATTTCTGTTGAGGAAAGGTGGACTTTTTGTGGATGTCTTTTGTCATGATTGCCTCGAGCTCCGCGTAGATTTCTTGGAACTTGTTGTTGCCATTGAGCCTTGTGCATGAAGGTGACATTGATTTGACATTTTGTCATCCTAAACTGGTATCTGGCAACATACGGATGACGAGCGGAGACCGTGTTTTCTCAGTAGTTGGCAGGAACCCGGATTTTGTCGTGTTTTCCATGAATTTCACCGTTTTAGAACCGAGAACCTGTATCCTGCAAATATGTAAAAAACACGGATTAAAAGCACCTACCTATAAACAACCGAGCGTAAGAATGGGCGGTATAAAATGCAGTATTCTATGATGAACATTTCTCAAGTTGTAATGGGCTTCGCTCCGACACGACTTATACCGCTTTTAGGAGACTGACGCTTGCCTCCCCCTATGCCCGATATGCGATAGTCCTAGACGAACTGACCGGACTGTACGGAGATTGTCATATCAGGCTCAGTAGGAGTTTGGATGGGTTTCCTCATCGGCCTTCTTATCGACATCTACCTGGGGACCATTACGTACAGCTAGTGCCGCTTGCGGTCTGTGGTTAAACCAACTGCCAGCGTAGTAGTCGAGTCTTTAGAGTCCGACACAGAGAGTTTCCCTGCTCCGGGCGAAATAATATAGAGGTCGTATGGTTTTACGATAAGGGTTCGGACGCATACATGTTTTTACGCACGTACGATGTTCGGAAAGTTTTTACTAGCCGGGTTTGGTTTAAGCCAGATTCTAGTATCGGATTATTGGATTTATACAGTCTAAAGTTTTTCCGCGTTTTCAGGGATAGGAGGGGCATTCTCGTAATTTGGCGAGAAGCTTCTAGAAGGATGATGACTTGGGGGTTAAGGTGGCATTTGCATTTATTGATTTAGTGACTCATTTGTGTGATTCATCCATGGAGTTAATGATGCATTTAATGGCTAATGACTCATGAGATGAATCACACAAGGTGAATGAATGAAGTATGGTTGATAAATCATTTGATTTATTCATTTAATAAATCATCATGCTTCATATATTCAAGGTGAATCATTATTTCATTTCATTCTCACTCTCACCTTCTTTCTTCTCAAGCGCTCTCTCTCTCTCTTCAAACCATAACCTTAACCTCTCATGTGTTGAGATCAAGGGTTAGTAAGACTTGTTAATCCCTAATCACACTCTATATTACCTAGGTGACTTTGATTAGCAATTTGAGTAACCTAGTTTCCTCAAGTTAGAGGCAAAGCTTGGAGTAGTAGCTTTCGGGTGGATCGTCTATTACAAAGAGGAGGCCGACGAGGAGGTGGTTAACGAGAAGAAGAAGGACTTGGTTCATTAGGTATAATCTTCTTTCATAGTATCTAATTACTCCTATGATAGTGTTAGTTATAGTTTAGCAAAGATCCTTTCGGTTAGTCGATGTTAGTTTAAAGAAAAAGATTGTTTTTCATATTTCCGCCTCCCCGCAACTCGTGGGGTGTACAACGTCGACTTACAATACACAGCGATGTATGTGGTCCAATGTCTATACATGCAAGAGGTGGTTTTTCATATTTCATTACTTTTACGGATGATTACTCTAGGTACGGATTCATTTTTTTGATGAAACATAAATCCGAGGCCTTTGAGAAATTCCAAGAGTATAAGAATGAAGTGGAAAACCAAACCGGCAAAAGTATCAAGACACTGAGATCTGATCGGGATGGTGAATACTTAAGTGACGAGTTCCTAGGTTACCTAAAAGAGAAAGGAATTCTCTCTCAGCTTACTTGTCACGACCCAAAGTTCGGCCCGTGACCGGCACTTAACCACGCAACACCTACAGGCGTAACATGACAAAGTAAGCCGAACCCAGAAAACAAAACCATTAAAATTTGGAGTGTTAAAACATTTAGAAAACTTTAAGTTACTTAGTAGCAATCCTTTTTGGTTCAAGTTATTATTCAAATCATTTTAACAACATTTCCTTTCCAAAAGTTTGTCCCGAAATCGGATAAAAGGCGAGATATAATTAAAAGTAACATGTGAAATAAATAGAGTATCACAATAGGAGAATCGCGCCCAACGGCGGAGAAATCACCTCAAAATAATATACGACGCCGAAGCGAAGAATGAGCAGTAAAGTGAAAACAAATATCATAAGAGGTAAAACTGCATGAATAAAGTCGGCTCACAACGAGCTCGACACCAGAGTACAAATAACATACATCGTCCTCACAACTGTCTCTAAGTCAATACATGAAAATAGATGGAGAGTACTAGATACATCAAGATGCAACTGAAAAGTAAACAGATACCGTACAAAACCCACCTAATAGCAAAAGGGCTAACACGCCTCAGCAATGGTATCTGTGTCAAAAGGTGCGGTAAACAGCCAGCCGCGACTACTCCCAAGGGTAACCTGCAAGTACTGTGGCACAACGGGGGTGAGTTGCCAACTCGTGAATAGTAGATAACATATAAAGGTAATCGCAAGTATGCACGTACTGCGATACATTAACCTATGCCAACAGATAACATCTATATGATGAACTGATTACTCATATCAGGCAGCAAATGTAATTTAAAAGTCTCCCCATATGATGTGCAAGGTATGCAATAATCAAGTCTGATATGGAATCTAACAACCCTATATAGCATGAGCAGTGTATGCGATAATCATGTATAGCATGTGTACTATATCAGGTACAATAGGTACATGATGAGATGTCAATACTAAATGCTGAGTATGGGAATAAATAGTGTCTACACGGAATATCAACGTGGAAAAATGACCGGTGTCCATCAATACACCCAATTCCCAGTAAAACTCAGGCGCCGTCATCCACATCGGCCCTCAAATCCTGTGAATCTCATACAATCGTGAGTGCCCAACATCGGCACCCAAATCTCATAAAATCAACCGTGTCTAGCATCGACAAGCAAATCCTCCAGTATGGGGCGTCCGTCCATCGGATCTGCCCACGGGCTCCATCTGCGGAATCGGCCCTCAGCAGTACGTGTCGTCCTGTATCCATCTATCGACTCTGGTCGGTATCCTCGGGATAATCGCCAGGTCTAACCAATCACCGGTAGGTAGTAGTACCTCCGCCGGGCACACCGTCTAACAATACGAGTCTTCTCGCCCTGGGGTACCGTACCGGGTCTACCATATACCCGCAATCGGTGCCTACCTCTCCTCGAATCGGGTATACTCACACAAGCTCTCTGGAACCGAGAAAATTCATGGTGGACACACAAAAATATCATTTCAAGGGAAACCGGGTTTTTTAAACAGTGCGTATTTTCTTAAATTAGTACTCCGGTTCCCAAATCCAGAAATCACATAATCAAATACAATGCGTAATCCATGCAACATGTTATATGACGCTAAGAGTAAAAGAAAGGGAAAACCGCTCTTTTGAAAGATCTAGTTTTGAGAATAACGCCTGCGGTCCCTTAGTTTTTAAAACAAGTCTATATCATCCATGTATGTAGCATATGAATATGTGTATCGGTATGGATGTGTGAACGGATAAGTATGAAAAGTGAATATAACAATGTACATGTGCACAACTGTAGTCATATGATGCATATGCGCCCAAGTAGGGTTATATCAATGAAGGTACTCACGAAAGTGCATATACAGTGTGCATGGTATGAATGTCCATATGATAGTATGCGGTAATCATGACAACGTCAATAAAGCAGAAGTCAAATATGCGGTTTATAGCAATCCTATAATGTGAGTGTCATGGCAATCACTAACGGTGTGAGTGTAGCATATAAATCGTGCTCGTGCAACTTGGACCGTTAGTGAGTGTTCTATACTACCAGTTCTATATATATAAGACGGTATGCTACTCTAGTATGCCTGTATGAACACATAAAACTAACATCCTATTACGCCCTGACGCTTAACGCCATACGGGCGATTTCCCCGTAGATGTTAAATCTACTCACCTGGTTGCGTGCTAAGTATAGCCGACCGCCTGCTTCCCTTACCTGGCGGCGTCTGACGTACCCGCCTGCGAACCTTGAATTAACACAAGAATTCCAATATATCACAATCTCGTAAAACGCAATATCGGAACGAAACGAGAAACTCGCGTTGCGAATTAACGCGCGTGCGCGCGATACGCTGGAACGTGTGTGTGTGTCTAGAACTCGATCCGATACGCCGCGATACGCTGAATCATAGAATCCACTCGCGTAACGCGCAAAATAAAATACCAGAAAACGACATACTGTCCCAGATTTTACCCAGCTTAGGTTATTACAAAACTATATATACCTTGGACCCACAAAATGTAGCAGACACCTGTACCAAAAACCCTAGCCCCTAACCCCCTAGTCTGACCGCAATTTGCGGCCAGAACGAATATTTCGGTGGCCTAGGGTTGAAGTGGTGGGGTCGGGCTCTGGTGGTGGGGTCAGGGTGTCACCAGTAGGCTATGGTCCAATCAATTTTATTCTGAACTTACATGGGTAACAGCAGATCTCAAAAAGCCATGTTTTTGCTTAAAACGTCAAGTTTAGTACAATCTGAAAACTGAGGGTATTTTAGTGTAATCTGGGTTTATCCTAGGTTAACTTAGCCTCAACAACACTTACTTAGGCTGGTCTACCCAACACCAACCTCACCTAAACACACTTTCACAAAAATCACCCAAACAAGCACAAAAACGTATAATTATCGCTAATCGAAGCTATTTCTACACAACTAAGCAAACAAGGAAGGAGTTTAGAAGTTATACCCCACTAGGAACCTCACAAACAAGGAGAAGGAGAAGAAAAAGAGGGGTGGAGCTTGCTGGGGTGCTGCTGTTGCTGCCTGGAATTGTTGTTGCCGTTTAAAGCTGAAGCTGTTTAAGGCTGAAGCCGTTGCTTGTGATTGTTTTCTGTTGTGTTGTTGTGTTGTGTGGTGTTATGTTGTGTGAGTGTTGTATATGGAGTTGTATATGGAGTTTGGGCTGTTTGCTAAGGGAGTGCTGCTGTTGCTGATGCAGCTGAAGCTGATGCCAAGATTTGAGCTGATGCTGATCTTATGGTTCTGAATTGTTTTTGTTGTGATGCTTGTGCTGAGGTAGCAGCAGCTAGTGCTGATGTAGGTTAAGTGAGAGGGTGAGTTTGAGAGTATGTGTGAGTGAGAGATGTGAGGGAGAGGGAAAGTGTGGAGGATATGAAAAAGTTATGAAGTGAAGTGGGTGTGACCCTTCCTAAGCCACCATTTTCTCTCTCTATCAAAGCTAACATGACACCTATCATGCCCTCTCTCTCTCCTCAACCCAAGTCAACCCCAAAAGAAATATTAATCCCTTTATTTTTTTAGAAAAATGAAATTCTTAATTTATAACTAATTAGCCTAACAAGAGGGATTAGGCCACCATGGTTGCCTAAATATGGTTTAACCCAATTTTTAACCCTAGGTTACATGCACATGTTTGTGCAAGCTTAGGAAAATTCTAGAAAAATGTTTATTAATTTTGATAAAATATTTGAAAGTCAATTTGGTAAACTTTTATTAAAGAATTTCACTAATAAGAATATAATTAGTTACTAATATAATCCTAGTTGTTACATTACTCCTCCATACACTCCACAGCATAACGGTGTATCGAAAAGGCGGAACCGAACCCTATTGGATATGGTACGTTCCATGATGAGTAATGCTAAGTTACCGCGATCTTTCTGGGGTTATGCGCTAGGCTCAGCAGCATATCTTTTGAACAGGGCTCCTACCAAGACTGTGCCTACCACACCATATCAGATGTGGAGTGGTAAGAAACCCTATCTTCGGTATCTGAAGATATGGGGATGTCCAGCTTTTGTTAAAAAGCAGCATGTGGACAAACTCAAGGCACGATATGTACAGTGTAAGTTTGTGGGATATCCAAAGAACTCCAAGGGGTATTTCTTCTATAACGCAGTGGAACAAAAGGTTTTTGTTTCTCGTAATGCCCATTTTCTAGAACAGCAGATTTTAGAAAAGGAAACAAGTGGGAGCGCAATAGAACTGGAAGAAATTCCAGAACCACAAACTACTACTGAAAATTTGGTAGAACCAGAAGTTCAAGAAGAACAGGATATTCCCGCACCCCTCCGCAGGAGTAGTAGGCTGTCTCATCCGCCTGAGAGGTACTACGGTTTTCTCATAGACGGGGATAGTGAAGATTGCATCATTGATAATGATGAACCTACTAGCTTCCAGCAGGCTATCCAGAGCGGCGACTCTGTAAGATGGCTGGTTGCAATGCGGACCGAGATGGATTCCATGCACACTAACAAAGTATGGACTTTGGACTTTTCTCCAGACGGGGTAAAACCAATAGGATGCAAGTGGATCTCCAAGAAAAAGATTGGTGTATATGGACAAGTGGAAACCTATAAGGCTAGACTTGTTGCAAAAGGTTTTTGTCAAAGACCTGGTTTGGACTATGACGAAACTTTTTCTCCAGTGGCTATGCTCAAATCCATTCGGATTCTTCTTGCCATTGCCGCCTTCCATGATTATGAGATCTGGCAGATGGATGATCAGTCGAAAATAATGTATTTTTAACACGGCAATTTCCTTAACATTTGCACTCATTTAGAAGTGTTCGGTATTCATATTTCACATATTAGCAAAACAGTCCTGAAATGTCAGATTTCATGTGTTAGACTTTTAAACCGACACTTTAAGGGAAATTAACTGCATTTCATGGCATCGCATCATTTCTGAATTTGCGCAACACTTGTGTCGAGATTTTGTGCAGGAAATTGCAGGAGCAAAGTTAAAAGAAGCTGATAAAAATTACGCCAACTCAATGATTGCAGATCTGGTAGAAATACAGAAGGCCAAATTAAATTCAACACATCAAAACAAGGCCCAAATATTATAGAGGGAATTACCAGAAAAGATCGAAGCCCAAGGCCCACAAGGAGCCGCGGATCCGCGGCAGGAGCCTGCTTGTGCCGCGGATCCGCGGCGGTTTCAAGGCTTCAGCTCCCAAAATTTTGTGCAAAACTCCTATCTCTTGGCCCACATTCATTTCTGATACCTCAAATTCCAGAAGGATCTCGAAGCTACTGCCAGATCATCAAAGATCATTAAGCAAGGCTAATCCTAATTAACCTCCTAACTAATCACATCTAGAAGCTTCTCCTCTAACTAACTTTTGGAGGGAAATTCAAATTCCCTCAACAAACTTTAGGAGGGAAACATAGAATTTGAAATCCTAGATCTAGGGTTTTGAGATCTATAAATAGGAGCCTAGATCTAAGGGTTGAGGGTGTTCATCATTAGTTGTTCATTAGTTGTTCATCAATAGTTCATTAGTTCCTCATTCTTTTCTTCAATTCTTCATCTTCTTCCACAAGTCTAGTGACAAGGCTTGTGCGAAACCCTAACCCTAATTCCACTCCAAATTCAAGATCTTGAGTACCAAATCAAGCGAGAAGCCTTCAACCTTTTAGGAGCCGAGCCGATCTTCAATCGGGCAAGTGATCCAAGCCGATCCGCGACTCACGGGGACGAGCGAAGCCAAATCGACGATCAAGTTCTTCCTCTTGTAGTTCTTGAGCGAATGTAACTAAATTGTTGATATAAATAAAAGGTGAAATTCTTGAATCTTGCTTTCTTTTAATTCTTGCATCATGATTAGATCTCAATTTGTAATTGTTGTTCTTGTTGTGATGTTTGAGTAAAACTCCGATCGATTCCTACGAGCCTCATTTCGATTCTTGAGATTTGGTTTGGAAAAATCATCAAACTATCAATTCTTGATTCTATCTTTTTCTTATTATTAGATCTAGATATTTTCTAATTCTTGAACTTCAACTTTAAATCTTGAATTGTTTGTTTTCTTTTCATTAAAGTTTCAATTCATCTAATTCGAAAGACGAACGATTACACTTTCCCTGTGGACGATCCGCACTCACTAACAATCTACATCCGACACCGTAGTTGATTGCGGTCAAATAATTTTTGGTTGTGATTTCTTTACAATTCCACATACTACACATCCGAAATCCTTTTCAATCAAATGGCGCCGTTGCCGGGGATAGTGCGCTAATAGTTCGTATTTTGAAATTTGAGTTAAACAATTTATTCCATCATAATTTTTAGATCTAAACTCGTACAAACCCTAATACGTGTGTTGTGATTTGTTGCGAGAAAATCTGGAATCATTGGAGCTGTGGAAAAAAATTTCAGATAGTTCCAGAGAGCTTGGGGAGTGAACAGGAGCCTCTGTAGAAAATTGTGTGCAGTGATCTTGCTACAGTACCGCGTTTCCGCGGCAATAGGCAGCTCACGCGGCGGATCCGCGGTGGGTTAGGGTCTTCTCTGTACCAAACTTTCAGGTATACTCCTCTGCTTTCTTATCTTCTTCTCTGTCTACTCCAATTAACACTTTGCTGCAGGTTTCTTTGCAAATAAATCGCAGCGCCGCAAAAGCAAAATAAAATTTGTGCGTGTTTTTTATTCTTGGTTGTTTGCATATTAATACGGAATTTAAGGGGCACGGCCAAATCCAAATTAGGTGGGGATTTCATTACCCTTCCTAGACCCCAAAAATCGCAAAACTTGCATCCGCACTTACCCTCATTAATTAAAAAATATCTAGAGATGACTCTAAGGACCGTCGCGCTCAATTAGGACAGAAGAGGGCCGTGGGTAATTCATTGCTTATCCGCGTTTTCTTGTGGTGCCTAAGGCGAGTGTGTCTAAGGCTAGTGGTTTTTAATTAGGCCCACTACTTACGTAGTGGAGTACCTTCCCACTTACCTGGCACTTATCCGGCCACAGGGGGACAAAGAGGCAGTGGAGGATTCTATCCCTTGACTTGTCTTTTGGCAGTTAGGAGCGGTCTAGAGTTTTGACCTAGGTGACCCCTAGATTTTAGGGTTTTGTGTGTTGCATTTGTTGTGTAGCATCATTTTTTCAAAAATCCGTCCACTTTTCAAAACAAACACCGCATTCATATCATTTCCCCTAATTATAAATCTACGCTGCCACTTGTACTAACCCTTTTTAGTACAAGATAGGCTGGACACGGGTTTCTAGTGCCCGTTAAGTCCGCGTTTCCTTTTATCGACCCTAAAGTCGGTATTTCTACATTTACCTCTCTTTTACCCACCACCACACCTACATCGATGGATCCACCTCCATCGAACTTCTTTTCTACTACTCTGCCGCCGTCCGTTGGTGCGCAGAATCCACCTCGCATCTCTCTCCAAGAGAGGTGCTATCCAACACGAGGCCCACTTTCCACCTGTCTTTCTATTCCACCAGCCAACGGGGAAAATTTTCAAATAAAACCCCAATACATCAACCTTCTACCAAAATTTCACGGTCTCGAGTCTGAAGACGCATACGTGTTTATCACGAAATTTGAAAATGTATGCGCAATGATGGGTACCTCACAGCTTTCTGTGGATGCTTTCCGTCTTCGTCTTCTCCCATTCACTTTGTGCGATTTAGCCGAAAAGTGGCTATATAACACTACCGCACATTCCATTTCAAATTGGGATGAATTCGTCAAAGCATTCCTTAAGAAATTCTACCCACATCAAAAGACAGCTAGAGTCCGTAGCGAAATCTATCAATTCACCCAGTTTCCAAATGAAACATTTTCAAAGTGTCTTGAACGTTTCAAGGATCTGTTAGTCCAATGTCCACATCACGGCATCCTGAGATGGGAATTGTGCCGAATCATTTATGAGGGCATTACTCCTTACACAAGACAGACCCTTGAATCCATGTGTCAAGGCAATTTTATGACCAAAGATGATGGGGAAGCATGGAATTTTCTAGAAAATTTCGCTGAAAAGACTTTACAGTGGGAGGGTGTGAGTCAATCGTCTAGGGATGGCAATGATATTTCCATAGGAGTTAGAGCTGACATTGCAGCTATACACAAGAAACTCGAGACTATGGAAAATAAATTTTTAGCCGCCACCCTAAATCAAATGTCACTCTCCAAAACTGTATGTGGATGCTGTTCTGATCCGTCACATTTGACGGAAGAATGTCCACTAAATTCTCTGTTTCAAGGTCATGAGCATACCAATGCCGCATTTCAAAGACCTAGAAACGATCCATCTTCCTCCACATATGATCAGGGTTGGAGGAATCACCCAAATTTTGCTTGGAACCAATCACAATTTCAAAACACGGTTCCAACCCAAAACAATTTCCAAGGGGCCCCTCCACCACAACAGCACCCACAACTTCAATTGAGTCAGCACCCCTTCCAAACACAAAACTTTCAAAATCCGGCCAACACTTTTGCACCGTCTAGTCCTTTGCAATTGACCGGTACTGATAATACCTCTGCACTAGCACAAACCTTGGATACCTTCATGAAACAATCCATCCAAGGGACGGCAAGTTTGCAATCTTCCATCGAGAATGTGATGAAGATCATTATCTCTCAAAATGATAATATAAAATCGATGGAAGAACAAATTGCACAACTAAAAGCCGAAATGCGTGCAAGAGAGAAAGGGAAACTTCCAGCTCAACCTTTACCTAATTCTGGCTATTCACATCATGTGGATGAGATCACGTTGAGATCTGGAAGAGTGCTTGACAATCACGTTGGGGAAGAGTTTGATGATACTGATAAATCAATCAATAACACCCCGGCTGAGACCTTTTCTCACACACACACTTCTAGTTCTGACCCCAGTTCTTCTACCCCACCATCTTCTTCCGAGCATATTCTTCATTTCCCAAAAGGCTCGCCACTTCAGCCCACCTCTTTTACCTCTCCACGGACGATCCCCACTTCTATTCTGGGATCGGTTCCACACACACTTCCTTCTCCTATGATGGACCCAGCGCTTATTACTAAAGCACCTTATCCTAATCGGTTAAGGGCAAACACACCAAGTCCACATATGGAGAAGATTATGAACATTTTTAAGCAAGTAAACACCAACATCCCTCTCCTAGATGCCATCCAACAAGTTCCGTCCTATGCGAAAACTCTTAAGAACTTGTGCACTAGGAAGAGGAAGACTCAAGTGCCCAAGAAGATTTTCATGGAAAAAACAATAGACACGGCTTTCCCCCAACAATTACTGAGTAAACGTAAGGATCCTGGATATCCTACTATTTCCGTTTCTATTGGGGAAAAACACATTAACCGTGCTCTACTAGACCTTGGCGCTAGTGTTAACTTGCTTCCATATTCAGTTTATGAGCAATTAGGAATCGGAGAGTTGAAGCCAACCAATTGCACTCTCCAGATGGCTGACCGATCAATCACCAAACCTAGGGGTGAACTGGAGGATGTGTTAATAAAAATCGGGGAATTTATATTCCCGGTAGATTTTATTGTAATTGATACACAGCCTGTAGCAAACCCACGGAATCAAATTCCGGTGATTTTAGGTCGCCCCTTTTTGGCCACTTCCAATGCTATTATCAACTGTCGTAATGGTTCTATGACCCTATCTTTCGGGAATAGGTCAATAGAGCTGAACATTTACAAGTTGGGAAGTGTACCCTCCGAACCTACTGCTCAGGTATGTTCTGTCGACTTAATGGATGTCGACAGCAGCGAATTTGATGATCCTCCTGATATTGATCTTGACTCTTTTCATATGTTATTGTTTGACCCAACTATGTATCATACACATACGGACTCTTCCACCGAGATGTCCGGGTCAACAATTAACACTGATTATGAACTATTTTTAGAGTCTGAAGATCACCCCGCACTTTGTGATGATATTATTCATCGGGGTATTGATGGAACTTTTGAGGAAATCTTCGCTGATGAACTCGCATTTTTGAATGACACGGGTGTTGAGATGAATCATCTCCCAATCAATGAAATTGAACCTCCACCCCTTCTTCTGAACTGTAAAAAGAATGCGAGCAATCCATCACATTCACTGCATCGTCTCTCCAAAATGAGACACACACACACTCTCTTCCACCACTTAACCTTTCCCCACTTCTTCTTCCACCAACCCGAGCACTGCATTGATAAAATTTTCGAATGGTTGGTGTTAACTTTTGGTCTTTGCAAAGCTTGGCATCGACCACTGATTTTTGACCCCCTCATATGATTTTCAAAGATTAACATTGCATAACTCAAGTTTGGGGAGTACATTTTCTGGCTCTTGAAAAGAAAATTTTTACAAAATATTTAACCAAAAATAAGTTTGGGGGAGGTTCTTCACTTAAATATTTTGCCCCCACTAATAAATTCCTCCCAAGCTTACAGGTTTTTCGAGATTTAGCGGATGGAAACAGTGAGGACACTGTTGAAATCAAGTTTGGGGGAGCTTTGTGCTTATTTTTGCATCATTTGCATATCATTTGCATAAGCACAAAACATTTCTTTTAAAAATCTATAAAAATTTAAAAATTTTAAAAATTTATAAAAATTTAAAAATTTTCAAAACCTATAAAAATTTAAAAAATTTCAAAAAGATAAAAATATTTTTTTTACATAAATAAGATAATAAAAGATTAGATAGTGAATAATTACATCCATGAGATTAGAAAAATTTAAGAAAACCAAGAAAATTAGAAGTTTTCTTATACGAACTAGTAATAAGTAGTTATGAGCCGTTGTCCCAAGGGTTAGTAAGATGAAGGACGTCACTAATCTGAGGATAAAAATAAGTCTGAAAAATAGTTTCTATTCTGGAAGCCAAACATTTTGAACGTTGATACCCTGCTATTCGCACTTACACACGTCTTAAATCCCGGGATAGTAGAGGATACCTTGAAATGCTCTTGTCTTAAAGCCAAAAGTATGAAGGAAATAAAAAAATGAAGAAAATATAGAGTGGTGAGAAAAATGGACACTGGTTTTGTTATCACCGAGGGCAATAAAAATATATAGCGAGGGTGCCTCTTCACCTAGTGCCCTAAGGCCAACTGGTCTGGGAGTCACTGCTATGCCTGAGGTGGTGCAAGACGAGGAAAATACACCAAGTAAGCAAGCACAGGAGTAATCGGTCGGTTAGTACCTCAAGAAGTATTAACGGTCGCATGAAAGTGTGTGAGCAATTTCGTCTAAATATTCATTAATTAAAAAGTACTGAGGCTGATGGGCAAGAGTATGATAGCTTGAATTGAATTCTCCGGGTGTAGGGATGTCTTTACACACACGCAGGGTTATATGATCGATGTTTGGATGAAAGATAGGAATGAAGAATAAAACGATGTTTTATTGAGGGAGGACGTGATTTCTGACATCTTTTCATGACCATTAAGATAGGGCTCATGACAACCGAAAAGCTAGCTTAGTTGGAAACCCTAATTTTCAAGGCTTTTCTTTTACAATTCTTTTCTTTAAATGTAATATTCATGATCTTTCTTTTATTAATGGATTTTGTGGGTGCAATCCGCTGAAAACCCTCAGGAGACAACACTCCTCCTACTAGGGACACCTAGAGGTTTAAAGGCTTGTTGCACATGCTCAGTGCAATCGTGTTGCCTACGAAAGTGTGCTAGTTAGTTTTTCTCTTTCTTTATTTTCTCCTTCTCTTTTTAATAAAACATTCGCTCGAGACGATCGAAATTATGTTTGGGGGTATTTGATCAGTCGAAAATAATGTATTTTTAACACGGCAATTTCCCTAACATTTGCACTCATTTAGAAGTGTTCGGTATTCATATTTCACATATTAGCAAAACAGTCCTGAAATGTCAGATTTCATGTGTTAGACTTTTAAACCGACACTTTAAGGGAAATTAACCGCATTTCATGGCATCGCATCATTTCTGTATTTGCGCAACACTTGTGTCGAGATTTTGTGCAGGAAATTGCAGGAGCAAAGTTAAAAGAAGCTGATAAAAATTACGCCAACTCAATGATTGCAGATCTGGTAGCAATACAGAAGGCCAAATTAAATTCAACACATCAAAACAAGGCCCAAATATTATAGAGGGAATTACCAGAAAAGATCGAAGCCCAAGGCCCACAAGGAGCCGCGGATCCGCGGCAGGAGCCTGCTTGCGCCGCGGATCCGCGGCGGTTTCAAGGCTTCAGCTCCCAAAATTTTGTGCAAAACTCCTATCTCTTGGCCCACATTCATTTCTGATACCTCAAATTCCAGAAGGATCTCGAAGCTACTGCCAGATCAGCAAAGATCATTAAGCAAGGCTAATCCTAATTAACCTCCTAACTAATCACATCTAGAAGCTTCTCCTCTAACTAACTTTTGGAGGGAAATTCAAATTCCCTCAACAAATTTTAGGAGGGAAACTTAGAATTTGAAATCCTAGATCTAGGGTTTTGATATCTATAAATAGGAGCCTAGATCTAAGGGTTGAGAGTGTTCATCATTAGTTGTTCATTAGTTGTTCATCAATAGTTCATTAGTTCCTCATTCTTTTCTTCAATTCTTCATCTTCTTCCACAAGTCTAGTGACAAGGCTTGTGTGAAACCCTAACCCTAATTCCACTCCAAATTCAAGATCTTGAGTACCAAATCAAGCGAGAAGCCTTCAACCTTTTAGGAGCCGAGCCGATCTTTAATCGGGCAAGTGATCCAAGCCGATCCGCGACTCACGGCGACGAGCGAAGCCAAATCGACGATCAAGTTCTTCCTCTTGTAGTTCTTGAGCGAATGTAACTAAATTGTTGATATAAATAAAAGGTGAAATTCTTGAATCTTGCTTTCGTTTAATTTTTGCATCATGATTAGATCTCAATTTGTAATTGTTGTTCTTGTTGTGATGTTTGAGTAAAACTCCGATCGATTCCTACGAGCCTCATTTCGATTCTTGAGATTTGGTTTGGAAAAATAATCAAACTATCAATTCTTGATTCTATCTTTTTCTTGTTATTAGATCTAGATATTTTCTAATTCTTGAACTTCAACTTTAAATCTTGAATTGTTTGTTTTCTTTTCATTAAAGTTTCAATTCATCTAATTCCAAAGACGAACGATTACACTTTCCCTGTGGACGATCCGCACTCACTAACAATCTACATCCGACACCGTAGTTGATTGCGGTTAAATAATTTTTGGTTGTGATTTCTTTACAATTCCACATACTACACATCCGAAATCCTTTTCAATCAATGGACGTAAAGACGGCTTTTCTAAATGGTAATTTAGAACAGTGCGTCTATATGGATCAACAAGAAGGTTTCAATCAGAGTGGGAGCAGCGGGAAAGTGTGCAAGTTGCTTAAGTCCATTTATGGGCTAAAGCAGGCATCGCGGAGTTGGAACATCTGTTTTGACGAAACGGTCAAAGAATATGACTTTATCAAAAATCCAAATGAACCATGTATATATAAGAAATTTGTAGCACGGACTGTTGTATTCCTCGTCTTGTACGTAGATGACATTCTCTTAATAGGAACTGACATTCCTATGCTACAATCTGTCAGAGGATTCTTGTTACACAGGTTCTCCATGAAAGACCTGGGTGATGCCTCTTACATTCTGGGCATCCGGATCTGTCGTGATAGATCCAAGAGGATGTTGGGACTTTCGCAGTCCAGGTATAGCAAAACTATACTGAAAAGATTCAGTATGGAAGATTCTAAGCGCGGTAGTTTACCGGCTTGTAATGGAATCACCCTCTCCAAAGAGATGTCTCCCAAGACTGATTTGGAAAGGATCGCATGTCTATTATACCCTACGCTTCTGCGGTAGGCTCTATAATATATGCGATGTTGTGCACCAGACCAGATGTAGCTTACTCGCTGAGCGTGGTAAGCCGGTATCAGTCAGACCCAGGGGAGAAGCACTGGATAGCAGTAAAGAACATTCTCAAGTACCTGAGAAGGACTAAGGATATGTTGTTGGTTTACGGCGGAAAAGACCTCAAGACCGAGGTTTTTGCTGACTCCATCTTTCAGAGTGACAATGATGACTCCAAGTCCATGTCAGGTTATGTCTTTACCCTCAATGGAGGGGCGGTGTACTGGAAGAGTTCCAAGAAGGACACCGTTGCTGACTGGACGATGGAAGCGGAGTATATCGCTGCTTGCGATGCCGCAAAAGAAGCTGTCTGGATGAAGAAGTTCCTCACAGAACTTCAGGTGGTTCCATCCATTGTTGATCCAATACCTCTGTATTGTGACAACAACGGGGCTATAGCTTTAGCAAAGGAACCCAGGTCCCATCAGAAGTCCAGACACATCTTAAGGCGGTATCACCTGATCAGGGAGATCATAGATCGCCGAGAGATCGAGGTCCGGAGAGTTGCTACAGAGGAGAACACTGCAGATCCATTCACAAAGGCCTTACCCCAGACTCAGTTTGATAGGCTATTCGAGATGATAGGTCTTCGATACGCCAGTACATGGCCCTAGTGCAAGTGGGAGATTGTTAGTGTATATGCCCTAGGGGCCATTATTGTATCATACTAGCTTGTATATTACTTAATGGAAGCTTGGGATATTCACAGTTATATTAACAGTCTTGCTAAACATGGTAGTACGCTACTTGGTTTGTATATATCTTAATATGTGTATATGTTAGCATATCGAGAATACATATTAGTAGAGCCCTTAGGATCTTGCTTGACTACCAGCGTTGTGATGGCAGTCACACTAGTGGGGGCTGGGTAGTCTACAAACACATCCTTTTTCAGGTCCCTAGTCGTAGGATTATCGAGACAGGGCATCGATACTCCGGAGTAGACTAGTGTGTACGCTTCTCATCCCAGTTGGAGAGATGGTCTGTCCCACAGCCATCAGTACGTCGTACTGGAGATAGTATACAGGTGCTCGTTGGATTACGGGTACATCGGACAGGACTCGCAGGGAACTGTTGGTTTGTATTATACCCGTCGTCAGTTAACAGTTCCCAGGTGACATGAGTACAGCATAGTCCGCAGACTTGACACTGCTGCTTCGCCTCGAGTGTGTTCCCACTGTTCTTAGATTGCTACCCTACCACGGCTCAAAGGAGTCTTGCAAACAGGTAGCAATTGGGTGCAGTCCCGAAGCACTTAGATGCAGTGGCGGTTAGATAGGATTCGTCTCTCCTGGTATTGGGAGTTGATATCGTGTTGTGTTTGGAGAGCCATTACGCAAAGTCCCTGGCCAGGGCAAATGAGATTTACTGGTAGGATTTCCTGTAGCTTCTCAAGGTGTAATGGGCTTCACTCCGACACGACTTATATCGCCTTTAGGGGACTGATGCTTGCCGCCCCCGTAGGCCCGATATGCGATAGTCCTAGACGAACAGACCGGACTGTACGGAGATTGTCACATCAGGATCAGTAGGAGTTCGGATGGGTTTCCTCATCCGCCTTCTTATTGACATCTACCTGGCCACCGTTACGTACAGCTAGTACAGCTTGCGGCCTATGGTTAAACCTACTGCCAGCGTAAGTGTCGAGTCTTTAGAGTCCCACACAGAGAGTTTCCCTGCTTCAGGCGAAACGATATAGAGGCCGTATGGGTTTACGACAGGGTTCAGACACATACGTGTTTTTACGCACATACGATGTTCGGACAGTTAATACTAGCTGGCTTTGGTTTAAGCCAGATTCTAGTATTGGATTATTGGATTTATACAGTCTCAGTATTTCCGTGTTTTCACGGATGGGAGGGGCATTCTCGTAATTTGTCGAGAAGCTTCTAGAAGATTGATGAGGTGGAGAGCTTAGGTGTTATTTGCAATAAATGGATTTGTGACTCATGGAGATGATTCATCAAATGAGTTAATGAAGCATTAATGGTTTTAATGACTCATTAGATGATTCATTTGTATTAAATGAACCATGAAGATATTTGTGCAAAGATATTTTGTGCAAGATATTTTATGCTTCATGATATATACACAAATGAGTTAATTTTCATTTGATAATTACTTTCACATTCTCTCTCCTCAAGCTCTCTCTTTTCAACCCTAACCCTAATCCTCTCATGTGTTGAGATCCTAGGGTTAGCAAGTGTCACGACCCGAATGTTTCGACTCGTGACCGGCACTTAACCACGCAACGTCTACAGGCATAACGCGACTAAGTAAGCCGAACCCAGAAATCAAAACCATTTAAAAGTAGCGAGTGTTGAAAACATTTAATTAAGACATTTAGAAAACCATAAATAGTTCAATAAGTTCTTCTAAAGTTACGTTATCATTTAAATAATTTTTGCAGCATTTCCTTTGTAAAAGTAATCCCGAAATCGGGTATAAAACATGATATAAGTGAAAATAAGATATAATGAAACAAAGCATTCCCAAACGGGAGCAATCACACCCAACGGCGGAAACCATCACCACAAGAGTAATATACGACGCCGTAGCGAAGAATGAGCAATAAGTAAACATCACAGAATAATAAACTGCAATAAATAAACAGTCGGCTCCCACGAGCTCGACACCAAAAAACAAAAATATACATCATCGTCCTCAGACTGTCACTAAGTCCAGTACTTATATGGTAGATGGAGAATACTAGATACAAAAGGGGTACAATAAAAGTAATCAGATACCACAACCCACCTAAAAGCAAAATAACTCTCACACCAACTGTAGTGGTATCTGTAGCCAAAAGATGCAAAAGGCAGCCTGCCGCGACTACTCCGAGGGGCAACCTGCAAATACTGTGGCACAACGGGGGTGAGTTGCCAACTCGTGAATAGAGATAACATATAAAGGTAATCGCGAGCATGCACGTACTGCGTTACTCTATCATATGCCAGCAGATGATATCAATGCGTGATAAGCAGTATGTGCAATAATCATGCAAGTGCTCTATCAGGTAATATATCTAAAGGATGGGATACAATAATGAATGTTGAGCATGGGAAATATAACATCTACACGGAATGTCAACGTGGAATATATAATCGGTGTCCATCAATGCACCCAGATCCCCAAATAGCTCAGGCGCCAGCACTCTCATCGGCCCTCCAATCCTGTAAATCTCTGAGAATCACGAGTGCCCAACAGCGGCACCCAAATATCATAAGTACTCGTGTCCAGCATCGACCCGCAAATCCTCATCCATCGGGCCCCATCAGTCCGGGTCAGCCCACGGGCTCCGTCTGCGGTATTGGCCCTTAGCCCCGGCAGTACGGATCATCCCGCATCCGTCTATCGACTCTAGTCAGCATCCTCCGGATAACCGCCAGGTCCAACCAATCACCGGTAGGTAGTAGTCCCTCTGCCAGGCTCACCGTTTATTACACAGCGAAACCGTTCTCGCCCCGGGGTACCATACCGGGTCCACCATATACCCGTAATCGGCCTCATCCAACTCCTCGATTCGGGTTCACATATATCACTCTCGCACCGAGAAAACACATGGTGGACGCACCGAAATATCATATCAAGGGAAACCGGGTTTTTAAATGATTACATATTCTTTTTGAAATAGCCACGGTTCCCAAATCCAGAAATTTCATGTAATCCAAAAACCAACGTACAAGTCAATGCGATGTAATATATGCATCAATTATGAATATCATGTCAAGTCACATAAAAGATGAGCTACAACATAATGATCATAGAAATTCTACAGTGTGAGTGTCATGGCAATTACTAAAGGTGTGTGTGTAACATGCATAATAGTGCTCATGCAACATGAACCGTTAGTAATGGTGCAGTGTTCTATCAATTCTAGTTTATAAACATATAACAGGGAATGCGGTATGCACTAAATAGTAGCCATGAACAGTCAATGTATGTAAATGTAATATGCTGCTACAAGGTCCTATCAGCCCTGACGCATAACGCCATACGGGCGATTTCCCCGTAGATGTTAAATCTACTCACCGAAGTCTCGCGCTAAGTGTAGCCGACGACTTGCTTCCCCTTCTTCGCAGTGTCCGTCTCACTCGCCTGCGAACCTAGAATTACACAATATATCACACATAAGCTCAAATCCACAAAACGCGATATTAAGTTCAAACTAGAAACCCGCGTCGCAAACCAAGCGCGCGTGTGCGCGATACGCTAAAACATGTGATTACGCGCCTGAAACTACCCCGACGCGTCGCGATACACAGAAACCCCAAAACCACACACGTATCACGCGTGTCGCGAAAGTTTAAAAATACGAGAAACAGGTATTTAGCTCCAGATTTTTCTACAGCAACAATTAAATAAAATTACACATGCCATGAGTCTAAGGATAGCAGCAGACACCTATAGAGCCAAACCCAAACCCATTCCCTCCCCTTCTGGCTGCAAATTGCGGCCATAACCAATATTCCGGCGGCCTGAACATAGCATATGGGGGTCGTGTTCTACACATGGGATTAGCACCTCACAACTATACTGCAGTCATCTCAATTTTAATCTGAACTCACTGGGTCGATAGCAGTTTGCAGAAAGCTAGATTTTGCACAAAAACGATGAATTTTGCATCAAATAGCAATCTGGTGGTATTTTAGTGCAATTGGGGGCTAAGCTAGATTAACATGGCCCTAACAACACTCCATCAACTTACTTAAACCAATACACACTTCACTTGATCAATGTTCCCCCTAATTACCACATATCGCACTAAAACACACCATTAATCACTAATCGAAGCTAAGCTACACTAACTAAGCAAACTAGGGGGTAAGTTCGAGAAGTATACCCCACACTCGACCCTAGGGAGCTAGAGGAAGAAGAAGGAGTAGAGGGAAGGAGCTGCAGTTGAAGTTGTTGCTGCTGCTGCTGTGCTGCTTGCTGCTGTTGTGCTACTGCTGTGGATGTGGGTGTGTGAGTGTGAGAGTGAGGTTGAGAGAAATGAGCACAAGAATGAGAGGAAATGATAACTCCCAATGTCACCCCTCCTTTCTCTCTCATCATTAAATGCAAGCATGGCTTTGCCATGATGCATTCTCTCTCTCTCTCATTCTCTCAAGTCAACACCCCAAAACAAAAATTCAAATTAAAACAACCATCAATTAACTAAATAGACTTAATTAAAACCCAAACGACTTAATCCCCATTATTCAACCCACCATGGTTGCTAATAATTGTATAACCTCATTTTAAACCCTAGTTTACATGCACATGTGTGTGCAAGCCTAGGAAAATTCTAGAAAAATATTAATTAAATTTGGAAAAATATTTGAAACTCAAATTTGTAAAATTTTTATTAAAAACCCTTTATTTAAATATAATTAGCCACTAAACACATCCTAAGGTGTTACAATCTCCCCCCTTAAAAGAAATTCGTCCCCGAATTTGAAAATATAAAGCTACGCATACCTTCAAAGGGATGAGGGAACTTGTTCCGCATCTCGCCCTCGGCCTCCCAAGTGATCTCTTCGCCACTCGGGCTGCGCCAAAGCACCTTCACTGATGGCAAGACCTTCGATCTAAGTTTCTTCACCTGCCGGTCCAATATCACGACTGGCTGCTTGGTGAACGAAAGGTCGCGCTCGAACTAAATGGTCAAATGCTGAATCATGTGCGAAGGGTCATGTAGGTATCTGCGAAGCATCGACACGTGGAACACGGGGTGAACATCTGGGAAGTCGGGTGGAAGAGCCAAACGATAAGCTACTGCGCCCACACGCTCGAGGATCTCAAAGGGACCTATGAATCTGGGGCAAAGCTTCCCCTTCCGTCCAAACCTCATCACTCCCTTCAATGGAGAGACCCTCAGAAAAACGTGGTCTCCAACTGCGAACTCTAATCTGCGGCGGCGCCTGTCAGCATACGATCTCTGCCTGCTCTGAGCTGTCCTCATCCTGTCTCGAATCAGCTGTATCTTCTCGGTCGTCTCCTGTACGATCTGGGGCCCCAAAATACTGCTCTCACCGAGCTCTGTCCAGCAGACGGGCGATCTACATCTCCTCCCATACAGAGCCTCGAAATGTGCCATCTGAATAGTATCCTGGAAACTATTGTTGTAGGAGAACTCCACCAAGGGTAAATGATGATCCCAGCTACCACCAAAGTCTAAAACGCACGCTCGGAGCATGTCCTCGAGAGTCTGAATCGTCCGCTCTGACTGGCCGTCAGTCTGCGGATGAAATGCTGTGCTGAAACTCAAGCGTGTGCCCAGAGCCTCCTGAATTCTCTGCCATAGTCGGCTGGTAAACTGGGTTCCTCTGTCGAACACGATACACGTCGGGACTCCATGCGGTCGTACTATCTCGTCGATGTAAATCTGGGCGTACTGAGCAAATTCGAAAGTCGTCTTCACTGGCAGGAAGTGAGCCGCTTTCGTCAGACGATCCACGATCACCTAAATAGAGTCATGCCCTCGCCTAGTACTGGGTAGACCCACAACGAAATCCATCGAAATCTGCTTCCATTTCCACTCCGGAATAGGTAACGGCTGTAGCTCTCACGCCGGCCTCTGGTGCTCGGCCTTGACTTGCTGACAAGTCAGGCATCTCGACATGAAATCCGCGATGTCCCTCTTCATTTCGTCCTACCAGTAAACATATCTCATTTCATGATACATCTTGGTGGAACCGGGATTGACGTTGTACACCGATCGATGTGCCTTCTCAAGAATCTCACGCCGCAGCCCCTCAGCATCTGGTATGCACAGTCTAGTCCCAAATCTCAGCATCCCCTGATCATCGATCACGAACTCGGAAAATCTTCCCTGTCCAATCTGCGTCCTGATCTCTGAACATCGGTCATCACTGTGTTGTGCCTCATGTATACGGTCAAGCAACTGTGGGCGTGCACGAACATGCGCAATCTGTCCTCCGATCGGCGTGAACTCGAACTGTACCCGGCTGTCGCATAAAATCCGCCAATCTGCCGACGACTGCCCCTTACTGCGCTCAAACAAGATAGACTACACCCGGGCCTCCTGCTCAAAGGATCCGCCACTACATTCGCCTTGCCCGGGTGATACAAGATCTCGCAGTCGTAATCCTTCTCTAACTCTATCCATCGGCTCTGTCTAAGGTTCAGGTCTCGCTGCTGAAATATATACTTTAAACTCTTATGATCAGTGAATATCTGGCACGACTCGCCATGTAGGTAATGTCGCAAGATCTTAAGTGCAAAGACCACTGCAACCATCTCCAAATCGTGAGTGGGGTAGTTATGTTCATGTTTCTTCAATTGTCGTGAAGAATACGTGATTACCCTGTCATGCTGCATCAATACGCACCCTAGACCCACTCGAGAAGCATCACAATAGACCACAAATCCGCCTGATCCTGAAGGCAATGATAACACCGGTGCCGTAGTCAGCCGAGTCCATAGCTGCTGAAAACTGTGCTCGCACTCCTCCGTCCAATCGAAAGGAACTCCTTTCGGGGTCAACCCGGTCAAAGGTGTAGCAATACTGGAGAAGTCCTGTCGCCTGTAGTAACCGACAAACCCTAAAATGCTGCGAATCTTCATAACTGATGTGGGTCTGGGCCAACGCTGAACGACCTCAATCTTCTGCGGGTCTACACATATACCGTCTCGTGAAATCACATGCCCCAAGAAGTCTACGCTGTCCATCCAGAAAGCACACTTGGAGAATTTGGCGAAAAGCTGATGCTCCCTCAAGGTCTGCAGTGTAATCCGCAGGTGCTGCTCGTGCTCCTCTCCGCTCCGGGAATACACCAAGATATCGTCAATGAATACTATGAAGAACAGATCCAGATATGGCTGGAAAATACGGTTCATCAAGTCCATGAATGCTGCTGGCGCATTGGTGAGTCCGAACGACGTCACCAAAAACTCATAATGGCTGTAGCGCGTACGGAAAGCTGTCCTAGGAATGTCCTCCTGTCGAACCCGCAGCTGATGATAGCCCGATCGTAAATCGATCCTCGAAAAGTATCCTGCCCCCTAAAGCTGGTCGAACAAATCGTCGATACGTGGCAAGGGATATCTGTTCCGCACTGTCACCCTGTTCAGCTGGCGGCAGTCGATACACAGACGCAAACTGCCGTCCTTCTTCTTCACGAACAGGACTGGAGCACCCCAAGGAGAAACACTGGGTCGAATAAGTCCCTTATCCAGCAAATCATGCAACTGACCCTTCAATTCTCGAAGTTCCGTCGGGGCCATCCGATAAGGCGGTATGGAAATAGGCCCCGTGCCAGGAACCAAATCAATACAGAAAGAAATGTCGCGCTCGGGCGGTAGCCCAGGAAGCTCGTTAGGGAACACATCAGGAAACTCGCTAACAACCGGAACCTGATCCAATGGAACCTCGGTAGTGCTAGCATCGCAAACATATGCGAGAAATCCCTGACATCCCTTCCTCAAAAGCCGTCCAGCGCGAAAAGAAGAAATCACACTGTGAGGGGCGGCACTACGGTCCCCCAACACAACAAAAACCGACTCGCCGGGAAAACAGAATCTAACTGTCTTCTCATGGCAGTCCACAGAAGCATAACACATGGCTAACCAATCCATGCCCAAAAGAACGTTGAAGTCCAACATCTCAAGAAGGATCAAGTCGACAGGAAACTCTCTCTCGCCAATACAGACGGTACAGGATCGGAACACGTGCCTAGCAACAAACGACTCTCCCACAGGAGTGGTCACAACAAGCGGCTGATCAAGCAAACCGGACTCTCTACCCAAATTCGGCACAAAGTGTGTGGATGCGTACAAGTGCGTGGATCCGGGATCGAACAACACGTGTGCATCAACAGAACATACTGGAAGGATACCTGAGACCACCGCATTAGACGCCTGCGCGTCCTGATGCGTCAAAGCAAAAACTCGCGCCTGTCCTCCACCTGCGACTGACTGTCCCCTGCCGGCAGCTGGCTGTCCTCTGCCTCGATCACCTCGTCCTATATGAAAAAATCCTCCACGACCACGACCTCTCTGTGCATGAGTCTGACGCGGAGTAACCGTAGGTATAATAGGCAACGCCCTCTGGGGTGGTGAAGGTGGAAATGTGACATGCTGTGCTGCCGCCTCACTCCGGGGTATCTCAAGACAATCTCGCACACGATGACAAGAACTCCCGCAATGGTAACTTCCCGATGGTGGTCGCTGACCCTCCTGGGGATAGGAGCTAAATAACCTGCCTCGCCCAGAATCTCTGCCACCTGCAAGGTGCCTGTCACGGCGCCGTAAAGGCTGTCTCTGCACTGATGTATCCGCACGAACTCTCTTCGGCTGTGGAACTGCCGAAGTCTCAGCATGGCGCTCCTCAACCAATAAGGCCGCATCTACAGCTGCTGCATATGTCTCGTAATGCTGCGCGCTGATCGCAAGGAACAGTGGTGTGAGAAAGCCTTGGACAAATCACTTAACTCGCATCTCCTCGGTAGCCACTAAGTACGGAGCATAAACTGATAGCTCTGTAAACAGCACGTCATACTCTGCCACTGACATCTCCGGAGTTTGGCGTAAGGACTCGAACCTGCGTGCTCTAGCATCTCTGACACTCAGTGGGAGAAAGCGGGCAAGGAACAGTGCCACGAACTCTGTCCAGGTCATAGGAGGAAGACCTGCCGCTCTGCCCTTCTCAACTGATTCACACCACTTCTGCGCAAGACCTTCTAGGCGAAAGCTCGAAAATTCAACCCATCTCTCATCTGTGCCTCTGAGGGAACGGCATATATGAGCCATCCTATCAATGAAGGACTGTGGGTCTTCGGCTGTATCGGTGCCTGTGAAGACCGGAGGCTTCAGCCTCATGAACTCTGACAGCGATACTGGAATTACCTCCATGGCTGCAGGGGCAACTGGCTGTACGGTAGGTACCATCGCGGTCTCTGTAACGGGTGGAGCTACCTATGTTCGCTGCGCTCGAAGCGTCTCAACTAGCGATCCTATCATCTGGCGCATCTCCTGCATGCTGGATTCCACCGTCTAGCGCATCTCTTGCATACCAGCCCCTAGCGTGGCGATCTGATCTGTCACGGGAGGAACAACCTGCTCGGGTACAACCGGTGTACTTTCCGGATCAGTCCTCGTCTCAGACGAATCAACTCGAATCTCGGCCCTCGAGGCCTCTCTCTGCGCCCCCATAGTCTTTGGCGGCATAATGGCTGAAAGGAAATTAGGATTCGATAAGAATACGGAAATCGAATCACAAGAATATATATATACTCAAGAAGGAATTTAAATCAATAAGTCCTAAGGTCGCTGTCACGACCCGAAAGTACGGAACGTGACCGGCACTTAGATTACGAAGCGTCTAGAGGCGCCATGTAACCTAAGTAAGCCGAAGCTCAGAAATCTAAACCATAAAAGAAGAAGAAGAAAAAGAAAACAAGTTCAAAAGAATCAGCAAATTTTCTCAAAAATTTCGGAAGAGTCTCCTCTATAATAACTGGCCCCCAAACGGGTACAACAAGTATAATATACATAAACAATAAAAAGCATCCCCAAACGGGAGCTATCATCAACGCCAACAGGCGGAAACAACCACAACAAGCACAATAATATACAACGCCAAAGGGCAAGGCTCAAAACTCAAAGAAACAAAACCACCAAATCAGAATAATACATGCGCGACTCTAAGGTCAAAATAAAAGACTGGTCCAATAAACTTATCAAGTAATACAAGTATGGTTGATGGAGCTTACTAGATACAAATAAAAGAATAAAAGTACAATGGTGGTTCGGATACAAGTGAACCAACCTACCGTGCAAATCACCCTGAAAGAATAGATGTGCCAGCAAGCTGCCAGGGAAACCTGTACATCGAACCTGTAAAAAAATTTGGCACAACGGGGGTGAGTTGCCAACTCGTGAGTAGAAGACATCTACGAAAAGAAATCGAATGCACGACGCTATCCTAGGTCATAATAATACACTACTAAGTCCCAATCATCTAGTAATAGCAGGGTAATACTACGTGTAAGTGCAGATACTCCGTGCTCGTGTCAGTGCCTCATATAGTACTATGCCATATGAATGGATATGCATGCACCATGAATATAAAACAATCAATCCTGAAATCCAGATATATCTGTATAAGAAATCTTTAACTGTTATCATAGTAAAATGTGTATAGGAATCTGAAATCTCAATAATGAAATCCATGGAAATCCGTGTCAAGCATCGACACAAACATGTAAATCTCAAGTCTCATAGTCTTAATACCTCGGGCTCCGTCAGTCCGGATCGGCCCATATCACTAAATCTCACGACAACGGTCGGTATCCTCCGGATATCCGCCGCGCCAGACATCACCGGTAGGTAGCCTTCCCCTGCCAGGCTCATCGTCTACAACTCGATCTTCTTGCCCCGGGGTACCATACCGGGCCCACCATGTACCCGAGACGGTTCATCCACTCCTCGAATCGGGTCTCGAAATCCAACAGAAAACATGAAATCTCATGGTGGACGACACATACATCACGAGAAAACCGCATCTTATTTTAAAAAGAGAGGAGGAGAGAGAGAGAAGTTTTTTATATATTCTTGCGGTTTTCCCCAAAAATCCAGAAATCTCATAGAAACCCAAATCTCAAAATCATGAGTAAGTATATGATAAGTGTCGGCATATGCCCATAATACTGCATGATAAAATGAAAACATGAATGTCTAAGTAATAATTATCATGTCTATACTAATATCAGAGAGTAATCACAATATTATATCGGTCAAGTTGTTAACTGATTCTATCAATAAAAGATAATATAATCTAAAGTGTACGTGACATAGCAATTACCGATGATGATGTGTGTGAGTCGGCAAATAAGTGTGCATGGAATATGCGCATCATCGGTAATGGTGCTAGTGTCCTAACAGGTAAGGTTTATACTGATTATAGCAACATATGTAAGAACATGCATCATTATGATTCCAGTGTGAAAGTAAAGACGGATGTGTGTTATCTACTCATTTGATATGCCATTACCACTACCACTATATGACTCGAACCTAACCTAGTGTCCATCTAACCTCCTAAGGAACAAAACCTAAGAAACTAGTCAATAAGAAATAAGAGTCTACCTAAGGTCTGAATCAATATCTCTAATAGTCGGCGATCCGGCCTTAATAGCGTCACGTACGTAGTACGGCTTCCTCGAATCAAGAGTGTGGATCAATCATCATATTTATGCCTCGTACGGTAAAATCCATCGTACGGCATCCCAATATCAGGGTACGGGTCAAGTATCTCCTAGGTGTCTCATCATTAGTATATAATGTCATCATCAACACATCTCATGATCAAGGTGCTAAACTGTGATCGCATACATCAATCATATATCATTGCCATCATAATAAGCATCATTAGTTTATCCTCAGAAATATCATGTCATATGTATCATATCGTCCTCAAGTCACACCTCTATGATATCGACATCAGGTCACACCTATATGATGTCGTAATCAAGTCATACATATCCCATATCGTGATCAATCACAAGTTACAGTCCGGGTACTATTTTAGAGTCCCGTGTACCTCAATATCATCACCACCCATTATAATTTAAGTATGCATGTTCATTAACTCATTCTCTAATGATCCGCTAACACTTAATACGACTGTATAGCCAAGAATCACGGCATCAAGCCCAGTTACACTGTTTCATCATACCTCGGATATCATATCACATCAATGTATCCTATATACGTATTGTATATATATATATATACCTATACCTCATCCTATATATACATACACATATACGTATACACCATGTCGAGTTTCAGTGTGTGCGTGTGTGTTTCTATCTGAAACCTACGAACCTCTTCCAAGGACCTCATCCTCTGATATGGTTTTCCTAAATCAGTCTATTCCAGCCTAGGGTCATTACTAGGGTCCTACTCATTAAGAATCTAGGGTCACATCTGGTTTCCTAAAGTCAATAAGTACTATTCATATTCTACATTGCGGGGGTGCTAAACGCCATCCACCCGACTTCCCCCCGTAGATATACATCTACTCACCTGGTCCATGTCTGCCGAAGACGGTGTCGCCATCCTCCTCTTCATCGCCCGCAGTCCACGTGAGGGGTACCTAAATGCAAACATATAAATAGCATCGTAAACAGAATCATATACAAAAGTCAAAACGACGCAAGGAACAAGCATAGGTTAAAACCTATGTCCCGTCCACGCAAAAGAACCAAAAATCGCTCGATATCGGCGTACAAACTCCGATGGATCGAGATAAACATCAACAAATAACTCGTAGTTTTAAAACACATTACTTATATTATAAAACATGATTAAATCCATCGAAACACTAAAATCCATCAAACCGTCCAATTTCGTAAAAACCGAAAATGCCAATTTACCGTTTTTCATCAAAACTTGACATTTAAATGAAATCAATGGTCATAAAACTCATTAAATCGCATAACTAGACTATACAAACCATTACTACTTTTTTATTACACAAATTTGTATTAATTTGAAATTTCTAGTTTGCAACCTTTAACAATTTTCAACATTTTTCAAGCAAAATACCACAATTCCACCACAAAACATGATGTTGCATGAATTAATGTACTAAACTACAATTCATGATGATAATGATATGATGAAACCATAATTGTATTTTTAATCTCATTATTCAGGAATTTCTAAAATCTAGTTTACAAAATAGCAATTTTTATCACAATTTATCAATTATCAATATAAACTAGCAATCAATTTAAGTTTCCATTCCACCAACAAGTTAATACCCTTATTAAGACCACAATCTAGTGTTACAAATATTAATTCAAATTTTATTTCACCGAAAATTATGTTTTATAGAAACCTAGTTAGCAAAATTCCTAATTTAAACAATTTTAAATGAAAAATTTACAATTCAACAACCATGCAAGATTTTCCAATTCTAAAAGTGTTAAACAAACTATTATAACCCTAATTAATTAATAAAAATCATAACTTGAATTTAAAAACCTAACTTGAATTTTAGAATTTCCAACTAGAATTAATCTAATAAATCTAATTATTCTTTAAAAGAAACATCTAATAGAAATAAAACAAAAGAGAAAGATTTATACCTCCACAACCTCAAGTCCAAGCATGAAAATGAGCCTCAAAAATGCATGCTTTCCCACTCAAAAATCCATGTAAAGAATAGTAGAGAATAAAGGGTAGGAAATAAATAGGATTTTGTGGATTTTTAATTGAATTTTTGATGGATTTTTGATGAATTTTGAACAAAAAAATGAAGTGGAAATGGGGGGGCTGCCATGGGGAGGAGGCCGGACATGTGAGGGTGAGGGAGAGGAGATTGAGAAAAGTTGAGAAAAGTGTAGAAACTTCACCCCCAAAATATCACCTCTTTATGTCTTTTCATGAATTTCTTTATTTTCTTTTATTTCTTTACTATAGCAACTCAAGAAAACTCTAGAAAAATGGAAAAATTTGCAAATAAATTTTGCATGATACACACTAAATTATAATATGCCATGGTTCATTTTTACAAATTAAAACCATTCAAATTTGTAATTTACACTAATTTAGTGTAAAAATGAAGCTTATGTTAATATTTAAAATAATTAATTTAGGAAAAATATTTAATTAAACTAAAAATTTATAAGTGGCTAAATAAACACCATTTACTAGTAATTACATAATTAAAATAGGTATTTTTGAAATTATAATGAAAAACAATCACGGTTTAGTTTTACGAAAAACACATTTTACTTTACCGAAAATCATAAAATTCACTTAAACAATTTTATTCATTTAATTATTTATTTAATTATTTTTAAAACGTTACAATCTTCCCCCCTTTAAGAAATTCGGTCCACGAATTTAAATTAAAACTTCCCTTCCAAATACTAAAACATTTAACAAAACACTCAAATCGTCGGGGCTCCGAAATCATCAATACATAACAAAAATCAACTCCGTCAAGCATAACGCAATCATCGGAGTTATGGCGAGAATAAAACATCAAAACCCAATATGAAAACCAACATAATATATATCAATATATAACTTATATATATAGTGCGCATCATAGTAAAACCGTCCAAATATCTGAATAAAGAAATATGCAAAAACCCCTTTTTGAAAATCGCCGTGTGATGCACGTGTCACGGCATAAGTAGCGGACGTTTATTTAAAAAAAATTAATAATAACTATATATATATATATATATATATATCTTTTATTTAACATACACGTCCCTCCTGGTTACTAAATCAAATAGTAATGATTATAAAAAAAACACACTGCTCAAACTGAAATCAATCCCAATCACATCAATAAAATATCATGTGCGTCCGGTGCGCACTGAAATCGAAACCAAATACAGATACCATGACTGCACACAACAACAAAACTAAGTGCAACAGGTGTGCACCAAAAACATCTGTCAAGTGCAACGGGCGTGCACGACTCAATATCAGGTGCATCTAATCTGCACAAAACTCCGATTTAGTCCATCTAGTGTGCACAAAATCGCATCAAGTGTGCCAAGTATGCGCAAGAATCCTAATCAGGTGCACATGGTGCACGAAAACATACATCGAATATCAAAATCGAAATCACAGCACAAAAATGCATGAAAACTAGGTCGAAACATATGTCAAAATCATGTGTAACCCCTATGCACGAAATCAAATCAAAAATCTCAAAATATATAAAACCAAATCAAGTGTACTGGGTGTGTACTAAACAACATCAATACAACTGATATATGAAACACAAATAGAATGTAATGAAGGTACACACATGAAATACCAATCGTAGAACAAAGTCCTCAAAATACCAAAATCCAATCAACGAAAATATGAAATTCAAATGACTAAATTACAATCGTAAACACTATCGTCAATGTGCGCCTCTTTCCTCTGATGTCGGCTGCTTCAAACTTGTCCTTTCATAGGTGTGCTGACCGCGCTACCGACTGCAATACTCATATCTAGAGTCTCCCACATAGTCGATCCCTTCACCTGATATCCGGACTACATTAAACTTTTCGATCGACCCATCAAAATCCCATAATTCCCCGAGAGCTCAACACTCAAGTACAGTTTAAAAATATCCGGTACATACCCCAGCATCGATGATCCAGCCGTAGAAGGGAAAACCCAAGCCTCACTAATGGCACTGCGAAACTGCCGTAAACCCTAAGGTTCAAGGGCATTCTCGCGGTCATTATGTTGAGATAGGGTTTCATTCTTCTAGAGGGTCCATCGAAATACCTGCATGTTCTTCCGAATACCTTAAACTTGGGAACATGGTTTTCTGATAATCGTTCGAACCCTTTAACTTCATCCGGACGGCATGTGAATACCCTTCGTCCGCACGCTAAACAATGCTTCAATCCTCAAGAATAACCAATACTCTAATGGTTATCGCATTCGAGCCGCGGCTCCCTCTGCCAGTGCGCCCGTGGTAACAGAATCACCCTCCGACATCGATGAAGATAGATCAAAGGAACGAATGAAATACGATGCAAACAATGTACATCTTAGGGCTCCTTAAGCAGAGTAGCGTATTGTAAGTATGCCGCGGACCATACCCACGGTACGTTACTCTACCTAAATCGCCTACTCCATCAACCAAGGGTCACCTAGACTTATACAAGGTTAAACCTAGCGCTCTGATACCAACTTTGTCACGACCCGAAAGTACGGAACGTGACCGGCACTTAGATTACGAAGCGTCTAGAGGCGCCACGTAACCTAAGTAAGCCGAAGCACAGAAATCTAAACCATAAAGGAAGAAGAAGAAGAAAAAGAAAACAAGTTTAAAAGCATCAGCAAATTTTCTCAAAAATTTCGGAAGAGTCTCCTCTATAATAACTGGCCCCCAAACGGGTACAACAAGTATAATATACATAAACAATAAAAAGCATCCCCAAACGGGAGCTAGCATCAACGCCAACAGGCGGAAACAACCACAACAAGCACAATAATATACAACGCCAAAGGGCGAGGCTCAAAACTCAAAGAAAACAAAACCACCAAATCAGAATAATACATGCGCGACTCTAAGGTCAAAATAAAAGACTGGTCCAATAAACTTATCAAGTAATACAAGTATGGTTGATGGAGCTTACTAGATACAAATGAAAGAATAAAAGTACAATGGTGGTTCGGATACAAGTGAACCAACCTACCGTGCAAATCACCCTGAAAGAATAGATATGCCAGCAAGCTGCCAGGGAAACCTGTACATCGAACCTGTAAAAAAATTTGGCACAACGGGGGTGAGTTGCCAACTCGTGAGTAGAAGACATCTACGAAAAGAAATCGAATGCACGACGCTATCCTAGGTCATAATAATACACTACTAAGTCCCAATCATCTAGTAATAGCAGGGTAATACTACGTGTAAGTGCAGATACTCCGTGCTCGTGTCAGTGCCTCATATAGTACTATGCCATATGAATGGATATGCATGCACCATGAATATAAAACAATCAATCCTGAAATCCAGATATATCTGTATAAGAAATCTTTAACTGTTATCATAGTAAAATGTGTATAGGAATCTGAAATCTCAATAATGAAATCCATGGAAATCCGTGTCAAGCATCGACACAAACATGTAAATCTCAAGTCTCATAGTCTCAATACCTCGGGCTCCGTCAGTCCGGATCGGCCCATATCACTAAATCTCACGACAACGGTCGGTATCCTCCGAATATCCGCCGCGCCAGACATCACCGGTAGGTAGCCTTCCCCTGCCAGGCTCATCGTCTACAACTCGATCTTCTTGCCCCGGGGTACCATACCGGGCCCACCATGTACCCGAGACGGTTCATCCACTCCTCGAATCGGGTCTCGAAATCCAACAGAAAACATGAAATCTCATGGTGGACGACACATACATCATGAGAAAACCGCATCTTATTTTAAAAAGAGAGGAGGAGAGAGAGAGAAGTTTTTTATATATTCTTGCGGTTTTCCCCAAAAATCCAGAAATCTCATAGAAACCCAAATCTCAAAATCATGAGTAAGTATATGATAAGTGTCGGCATATGCCCATAATACTGCATGATAACATGAAAACATGAATGTCTAAGTAATAATTATCATGTCTATACTAATATCAGAGAGTAATCACAATATTATATCGGTCAAGTTGTTAACTGATTCTATCAATAAAAGATAATATAATCTAAAGTGTACGTGACATAGCAATTACCGATGATGATGTGTGTGAGCCGGCAAATAAGTGTGCGTGGAATATGCGCATCATCGGTAATGGTGCTAGTGTCCTAATAGGTAAGGTTTATACTGATTATAGCAACATATGTAAGAACATGCGTCATTATGATTCCAGTGTGAAAGTAAAGACGGATGTGTGTTATCTACTCATTTGATATGCCATTACCACTACCACTATATGACTCGAACCTAACCTAGTGTCCATCTAACCTCCTAAGTAACAAAACCTAAGAAACTAGTCAATAAGAAACAAGAGTCTACCTAAGGTCTGAATCAATATCTCTAATAGTCGGCGATCCGGCCTCAATAGCGTCACGTACGTACTACGGCTTCCTCGAATCAAGTGTGCGGATCAATCATCATATTTATGCCTCGTACGGTAAAATCCATCGTACGGCATCCCAATATCAGGGTACGGGTCAAGTATCTCCTAGGTGTCTCATCATTAGTATAATGTCATCATCAACACATCTCATGATCAAGGTGCTAAACTGTGATCGCATACATCAATCATATATCATTGCCATCATAATAAGCATCATTAGTTTATCCTCAGAAATATCATGTCATATGTATCATATCGTCCTCAAGTCACACCTCTATGATATCGACATCAGGTCACACCTATATGATGTCGTAATCAAGTCATACATATCCCATATCGTGATCAATCACAAGTTACAGTCCGGGTACTATTTTAGAGTCCCGTGTACCTCAATATCATCACCACCCATTATAATTTAAGTATACATGTTCATTAACTCATTCTCTAATGATCCGCTAATACTTAATACGACTGTATAGCCAAGAATCACGGCATCAAGCCCAGTTACACTGTTTCATCATACCTCGGATATCATATCACATCAATGTATCCTATATACGTGTTGTATATATATATATATATATATATACCTATACCTCGTCCTATATATACATACACATATACGTATACACCATGTCGAGTTTCAGTATGTGCGTGTGTGTTTCTATCTAAAACCTACGAACCTCTTCCAAGGACCTCATCCTCTGATATGGTTTTCCTAAATCAGTCTAGTCCAGCCTAGGGTCATTACTAGGGTCCTACTCATTAAGAATCTAGGGTCACATCTGGTTTTCTAATGTCAATAAGTACTATTCCTATTCTACGTTGCGGGGGTGCTAAACGTCATCCACCCGACTTCCCCCCGTAGATATACATCTACTCACCTGGTCCATGTCTGCCGAAGACGGTGTCGCCATCCTCCTCTTCATCGCCCGCAGTCCACGTGAGGGGTACCTAAACGCAAACATATAAATAGCATCGTAAACAGAATCACATACAAAAGTCAAAACGACGCAAGGAACAAGCATAGGTTAAAACCTATGTCCCGTCCACGCAAAAGAACCAAATATCGCTCGATATCGGCGTACAAACTCCGATGGATCGAGATAAACATCAACAAATAACTCGTAGTTTTAAAACACATTACTTATATTATAAAATATGATTAAATCCATCAAACCGTCCAATTTCGTAAAAACCGAAAATGCCAATTTACCGTTTTTCATCAAAACTTGACATTTAAATGAAACCAATGGTCATAAAACTCATTAAATAGCATAACTAGACTATACAAACCATTACTACATTTGTATTACACAAATTTATATTAATTTGAAATTTCTAGTTTGCAACCTTTAACAATTTTCAAGCAAAATACCACAATTCCACCACAAAACATGATGTTTCATGAATTAATGTACTAAACTACAATTCATGATGATAATGATATGATGAAACCATAATTGTATTTTTAATCTCATTATTTAGGAATTTCTAAAATCTAGTTTACAAAATAGCAATTTTTATCACAATTTATCAATTATCAATAGAAACTAGCAATCAATTTAAGTTTCCATTCCACCAACAAGTTAATACCCTTATTAAGACCACAATCTAGTGTTACAAATATTAATTCAAATTTTATTTCACCAAAAATTATGTTTTATAGAAACCTAGTTAGCAAAATTCCTAATTTAAACAATTTTAAATGAAAAATTTACAATTCAACAACCATGCAAGATTTTCCAATTCTAAAAGTGTTAAACTAACTATTATAACCCTAATTAATTAATAAAAATCATAACTTGAATTTACAAACCTAACTTGAATTTTAGAATTTGCAACTAGAATTAATCTAATAAATCTAATTATGCTTTAAAAGAAACATCTAATAGAAATAAAACAAAAGAGAAAGATTTATACCTCCACAACCTCAAGTTCAAGCATGAAAATGAGCCTCAAAAATGCATGCTTTCCCACTCAAAAATCCATGTAAAGAAGAGTAGAGAATAAATGGTAGGAAATAAATAGGATTTTGTGGATTTTAATTTGAATTTTTGATGGATTTTTGATGAATTTTGAAAAAAAAAATGAAGTGGAAATGGGGGGGGGGGCTGCCATGGGGAGGAGGCCGGCCATGTGAGGGTGAGGGAGAGGAGAGTGAGAAAAGTTGAGAAAAGTGTAGAAACTTCACCCCAAAATATCACCTCTTTATGTCTTTTCATGAATTTCTTTATTTTCTTTTATTTCTTTACTATAGTAACTCAAGAAAACTCTAGAAAAATGGAAAAATTTGCAAATAAATTTTGCATGATACACACTAAATTCTAATATGCCATGGTTCATTTTTACAAATTAAAACCATTCAAATTTGTAATTTACACTAATTTAGTGTAAAAATAAAGCTTATGTTAATATTTAAAATAATTAATTTAGGAAAAATCTTTAATTAAACTAAAAATTTATAAGTGGCTAAATAAACACCATTTACTAGTAATTAAATAATTAAAATAGGTATTTTTGAAATTATAATGAAAAACAATCACGGTTTAGTTTTACGAAAAACACATTTTACTTTACCGAAAATCAAAAAATTCACTTAAACAATTTTATTCATTTAATTATTTATTTAATTATTTTTAAAACGTTACAGTCGCCTTGGCGGAGTACCGTGTCGTGAGTATGCCGCGGAACATACACACGCTACGCCACTCTGCTTCAGCTACCTACTCCATCATACCAAGGTCATCCTACACTCCGAAAGGTAAAACCTACGGTCTGATACCAACTTTGTCACGACCCGAATGTTTCGACTCGTGACCGGCACTTAACCACGCAACGTCTACAGGCGTAACGCGACTAAGTAAGCCGAACCCAGAAATCAAAACCATTTAAAAGTAGCGAGTGTTGAAAACATTTAATTAAGACATTTAGAAAACCTTAAATAGTTCAATAAGTTCTTTTAAAGTTACGTTATCATTTAAATAATTTTGGCAGCATTTCCTTTGTAAAAGTAACCCCGAAATCGGGTATAAAATAGGATATAAGTGAAAATAAGATATAATGAAACAAAGCATTCCCAAACGGGAGCAATCACGCCCAACGGCGGAAACCATCACCTCAAGAGTAATATACGACGCCGTAGAGAAGAATGAGCAATAAGTAAACATCACAGAATAATAAACTACAATAAATAAACAGTCGGCTCCCACGAGCTCGACACTAAAATACAAAAATATACATCATCGTCCTCACACTGTCACTAAGTCCAGAACATGTATGGTAGATGGAGAATACTAGATACAAAAGGGGTACAATAAAAGTAATCAGATACCACAACCCATCTAAAAGCAAAACAGCTCTCACACCAACTGTAGGGGTATCTGTAGCCAAAAGATGCAAAGGGCAGCCTGCCGCGACTACTCCGAGGGGCAACCTGCAAATACTGTGGCACAACGGGGGTGAGTTGCCAACTCGTGAATTGAGATAATATATAAAGGTAATCGCGAGCATGCACGTACTACGTTACTCTATCATATGCCAGCAGATGATATCAATGCGTGATAAGCAGTATGTGCAATAATCATGCAGGTGCTCTATCAGGTAATATAACTACAGGATGGGATACAATAATGAATGCTGAGCATGGTAAATATAACATCTACACGGAATGTCAACGTGGAATATATAATCGGTGTCCATCAATGCACCCAGATCCCCAAATAGCTCAGGCGCCGGCACTCTCATTGGCCCTCCAATCCTGTAAATCTTTGAGAATCACGAGTGCCCAACATCGGCACACAAATATCATAAGTACTCGTGTCCAGCATCGACACGCAAATCCTCATCCATCGGGCCCCGTCAGTCCGGGTCAGCCCATGGGCTCCGTCTGCGGTATCGGCCCTCAGCCCCGGCAGTACGGATCATCCCGCATCCGTCTATCGACTCTGGTCAGCATCCTCCAGATAACTGTCAGGTCCAACCAATCACCGGTAGGTAGTAGTCCCTCTGCCAGGCTCACCGTCTACTACACAGCGAAACCGTTCTCGCCCAGGGGTACCATACCGGGTCCACCATGTACCCGTAATCGGCCTCATCCAACTCCTCGATTCGGGTTCACATATATCACTTTCGCACCGAGAAAACACATGGTGGGCCCACCGAAATATCATATCAAGGGAAACCGGGTTTTTAAATGATTACATATTCTTTTTGAAATATCCACGGTTCCCAAATCCAGAAATTTCATGTAATCCAAAAACCGACGTACAAGTCAATGCGATGTAATATATGCATCAAGTATGAATATCATGTCAAGTCACATAAAAGATAAGCTACAACATAATGATCATGGAAATTCTACAGTGTGAGTGTCATGGCAATTACTAACGGTGTGTGTGTAACATGCAGAATAGTGCTCGTGCAACATGAACCGTTAGTAATGGTGCGGTGTTCTATCAATTCTAGTTTATAAACATATAGCAGGGAATGCGGTATGCACTAAATAGTAGCCATGAACAGTCAATGTATGTAAATGTAATATGCTGCTACAAGGTCCTATCATCCCTGACGCATAACGCCATACGAGCGATTTCCCCGTAGATGTTAAATCTACTCACCGAAGTCTCGCGCTAAGCGTAGCCGACGACTTGCTTCCCCTTCTTCGCAACGTCCGTCTCACTCGCCTGCGAACCTAGAATTACACAATATATCACACATAAGCTCAAATCCACAAAACGCGATATTAAGGTCAAACTAGAAACCCGCGTCGCAAACCAAGCGCGCATGTGCGCGATACGCTAAAACGTGTGATTACGCACCTGAAACTACCCCGATGCGTCGCGATTCGTAGAAACCCCAAACCCACACACGTATCACGCGTGTTGCGAATGTTTAAAAATACGAGAAACAGGTATTTAGCTCCAGATTTTTCTATAGCAACAATTAAATAAAATTACACATGCCATGAGTCTGAGGATAGCAGCAGACACCTATAGAGCCAAACCGAAACCCATTCCCTCCCCATCTGGCCGCAAATTGCGGCCAGAACCAATATTCCGGCGGCCTGAACATAGCATTGGGGGTCGTGTTCTACCCATGGGATCAGCACCTCACAACTATACTGCAGTCATCTCAATTTTAATCTGAACTCACTGGGTTGATAGCAGTTTGCAGAAAGCTAGATTTTGCTCAAAAACGATGAATTTTGCATCAAATAGCAATCTGGTGGTATTTTAGTGCAATTGGGGGCTAAGCTAGGTTAACATGGCCCTAACAACACTCTATCAACTTACTTAAACCAATACACACTTCACTTGATCAAAGTTCCCCCTAATTACCACATGACGCACTAAAACGCACCATTAATCACTAATCGAAGCTAAGCTACACTAACTAAGCAAACTAGGGGGTAAGTTCGAAAAGTATACCCCACACTCGACCCTAGGGAGCTGGAGGAAGAAGAAGGAGTAGAGGGAAGGAGCTGCAGTTGAAGTTGTTGCTGTTGCTGCTGCTCACTGCTGCTGCTGCTGTGCTGCTTGCTGCTGCTGTGCTGCTTGCTTCTGTTGCTGTGCTACTTCTGTGGATGTGGGTGTGTGAGTGTGAGAGTGAGGTTGAGAGAAATGAGCACAAGAATGAGAGGAAATGATAACTCCCAATGTCAACCCCTCCTTTCTCTCTCATCATTAAATGCAAGCATGGCTTTGCCATGATGCATTCTCTCTCCCTCTCATTCTCTCAAGTCAACACCCCAAAACAATAATTCAATTTAAAACAACCATCAATTAACTAAATAGACTTAATTAAAACCGAAAAGACTTAATCCCCATTATTAAACCCACCATGGTTTCTAATCATGGTATAACCTCATTTTAAACCCTAGTTTACATGCACATGTGTGTGCAAGCCTAGGAAAATTCTAGAAAAATATTAATTAAATTTGGAAAAATATTTTAAACTCAAATTGGTAAACTTTTTATTAAAAACCCTTAATTTAAATATAATTAGCCACTAAACACATCCTAAGGTGTTACAGCAAGACTAATAGATCCCTAATCCTCTTCTATATCCTCTAGGTTACTTTGATTAGCACTAATAGCAACCTAGTTACCTCAAGTGAGAGGTTAAAGCTTGGAGAAGTAGCTCTCGGGTGGATCTTCTATCACATCGAGGAGGCCGACGAGGAGGTGATCAACGAGAACAAGAAGGACTTGATTCATTAGGTATAATCATCTTTCATAGTAGCTAATCACTTTTATGTTGTTGTTAGTTAGGGTTTGGCAAAGATCCTTAAAGTTAGTCGATGTTAGTTTAAACAAAATGATTGTTTTACTTATTCCGCCTCCCCACATCTTGTGGGGTGTCTAACGTCGACTTACATTCGCTGCTCCCACTGTCCATGAAGCCCTTTGGCTGAGTCATGTACACGCTCTCTTCTAAATCACCATTTAGAAAAGCGGTCTTAACATCCATTTGCCAGATTTCGTAGTCATGGTATGCAGCGATGGCAAGTAGGATCCAGATGGACTTAAGCATAGCCACTGAAGAAAATGTTTCATCATAATCCACTCCAGGTCGTTGACGAAAACTTTTTGCTACAATTCTAGCATTGAAAGTCTCAACTTTTCCATCTACACCAAATTTTTTCTTAAAGATCCACTTGCTCCCGATGGGTTTTACCCTTTCAGGAGCATCTTCCAAAGTCTATACTTTGTTGGTGTACATGGATTTCATCTCAGATCGCATTGCATCTAGCTATTTCACAGAGTCCCCACTCGTGATGGCCTGCTCAAAACTAGTTGGGTCATCATCTTCCATGATGCAATCCTCGCTCCCACCATCAATTAGAAAACCATAGTATCTCTCATGTGGATGAGTAACCCTACTAGATCGGCGGAGAGGCTGAGGTTTGTTGGGAACTATTGAATCCTATGGTTCTACCAAATCTTCTGTCATAGTTGTATAGCTGGAACGTCTTCCAGTTCAACCTCTTTGCCACAAATTTCTTTCACAAGAAATTTCTTTTCTAAAATGGTGGCATGCTGAGCAACAAACACCTTTTGTTCCTCAGGGTGGTAGAAGATATGTCCTCGCGAATGCTTGGGATATCCTAAAACTTGCACAGAAATGACCTTGCCTTGAGCCTTTCCGGATTTTGCTTTTTAACATAGGCCGGACAACCCTATATCTTAACATAATTAAGACATGGTCTCTTCCCCTCCCATATCTCATATGAAGTGGTAGGCACTGATTTGGTCGGAACTCTATTCAATAGGTATGCTGCTGTCTCAAGCGCATAACCCCAAAAGGAGATAGGTAACTCAACGGTGCTCATCATAGAGCGCACCATATCTTATAGGGTGCGATTCTTCCGCTCCGATACACCATTGTACCGTGGTGTATACGGAGGAGTAAGCTGAGAGAGAATCCCATTCTCTTTCAGGTAATCCAGGAACTCAGTGCTCAAGTATTCTCCTTCTCTATCAGATCATAGTATTTTAATACTTTTACCGTCTGGTTCTCAAATTCATGCTTATATTCTTTGAATTTCTCAAAAACTTCAGACTTGTGTTTCAACAGGAACACATGACCGAATCTTAAGAGATCGTCAGTGAATGTAATGAACTACGAGGAACCATCCCTGGAATGCGTAGACATGGGACTGCATAGATCACTATGTATCAGTCCCAAGAGTTATGTAGCTCTTTCTCCGTGTCTAGTAAACGGAGTTTTGGTCATTTTACCTTTATGACATGACTGACAAGTTTCATAAGATGAAAATTCAAAAGGATTCAAATATCCATCCTTATGTAACTTAGCTAGTCGTGTCGCATTGATATGACATAGTCTACAATGCCACAAGAAGAACTCATTCATTTATGAACTTTTCCTCTTGTGTGTTTTTTGTACGTTAAGAACCGTGGTTTGATTTAGAACGTATATGCCATTATTTAACGAGAATGATCCAATCAACTTTTGATTCAGAAAAATGTTCATAACATTATCCTGCAATACAAAATTATATCCTTCTTTACTTAATAAAGAAACTGATATAATATTGCATATCAGGTTCGGTATGTAATAGCATTCGTTCAGAATCAATGTATTACCATTTGGCAATACAAGGTGATATTCGCCAACTGATTTGGCTGCAACATTTGCACCATTCCCTACTCTTAAAGAATGATCACCTATTCCCAGTTCTCTACCTTTGCTTAGCCCATGCAATATATTACATATGTGAGATCCCGATCCGGTAACTAATACCAAAGGACGCAAAGTGTACTGAGAAACAGTTCTCGGTAATTAACACACCCGAAGAAGATGTATCAGCATGCTCATTTCTCGTTTGGGTAGCGTGGGAATCCGGATATTCCCCTATTTCCTGCTCGGACTTATAACAATTATAAGTTGGAACAGAACCAACGTTCCCCAGCTCAGTATAATAAGCAGGTTCGGTCAATACATCCATATTATTATCTTGATTAAGGACCGACATGGTCTCTACCTGGAGAGAGAGAAGAAAACATTTAGCGTATGCTCTTGCAAAATTAGATTGGTTATTATCTTATCTAATGAGGATGGCTCCCACTGTTTTTATCAAATCTTCCTTCAAACCCTAAAAGGTAAGACTAGCCGGAATTAATTACACTCTACAAGTTCGCCAATTTTTCGGCCAGGCCAGTGTCGGTACTTTGAGGGAGGTTCCCCGTGCTTTCGCACGGACCTAATTAAAATGAACCTCGTTTTCCCAGGGGCGTACCCCCATTAACACCTTTCTAGACACCTACTTGATCGGCTAATTGTGATTTGTAAAACTCCCTCAGGAGTAACTCTTACTCGCAGTGGGTATCGGGATCCAACTATCTCATAGAAAGTATGTAATCTCATTGCAAATTTCAACACTTGAAATTCTCGATAATATTTACCCCTAGCCACCTATGACCTTGACGGAGGTCAACAAACCATAGGCTGCTAGTCAAGTTCAACCCGTACATTTCATGATTGAATTAAACCCACCCGCACGACTCATGACGGAGGTCAACAAGGCCGTACGACTACCCTAATCCAATCGCATCATATGCAACAGATAAGCACTAATCAGCTACCGCACACTACGCTTTAACGGAGGTCAATAAACGTAGCACGAATACTATGTAGCACTTATCTTAATGACGGAGGGCTACGACAGAATTTTAAGAAAACTTTTGCGTAATGAACTTGATATCGTTGTAGAATCGAGTGATTTTGAAAAGTAGTGTTTTTGAGGCTTTTGCTAGTTTTGCTAAAGAGGTCACTCCCGGTGAAGGGATCTCGGCTCTTTCCTCATAGAATGAGGTGCTGGATATTTATGAATACCATTATGCAAAGCAAGAACTAGAGAAGCAATCAAAAGAAAAAACTGAGTGGGTTGTAGTATCTGCTAGCTTTTGCTAAAGAGGTCACTCCCGGTGAAGGGATCTCGGCTCTTTCCTTATCGATTGAGGTACTGGATATTCTACAAGGAATACCGCTATGCAAAGCAAAACCTAGAGCTACCCTTTTTGAAAAATTGATTCTACAATATCTTTAGGTTTCTTTCCTTTCATTAATCTCATTAATGAAGTCCCATCATTTATGCTTCCTAAGCATCACAGAAGAAACGAAAATACAACGTACGCTTATGCCATCCGCATTCGCCACAGTGTCCCGTTATGCACCATTAGGTTACTTAACTAACGACATAGCGGGACGGGACTAGCGCGGGTGTAAAACATAACCAACGTTTATTATATATCATATATGTAATAATAAAGAATTCGTCTCATGCATATAAAGTGATCACATCACAGAATATCAGCAGCAGAAGTCATCATATGAAATATTGGATATACAAGGAGGTCCGTGTTTTATATTAAGCCAGTAAAAAAGTACGGATTCCACGGTCACAATGAATAGCTAAACCTACATCCTTAGACCCCTACGAGAGCGGCAAGCAACCCCACCAATTCTAGAGTTAGGAGACCCGGACTCGACTCCTCGAGATGGTCTCCCACTGGACCCTAGAACCCGGTTACTTGTGCTCCCCACCTTGGGTCTATCCTAATGCGGAAAAGTAAATAATATACTTCAATGGTGACATCATCCTCAACTCAGAAGTGCCCCAGTAAAAGAATATTACATACAGTTTTTACATGAATGAAAATGAAAAACTCTCATCTTACGCAAAACCCCCGGCTATTCAAAACACGACGATTTAATATAACATATCGCATCAACACATAACATCACATGTCATCAACGTAAGTAAATATGCGTATCTCAATTGTCATTGACATATAGCAACAAAATCGGCGATACACTACATATTACACTTACGGTCGCAGAAAAGAAAATGTCAAACTACAACATTTGGAATCGACACAGCTCTTAGACCTCATAAACCCGGAATATCTCATATTTCGGATTTCATGCCTAACATTGTAAATCTTACATTTGGGTCTCACTCATGAAAACACCTTTTCAAAAGAAATCGGGTAATTCAACAAGATTCGCGATTCCTTCCGAGACCGAAATGTTAAATTTACAAGCAACTAATCAATTTTCACAAAACTAATTAGTATAGATTCCAAATATTGTATCACATCACAGAAAGCTAGACGATATTAATCATTTCGATCGAATCAAAAATACCCAAAATTTCGCAGAAAGCTCAACACTTGAGCACTGTTAATAAATACCCAAAACATGTCACAGTACCTATGGACCAACCGTAGAAGGGCCGACCCAAGCCTCACTCATGGCGCCGAGGAACTACCGCAAACCCTAGGGTTTGACCGCTGTTCCTCGTCCAAAGAGTCGAGTTTGGGTATCGTTCTTCTAGAGGGTCTATAGAATTAAATGCATGATTTTTCGAATATCTCTAACTTGGAAAATTCTATCTTTTGGAAAATTTCCAGAGAAGGGTCAATAGTGGGCTTTTGATATTCGTTCGAACTTTTAAAAGCCGTCTAAATTACCTGAAATGATATTAGAATTACGACTACGAAACACTCCTAATTTCCTTTACAGAAAGATAACATCACATGCAATCTTAATAAAAACAAACAACACCTGAAACACCACAAAAAATTGAAGCCAGAACAAGCCTATAAAACCGTCCAGGCCGGTCATATCCTTCATTTTGCCGGGTCAAATCCGGCGAAGGGGGTTCAATTTTCTGTGGCGTTCATGTTACATCATATGTAACATTCTGTAGCTGGTTAAAAAAATTTTAGAGGACTTAAAAATTTTTTAGAGGACTTAAATATTTCGACAGAAACTAGGCTTTTAGTTTCTAGGTTTCGGAGTTGTTTCGGTTTCGTAATTCTACTAACATCATCTAATTCTCTAGCTTGGCTCTGATACCACTGTAGGGTTCCCTAGCACGACTGCAAGGTTTCGTGAGGCATCTACCATGTTGTTTTAAAAAATTTAGCATGCTAAGAAAACCTAACACAAGATCTTGACTAGAGAATTAGGGTTATGCTAGAATGTAAATATCTTTACACTAAGTGAACAAGAAATACAACTTTTGTAGACCGGTCCTTCACTTCAAAAGCTTCTTGTAGTAGCCCCTTCGCTCCAAGTAGTGATCTCCCAGACTCTAGTAAGACTCCACAAGGTGAAATGAACAAGCTTGCTTGAAGTCTTCGAGGCCGAAGATGATCTATGTCGAGGAGACACTAACTCAATCTTCCTCTTCACTAATTGTGAAGCAAACAACCTAAAGTAAATGGCTAATCTAGTGTAGGTTGATGAAGTAGGAATTTTGCTCACTTTAGAAATATTTTTCTCACTAATTTTCTTCACCTCCTAAAAACCTAGAGAGCTCTTGGAGATGAAGATGAAGATGAAGTGTAGAATGTTATGAGTGAGAATAGCAACCATGGGTGAGATAATATCTCATACCAACTCTTATAGAGACTTAACCATGGCTTAAGATAATGGTTGGGTTAATAAATATCTCAAATAAAACAAAATTAGTGGACTAAGTCCATGGTTCTACAAGCTTCCACTGAGCTCAAACCATGTGACTAATTTCCAACTAATTTTGATTTACTTAAAATAAATAAAACCCTTCATTATGATAAGCATGGCATGAGTCTCATACACCCATGTTGCATGTAGTAACAAGCATGACACAATAATATATATCACATATATATTAAGTGTGCACAAGTGAGAAAAAGAAATGTTAAAGTGAGCTAATATTAGTTAATGTATGTTAATATATCAAATATATATATTTATACATTGAATCATTAAGTCAACACTTGATTTAATAATCTGTCTATATCACATATAACCGACTACTATCATTTGTATCAACTTATCGAATCAACACTTGATTCGATAACCCGGCTATATCGCATTGAACCGACCGATATCACATATCGCGAGAATAAAATACCGTATCACATACACGTATTAATCTTGGTTCTGTACATATCACATATGTGCTCCTACTTCGTTTCTCCTGAGCCAGGAAACCTCTGTGTAGGACTCTAAAGACTCGTCAATACGCCGGCAGTAGGTGATGATCATATCAGTCACCCACAAGCCGTCAGCGGTACTAGCTGGACGTAACGGCTACCCGGGTATTGAGCGATTAGATGATCAACAAGCATGCTTGTCTAAACTCCCGCAAAGCCTGTCAGTAACACTACCGTACAGTCCTGTCTCTTCGTCTGATATGTCGCATATCTAGTCTAGGGGTGGTAAACGTCAGACCCCAGTAACTTGATAAGTCATGCCGATATGAGGCTCTTAACGGGTCGAGAAACTACTGATAACACTTACAAGTAAATCTCTGTATCAGCCCTAGCCAGGGACTTCCTGTTATAGCTAATCGAGCACAGCGCAACATCAACCCCTAAAACCGGGAGAGACGAAACCCCTTCTATCGCTCATTGCCTCCATGTGACTCGGGACTGTACCCAAAAACCACCATTTTGCACATTCTCTTGGACGTGGTAAGGTGGAAATCAAAGTACAGTGGTAATCATACAAGACTCTATGACGATCTCGGGTCTACAGACTAACCTGTACCGGTGTCACCAGAGAACTGCTATTTGACGATAGGTATAATACCATGTAGGAGTTCTCGGTGAGTCCTGTTAAGTGTACCCAGTCTCCACCAAGCACCCATATACAATCTTTGATGTCAAACACCAATGGATGTGGGATCATCCATCGCCTATCATATGGGTCAAGAAGCGTATACGCTAGTCTACTCTGGAATATCGATGCCCCGTCTCGATACACCCTCGACTAGGAACATTTAAAGGATGAACTTATGGACTACCCTGGCCCATTAGTATGATCCCCATCATAGTCCTGGTAGTCAAGTACACATCCTAAGGGCTTTATCAACATGTGAGAGCAAGACAGTGCCACAATACAAGTCTACATGTTAAGATAAAGAGCAACCAGATAACATACTATCATGTCGAGAGTAGGGTGTTTTTCGTCACCCCATTGAGATGGGAATACGCGCGCGCTTGTCAGGCGTACTACAGATTCCCCCTGCCTAGGGTATGCCGGGGTTTAATGATTGTGGGGATCCGAATCTCCGGCAACCGTGAACTAAGCTTCCGTTAATTACCCCTCGCCTTTGGAGCGAGGGAACCTCCGATTGACGGGTTAAACTGGTCATGCGAACTCAATGTGTAGTGTACGTGTGTTTTGTTTTGGAGGGGGTTTTTAAATATATCGGGAGCCACGCAGAGTTTTTACGGGGGTCCCGCTACCCGGATAGAGGGCTGGTGGTCAAGAGGCCAGCAGCCCCCTTGCGGGGTGCGAGGCAGCGCCCCGTTAGAAATTTTTTTTCTAACAGGGACAGTGTCATGCAGTATGTGGGTATGTACATATGTATACATATACATGTATATATATAAAAGGGGAAAAGACATCCAAAGGATGCGTGGGGCAGCACCTCAGGCGCTGTGCGCTCAGGCGCTAGAGTGCCACGTGTCGGCACGTGGGCGCTCTGCGCTGGAGCACTGGGCGCTGGAGCGCAAGTGCGCCACGTGTTGGCACGGGGGCGATTTGCGCTTGAGCGCAAGCGTGCCACGTATCGACACGGGGGCGACTTGCGCTGGAGCGCTTGCGCTGTAGCGCTTGCGCTGTAGCGCAAGCGCGCCACGTGTCGGCACCGGGGCGACCTGCGCTCGAGCGCAAGCGCGCCACGTGTCGGCACGAGGGCGACTTGCGCTCGAGCGCTTGCGCTGGAGTGCAAGCGCGCCACGTGTCGGCACCTGGGCGACTTGCGCTCGAGCGCTGGAGCGTAAGCGCGCCACGTGTCGGCACGTGGGCGCTTTGCGCTCGAGCGCTGGAGCGCAAGCGCGCCACGTGTCGGCACGTGGGCGCTCTGCGCTTGAGCGCCGGCGAGAAAAAAAGGCTTTTAGCCTAAAAAGATTTCTCGAAAGATAAATCAGAGAGGAGTTGGACTCCTGAGTGTGTTTTTTTGGGGTTAATGGAAGGGGTTCTTCTTCTTCCTCCTCTGTTAGCTGGATCTTGAAGATCAAGAGATGTGAGATCTCAAAATCTCTCCTTTTTGAGATCTGATGACAGATCCAAATTCCCCTTTGTGGGTTTCTTGGTGAAAAACTATTTTGTTTTTGAAAAGGAAGAGTAAAACTCTTGATTTAATTAAAAAGAAAGAAGAAGGTTTGAGACCTTCAGAAAAGGGAAAGAGATACAAACCCTAGGTTTTTTGTGAGAATGAAAAGTGTATATTTTATTCATCATAATGTTGCCTTATATAGGCTTACATATTTACATATAGCCCCTTGGACTTTACAAAAATGGCATTTTAGCCATCCCATGGCTCATGTGCCATTTCATTTTTGCACATAAGCCATGGGCTTACAAAATATTGGCTTTATGCCCATTTTGTTTACATTCATGCATAAACAATTACATAAAAATTATTTATTACATGATTTTGTTGTTGGCATGGGGAGGCTGGATGCGGGCTCGACTTGGGCATGGGCCCGCTTGACCTGGGCTTGGGCCCACCTGGCTTGGGGTTGACTTTGATTTTGACTTGGTCAACCGGGGTGTAAATTTTTGCCCCAACAAATTGCCCCCCATCAATAAATGCACATAGCATATGTGGGTCGTGTGCATGAAATTGATGGATCTTCTTTTGCATGGAGGCGACTTGCTTTGGTTCCCACTTTTTGGGATGTACTGCCCTTTTTACGACATGGATGGTCGGCGCTTGACGCGTCTCCGAGATAGAGTGTCCGTGGTAGACGTTTCCCCGAGATGGAGTATCGGCTAGTTGACGTGACCCCGAGACGGAGTGTCTGCTTGACGTTTCCCCGAGACGGAGTGTCGCTGGTCGACGTGTCCGCGGCGCGGGGTGTCTGCTGGTTGATGTATCCCCGAGACGGAGTGTCGATTGTTGACGTGTCCCCGGCACGGAGTGTCGCTGATTGACTTTTCCCCGGCGCGGAGTGTCGCTGATCGACTTTTCCCCGGCGCGGAGTGTCGCTGGTCGACTTTTCCCCTGCACGGAGTGTCGCTGATCGACTTTTCCCCGGCACGGAGTGTCGCTGATCGAATTTTCCCTGGCGCAGAGTGTCGGTGGTTGACTTTTCCCCGAGACGGAGTGTCGCTGGTCGACGTGTCCCCGGCGCGGAGTGTCTGTTGGTTGACGTATCCCCGAGACGGAGTGTCGCTTGTTGACGTGTCCCCGGCACGGAGTGTCGCTGATTGACTTTTCCCCGACGTGGAGTGTCGCTGGTCGACTTTTCCCCGGCGCGGAGTGTCGCTGGTCGACTTTTCCCCGGCACGGAGTGGCGCTGATCGACTTTTCCGCGACACGGAGTGTCGCTGATCGAGTTTTCCCCGGCGCGGAGTGTCGGTGGTTGACTTTTCCCCGAGACGGAGTGTCTGCTGTTGGACGTTTCCCCGGTACGCAGTGTCTGTGTTAGATGTTTCCCCGATGCGGAGTGTCGCTGGTTAACGTTTCCCCGAGACGGAGTTTCTGCTGTTGGACGTTTCCCCGGTACGGAGTGTCTGCTGTTGGACTTTTCCCCGACGCATAGTGTCGCTGGTTGACATTTCCCCGAGATGGAGTGTATGTTGTTGGACGTTTCCCCGGTACGGAGTGTCTGTGTTGGACGTTTCCCCGAGATGGAGTGTCTTCTGTTGGACGTTTCCCTGATGCGGAGTGTCTGTGTTGGACGTTTCCCCGATGCAGAGTGTCGCTGATCGACTTTTCCCCGGCGCGGAGTGTCGCTGGTCGACTTTTCCCCGTTACTGAGTGTCGGCTTGACGTTTCCCCATCACGGAATGTCTGCTTGACGTTTCCCCGGCACGGAGTTTCGCTATTGGACGTTTCCCTGATGCGGAGTGTCTGTGTTGGACATTCCCCGATGCAGAGTGTCGCTAGTTGACGTGTCCCCGGCACGGAGTGTCTGTGTTGGGCGTTTCCCCGATGCGGAGTGTCGCTGGTTGACGTTTCCCCGAGACGGAGTGTCTGCTGATGGAAGTTTCCCCGGTACGGAGTGTCTGTTGTTGGACGTTTCCCCGATGCGGAGTGTCACTGGTTGACGTTTCCCCGAGACGGAGTGTCTGCTGTTGGACGTTTCCCCGAGACGGAGTGCCTGTTGTTGGACGTTTCCCCGGTACGGAGTGTTTGTGTTGGACGTTTCCCCGATGCGGAGTGTCGCTGGTTGACGTTTCCCTGAGACGGAGTGTCTGTGTTGGACGTTTCCCCGATGCGGAGTGTCGCTGGTTGACGTTTCCCCGAGATGGAGTGTCTGCTGTTGGACGTTTCCCCGAGACGGAGTGTCGCTGGTTTGACGCAGAGGTCGATGTTGGAATTGGTTGGTTTGATTTGTTTGATTTGAGTTGACATCAGCATCGCTATACTGGAATATGGTACCAGGAGCGAATCATCATCTGTCTTTGAGAGGATTTGGGAATTGGTTTTCTGTCGGCATCTGCATTGCTGCACTGGAATAATACCAGGTGCAACTCATCATTTGCCCCGGGAGGATTTGGATTTGGTTTTTTTCGTTTGGCATCTGCATTGCTGCACTGGAATAATGCCAGGAGCAACTCATCATGTGCCCCGAGAGGATTTGGATTTGTTTTTTGTTTTTCGTTTGGCATCTGCATTACTGCACTAGAATAATGCCAGGAGCAACTCATCATGTGCCCCGAGACGATTTGGATTTGGTTTGTTGTCGGCATCTGCATTGCTGCACTGGAATAATGCCAGGAGCAACTCATCATTTGCCCCGGGAGGATTTGGATTTGGTTTTATTCGTTTGGCATCTGCATTGCTGCACTGGAATAATGCCAGGAGCAAATCATCATGTGCCCCGAGAGGATTTGGATTTGTTTTTTTCGTTTGGCATCTGCATTGCTGCACTGGAATAATGCTAGGAGCAACTCATCATGTGCCCCGAGAGGATTTGGATTTGGTTTGTTTGGCATCTGCATTGCTGCACTGGAATAATGCCAGGAGCAACTCATCATGTGCCCCGAAAGGATTTGGATTTGGTTTGTTTGGCATCTGCATTGCTGCACTGGAATAATGCCAGGAGCAACTCATCATGTGCCCTGAGAGGATTTAGGAATTGGTGGCTTAGGAGACAGGTTTAGATCCTTGTCACCTAAGGTTTTTCCATTTTGTGAGCCGTAAAGGTCTCACAAATCGTTTTCTCCCTACGGGTCATAAGGATCCCGTAGGTGTATTTTCTCCTTAGAAGTCATGGGGACTCCTAAGTGTGTTGCTCCTTTGTGAGTCGTAGGGATCTCACACGGGAATTTTCTCCTCACAAAGTCGAGAGGACTTTGCGAGTGCATTTCATATCTTTTTTTTTACGAGTTTGCGCCCTTTCGGGTTTTCACAAACTCGCCGGCAGTCCTGCTATTTTTACTCACGGAGCCCTTTCGGGTTTTCATCCGTGCCCATTTTAGTTGTGGACATATCGGTTTTTTTTGGAGAGATCGGGATTGTTTTACGCCCGTGGATTGTATACGGTTTTGCAGGATGTATGATCCAGACCGTAGGGCCGGAAAAATTTCAGGACTTTGTTGGCGTCTGCATCGCTGCACTGGAATGTGGTACGAGGTGCGACTCATCATTCGCCGTTGGGGTATGGGATTTGTGATTTGGTTGGCGTCTGCAACGCTACACTGTAATATGGTACCAGGAGCGACTCATCATTCGCCACTTTGGGGTTGGGGAGCGATGGCTTAGGAGACAGGTTTAGATCCCTGTCACCTAAGACTTTTCAATTTTATGGGCCGTGACGGTCCCATAAAAGCATTTTCTCCCTGCGAGTCGTAAGGATCCCGCAGGTGTATTTTCTCTTTAGGAGTCGTGAGGATTCCTAAGGGTGTTTTTCCTTTGTGAGTCGTAAGGATCCCACAAAGGTTTGTTCTCCTCATGTATCGTGAGGACACATGAGTGTGTCTTCTCAATGGAGCATGATTCCAAAGGCGGAGATCAGCCACGTAACTGGTGATTACGGTGGGGCATGAGGGTGATGAGAATTATTTGAGCCCGTGGATTGTATACGGTAGTCAATTTGGGGACTAACTGTAGGGCCGAGGGAATTTTGGAAAATCGGATTTTTGTTGGCGTCTGCATTGCTGCACTGGAATAATGCCAGGAGCAACTCATCATCCGACCTTGTTTTTTTTTGTTTTTGTTTTTGTTTTACCGCAATTGCTCTATCATTTTAGCTTTTCTTATCGCGAAGGTCGCGATTGCCCTATCATTTTGGCTTTTATTCACGGTTGTCCCATCATTTCGGCTTTTATTTCATCTTTATCTTTACTCGCTGATTTTTTTTTTCGAGTGGCTTTTATTTTTTTCTTTTATTTACACACATTTTTTTTATTTACATTTTTTTTACATTCCCAGTTTAACGACTTAGAGGTCGACTGTTCCCAGTTTAATGACGTGGTGGTCGATTGTTCCCAGAGAAAGGCGGGTGTTTGAGAGAATCAGGTCCCTGAAGGACTTCGGTCCCCGTGTGTATGAAATTGGCGGTCGCAGCTTGATTTTTTGTTAACATGGCAGGGGACAATGATATTTCTCCCGCCTTGTATTGTTTCTTGACCCAATCCTTGAAGATGCAACAGTCTTCAATAGTGTGCCCCAGCACTCGGTGGTATGGGCAAAAGTTGGGATGATCAGTCTTGTTCGCTTCACTTAGCCTTTTCGGTTCTGGTAGTCGCAGGCCATTCTTCAGAGCATCTTTAAAAATTTTGTGGACCTTGTCCCTTCGGAATGAGTAGACCTTATATCTTCTTTCCTCCAAAGTTGGCTCTCGAGACTGGTCAGTTTTTTCTCTGCCCGTTCTCTGCTTATTTGGAGAATCGGTGATGTTAGAACTTCCGCCTTTTCGGTTGTCGTCCTTCCAAGGTTTCGGTCTGTTTATGAACTGAAGATCCTGAGCAGACTCGGGCTTTGAGCGTTCCAACGTTTGGACCTTTTCGGTCAGCTCTTGGAATGTTTTGAGACCCGCGGTACATAGAAACGGGGCCATCCAGTTGTTGAGATTTCCGACAAGGAGACTGACAGATTGGTCCTGCTCTATCGGCGGTTCGCATTTGACGGAGAGATTACGCCATCGGGTTATAAAATCCGTGTTGCTTTCGTCGCTCTTGGGCTTGGTCCTTACGAGCTCGGCAATGGTAATCTTATCGCTGACGCTCATGAACCTCTGCCGAAACAGAGACTCCATTTGGACAAAAGTTGTGACGGAGCCATCCGGTATGCTCGCGTACCAGTCGAAAGCAACATTGGTCAGGCTATTAACGAACTGGCGGAGGAGAAGCGCATCATTGCCCCCAGTATTCCCGCAAGAGGCTTTGAAGTGGGCGATCTGCTGATTCGCGTTTCCCGTCCCATCGAATCTTCCGAATTCGGGGATGACATAGCCGCTAGGGAATTCCACTAGATCATACTGAGCAGGATATGGTCTCCCACTACTGCTGATATCTTTTTGCACTTCGGCTTCGGCCACCAATGTTTTGACTTTGCTGGCAACCAAATCCATGATTTGATCTTGAGTTAGCGGGCTATTGTCATCAGTAGCCAAGAAATTTCCCGAGATAGGATGCGACTGATTTTCATGTAGTTCGCCCACTTTTGGATTTGAGGGAATAGGCGTCCACTGCTTTGGGACACCACTTCCCGGTTCACGAGCAGAGCCCTCCGCTTGATTGGGCGGCTGAGAGGCAAGTTGGGCCGTGGGCTGTAGGTCGACATTTGTCAAGTCGTCAATTTTTGAGTAGTGTAACGTTTTAAAAATAATTAAATAAATAATTAAATGAATAAAATTGTTTAAGTGAATTTTATGAATTTCGGTAAAGTAAAATGTATTTTTCGTAAAATTAAACCGTGATTGTTTTTCATTATAATTTCAAAAATACCTATTTTAATTATGTAATTACTAGTAAATGGTGTTTATTTATCCACTTATAAATTTTTAGTTTAATTAAATATTTTTCCTAAATTAATTATTTTAAATATTAATATAAACTTTATTTTTATACTAAATTAGTGTAAATTACAAATTTGAATGATTTTAATTTGTAAAAATGAACCATGGCATATTAGAATTTAGTGTGTATCATGCAAAATTTATTTGCAAATTTTCCCATTTTTCTAGAGCTTTCTTGAGTTGCTATAGTAAAGAAATAAAATAAAATAAAGAAATGCATGAAAAGACATAATGAAGTGATATTTGATGGAGACTTCTACACATTTTCCCACCCTCTTCTTTCTCTCCCTCACCTCCAAAAAAATGGCCGGCCTCACCCCCCATGGTAGCCCCCATTTTCCTCATTTTATTTTGCTCCAAAATTCATCAAAAATCCTTTAAAAAATTCAATAAAAATCCATAAAATCCTATTTATTTCATACCTTTTATTCCTTGCTCATTTTTATATGGAATTTGGAGATGGAAAGCATGAATTTTGGAGGCTCATTTTCTTGTTTGGATTTCATATTTTGGAGTATAAATTTCCTTCTTTTGTTTATTTATTATTAGATGTTTCTTTTAAGCATGTTTAGATTTAATGAATTAATTCTATGTTCAATTTTTAAAATTCAAGTTAGGGTTTGTAAATTCAAGTTATGATTTTTATTAATTAATTAGGGTTATAATAGTTAGTTTAACACTTTTAGAATTGTAAAATCTTGCATGGTTGTTGAATTGTAAATTTTTCATTGAAAATTTTTTAAATTAGGAATTTTGCTAACTAGGTTTCTATAAAACATAATTTTTGGTGAAATAAAATTTCAATTAATATTTGTAACACTAGATTTTGGTCTTAATAAGGGTATTAACTTGTTGGTGGAATTGAAACTTAAATTGATTGCTAGTTTCTATTGATAATTGATAAATTGTGATAAAAATTGCTATTTTGTAAACTAGATTTTAGAAATTCCTAAATAAATGAGATTAAAAATATAATTTATGGTTTCATTAAATCATTATCATCATGAATTGTGGTTTAAAACATTAATTCATGAAAAATCATGTTTTGTGGTGGAATTGTGGTATTTTGCTTGAAAAATGTTGAAAATTGTTAAAGGTTGCAAACTAGAAATTTCAAATTAATACAAATTTGTGTAATAAAAATATAGTAACGGTTTGTATAGTCTAGTTATGTTATTTAATGAGTTTTATGACCATTGGTTTCATTTAAATGTCAAGTTTTGATGAAAAACGGTAAATTGGCATTTTCGGGTTTTACGAAATTGGACGGTTTGATGGATTTTAGGGTTTCGATGGATTTAATCATGTTTTATAATATAAGTAATGTGTTTTAAAAGTACGAGTTATTTTTTGATGTTATCTCGATCAATCGTAGTATGTACGCCGATATCGAGCGATATTTGGTGCTTTTGCGTGGACGGGACATAGGTTTTAACCTATGCTTGTTCCTTGCGTCGTTTTGACTTTTGTATGTGATTCAATTTACGATGCTATTTATATGTTTGCGTTTAGGTACCCCTCACGTGGACTGCGGGCTATGAAGAGGAGAATGGCGACACCGTCTTCGGCAGACATGGACCAGGTGAGTAGATGTATATCTACGGGGGGAAGTCGGGTGGATGGCGTTTAGCACCCCCGCAACGTAGAATAGGAATAGTACTTATTGACATTAGGAAACAAGATGTGACCCTAGATTCTTAATGAGTAGGACCCTAGTAATGACCCTAGGCTGGACTAGACTGATTTAGGAAAACCATATCAGAGGATGAGTACCTTGGAAGAGGTTCGTAGGTTTCAGGTAGAAACACACACACGCACACACTGAAACTCGACATGGTGTATACGTGCATGTATATATTGATATAGGACTAGGTATAGGTATATATATATATACAACACGTGTATGGGATACATTGATGTGATATGATATCCGAGGTATGATGAAACAGTGTAACTGGGCTTGATGCCGTGATTCTTGGCTATACAGTCGTATTAAGTGTTAGCGGATCATTAGAGAATGAGATAATGAACATATATACATAAATTATAATGGGTGGTGATGATATTGAGGTACATGGGACTCTAAAATAGTACCCGGACTGTAACTTGTGACTGATCACGATATGATATATGTATGACTTGATTACGACATCATATAGGTGTGACCAGATGTCGATATCATATAAGTGTGACTTGATGACAATATGATATCAGTATGACTTAATCACAATATGATACATATGACATGATATTCTGAGGATAAACTAATGATGCATATTATGATGGCAATGATATATAATTGATGTAGGCGGTTACTGTTTAGCACCTTGATCATGAGATGTGTTGATGATGACATTATACGAATGATGAGACACCTAGGAGATACTTGACCCGTACCCCGATATTGGGATGACGTACGATGGATTTTACCGTACGAGGCATAGATATGATGATTGATCCGCACTCTTGTTTTGAGGAAGTCGTACTATGTACGTGACGCTATTGAGGCAGGATCGCCGACTATTAGAGATATGGACTCAGGCGTTAGGTGTACTTCTATCGATCAGTTCTTAGGTTTAGTTTTCCTTAGGAGGGTTAGATGAACACTAGGTTAGGTTTGAGCCATATAGTGATAGTGGTATTTGTATATCAAATGAGTGGATAACACACATACGTCTTTACTTTTTCACTGTAATCATAATGTTGCATGTTCATACATATGTTGCTATAATCAGTATAAACTTTACATGTCAGGACACCAGCACCATTACCGATGATGTGCATATTCCACGCACACTTATTTGCCGGCTCACACACATCATCATCGGTAATTGCTATGTCACGTACACTTTAGATCATATTATCTTTTATGGATACATTCAGCTAACAGCTAGATTGATATAATATCGTGATTACTCTCAGATGTTAGTCTAGACATGGAATCATTAGGTAGACATTCATGCATTCATATTTTCAGGTTATCATGCAGTATTATAGGGCATATGCCGACATTTATCATATTCTTACTCATGATTTTGAGATTTGGATTTCTATGAGATTTCTGGACTTTTGGGGAAAACCGCAAGAAAATATAAAAAAACTTCTCTCTCTCTCCTCCTCTCTTTTTAAAATATAAGATGCGGTTTTCTCGTGATGTATGTGTCGTCCACCATGAGATTTCATGTTTTCTGATGGATTTCGAGACCCGATTCGAGGAGTGGATGAACCGTCTCGGGTACATGGTGGGCCCGGTATGGTACCCCGGGGCAAGAAGATCGAGTTGTAGACGATGAGCCTGACAGGGGAAGGCTACCTACCAGTGATGTCTGGCGTGGCGGATATCCGGAGGATACCGACCGTTGTCGTGAGATTTGATGTTATGGGCTGATCCGAATGACGGAGCCCGAGGTATTGAGACTATGAGACTTGAGGTTTACGTGTTTGTGTCGATGCTTGACACGGATTTCCATGGACTTCATTGTTGAGATTTCAGATTCCTATACACATTTTACTATGATAACAGCTAAAGATTTCTTATACAGATATTTCTGGATTTCAGGATTGATTATTTTATATTCATGATGCATGCATATCCATTCATATGGCATAGTATTATACGAGGCACTGACACGAGCACGGAGTATCTGCATTTACACGTAGTTTTACCCTGCTATTACTAGATGATTGGGATATAATAGTGTATTATTATGACCTAGGATAGCGTCGTGCATTCGATTTCTTTTCGTAGATTTCTTCTACTCCCGAGTTGGCAACTCACCCTCGTTGTGCCAAATTTTATTACAGGTTCGATGTACAGGTTTCCCTTGGCAGTTGCTGGCACATCATTTTCATTTCGGGTGATTTGCACGGTAGGTTGGTTCATTTGTATTTGAACCGCCGTTGTATTTTTATTATTTCATTTGTATCTAGAAAGCTCCATCAACCAAACTTGTATTATTTGATAGTTTATTGGGCCAGTCTTTTATTTCGACCTTAGAGTCGCGCATGTATTATTCTGATCTGGTGGTTTTGTTTTCTTTTGAGTTTTGAGCCTCGCCCTTTGGCGTTGTATATTATTGTGCTTGTTGTGGTTGTTTCCTCCTGTTGGCGTTGAGCTAGCGCCTGTTGGCGTTGAGCTAGCTTTTTGTTGTTATGTATATTATACTTGTTGTACCCGTTTGGGGCCAATTTTTACAGAGGAGACTCTGCCGAAATTTTTGGGAAAATTTGCTGATGTTTTAAACTTGTTCCTTCATGTTTCCTTTTACTGCTTCTTTTTCTTTTTCATGGTTTAGATTTCTGGGCTTCGGCTTACTTAGGTTACGTGGCGCCTCTAGACGCTTCGTAATCTAAGTGCCGGTCACGTTCCGTACTTTCGGGTCGTGACAAAGTTGGTATCAGAGCACTAGGTTTAACCTTGTATAAGTCTAGGTGACCCTTGGTTGATGGAGTAGGCGATTTAGGTAGAGTAACGTACCGTGGGTATGGTCCGCGGCATACTTACGATACGCTACTCTGCTTAAGGAGCCTTAGGATGTACAATTGTTTCACCGTATTCCATTCGTTCTTTTGATCTATCTTCGTCAATGTTGGAGGGTGGTTTCTGTTACCACGGGCACACTGGCAGAGGGAGCTGCGGCTCGAATGCGATAACCATTAGAGTATTGGTTATTCTTGAGGATTGAAGCATTGCTTAGCGTGCGGACGAAGGGTATTCACATGCCGTCCGGATGAAGTTAAAGGGTTCGAACGATTATCAGAAAACCATTTTCCCAAGTTTAAAGTATTCGGAAGAACATGCAGGTATTTTGATGGACCCTCTAGAAGAATGAAACCCTAACTCGACATAATGACCACGAGAACGCCCTTGAACCCTAGGGTTTACGACAGTTCCGCGGTGCCATTAGTGAGGCTTGGGTTTGCCCTTCTACGGCTGGATCATCGATGCTGGGGTATGTACCGGATATTTTTAAGCTGTACTTGATTGTTGAGCTCTCGGGGAATTTTGGGATTTTGATGGATCGATCGAAAAGTTTAATGTAGTCCGGATATCAGGTGAAGGGATCGACTACATGGGAGACTCTAGATGTGAGTATTGCCGTTGGTAGCGCAGTCAGCACACTTATGAAGAGACAAGTTTGAAGCAGCAGACATCAGAGGAAAGAGGCGCACATTGACGATAGTGATTACGATGTGACTTGGTGATTTGAATTTCATATTTCTGTTATTGGATTTTGGTATTTTGAGGATTTTGTTCTACGATTGGTATTTCTTATGTGTACCTTCATTACATTCTATCTGTGTTTCATATATCAGTTGCATTGATGTTGCTTAGTATACACCCAGTACACTTGATTAGGTTTTATATATTTTGAGATTTTTGATTTGATTTCGTGCATAGGGGTCACACATGATTTTGATATATGTTTCGACCTAGTTTTCATGCATTTTTGTGCTGTGATTTCGATTTTGATATTCGATGTATGTTTTCGTGCACCATGTGCACCTGATTAGGATTCTTGCGCATACTTGGCACACTTGATGCGATTTTGTGCATACCAGATGCACTAAATCGGGGTTTTGTGCAGATTAGATGCACCTGATAGTGAGTCGTGCACGCCCGTTGCACTTGACAGATGTTTTGGTGCACACCTGTTGCACTTATTTTGTTTTTGTGTGTATTCATGGTATCTGTATTTGGTTTCGATTTCAGTGCGCACCGGACGCACATGATATTTTATTGATGTGATTGGGATTGATTTCAGTTTGAGCAATATGTTTCATAATCATTATTATTTGATTTAGTAACCAGGCGGGACGTGTATGTTAAATAAAAGATATATATATATATATATATAGCTATTTAAAAATAAAAAAAACGTCCACTACTTATGCCGTGACACGTGCATTGCACGGCGATTTTCAAGAGGGGTTTTTGTATGCTTCTTTATTATGATGTTTAGGCGATTTTACTATGATGCGCACTATATATAAGTTATAGATTGATGTATATTATGATAGTTTTCATATTGGGTTTTGATATTTTATCTTCACCATAACTCCGATGATTGCGTTATGCTTGATGGAGTTGATTTTTGTTATGTATTGATGATTTCGGAGCCCCGACGATTTGAGTGTTTTGCTAAATGTTTTAGTATTTGGAGGGGGAGTTTTAATTTAAATTCGGGGACCGAATTTCTTAAAGGGGGGGGGGGGGAAGATTGTAACGTTTTAAAAATAATTAAATAAATAATTAAATGAATAAAATTGTTTAAGTGAATTTTATGAATTTCGGTAAAGTAAAATGTATTTTTCGTAAAATTAAACCGTGATTGTTTTTCATTATAATTTCAAAAATACCTATTTTAATTATGTAATTACTAGTAAATGGTGTTTATTTAGCCACTTATAAATTTTTAGTTTAATTCAATATTTTTCCTAAATTAATTATTTTAAATATTAACATAAGCTTTATTTTTACACTAAATTAGTGTAAATTACAAATTTGAATGATTTTAATTTGTAAAAATGAACCATGGCATATTAGAATTTAGTGTGTATCATGCAAAATTTATTTGCAAATTTTTCCATTTTTCTAGAGCTTTCTTGAGTTGGTATAGTAAAGAAATAAAATAAAATAAAGAAATGCATGAAAAGACATAATGAAGTGATATTTTGGTGGAGACTTCTACACATTTTCTCACCCTCTTCTTTCTCTCCCTCACCTCCAAAAAAATGGCCGGCCTCACCCCCCATGGTAGCCCCCATTTTCCTCATTTTATTTTCCTCCAAAATTCATCAAAAATCCTTTAAAAAATTCAATAAAAATCCACAAAATCCTATTTATTTCATACCTTTTATTCCTTGCTCATTTTTATATGGAATTTGGAGATGGAAAGCATGCATTTTGGAGGCTCATTTTCTTGTTTAGATTTCATATTTTGGAGGTATAAATTTCCTTCTTTTGTTTATTGATTATTAGATGTTTCTTTTAAGCATGTTTAGATTTAATGAATTAATTCTATGTTCAATTTTTAAAATTCAAGTTAGGGTTTGTAAATTCAAGTTATGATTTTTATTAAATAATTAGGGTTATAATAGTTAGTTTAACACTTTTAGAATTGGAAAATCTTGCATGGTTGTTGAATTGTAAAATTTTCATTTAAAATTTTTTAAATTAGGAATTTTGCTAACTAGGTTTCTATAAAACATAATATTTGGTGAAATAAAATTTCAATTAATATTTGTAACACTAGAATGTGGTCTTAATAAGGGTATTAACTTGTTGGTGGAATGGAAACTTAAATTGATTGCTAGTTTCTATTGATAATTGATAAATTGTGATAAAAATTGCTATTTTGTAAACGAGATTTTAGAAATTCCTAAATAAATGAGATTAAAAATATAATTTATGGTTTCATTAAATCATTATCATCATGAATTGTGGTTTAAAACATTAATTCATGCAAATCATGTTTTGTGGGGGAATTGTGGTATTTTGCTTGAAAAATGTTGAAAATTGTTAAAGGTTGCAAACTAGAAATTTCAAATTAATACAAATTTGTGTAATAAAAATATAGTAACGGTTTGTATAGTCTAGTTATGCTATTTAATGAGTTTTATGACCATTGGTTTCATTTAAATGTCAAGTTTTGATGAAAAATGGTAAATTGGCATTTTCGGGTTTTACGAAATTGGACAGTTTGATGGATTTTAGGGTTTCGATGGATTTAATCATGTTTTATAATATAAGTAATGTGTTTTAAAAATACGAGTTATTTGTTGATGTTATCTCGATCCATCGGAGTTTTTACGCCGATATCGAACGATATTTGGCGCTTTTGCGTGGACGGGACATATGTTTTAACCTATGCTTGTTCCTTGCGTCGTTTTGACTTTTGTATGTGATTCAGTTTACGATGCTATTTATATGTTTGCGTTTAGGTTCCCCTCACGTGGACTGCGGGCGATGAAGAGGAGAATGGCGACACCGTCTTCGGTAGACATGGACCAGGTGAGTAGATGTATATCTACGGGGGGAAGTCGGGTGGATGGCGTTTAGCACCCCCGCAACGTAGAATTGGAATAGTACTTATTGACATTAGGAAACAAGATGTGACCCTAGATTCTTAATGAGTAGGACCCTAGTAATGACCCTAGGCTGGACTAGACTGATTTAGGAAAACCATATCAGAGGATAAGTACCTTGGAAGAGGTTCGTAGGTTTCAGGTAGAAACACACACACGCACACATTGAAACTCGACATGGTGTATACGTGCATGTATATATACATATAAGACTAGGTATAGGTATATATATATATATATATATATATATATACAACACGTGTATGGGATACATTGATGTGATATGATATCCGAGGTATGATGAAACAGTGTAACTGGGCTTGATGCCGTGATTCTTGGCTATGCAGCCGTATTAAGTGTTAGCGGATCATTAGAGAATGAGATAATGAACATATATACATAAATTATAATGGGTGGTGATGATATTGTGGTACATGGGACTCTAAAATAGTACCCGGACTGTAACTTGTGACTGATCACGATATGATATATGTATGACTTGATTACGACATCATATAGGTGTGACCAGATGTCGATATCATATAAGTGTGACTTGATGACGATATGATATCAGTATGACTTAATCACAATATGATACATATGACATGATATTTCTGAGGATAAACTAATGATGCATATTATGATGGCAATGATATATAATTGATGTAGGCGGTTACAGTTTAGCACCTTGATCATGAGATGTGTTGATGATGACATTATACGAATGATGAGACACCTAGGAGATACTTGACCCGTACCCCGATTTTAGGATGACGTACGATGGATTTTACCGTACGAGGCATAGATATGATGATTGATCCGCACTCTTGTTTTGAGGAAGTCGTACTATGTACGTGACGCTATTGAGGCAGGATCGCCGACTATTAGAGATATGGACTCAGGCCTTAGGTGTACTTCTATCTGTTGGGGTAAAAATTTACACCCCGGTTGACAAAGTCAAAATCAAAGTCAACCCCAAGCCAAGTGGGCCCAAGCCCAGATACAGTGGGCCCATGCCCGGGTCGAGCCCGAACATGAAGCGGCCGGCGGCCCCCCATGCCAAGATAAAAATTTTGTAATAAATAATTTTTTTGTATTTCTTTTATTTTATTTTCGGATAAATGTAAGAAAAATAGGCATAAAGCCAAATTTTTGTAAAGCCCATGGCTTATGTGCAAAAAGAAATGGCACATGAGCAATGGGATAGGCAAAATGCCATTTTGTGAAGCCCAAGGGGCTATGTGTAAAATGTATGGCCTATAAAGGCAAGGATAATGAAATATCCCAACAACTTTTTCTCTCTCCAAAAATGTTTCAGATCTGAGATCTTTCTTCCTTCTTCAAGGTTCCAAAACCTTCTTCTTTCTTTTGAATTAAATCAAGAGTTCTACTCTCCTTTTTATAAAATAAATTAGTTTTTCACCACAAAACCCATCAAGGGGAACTCAGATCTTCCATTAGATCTCAAAAAGGAGTGATTTTTAAAATTCCATATCTCTTGATCTTCAAGATCCAGCCAACAGAGGAGGAAGAAGAAGAACCCATTTCCCCAACCAAAACATTTTTCTTTTTTCAGGAGTCCAACTCCACTAATTTCTCTTTCGAGAGTTTTTGGGGCTAAAAGCCCTCTTTTCCTGCAGCGTGCAGCGCTCGTGCGCAAAGCGACCACGTGCCGACACGTGGCGCGCGCGCTTGCGCACCAGCGCGATGCGCAAAGCGCCCACATGCCGACACGTGGCGTGCGCACTTGCGCACCAGCACGCTTGCGCTCCCGCGCGCAGCGCTCGTGCGCAAAGAGACCGCGTGCCGACACGTGGCGCGAGCGCTTGCGCACCAGCGCGAAGCGGAAAGCGTCCACGTGCCGACACGTGGCCCGCGCACTTGCGCACCAGCACGCTTGCGCTCCAGCGCGCAGCGCTCATGCGCAAAGCGCCCACGTGCCGACACGTGGCGCGCTTGCGCCTGAGCGCACAGCACCTAAGCGCACAGCGCCCAAGGTGCTGCCCCACGCATCCTTTGGATGCCTTTTCCCCTTTATTTATATATATATGTATATATATACATTTGTATACAAATGTACACATACACATACTCCGCAACATTCTCCCCCTCCAAAAAAATTTCGGGCCGGGGCGCTGCCCCGAACCCCGCAAGGGGGCTGCTAGCCCCCTTGACCCCCAGCCCGCTATCCAGGTAGCGGGACCCCCGTAAAAACTCTGCGTGGCTCCCGATATATCCAAAAACCCTCCTTTCAAAATAGAACACACGCACACCGCACATTGGGTTTTCATGACCAGTTTAACCAGTTAATCGGAGGTTCCCTCGCCCCAAAGGCGAGGGGTAATTAACGGCAGTTTAGTCCGCGGCTGCCGGAGATTCGGATCCCCACAATCATTAAACCCCGGCCTACCCTAGGCAGGGGGAATCTGTAGTACGCCTGACAAGCGCGCGCGTATTCCCATCTCATTGGGGTGACGAAAAACACCCTACAGATTCTGGCACGCCCGGTGGGACCCTCTCTCCTCCCATATTTCGGGTTAAACGTTCATGCGAACTCAATCAATATACATATCGATTGATTATACTGAAATGATGTTCTTTTTTTTTCATGCAGCAATCAACCTTCGACGACAATGTCTCCCCAGACGAATTCAGCTTCCAACGTGACCCCGATTCCGTACGTGGTCAAGATCAACGCTCGTGTGGTTCTCCCCGCGAGCCTCAGTCGACGGTGGGAGGAACCGCCCCGCCAATTCGGTTCTGTCATCATCTACCCTGCCGGGAGCGCTCATCTGGCGGAGATCCCAGCGAAACAGGTGGCCAAGCCGGTCTCACGGGGCAAGAGGCCGAATGTCGTGATCGCCAAGGCACCACAACCGAAACTTAAGACTGTATCTGAACGATTCTCTGGTGCTCCAGCGGGGTGCAAGAACTTCGGTACAAAGGGTAAAATCAAATGTTGCGGACGAGCTCAGGCGATGACTCCAACATATGCACAATCGAGCGTATCTCCAAGGCCCTCCATCGCCCGGTCTGCGGCGTCTTCCCAAAGAGCTGAAGTCTGCCAGGTGCTTAGAACAGAAAAGTTAAGGTAGAAAGGGCTCAGGTATCGAGCCAACAAGAGGGCCAAGGCTTCGGCCAAATGGAATCATGTGAAGTTCCAAGTGCAGGGTTGCCCCGCGACGACGGCTAAGTCGGACGTAAGAATCAGCAATTCCTTCGAGCCTCTGAAGTGGGTTCAGAAAAATGCCATGACCGCCAGAATCAAGAAGACAGCGGTCCGAACGATTCTACAAAGAGACGTGTCCCGGCCCCAACAGAAAAAGTATGACACTGTCTCTTCAAGAGTCTATCAAGCACTCTGTGCCGCACGAAAGCAGCGGGGCAGACCCAGAAAAGAAGCGCCATCACCATTCAAGAAACTGGTTAGGCCAGCCGCCTTTAATCGACTACCAGCTACCGAAACAAGGGGGTCAAGACAGCAATCCATGAAATCAGCTGCCAATGATAGAAAGACGGCCGGATATATCATCCATACGGTCTATATGGCAGGCGGTCGCCCCAGCGATAACCTTCGCAGCAAAAGCAAAGATGGGGCCACCACATCCCAAGCCCAATCTAGCCTGAATGTGGTTGCCGCCGCCCAAGAACAACCGCCCCCGCTAGATGAAGAAAACCCTCTCCATGAGGATGATAGGCAGAAAGACCCCTCGGTCCATCCAGAGTCAAGCTCGGACAGCGAGGAAGAGCCGACCTTCCGCCCCAGGACTGCGGAGCAAGAGCTGCTTCAAGAGCTTCGAAAACAGCTCAGGAGCAAAGATAAAGAGATGGCTAAGCTCTATTCGAAGATTGACGACTTAACGAACGTGGTGATGCAGCTTACGGCTCAAATTGCTCGAGCGCCTCCCAATCAGGCACAAACCGCTACTAATCAGCCGGGTGATGACAATCCGAGGCAGCCAATGCCCGTTCCTTTGGGACCAAGACTGGTCGAGCCGCATGAAAGCCGGCCGCATTCCGCTTCTGGGGACACCTTGGCCCCAGATAGCACCATCCCGCTAACACAGGATCGGATAATGGATTTGGTCACCAGCAAGGTTAAAACATTGGTGGCCGAAGCCGAAGCTCAGAAAGAAATCGGCAGTAGTGGGCGGCCATATCCCGCGCAGTACGATCTGATTGAGTTCCCAAGCGGCTACGTCATTCCTAAGTTCGGAAGATTTGATGGAACGAGGAATGCAAACCAGCACGTCGCCCACTTCAAAGCATCGTGCGGAAATACAGGGGGCAATGACGCGCTCCTTCTTCGTCAGTTTGTCAACAGCCTGACCGGCGTCGCTTTCGACTGGTACGCGAGCATACCCGACGGGTCCGTCATTACCTTCGCCCAAATGGAGTCTCTGTTCCGGCAAAGGTTCATGAGCGTCAGTGATAAAATCTCCATTGCCAAACTTGTGAGGACCAAGCCGGGGAAGAATGAAAGCAACACCGACTTTATCGCCCGATGGCGTAATCTCACAGTCAAGTGCGAACCGCCGCTGAAGCAGGACCAGTCCGTCAGCCTTCTCATTGGGAACCTCAGCAATTGGATGGTCCCATTCTTGTGTACAGCGGGCCTCAAGACATTTCAGGAGCTAACCAAGAAAGTCCAAATGCTAGAACGCTCGAAGCAAGAGTCCCCGCCGGACTCTCAGAGAGACAAAACCTGGAAAAGCAAGCGGGACGACAACCGCAGAAGCGGGAGTTCCAGCAGTACCAATGTCTTCAATGCCTCCGACAATGAAGAAAAGCGAAGGGCGGGCGAATCCAAAACCAACCGGTCTCGAAAGCCATTGCTGTGAGGAGATGGGCCTTCGAAGAACAAGGTTTACTCTTTCAGAAGGGACAAGGTTCGTAAGATATTTAAAGATGCCTTGAACAACGGCCTACAATTGCCGGAGTCGAAAAGACCCCAAGAAGCAAAAATGACCGACAATCCTCTGTATTGCCCGTACCACCGAGTAGTGAGCCATGCGATCGAGGATTGCTATATCTTCAAAGACTGGGTCGAGAAGCAGTACAGGGCTGGAGAGATCGAGCTGTCCAAAAGCGTGTTGGTGAACAATCAAGTTGCAACCGCCAACTTTATACAGACAAAAATTGAAGCCTTCTGGGAGCAAACAGCCGAACCCGCTACCCTGAGAAATGAGACCGACTCGACGCAGCCTCCATGGAGTACGCACATATCTAATAAGACGAAGAAGATGATAAAGCTACTTCGGAAAGAACCCAGGATGGAATGGGAAGAACAGAAGAAGCCTACCAGTCCAGCTGCCAATGCGGCTCCATCAGGCTCAAAATCCAAGAAGCTCAAGAAGAAGAAAAATGCAGCTCGGCGCGAAAAAGAGTCTGCAGGGAGATCGACCATTCAAAAATATATCGATTCCCTCGAAGAATATGAACAAAAGGAAAGAACATTGATTCGATTGAAGGAGTTCTTCCCTGTACAAGCGGCTGAAATTCTGGAGGAGTTAGAAGAAGACTCCAATGAAGAAATTCTGGAGGAGTTAGAAGAAGACTCCAATGAAGAGATCCCAGTAGAGACTCCAATGAAGACCACAAAGGCCAATCAAATCCAGCTCAGAAGCGGCAGGGCTCTACCGCCAAATCAGGGCAATGCCCCAAAAGGGAAGGAAAAACAAGTCGCTAATGAAGAAGATGGCAGAGTACCGGCTGATGAAAACATAAGTCCTTCCTCGGTGGACTATAATGTCTTGGCGCATCTCCGGAAGCTTCCGTCTCTTCTAAGCATCTACGACGCCTTGGTCCTATCTAAGGAGCTTAGAGATGTTCTCATTCACGCTCTACAAAACCCCGAGCGGTATCAGGCTCACTTTGCGGAAATTAATATGAAAGAAGCCCAGCATGCTTTTCATGCCGCCGCAGTCACATTTAAGGATGAAGACTTGCTACTGGGAACGGCTGAGCATAATCGGCCGCTTTACGTGACCGGGTACAACGACGGAGATCGAATTAATCGTATATTGATTGATCCGGGGTCCTCAGTGAACATCATGAACTTGCGAACTCTGAAGAGTTTGTCAATGGACGTCCGACACCTGTCAAGGGAAAGGATTGTCATTCAAGGCTTCAACCAAAATTGCCAGCAAGTTCTGGGGTCTATAGCTTTGCCAATCAAATTTGGCGACCTGCAAACTGAAGCAAAGATATACGTGATCGATGCCGACACATCTTATAAGATTCTCTTGGGGCGGCCGTGGCTCCACGATTACGGCATCATTCCGTCAACTCTCCATCAATGCATGAAGTATACTAAAAATGGCGAAGAAAGACGCATTGACGGAGACATCCAGCCGTTCGGTGTGCATGAAGTCCGATATGAAGATTCTCGGTACTTTATGAACCACCAAAATGCTAAGCCACAACTGACTTAGGATAGACCAGCCCCAAGGCTCAAAAGCAAATCTACGCCAGCTGTCACTTTCAAAAGCAAAACTGCCCAAGTGCGCCCGCATTTCGGTAGCGACACTGATGAGTCCGACGCTGGAAGCCCGTCCTTCCATAAAACTCGCCCTCGTTTCGGCAGCGATACGGATGAATCCGTCACTGAGGGCCCATCTAGCAGCAAAGTCCGCCCTCATCTTGGCAGTGACACTGAAGAGTCAGAAGAAGAGGACCTGCCGTGCAACAGCTGTGCAGATCGGCCCCCCATGCAGCAAGCGAAACTACGAGAGACCTTCGAAGTCGCAGAAGGGTCCCTGGCCATTACAAGGGTGCCGGAACAGATGTGCAAAGAGCTCGACACATTGTCAGTCTCTACCGTGGACCAGCTGGAAACTTTCTACCGTGGACCCCCGTAAAAACTCTGCGTGGCTCCCGATATATCCAAAAACCCCCCTTTCAAAACAGAACACACGCACACCGCACATTGGGTTCGCATGACCAGTTTAACCAGTTAATCGGATGTTCCCTCGCCCCAAAGGCGAGGGGTAATTAACGGCAGTTTACTCCGCGGCTGCCGGAGATTCGGATCCCCACAATCATTAAACCCCGGCCTACCCTAGGCAGGGGGAATCTGTAGTAAGCCTGACAAGCGCGCGCGTATTCCCATCTCATTGGGGTGACGAAAAACACCCTACACTATCGACCAGTTCTTAGGTTTAGTTTTCCTTAGGAGGGTTAGATGAACACTAGGTTAGGTTTGAGCCATATAGTGGTAGTGGTATTTGTATATCGAATGAGTGGATAACACACATCCGTCTTTACTTTTTCACTGTAATCATAATGTTGCATGTTCATACATATGTTGCTATAATCAGTATAAACTTTACCTGTTAGGACACCAACACCATTACCGATGATGTGCATATTCCACGCACACTTATTTGCCGGCTCACACACATCATCATCGGTAATTGCTATGTCACGTACACTTTAGATCATATTATCTTTTATGGATACATTCAGCTAACAGCTAGATTGATATAATATCGTGATTACTCTCAGATGTTAGTCAAGACATGGCATCATTACGTAGACATTCATGCATTCATATTTTCAGGTTATCATGCAGTATTATGGGGCATATGCCGACATTTATCATATTCTTACACATGATTTTGAGATTTGGATTTCTATGAGAATTCTGGACATTTGGGGAAAACCGCAAGAAAATATAAAAAAACTTCTCTCTCTCTCCTCCTCTCTTTTTAAAATATAAGATGCGGTTTTCTCGTGATGTATGTGTCGTCCACCATGAGATTTCATGTTTTTTGATGGATTTCGAGACCCGATTCGAGGGGTGGATGAACCGTCTCGGGTACATGGTGGGCCCGGTATGGTACCCCGGGGCAAGAAGATCGAGTTGTAGACGATGAGCCTGACAGTGGAAGGCTACCTACCGGTGATGTCTGGCGCGGCGGATATCCGGAGGATACCGACCGTTGTCGTGAGATTTGATGTTATGGGCCGATCCGGACTAACGGAGCCCGAGGTATTGAGACTATGAGACTTGAGGTTTACGTGTTTGTGTCGATGCTTGACACGGATTTCCATGGACTTCATTGTTGAGATTTCAGATTCCTATACACATTTTACTATGATAACAGCTAAAGATTTCTTATATAGATATTTCTGGATTTCAGGATTGATTATTTTATATTCATGATGCATGCATATCCATTCATATGGCATAGTATTATATGAGGCACTGACACGAGCACGGAGTATCTGCATTTACACGTAGTTTTACCCTGCTATTACTAGATGATTGGGATATAATAGTGTATTATTATGACCTAGGATAGCGTCGTGCATTCGATTTCTTTTCGTAGATGTCTTCTACTCACGAGTTGGCAACTCACCCCCGTTGTGCCAAATTTTATTACAGGTTCGATGTACAGGTTTCCCTTGGCAGTTGCTGGAACATCATTTTCATTTCGGGTGATTTGCACGGTAGGTTGGTTCATTTGTATCTGAACCGCCGTTGTATTTTTATTATTTCATTTGTATCTAGAAAGCTCCATCAACCAAACTTGTATTATTTGATAGTTTATTGGGCCAGTCTTTTATTTCGACCTTAGAGTCGCGCATGTATTATTCTGATCTGGTGGTTTTTTTTTCTTTTGAGTTTTAAGCCTCGCCCTTTGGCGTTGTATATTATTGTGCATGTTGTGGTTGTTTCCGCCTGTTGGCGTTGAGCTAGCACCCGTTCGGAGATGCTTTTTATTGTTTTGTATATTATACTTGTTGTACCCGTTTGTGGCCAGTTTTTACAGAGGAGACTCTGCCGAAATTTTTGGGAAAATTTGCTGATGTTTTAAACTTGTTCCTTCATGTTTCCTTTTACTGCTTCTTTTTCTTTTTCATGGTTTAGATTTCTGGGCTTCGGCTTACTTAGGTTACGTGGCGCCTCTAGACGCTTCGTAATCTAAGTGCCGGTCACGTTCCGTACTTTCGGGTCGTGACAAGTAGAGTCTGGCCATCTCCTTGTCTTTGTTTCTGAGCTGCTTTCGGAGCTCTTGAAGAAGCTCTTGCTCCGCGGTTCTGGGGCGGAAAGTCGGTTCTTCTTCACTTTCCGAGCCAGACTCCTCATGGAGCGAAGGGTCTTTCTGCCCATCATCCTCATCGAGAGGGTCTTCATCACCCAGCAGAGGTGGCTGTTCTTGGGAAGCGGCCACCACATTCAAGCCAGATTGGATTTGGGATGTAGTGGCCCCGTCCTTGCTCTTGCTGCGCGTGCCCACCATGTAGACAGTGTGGACCTCATATCCAGTCGTCTCTTTCTCATTAGCGGGGAGCTTAAAGAAGACACCCGATCAAGCAGTATTCAAGAGCACCGCTGGAGCTTGCTCAGGACGCGTTGTAGCTTTGTTGGTGTTGATGGCCTTGCCCCCAGCTGGGGCCAAGGAAAGTCGTTCAGACACCGACTTGCGTTTGGGTTGGGGCGCCCTTGAGATCACCACATTTGGTCTCCTGCCTTTCGAGACCGGTTTGTCTTCCACCGGGGCTTGAGGAGCTGGGATGGCGCCAATTGGCATGAACATAATAGAGCCGAATGGTAGCAGCGGCTCCTCCCATTGTCGCCCGAGACTGGACGGAAGGACCGTCCTAGAGTCTATCCTTATCGTGTAGGAGACGGGAGCCGAGTTCATCATCGAAGACGTCGTCGGAAGGTGATTGCTTGAAAATCTGGATGAAAAATCATTATTTTTAGTATAAATACAGGTAAGTATAATGATTGAGTTCGCATGAATGCTTAACCCGAAATAAGGGAGGAGAGATGGTCCCACCGGGCGTGCCAGAATTTGTAGGGTGTTTTTCGTCACCCCATTGAGATGGGAATACGCGCGCGCTTGTCAGGCGTACTACAGATTCCCCCTGCCTATGGTAGGCCGGGGTTTAATGATTGTGGGAATCCGAATCTCCGGCAGCCGCGAATTAAGCTGCCGTTAATTATCCCTCGCCTTTGGAGCGAGGGAACCTCCGATTGACAGGTTAAACTGGTCATTAGAATTCAATGTGTAATGTACGTGTGTTTTATTTTGGAGGGGGTTTTAAATATATCGGGAGCCACGTAGAGTTTTTACAGGGGTCCCGCTACCCGGATAGTGGGCTGGGGGTCAAGGGGGCCAGCAGCCTCTTGCGGGGTACGGGGCAGCGCCCCGTTAGAAATTTTTTTCTAACATGGACAGTGTCGTGGAGTATGTGTGTATGTACATATGTATACATATACATGTATATATATAAAAGGGGAAAAGACATCCAAAGGATGCGTGGGGCAGCACCTTGGGCGCTGTGCACCTAGGTGATGTGCGCTTAGGCGCTAGAGTGCCACGAGTCGGCACGTGGGCGCTCTGCGCTTGAGCGCTGGGCGCTTGAGCGCAAGTGCGCCACGAGTCGGCACGGGGGCGATTTGCGCTTGAGCGCAAGCGGGCCACGTGTAACATTTAGGAAAAGTTAGAAATAAATAAAATTAATTAAATTAAAAATAAAGTGATAAATCACAAAACGGTTAAAATCAAATATGTCAATCTTTATAAGTTATATGTAATACAAATTAAATTAGAATTTTTGAATGCAATTTAAATAAGTTATAAGGGTTTTGATGATAAATTTAGCTTCATTTTAACAAAATGTGTGTTTTATAATAAGTTAAGTTGTGAGGGGTTAAATTGTAAAGTTAAGTTTTTATGTAAATATAAGATTGTTGTGGATATAAGTGAAAGTGAGTGGAAATTATATTAGTTCAGAATTTTATTTAGATTAAAAGGAAAATGTGAAGATAAATCAAAAACACCTCATGCTTGCATGAGCACCTTCAATCTCCACCTCCTCCTTGCATGAAACATGCACATCCTAGCCCTTGACACCTCTACCTTCCCTTATCTCTTCATCCACTCAGTTAAATAGCACATATTCAGTTCAATTCTCAGATTAAAACTCAAAGAAATTTAAAAGAGAAGGAAATTTAAAAAGAGGACAAGAAAGAACAAGAGGAAGAAGATGAAAGAGGAGCTTGTTCTTGAGTTTTGTTCATCATCAAGCTAGGAGGAGCTTATCAATCTTGGGAGGTTATTCCTACAGCAATATAGGAGGGTAAAACTCTTAAACACAGTAGAGATAAAGCTCAGTTGTTTAGTTAACTAAAGTTTAGCTATGTCACATAATATCGTATTTTAGCTAAACTTAATGTCTGTTAAAATCTGCTTTGATCTGAAAGATAATTAACTTAATTAAACAGAGTTAAAATGATGTAGGAATCAACTAAAGTAAACCACAAGAAGATGACACCTAGGGGCCGGTTTTGGGCCGGCGGCCATGCAAGAAAATCCGGCGTCGCCGGCCATGGGGAGGACTTTGTGGGTTTTCTCTGTTGGGTAGTTTACAGTACACAATTTTGGCTAATTTGGTGTTGTTTAATTAAATTAGTTTAACAGTAGTTAAAATCTGGGAACATATTTCGGAAAGGGTATCGTAAAACACTAAATACGACACAACTAAATCAAGTCGCGTTTTAATTTCTGAAACAGTACAGAATAAGGTTAAAATCCAGCAAGATAAAGTGTTAATAACTTGATATAATCAGATAGTATGTAGCTTGTGATTAGGAAAGCGTGTTTTTCATTTCCGTTATATCGGAATAGCCGTTTTTCTTACATACGTTAATTGTATATTTAGACTCAAATACAAGAATTACGGAAGCCGCGAGGAAAGGGAAAGGATTAGCGATTCCGGAGTAGATTCGACTTTTCCGGTGAGTAGACCAAACATCTACCGGGGAATTTTGTAAAGATGGCGTGTTTCGCCCGTAGTTTTACTTAACTTGATGCTTATATCGTTATGATCATATGCATTCATCATATATACATATAAATTGAGTAGATGATTAGAACACTTCACAATTATCGACGAGTCATGCCACGTGCACATATTATGTGCTGCACACATCTCGTCGATATTGCCATGTCACTTACACTTAAATATCATACTTGTTAATATGGATTTATATCGTACTTCACATACCAAATACAGTGGTAGATTGCATCATTGACATCCTGTTGCTTTATGCGTATTTCTATGTTGTATATGAGGTAGATACAAAATTGAGGATTTATGGTTTTTGAGTTTGAATACTATTACATAAATCCCGTGTTTTATGATTGATGTGTCATGTCCACCATGAGATGATTTCTGTTTTGGTTTTATTCCGGACCGAATGGGGGAGATATACGGTCGCGGATTTTACGTTATCCATACTGAGTGGGGGAGATATACAGTTGGATACATGGTGGATCCGGTCGAGACCGAGAGGCAGGATAGCAGTATTGAGACGAGGGAGCCTAGCGAGGTTACTCGATACCAGAGTTAGTAATAATTATACGGCGTGTATCTAGATGATAACGACCGGTTTTATGATTAGGATCATTCGGGGAATGATGCCTATTTGAAAGGGAAGTTTTGTGTCGTTGCTGGACACTGAGAAATGATTTTATTGAGTTGTGATTTCCGAAGAATCATGAGATTTATTGTTGAACTTCACACATACTCATACCTCATATTGAGTTATATTCAGTAGCATGATTGTCATATTTACTTTATTCGCCGTTATATGTTAGTCATATTCACTGAGCTGGCAACTCACCCCCGTTGTGCCACAGTTCCTTGCAGGGATAGAGTGGACGGATAGCTGCGAGGCAGAGTTACTTTTTGCAGTTGTGTTCCATCTTTTGATAGGTAGGTTACATGTGTAGTAACCTTCCTTTTTGAGTTTGTATTTTGTATCTAGAAAGTCTCCATCAAACCTGTATTTTGACTAAGAATGAAAGATGATATATATATGGACAGTTGAGATCTGTTGGTCAGTATCATAGTTTCTTTCTTTATGAGATTCACAGTGATGTTCTTTATGTTTATATTCATGTTCATTGTTAATATTGTTGATTCCAACTAGGAATACAACTAAACTTAACCTTTATTATTGTTTAATAAATTAACTTCATAAATTGAGATTTTTACTTAAAAACTAAATTTTCATAAGTAATTCCGCAAAAAGGTATTTTGATCTTGGTTTTCGGCATACTTGGACTTGTGCATATCTTTAGATATGATACAATCTAAGTGCCGGTCACATCCAAACATGGGTCGTGACAAAGTTGGTATCAGAGCTTAGGAGTAACCTTACGGAATTCGGTAAGGGATTTTAATAGATTGATGTAAGTCCGAGAGTTAGGATGACCTTTGGTTTGATGGAGTAGGTGAATTAGGACGAATGCAGTACCGTACGTATGTTCCGCGGCATATTTACGTTATCGTATTCAGCCTAACTAACCTTAGGATGTTTATCTTGATCTATTCTTCCGTTGATTCTCCGTTATTGATTGCTTCTGTTCCCACACCTTATCAACTATCGTTTCTTGTTCCAGTTGCTATGGCTACGCGGGCTAAGCGAGCCGCAGCCAGAGATGCAGCTAGGGCGAGTCCGCCTGTGACGACGACTGGTACACCGGACGTTCCGGCGGTGCATGAGCATGTTGATCCTCCTCCTCCAGATCGCATGACTAGGATTGAGGAGGGTATGTTGGGATTACAGCGAGTGGTAGGACAGTTAGCTGAGACCACTCGAGTATTGAGATCAGATCCAGCACCGACCGTAGCTGAGTCCGAAGTACAGCCTACACAGACGGTAGCACCAGTAGATACGAGAGTGATGAAGGTATCACTTGCAGAGTTTATGAGATTGAGACCCCCGGTATTTACAGGGACCGATGTGGCGGAAGATCCTCAGTCTTTTCTTGATAGAATGGAGAGGATTGCCAGATCATTGCGATGTTCTGATGCGAGGTTAGTTGAGCTGACTAGCTTTCGTTTGGAGGGACTTGCACAGGAGTGGTGTGAGTCGATGGAAAGAGGGCGAGCTACGAATCTTCCTCCGATGACGTGGACCGAGTTTTCTACAGTCTTTCTTGCCAGATTTCTTCCTCAGAGTGTGAGGGACGCTAGAGCTAGCAGTTTTGAAGCGTTAAGGAAATCAGCACGTATGTCAGTAGCAGATTATGACTTACGGTTCACCCAGCTGTCACGATATGCCCCATACTTAGTACCTACGGAGGAGCTTCGGGTGAAGAGGTTCCTAAGGAGTTTGGACACACAGCTGTATCTTGCGATAGGCTCCCAGCATTTTGATACATATGCACAGGCCATGGATGCGGCGATTCGAGTAGAGGAGCGTTTGAGCGAGTCAGGGGTCGTTCCAGAGCCAAAGAGGAGTAGACCGGTCGTACCGATAAATAGACAGTTTGGCCGAGGTAGAGGGTCATATCTAGGCAGATATAATCCAGGCCGCAGTGTCGGACGAGGTCGGACACAGGGCCAGATGTTCAGTTCTTATCCTGATGATCAGAGATCACCATCTACCTGTTTTAGTTATGGACTTCCCGGACATTTTGCGCGGGATTGTAGATCTCAGGGAGGGACCGTTGCTCCACAGGCTGCTTTACCCCTTCCACCTCCTACACCGATGGCTTTACTTCCTCCCCCAGTTGGCGCTACACGCCAGGCAGTTGCACCACGAGGTCGAGGCTTTGCAGGACGAGCTCAGAGAGGTCGAGGAGATAGAGGTAGAGGACGACAGGATGCGGGCAGGGGCCAGGCACGAGTATTTGCGCTGACTTCACAGGATGCCCAGGCATCAAATGCAGTCGTGACAGGTACTCTTACAGTATGCTCATTAGAGGCACATGTTTTATTTGATCCCGGTTCTACACATTCTTATGTATCTTCACGATTCGCACTTTTGTTGGGGAAAGAGTCGTCATTATTAGAGTTACCTTTGGTAGTGATTACTCCGGTCGGAGATTCTTTTATAGCTCGGCACGTATACAGATCGTGTTCGGTGTGTATTGGTGGTAGAGATTCACTAGTTGATCTGATTCTCCTGGACATGTTAGACTTTGACATACTTCTTGGGATGGATTGGTTAGCCGCTTGTCATGCCTATGTAGATTGTCGAGGCAAAGCGGTTAGATTTTGTTTTCCTGGTTAACCGGTGTTTGTGGTGCAGGGGGATTGCAAGTTAACCCCTGTCAACATAATTTCTGCTTTTTGTGCGAGGCGGCTCTTGAAGAAGGGTTGTCATGGGTTCTTGGCGTTTATTCAGGATATAGGGGTCGCTGAAGTTCCATTGGACCAAATCCCGATCATACGAGAATTTCCTGAGGTATTTCCTGCTGAGTTACCAGGATTGCCACCTGATCGAGATATCGAATTTTGCATCGACTTGATTCCGGGTGCGGGGCCTATTTCTAAACCACCCTATCGAATGGCACCAACGGAATTGAAAGAACTCAAAGTCCAGTTGCAAGAGTTGTTAGATAGAGGACTTGTACGTCCCAGTGTTTCACCGTGGGGAGCTCCTGTCTTATTTGTAAAGAAGAAGGACGGTAGTATGAGAATGTGCATTGATTACCGACAGCTGAATCGCGTCACTGTACGAAACAAGTATCCATTACCACGTATAGATGACTTGTTCGACCAGTTGCAAGGAGCTGGGTTTTTCTCAAAGATTGACTTGAGGTCAGGGTATCATCAGTTGAGGGTTCGGAAGGACGATATTCCAAAGACGGCGTTTCGTATGAGATATGGGCATTATGAATTTCTGGTGATGTCGTTCGGACTCACCAATGCTCCAGCAGCTTTTATGGATATGATGAACCGTATCTTTAGACCATTTATCGATCGGTTTATTATAGTATTCATAGATGATATTCTTGTATATTCTCGGAGTCAGACGGAGCACGAGCAGCATTTACGTATCACATTGCAGACCTTGAAGGAGCATCGGCTGTATGCAAAATTTTCTAAGTGTGCTTTTTGGCTCGATAGTGTGGAGTTCTTGGGTCACATTGTTACGAGAGAAGGTATATGTGTAGACCCAAAGAAGATTGAAGCGGTACAACACTGGCCCAGGCCTATGACAGTTACGGAGGTTCGGAGCTTCTTAGGTCTGGCAGGTTATTACAGACGCTTCGTACAGGATTTCTCACGGATAGCGGCACCATTGACAGGATTGACTAGGAAGGAAGTTCCATTTCAGTGGACAGATGCGAGTGAGCAGAGTTTCCAACAGTTGAAGGCACGCTTGACGACTGCACCTGTATTATCTTTACCTTCCAGGTCAGGGGGATTTGTCGTGTATTGCAATGCTTCTAGAGTGGGCTTAGGCTGTGTGTTGATGCAACACGGCAAAGTTTTAGCATATGCTTCTCGACAGTTGAAGAGGCATGAACAAAACTACCCCACTCATGATCTAGAGATGGCTGCTGTAGTATTCGAATTGAAGATTTGGAGACATTACTTGTATGGAGAATCGTGTCAAATCTTCACAGATCATAAAAGCTTAAAGTATATCTTTCAGCAGAAAGATCTGAACCTCAGGCAGCGTAGATGGATGGAACTGGTGAAAGATTATGACTGTGAGATCTTGTACCACCCAGGCAAAGCAAATGTGGTAGCAGATGCCTTGAGTCGGAGGCCTGGAGGTAATTTATCTCATTTGAGCATTTTGCAGATACAGTCTTCTACAGACTGGCAGATCTTATTTGATAGTCGTATACAGTTTGAGTTTACGTCGGCAGGAGGTCAGTTAGCACATGTTCGCACCAGACCTCAGTTATTGGATCGTATTCGAGATGCGCAGCCTACAGATACTCGCATGATGGAGATTATGGATCATGTTAGGCAGGGCAAGGAGACGGAGTTCGTGATTGATGATCATGGAGTATTACGTTTTAGGACTCGTCTCTGTGTGCCAGATTCTGACGGATTGAGGCGTGAGATTTTGGAGGATGCCCACAGATCAGTATACAGTATTCATCCTGGTTCCACCAAAATGTATCGTGATTTGAAAGATAGTTATTGGTGGGAAGGAATGAAGAAGGATGTTACGGATTTTGTTTCACGATGCTTGACTTGTCAGCAAGTCAAAGCAGAACACCAGAGGCCAGCCGGAGAGCTGCAACCCTTACCCATTCCAGAGTGGAAATGGGAACAGATTTCCATGGATTTTGTAGTGGGTCTACCCAGGACTAGCAGAGGGTATGATTCCATTTGGGTGATTGTAGATAGATTGACAAAAGCCGCTCATTTTCTTCCAGTAAAGACGACGTATGGATTTGCTCAGTATGCACAGGTTTATATCGATGAGATTGTACGTCTACATGGAGTGCCGACATGCATAGTATCAGATCGAGGTACCCAGTTCACGAGCAGGCTATGGCAGAAACTTCAGGACGCTCTTGGTACACGACTGAGTTTTAGTACAGCTTTCCACCCACAGACAGACGGTCAGTCGGAGCGGACCATTCAGATACTAGAGGATATGCTTCGGGCTTGTAGCCTAGATTTCGGTGGTAGTTGGGATCGTCACCTACCTTTGGTAGAATTCTCATACAATAACAGTTTTCAGGAGACGATCCAGATGGCACCCTTTGAAGCCTTGTATGGAAGGAAATGTCGATCACCCGTTTGCTGGACGGAACTTAGTGAGAGTGGTATATTAGGGCCGCAGATAGTACAAGAAACCACAGAGAAGATTCATTTGATACGAGATAGAATGAAAGCGGCTCAATGCAGACAGAAGTCATACGCAGATCGACGACGACGTAAACTCGAATTTGATGTGGGAGATCATGTGTTCCTTCGAGTATCTCCAATGAAAGGTGTGATGCGCTTCGGGAAGAAAGGGAAGCTCAGCCCCAGATATGTTGGACCTTACGAGATTTTAGAGAGGGTAGGCGCTGTAGCTTATCGTTTAGCACTCCCACCTAATTTTCCCGACGTGCATCCGGTGTTCCACATTTCGATGCTTCGCAGATATCTTCACGATCTATCTCATGCGATCCAGCGTCAGACTCTACAGCCTGAGCCAGATTTATCCTACACAGTGCAGCCGGTCGCTATTCTGGACAGGCAGGCAAAACAACTACGATCGAGGATACTGCCATCTGTAAAGGTTCTCTGGCAAGGAAGGGATCGCGAGGAGATTACTTGGGAGACGGAGGACGCAATGCGAAAGGAATTTCCACATCTTTTCATAGGTATGTCTAGTAATTATTTTAAATTCGGGGACCGAATTTTCTTAAGGGGGGAATATTGTAACATTTAGGAAAAGTTAGAAATAAATAAAATTAATTAAATTAAAAATAAAGTGATAAATCACAAAACGGTTAAAATCAAATATGTCAATCTTCATAAGTTATATGTGATACAAATTAAATTAGAAATTTTGAATGCAATTTAAATAAGTTATAAGGGTTTTGATGATAAATTTAGCTTCATTTTAACAAAATGTGTGTTTTATAATAAGTTAAGTTGTGAGGGGTTAAATTGTAAAGTTAAGTTTTTATGTAAATATAAGATTGTTGTGGATATAAGTGAAAGTGAGTGGAAATTATATTAGTTCAGAATTTTATTTAGATTAAAAGGAAAATGTGAAGATAAATCAAAAACACCTCATGCTTGCATGAGCACCTTCAATCTCCACCTCCTCCTTGCATGAAACATGCACATCCTAGCCCTTGACACCTCCACCTTCCCTTATCTCTTCATCCACTAAGTTAAATAGCACATATTCAGTTCAATTCTCAGATTAAAACTCAAAGAAATTTAAAAGAAAAGGAAATTTAAAAAGAGGACAAGAAAGAACAAGAGGAAGAAGATGAAAGAGTAGCTTGTTCTTGAGTTTTGTTCATCATCAAGCTAGGAGGAGCTTATCAATCTTGGGAGGTTATTCCTACAGCAATATAGGAGGGTAAAACTCTTAAACACAGTAGAGATAAAGCTCAGTAGTTTAGTTAACTAAAGTTTAGCTATGTCACATAATATCGTATTTTAGCTAAACTTAATGTCTGTTAAAATCTGCTTTGATCTGAAAGATAATTAACTTAATTAAACAGAGTTAAAATGATGTAGGAATCAACTAGAGTAAACCACAAGAAGATGACACCTAGGGGCCGGTTTTGGGCCGGCGGCCATGCAAGAAAATCCGGCGTCGCCGGCCATGGGGAGGACTTTGTGGGTTTTCTCTGTTGGGTAGTTTACAGTACACAATTTTGGCTAATTTGGTGTTGTTTAATTAAATTAGTTTAACAGTAGTTAAAATCTGGGAACATATATCGGAAAGGGTATCGCAAAACACTAAATACGACACAACTAAATCAAGTCGCGTTTTAATTTCTGAAACAGTATAGAATAAGGTTAAAATCCAGCAAGATAAAGTGTTAATAACTTGATATAATCAGATAGTATGTAGCTTGTGATTAGGAAAGCGTGTTTTTCATTTCCGTTATATCGGAATAGTCGTTTTTCTTACATACGTTAATTGTATATTTAGACTCGAATACAAGAATTACGGAAGCCGCGAGGAAAGGGAAAGGATTAGCGATTCGGAGTAGATTCGACTTTTCCGGTGAGTAGACTAAACATCTACCCGGGAATTTTGTAAAGATGGCGTGTTTCGCCCGTAGTTTTACTTAACTTGATGCTTATATCGTTATGATCATATGCATTCATCATATATACATATAAATTGAGTAGATGATTAGAACACTTCACAATTATCGACGAGTCATGCCACGTGCACATATTATGTGCTACACACACCTCGTCGATATTGCCATGTCACTTACACTTAAATATCATACTTGTTAATATGGATTTATATCGTACTTCACATACCAAATACAGTGGTAGATTGCATCATTGACATCCTGTTGCTTTATGCGTATTTCTATGTTGTATATGAGGTAGATACAAAATTGAGGATTTATGGTTTTTGAGTTTGAATACTATTAAATAAATCCCGTGTTTTATGATTGATGTGTCATGTCCACCATGAGATGATTTCTGTTTTGGTTTTATTCCGGACCGAATGGGGGAGATATACGGTCGCGGATTTTACGTTATCCATACTGAGTGGGGGAGATATACAGTTGGATACATGGTGGACCCGGTCGAGACCGAGGGGCAGGATAGCAGTATTGAGACGGGGGAGCCTAGCGAGGTTACTTGATACCGGAGTTAGTAATAATTATACGGCGTGTATCTAGATGATAACGACTTGTTTTATGATTAGGATCATTCGGGGAATGATGCCTATTTGAAAGGGAAGTTTTGTGTCGTTGCTGGACACTGAGAAATGATTTTATTGAGTTGTGATTTCCGAAGTATCATGAGATTTATTGTTGAACTTCACACATACTCATACCTCATATTGAGTTATATTCAGTAGCATGATTGTCATATTTACTTTATTCGCCGTTATATGTTAGTCATATTCACTGAGCTGGCAACTCACCCCCGTTGTGCCACAGTTCCTTGCAGGGATAGAGTGGACGGGTAGCTGCGAGGCAGAGTTACTTTTTGCAGTTCTGTTCCATCTTTTGATAGGTAGGTTACATGTGTAGTAACCTTCCTTTTTGAGTTTGTATTTTGTATCTAGAAAGTCTCCATCAAACCTGTATTTTGACTAAGAATGAGAGATGATATATATATGGACAGTTGAGATCTGTTGGTCAGTATCATAGTTTCTTTCTTTATGAGTTTCACAGTGATGTTCTTTATGTTTATATTCATGTTCATTGTTAATATTGTTGATTCTAACTAGGAATACAACTAAACTTAACCTTTATTATTGTTTAATAAATTAACTTCATAAATTGAGATTTTTACTTAAAAACTAAATTTTCATAAGTAATTCCGCAAAAAGGTATTTTGATCTTGGTTTTCGGCTTACTTGGACTTGTGCATATCTTTAGATATGATACAATCTAAGTGCCGGTCACATCCAAACTTGGGTCGTGACAAAGTTGGTATCAGAGCTTAGGAGTAACCTTACGGAATTCGGTAAGGGATTTTAATAGATTGATGTAAGTCCGAGAGTTAGGATGACCTTTGGTTTGATGGAGTAGGTGAATTAGGACGAATGCAGTACCGTACGTATGTTCCGCGGCATATTTACGTTATCGTATTCAGCCTAACTAACCTTAGGATGTTTATCTTGATCTATTCGTCCGTTGATTCTCCGTTATTGATTGCTTCTGTTCCCACACCTTATCAACTCTCGTTTCTTGTTCCAGTTGCTATGGCTACTCTGGCTAGGCGAGCCGCAGCCAGAGATGCAGCTAGGGCGAGTCCGCCTGTGACGACGACTGGTACACCGGACGTTCCGGCGGTGCATGAGCATGTTGATCCTCCTCCTCCAGATCGCATGACTAGGATTGAGGAGGGTATGTTGGGATTACAGCGAGTGGTAGGACAGTTAGCTGAGACCACTCGAGTATTGAGATCAGATCCAGCACCGACCGTAGCTGAGTCCGAAGTACAGCCTACACAGACGGTAGCACCAGTAGATACGAGAGTGATGAAGGTATCACTTGCAGAGTTTATGAGATTGAGACCCCCGGTATTTACAGGGACCGATGTGGCGGAAGATCCTCAGTCTTTTCTTGATAGAATGGAGAGGATTGGTAGATCAAGAGATGTGAGATCTCAAAATCTCTCCTTTTTAAGATCTGATGACAGATCCAAATTCCCCTTTGTGGGTTTCTTGGTGAAAAACTATTTTGTTTTTGAAAAGGAAGAGTAAAACTCTTGATTTAATTAAAAAGAAAGAAGAAGGTTTGAGACCTTCAGAAAAAGGGAAAGAGATACAAACCCTAGGTTTTTTGTGAGAATGAAAAGTGTATATTTTATTCATCATCATGTTGCCTTATATAGGCTTACATATTTACATATAGCCCCTTGGGCTTTACAAAAATGGAATTTTAGCCATCCCATGGCTCATGTGCCATTTCATTTTTGCACATAAGCCATGGGCTTAAAAAATATTGGCTTTATGCCCGTTTTGTTTACATTCATGCATAAACAATTACATAAAAATTATTTATTACATGATTTTGTTGTTGGCATGGGGAGGCTGGCTGCGGGCTCGACTTGGGCATGGGCCCGCTTGACCTGGGCTTGGGCCCACCTGGCTTGGGGTTGACTTTGATTTTGACTTGGTCAACCGGGGTGTAAATTTTTACCCCAACATCGAGCAAGAAAGTCCTCTATATATATGTCCAAGCATCCATTATAATATACAATCATGTACAAAAATGGTCTCTAGGGAATACATACAACTAACAAACCTTATTCTCTACAACCTTTTTATATATATAAGGTTCATCTACGTTTTTGATGAAGTCAAACTCTTTGACTGCCACATTAAAATAGATGTTCCAGCTCAGCGATGCCTGCTTTAATCTGTAGATTGATTTAACCAGCTTTCACACCTTTCCGCTGATCCTACTGTAACACATTAGAAATCGTTTAGGCAAATTTTCCGTTAATAGGTAAAATAAGCTGTGTTTTCCGTATAAAACCTAGAAGAGATCATTTATCTGTATAGAATTCACTGTACCCAGTTTAACAAGAAAATTGCTAGTTTGCGGTTTTTAGTCGTCACTTGGAAATTTTAGTTCACTTTAATATTTTTCCTTAATAAAAATATTATTAGAAGCTTTTAATTATGCACTTAATTAGTGATAATTACAAATTTGATTGAGTTAATTATGCTAAAGTGAATCTATGCTAACTTAATCATAAGATTTAAACATTAATCCATCCATGCAAAATATCCTACAAATATCTAGATATTTGTTGATTTAAAGAAAACTTTAATAAAAAAGAAAAGATTAAGAGGTGGCATTGGATGAGAGGTGCAATTATGAGCATTAATTGGTGTGTTTGGCTAGAAATTTCCACACAATTTCCTTCTCTCCAAGCTTTGGCCGACCCCCTTTGGCTGCCCCATTTCTTTCCCACTTCATTTTCACTCCTTCAAGCTTCATTAAATCATAAAAAATCATCAAATAATCCCACAAACTCAAAAAATAAATCCATACCCATTATTCTTTAGCCTAAATCAAGCATGGATCTTCATGAAAGTTAGCATTTTGGAGGCTAATTTGGATGTTTAAGTTGCAAGTTTGTGAATCAAATGGAGGTATAAAATCATAACCCTAAACTTTAATTGTTGTTTAAATACTTTAAGCTATATTATTAGATGTTTAATATAGCTTTAATTAGCATGTTTAGAAATTCAAGAAAAGATTATGAAGATCAAGTTAAGGTTTTGTTTGGTTGAAATGGTTAAGTGAGATGTTTTGACAAGGAAAAACCTAACCTAGATATAAGTTTGTTTATTGTTATTTCCCTAATCGTCTAATTAAGCTTAAGTGCAAACTAAACTTTTACTAAACTTATATGGCTGAGATTAAAATTGTAGTAAAGTTTTGTGTGGTTTAAGTAACCTATTATGTGATGATTGTGATCGCTAGATTTGGTTAAACTTCTAGACTTGAGCTAAAATGATGAAAAGTATGCTTACTAGGTTTTCGGATAAATTAGGCGTCGGTTTCTATTGACGTTCCGATATTATATATATTAGTTTCCACGATATATATTGTGTTGCGAATGCGCGATCGGTACGATCGGGGTCTAGGCTTGGTGGTTGTGTCATCCTAGCTAGGGTTGTGCCGATATCGTACGCGTTTTGTGCACTGAGTGCACAACGTGTTTATCTTGTGGACGTTATCCTTGCTTTTAGTTGTCTTTGTATCTTCTCAGGATATTTAACCTTATATTTTGTGTTTGTGAAATTTAGGATCGCGAGTAGGGACTTCGGACGCTGCGAATAATGGGAAGCAGGTGGTCGGAATACTTAGCTCGAGATCATCTGTGAGTAGATTTAACATCTACAGGGGAATCGCCCGCATGGTGTTATGCGTTTAGGATGCATTATATGACATGATTATTATTTACAAGTATTGCATATATAGAGATTGTGCATGAACTTCATTTCATATTATTACTTGTTGTGCAGGGAATTGTACCCATTGGACACTGCACTATTATTGACGGTTCATGTTGCACGAGTACAAATTGTATGCTACACCCACACCGTCGATAATTGCCATGACACGCACAACACCTATACATACGTGATATTGTATTGGTTAGGTAAATTGAGACATGATCCTTATTTCCATTGTGCATATGAGATATAGCATACCTGTATACCTACATGCTTACACATATGCCTTGCTATACCTTGATACAGCTACACATATACCTGGAGGGTATTGCATCATTATTGACAAGTATATACACATATCTTACTATGCTACAGCTACACATATACCTAGAGGGTATTACATCATTATTGACATGTATATACACATACTGGACATAGCTACACCTATACCTAGAGGGTATTGCATCATTATTGACTTGTATATACACATACCTGGATATAGCTACACCTATACCTAGAGGGTATTACATCATTATTGACATGTATATACACATATGAGACATAGCTACATGTATATCTTGCATACATACTTACATGTACACACATATACCTTGCTATAGCTACATGTTCATCTATATATGATGTTGCGTTGGATTTTGGAGGAATTAGGAACCGCATGATATATTTAATAACTTATTGCATTTAAATAGCGGTTTTTCCTTTATATGCTCATGTTACTGTTTATGTTGCATATATTATATTTCATGGATTTCGCATTGAGATATGAATTTCATATGATGTTTTCTGGATGTTTTACTCTTGAGGGTATATATCAGTGGTATGGGACACTGATATATACGTATATATATTAGTGGTATGGGACGCTGTTATATATGTACATATACAATATATATATATATATATATATATCATAATGATCTATCCAAGTATTCTTATTCATTACTTGATGTTTTCTGGATTTGAGGACCGTGGTATTTTCATAAAATTATGCATTGTTTGAAAACCCGGTTCTCTTGATATGATATTTTGATGCGTCCACTATGAGGTTTCTCGGTTCTGAGATTTGTGATATATACCCGACGCGAGGAGTGGAGTGGGCCGTATGCGGGTACATGGTGGATCCCGGTATGGTTCCCCGGGGTAAGAAGATCGCAGATGATGGCGATGAGCCTGGCAGGCTGGGCTAGTACCTACCAGTGATAGTATTTGGACTCGGCGGAAATCTGGAAGATACCGACCAGAGTCATGAGATGATACGGGCCGATTTAGACTGACGGAGCCCATGGGTAGATCCGGACTGACGGAGCCCTTGATATGAGGAGTTATGTGTCGATGATGGACACGAGTATTTCATGATGTTTCGACTGTCGATGTTGGACACTCAGATTCCATGATTTTTATGTGTCGTTGATGGACACATGAGATAGATATCCTTATACACACACACACAGGCATATGTTTTCATGATGTTTCGGGTGTCGATGTTGGACACTCAGGTTCCATGAGACTTACAGGATATGAGGGCCGACCTGAGGATGCGGTGCTTTTGGTATTGGGATTTAGATTGTCTTGATGGACACTGGTCCTGCCAGGATGAGGATTCCGTGAGGATGACATGTTTTATCCCGTACTCAGCATTTATTTGATATGCATTTCTTCATGTATTAGTAGTACCTGCTAGAGTACCTTTCATGACTGTTGCATATACATATTGCCATTTATTGCTATTAGCTTGCATGTGGTAGATTATCGCAGTACGTGCATACCTGTGATTACCTGCATATGTTATTTACTATTCACGAGTTGGCAACTCACCCCCGTTGTGCCACAGTGTTTTGCAGGTGTCCCTCAGATTGGTAGCGGCAGAGCTTCTTCATCACATCGTATCATCTTTTGCAGCAGATACCGCTACGGCTGACTGTGTGCAGTTTTGCTATAGGTGGGTTTTGCGGTTATCCAATGATGCTCATTTGTATATTCGTTGTATTTAGTACTCTCCATCTACTACTTCATGTATTGACTTAGAGACGAGTTGTGAGGACGATATTATATATTATTTGTGACTTTGGAGGTCTTTCATGCTGCTTCACTTTATATCGTCTTTTTCTTCGCTACGGCGTCGTATATCTATTGTGGTGGTTGTTTTCTGCCTTTGGGCGTGGATTTGCTCCCGTTGAGGATGCTTTACTTATATTCTATGTTGTACCCATTTACGGGGCTAGTTTTTACAAAGGAGTTGGTGCCCAAATTTTTAAGAAAGTAAATTTGGACTTTAAAGAATTTTTACTTGAGATTTCCAAATGTTTTTAACAATGTTCTTATCACTTACTACTTTTGATGGTTTAGATTGCTGGATTTTCGTCTTACTTAAATTGCGTTACGCCTGTAGACGTTATGTGGTTTAAGGGCCATCACGTGCCAAATTTTCGGGTCATGACAAAGTTGGTATCAGAGCGTTAGGTTTTACCTTTTGGAGTGTAGGATGACCTTGGTATGATGGTGTAGGTAGCTTAAGCAGAGTGATGTAGCGTTTGTATGTCCGCGGCATACTTATGACACGGTACTCCGCCTAAGTGACCTGAGTACTAATTGCTTGAAATTCCTTCCCTGATGATACATATCTTTGTGATTCGATTTCCGTGTTCATATCGAATCTTATTTCCATTTCTAGCCTTTATGCCACCGATTACTATGAGGTCTTAGAGAGAGATAGTGAGAGCCGATGCCAGAGTTGACTCTTTTGGGACGAGGACTGATTAGGACGGTACGCTCGCTGTATAGGAGCAGTTTGATCCGCTTTCGATTGATCATATCGCTAGGTTTGAGACAGATATTCAGGATTTGCGCCAGATGATGTGATCGTTGGTTGAGGCCAGTCAAGCGCAGCGACAGGAAGTTGCCACCCCTGTTACCCAGTTATTCCTTACTATCAGCACACAGCATTGTGTTACGTATACAGCAGCAGTGGACGCATCCCTATTAGATGAGGAGCATCTTCCCGAGAATTTGGGAGTTTTAGGACCGAGGAGGGCTCGTACAGGTGTATCAACCCAGAGACAGATGCTTAGACGCCGCGACAGATTTCGTTCGATTCGCGAGAGTAGCAGAGGCTTGGGACGAGGACAGTTTTTTAGCTCTGATTCCCAGGAGGGTCAGCAGTCGTATGGATGTTTCCAGTGCGGGAGTTTCCATCACCTCGTTAAGAAATTGTACCTTGGTATGCCAGAGGAGGGCAGCAGTACTATATTTTACCTTACTACCTTCACCTCAGGGAGCATTGCCCCTTGCGCCTGTTGTCGCACCACGTCAGACTTATGTTCAGAGAGGTCGTGGTCACGGAGGGTTCATTCAGAGAGAACGGGATGGTAGAGGAGGACAACCTGTTGCGGGTAGAGGGCAGGCACGAGTGTTTGCTTCTACTCATCGGGACACGCGGGCGTCCAATGCAGAGTTTTCTGGCAATCTTTTCGCATGATCTTCTGATGCGCATGTTTTGTTTAATTCGGGATCTATGTACTCATTTGTTCTACACACTTCGTGCCGAGGTTGGACTGAGAGTCGAGTATGCTAGATCAGCCATTTGTTGTAATTACTCATGTCAGCGATATCTTTGTTGCGTGACACGTGTTTCGGTCATGTACCAATCGGATAGGAGATAGAGATTCGTTCATCGATTTGATCCTTCTAGAGATGTTGGACTTTGACGTTCTCCTGGGCATGGACTGGTTAGCTACGTGCTATGCGTCTGTGAACCGCCACGAGAAAACAGTCAGGTTTTGTTTCCCGGCGAGTCTTCTCGTTGTGCAGGGGGACTGTGGTGCCGCCCCTCACAGGTTGATTTCAGCCTTTTTCGCTAGTCGGCTTTTGAGGAGAGGATGTCGAGGATTCATGGCTTTCATTCGTGATACCGGAGCCACAGTGGATTCATTGGACCGGGTTTTTATTAGGCGAGATTTTCCGACGTTGTTCCAGATGAGCCGGCGGAGCTTAGGGAGCTTATGGGTCAGCTGCAGAGTTGCTAGTTAGGGGGATTTGTACGTCCAAGTGTTTCGCTTTGGGGAGATCCTACTTTGTTTGTCAAGAAGAAGGACGGCAGTTTGAGATTGTGTATTGATTGATCGTCAATTGAACCGAGTTACGGTGCGAATTAGGCATCCTTTACCTCGTATTGAAGATTTCTTTGATCATCTCCAGGGTGCGAGACATTTTTCTAAGTTTGATTTGGGATCATGTCATCATCAGTTGCGGGTTCGGAATGATGACATTCCGAACACTGCTTTTTGTGCGCGCTATGGGCATTATGAGTTTTTGGTGGTGTCGTTGGACTCACCAATGCCCTAGCAGCATTCATGGATGTGATGAACCAGATTTTTCAGGCCGTTCCTCGACCAGTTATTGTTGTGTTATTGATGACATTCTGGTCTATTCCAAGAGTCGTGAGGAACATGAACATCACTTGACGATGGCTTTGCAGACATTGGGAGAGCACCGACTGTTTGCTAAAATTCTCGGAGTGTTTCTTCTGGCTTGGTAGTGTTGAACTCCTAGGTCATGTGGTTACGGAAGACGGTATTCGTATGGACCCGAGGGAGATCGAGGCCATACAACTTTGGCCCAGCCCCGTATCAGCGATAGAGGTTCGCAACTTTTTGGGCTTAGCCGGTTTTTACCGCCGTTTCGTGCAGGATTTCTTGTGTATCGCTGCACCGTTGACTGGAATGACTAGGAAGGAGGTTCCTTTTCTTTGGACTGAGGCATGCGAGTTGAGTTTTCAGCAGTTGAAGGCTTGGTTGACGACTGCACCAGTTCTACCTTTGCTTTCTGGATAGGGCGACTTGGTCGATTATTGTGATGTTTCGCGAGTGGGGATCAATTGTGTACTGATGTAGCATGATAGAGTTATCGCTTATGCTTCCCGACAGTTGGAGGAAGTACGAGCAGGATTTATCCCATTCATGATCTAGAGATGGCTAAGGTGGTCGTGTGTTGAAGATTTGGAGACACTATTTGTATGGAGAGTTGTGCCAGATTTTCAAAGACCACCAGAGCTTAATGTACATCTTCCTGCAGCGGGATCTGAGTTTAAGTCAGCGCCGTTGGATGGAGCTTGTGAAGGATTGTGTTGTGAGATCCTTTATTTTCCCGGGGCAAGGCGATTGTGGTAGCTGATGCTTTGAGTCGTAGGCATGTGGGTAGCTTGTTCCAGTTGTGCGCAGTTCAGAGACAGTCTTTTGCAGATTTGCATTTCTTGTACGACCGTTGAGTACAACTTAAGTTCGCCTCAACTGAGGGGACAACTTGCTCATGTCCGCGTCCGTCCACTTTTACTTAATCGTTTTCATGAGGCACAGCACGCCGATGCTCGTTTGTTTAAGATTCTTGAGCATGTTCAGTAGGGTAGAGATTCAGAGTTCTTGATTGATGACCAGGGTGTGCTATGTTAGGGACTCGTTGGCGTGTACCTGATACTGATAGGTAGAGACGCGAGGTCCTAGAGCAAGAACATCAGTCAGCTTTCAGTATTCATCCAAGTGCCACCAAGATGTAACGTGACTTGAGAGTTAGTTATGGTGGGTAGGGATGAAGTGTGATGTTTCAGATTTCGTTTTAAGGTGCCTGACTAGTTAGCGAGCTAAGGTTGAGCATTTGAGACCGGCAGGAGAGTTCGACTATTAATCATTCCGGAGTTGGAATGGGAGCAAATCTCCAAGAATTTCGTTGTGGGTCTACCCAGATTCAGTCGGGGGTATGACTCCATTTCGGTGATTGTTGTTCGGTTATGCTCAGTATGCTCAGTTGTTCTTCGATAAGTTGTGTGTTTGCACGGAGTTCCTTCATGCGTTGTATCCAATAAAGGCACCCAATTCGCTAGCTGTCTTTGGCAGAAGCTTCAGGAAGCCTTGGGTACTAGTTGAGCTTTAGCTCCGCTTTCCATCCGCAGGCTGATGGTCAGTCAGAGCGGACTATATGGACTCTGGAGGATATGCTTCGTGCGTTCGTGCTTGTTTGTGTTGGCTGCTGGGATCGTCACTTGCCATTGATAGAATTCTCCTACAATAACAGTTATCACGAGACGATTCTGATGGCAACCTTTTTAGGCTTGTAAGGTAGATTGTGTCGATCGCCAGTCTGTTTGACCGACTCTGCGAGAGCAGGATTTTGGACCCCAGCTAGTCAAGAGACTTCGAAGAAGATCCAGTTGGTTCAGGTCAGGATGAGAGCAGCCCAGTGCAGAAAGAAGTCTTATACTGACCGTCGTTGTCGCAGACTTGAGTTCGCAGTGGGATGTCATGTATTCCTACGAATTTTTCCGATGAGTGGCGTGTTGAGTTTTGGGAAGCTTAGTCCCAGATTGTAGGTCCTTTTGAGATCCTCGATGTGAGTTGGTACCGTTGCCTATCATTGGCATTTCCGCCCAGATTTCAGGATGTTCACCCGTATTTCCTTGTGTCGATACTTCACAAATACCTTCATGACCCTTCTCACATGATTCAGCACCAGACCATCCATTTGGACGCGATCTTTCATTCACCGGCAGCCGATAGTTATAGTGGATCAGCAGGTGGAGAAACTTCGGTCAAAGGTCTTGCCATCTGTGGAGGTTTTCTTTGGCATAGCCCGTCTAGTGAGGAGATCACTTTGGAGGTTGCGAGCGAGATGTGGGAGTTTTGCACTCATCTCTTTGATGGTACGCATAGTAAGAATTTTAAATTCGGGAACCGGATTTCTTTAAGGGGGGAAGATTGTAACGCTTTAGAAATCGTTTAGGCAAATATTCCGATAATTGGTGAAATAAGCTGTGTTTTCCGTATAAAACCTAGAAGAGATCATTTATCTGTATAGAATTCACTGTACCTAGTTTAACTAGAAAATTGCTAGTTTACGGTTTTTAGTTGTCACATGGAAATTTTAGTTCACTTTAATATTTTTCCTTAATTAAAATATTATTAGAAGCTTTTAATTATACACTTAATTAGTGGTAATTACAAATTTGATTGGGTTAATTATGCTAAAGTGAATCTATGCTAACTTAATCACAAGATTTAAGCATTAATCCATCCATGCAAAATATCCTACAAATATCTAGATACTTTTTGATTTAAAGAAAACTTTAATAAGAAAAGAAAAGATTAAGAGGTGGCATTGGATGTGAGGTGCAATTGTGAGCATTAATTTGTGTTTTTAGCTAGAAATTTCTACACAATTTCCTTCTCTCCAAGCTTTAGCCGACCCCCCTTGGCTGCCCCATTTCTTTCCCACGTCATTTTCACTCCTTCAAGCTTCATTAAATCATAAAAAATCATCAAATAATCCCACAAACTCAAAAAATAAATCCATACCTATTATTCTTTAGCCTAAATCAAGCATGGATCTTCATGAAAGTTAGCATTTTGGAGGCTAATTTGGATGTTTAAGTTGCAAGTTTGTGAATCAAGTAGAGGTATAAAATCCTAACCCTAAACTTTAATTGTTGTTTAAATACTTTAAGCTAGCTTATTAGATGTTTAATATAGCTTTAATTAGCATGTTTAGAAATTCAAGAAAAGATTATGAAGATCAAGTTAATGTTTTGTTTGGTTGAAATGGTTAAGTGAGATGTTTTGACAAGGAAAAACTTAACCTAGATATGAGTTTGTTAATTGTTATTTCCCTAATCGTATAATTAAGCTTAAGTGTAAACTAAACTTTTACTAATCTTATATGGGTGAGATTAAAATTGTAGTAAAGGTTTGTGTGGTTTAAGTAACCTATTATGTGATGATTGTGATCGCTAGATTTGGTTAAACTTCTAGACTTGAGCTAAAATGATGAAAAAGTATGCTTACTAGGTTTTCTGATAAATTAAGCGTGGGTAACTATTGACGTTGCGATATTATATATATTAGTTTCCACGATATATATTGTGTTGTGAATGCGCGATCAGTACGATCGGGGTCTAGGCTTGGTGGTTGTGTCATCCTAGCTAGGGTTGTGCCGATATCGTACGCGTTTTGTGCACTGAGTGCACAGTGTGTTTATCTTGTGGAAGTTATCCTTGCATTTAGTTGTCTTTGTATCGGCGCAGGATATTTAACCTTATGTGTTGTGTTTGTAAAATTTAGGATCGCGAGCAGGGACTTCGGACGCTGCGAAGAAAGGGAAGCATGTGGTCAGATTACTTAGCTCGAGATCATCTGTGAGTAGATTTAATATCTAGAGGGGAATCGCCCGCATGGCGTTATGCGTCTGGGCTGGATTATATGACATGATTATTAGTTACAAGTATTGCACATATAGAGATTGTGCATGAACTTCATTTCATATTATTACATATTGTGCTGAGAATTGTACCCATAGGACACTGCACTATTATTGGCGGTTCATGTTGCACGAGCACAAATTGTATGCCACACCCACACCGTCGATAATTGCCATGACACGCACAACACTTATACATACGTGATATTGTATTGGTTAGGGACATTGAGACATGATCCTTATTTCCATTGTGCATATGAGATATAGCATATCTGTATACCTACATGCTTACACATATGCCTTACTATACCTTGATACAGCTACACATATACTTGGATGGTATTGCATCATTATTGACATGTATATACACATATCTTGCTATGCTACAGCTACATATATATCTAGAGGGTATTACATCATTATTGACATGTATATACACATACTGGACATAGCTACACCTATACATAGAGGGTATTGCATCATTATTAACATGTATATACACAAACCTGGATATAGCTACACCTATACCTAGAGGGTATTACATCATTATTGATATGTATATACACATATGAGATATAGCTACATGTACATCTTGCATACATACTTACATGTACACACATAGACCTTGCTATAGCTACATGTTCACCCTTATATGATGTTGCGTTGGATTTTGGAGGAATTAGGAACCGCATGATATATTTAATAACTTGTTGCATTTAAATAGCGGTTTTTCCTTTATATGCTCAGGTTACTGTTTATTTTGCATATATTATATTTTATGGATTTCGCATTGAGGTATGAATTTCATATGATGTTTTCTGGATGTTTTACTCCTGAAGGTATATATCAGTGATATGGGACGCTGATATATACGTATATATATATCAGTGGTATGGGACACTGTTATATATGTACAGATATATAATATATATATATATCATCATAATGATCTATGCAAGTATTCTTATTCATTACTTGATATTTTCTGGATTTGAGGACCGTGGTATTTTCATAAAATTATGCATTGTTAGAAAAACCCGGTTTCTCTTGATTTGATATTTCGATGCGTCCACCATGAGATTTCTCAGTTCTTAGATTTGTGATATATACCCGATGCGAGGAGTGGAGTGGGCCGTGTGCGGGTACATGGTGGAGCCCGATATGGTTCCCCGGGGCAAGAAGATCGCAGATGATGGCGATGAGCCCGGCAGGCTGGGCTAGTACCTACTGGTGATAGTATTTGGACTCGGAGGATATCTGGAGGATACCGACCGGAGTCATGAGATGATACGGGCCGATCCTGACTGATGGAGCCCGTGGGCCGATCCGGACTGACGGAGCCTTAGATATGAGGATTTACGTGTCGATGCTGGACATGAGTATTTCATGATGTTTCGAGTGTCGATGTTGGACACTCAGGTTCCATGATTTTTATGTGTCGTTGATGGACATACGAAATAGATATCCTTATATATATACACACAGGCATATGTTTTCATGATGTTTCGGGTGTCGATGCTGGACACTCAGGTTCCATGAGACTTACAGGATATGAGGGCCGACCTGAGGATGCAGTGTCTTTGGTATTGGGATTTATATTGTCTTGATGGACACTGGTCCTGCCACGATGAGGATTCCGTGAGGATGACATGTTTTATCCCATACTCAGCATTTATTTGATATGTATTGCTTCATGTATTAGTAGTACCTACTAGAGTGCCTTTCTTGACTATTGCATATACATATTGCCATTTATTGCTATCAGCTTGCTTGTGATAGATTATCGCAGTACGTGCATACCTGCGATTACCTGCATATGTTATTTACTATTCACGAGTTGGCATCTCACCCCCGTTGTGCCACAGTGTTTTGCAGGTGTCCCTCAGAGTGGTAGTGGCTGGGCTTCTTCATCACATCGTATCATCTTTCACAGCGAATACCACTATGGCTGACTGCGTGCAGTTTTGCCATAGGTGGGTTTTGCGGTTCTCCGATGATGCTCATTTGTATATTAGTTGTATCTAGTACTCTCCATCTACTACTTCATGCATTGACTTAGAGACGAGTTGTGATGATATTGTATATTATTTGTGACTTTAGAGGTCACTCATGCTGCTTCACTTTATATCGTCTTTTTCTTCGCTACGGCATTGTATATCTGTTGTGGTGGTTGTTTTCTGCCTTTGGACACGGATTTGCTCCCGTTGGGGATGCTTTACTTATAATCTATGTTGTACCCATTTTCAGGGCTAGTTTTTACAAAGGAGGTGCTGCCCAAATTTTTAAGAAAGTAAATTTGGACTTTAAAGAATTTTTACTTGAGATTCCCAAAAGTTTTTAACAATGTTCTTATCACTTACTACTTTTGATGGTTTAGATTGCTGGGTTTTCGGCTTACTTAAATTGCGTTACGCCTGTAGACGTTACGTGGTTTAAGGGCCGTCACGTGCCAAATTTTCGGGTCGTGACACCTACTGTCTACGAAGCCCTCTGGTTGTGTCATGTACACGCTCTCTTCTAATTCACCATTTAGAAAAGCGGTCTTGACGTCCATCTGCCAGATTTCATAATCATGATATGCAGCAATGGCAAGTAGGATCCTGATGGACTTAAGTATAGCCACTGGAGAAAAGGTTTCATCATAGTGGAAACCTGGTCGTTGACGAAAACCTTTTGCTCAGACTTATGACAGTCATAAGATAGAGCGGAACCAACGTTTCCCAGCTCAGTATAATAAGCAGGTTCGGTCAATACATCCATATTATTATCTTGATTAAGGCGTGTCATAGTCGCTACCTGGAGAGAGAGAGAGAAGAAAACACTTTAGCGTGCACTCTTGCAAGATTAGATTAGTTATTATCTTATCTAATCAGGATGGCTCCCACTGTTTTTTATCAAATCTTCCTTCAAACCCTAAAAGATAAGATTAGCCGGGATTAATTACACCCTACAAGTTCACCAATCGGTCAACCAGGAAGGTATTGGTACTCCGAGGGAGTCTCCCCATGCTTTCACATGGAACTAATTAAATAATCTCATTTCCGCAGGGGCATGACCCCGTTAACACCATTCTTAGACACCTACTGGAACAGCTAATTGTAAAGTGGAAAACTCTCCCGGGAGTAACACTTTCTCAATGTGGGTATCGGGATGCAACTATCATATAGAAGGTATGCAAACTTATTGCAAATTTCAACACTTGAAATTTCTAATATCTGCTTATACTCTTAACGACCTATGACCTTCACGGAGGCCAACAAACCATAGTCCTCTAGTCAAGTTCAACCCGTCATTTCGTGATTGAATTAAACCCACCCGCACGACGCTTAACGGAGGCCAACAAGGTCGTACGTGTTAGTGTATATGCCCTAGAGGCCATTACTGTATCATACTAGTTTGTATATTACTTAATGGAAGCTTGGGATATTCACCTTGTATAGACAATCTTGCTCAATATAGTAGTATGCTACTTGGTTTGTTTCTACTTCAATGTGTACATGTGTTTATTTTAGTATATCACCTATACACATTAGTGGAGCCCTTAGGATCTTTGCTTGATTACCAGCGTTGTGATGGCAGTCACACTAGTGGGGGCTGGGTAATCTATAAGCACATCCTTATGCAGGTCCCTAGTCGCAGGACTATCGAGACAGGGCATCGATACTCCGAAGTAGACTAGCGTATGCGCTTCTCATCCCAGTGTGGGAGACGGTCTGTCCCATAGCCATCAGTACGTCGTACTTGAGATAGTATGCGGTTGCTCGTTGGGTTACGAGTACACTGGACAGGACTCATGGGGAACTGTTGGTTGGTACTATACCTATCGTCAGTTTTCAGTTCCCAGGTGACATGAGTACAGCTTAGTCCGCTGACTTGACACTGTCACTTCGCCTCGAGTGTGTTCCCACTGTACTTAGATAACTACCATACCACGACTCAAAGGAGTCGTGCAAACAGGTAGTAGTTGGGTGTAGTCCCGAAGCACTTGGAGGCAGTGATGGTTAGATAGGATTCGTCTCTCCCGGTATTGGGGGTTGACATCGCGCTGTGTCTAGGAGAGCCATTACACGAGTATTCCCTGGCCAGGGCAAGCGAGATACACTTGTAGGTTTCCAGTGTTATCTCAGGGTGTTCTGGGCTTCACTCCGACACGACTTGTACCGCTATTAGGGGACTGACGTTTACCACCCCCTAGGCCCGCCATGCGATGTATCAGACGAACAGACCGGACTGTACAGAGAGATTGTCACATTCAGACTCAGTAGGAGTTCAGATGGGTTTCACCTCGTCAGTCTTCTTATCAGCGTCTACCTGGGGACCGTTACGCACAGCTAGTTCCGCTTGCTGTCTGTGGTTAAACCCACTTCCAGTGTAGTGTCGAGTCTTTAGAGTCCCACACAGAAAGCTCTTCGCCTTTAGGCAAAAGAGTAGGGGTCGCATGGTTTTGCGACAGGGTTCAGTCACATCCGTGCACTTGTGCACGTACAGTGTCCGGACAGTTAACACTAGCGGTCTTTGGTTTAAGCCAGATCCTAGTGTACGTTTTGGAATTGGTTTTATCTCGTTTGTATTCGTGTTCCTCAGAACGCGGATGCGGGTGTGTATGCACAGTTGACAGAGAGACATAGGCAGATGATTCTCATTGGGGTTAACGACTGTTGACCGTTGACCATTGACTTTTGCTTAACCCTAATGAGAATAAGAAATATTATTAACATTAATATTAATTAAGTATTATAGTGACATGGTTGTTGAGGGGTTGACTTTGTTGACTTGTTGACTTTGTTGACCGGTTGACTAGGTTGGACTAGTTGACCATCATCATGACAATGGCTATCATTCTATGGCAAAGACTTTTGCTTGCTTTTTAATTTATGCAAAATGAGTGCATGAAATGATATAGCCATTTTGACTTAAACCATCACACAATACTTGATTACTAATTTTGTTATGATGGCTTTTGGATTATCAGAGGTTGGATGAGAAAAGAGTGGCTCATTCTTTCATTTGCTTTCTCTCTCTCTTGAGCTCTCTCATTCTCAAGCTCTCCCTCTTCCTCTTGCTCTCTCTTGCTCAAAGCAAACCATTCTCATGTGTTGAGACTCATTGCCTTAGAGATAAAAAGACACCAAAACAATCCTCTACTCATTCTAGTTCATAAGGCCTAGCAAGCCAAGTGATCTAGTTTCTTCAAAGTTCGAAGAAGAAGCCAAAGGTAGAAGCTTTCGGGTGGATCCATCTTCGGCGCAAGGAGACGACGAGGTGAGGCCGATCCGTACACCGGGAGGAGTTGAAGACGAAGGAGTTCAAGAAAAGTATAGCCCCCTAACCGAGTAGGTAAACTCAAGTTAGGTTGTTAGTTAGTTGTTTAGCAAAGATCCGTATTTGTAGTCCATGTTACCACCCTCTTGAAAATCGTTTTTCACCACTTCCGCAACCCTGTAAGTACCGGGGAAGGATAGCATGGACTTACAGTGGTATCAGAGCCTAGTTAAACACTATCTAACATGTTAGCGAAGTATGTAGAAGTTCGATCGAAGAAGAAGTAGCGAAACAAACCCGTAAAATCAAGTTTCCGCCGAATTTTTTTTCTGTCCAAAAAATGATAAATCTTATCTTAAAAATCGGCTCAGGCTTTTGTTTAAACACCCAAGAAATTTCGTCCATCGAATCGGTCAAAGCGCCGCGGAAACGCGGCGGGAGCATGCTCCCGCCGCGGTTCCGCGGCCGAGTTGACTCGGTCGAGGAAACTATTTCTTGCAGAGTGTTTCTGGGGTTGTTTTAGGATTTTTGGGATATGTGTTTTCTGTCCAGATTTTACAGAAAGAAAAATTAGTTTTTGGGGCTTGAAAATCCGTATTTTTATCGAATTTCTAAAGACTAAAGCTGACGAGTATATCTCTGTGATGTGTTATATGTATTGAACGTCCGATAATCGCTATACGTCGATTAGTGGGGGTTATACATATCTGTGATCTGTAATGTTGATGGTATGTGAATATGAATTCATTAGATTGTCGCGGATGAATAGCCGGGGGGGTTGTGAGATGAGAGTTTTTTTTAACTTTCAATTCATGTAATATGTAAATTGATGTAATATTATTTTTGGCCGCACAACTGGGTCGGGGTTGTAGACGTCATTGTATAATTTCTTTTTACTGTTTTTGCTCCTAGGATAGACCCAAGGTGGGGTGCACAAACTACCGGGTATCTCGAAGTGCCGAGTGGCCTACTCACGTCGTTGAGGGAGGTTGCTCCACTTCAGATATTTGGCTGGTAGTTTGCCGCACCCGTAGGGGTCTAGGGTGGGGTATTGGCTATTCATCGCGACCGTGTAATCCGCTCTTCGTTACAGGCTCGTACGAATTGCAGATTCCTAGTATATCCAATGTGTTCATCTGTGATCTGAAATGGCTATCATTGCAATGTATCTATATATGATATTATTTAGGCATTGCTTATGTTTTGCAGCCGCGCTAGCCCAGCCCCCGCTCTGTCGTTAGTTAAGTAACCTAACGGGTAATGACGGGGCCCCGTGGCGAATGCGAATGGCATAAGCGTACGTCATATTTTGGTTGTTTTCTGCAATGGTAGGATTAAATGATGGGACGCATTAAAAGAACTAATGCAAGAAAAAATAAACCAAGTATAAGTCGTTGGAACACTTTCAAAAACCACTCAGTTTCTTTTCAAAATAACTTTTAAACGCGGAGCTTAAGCCACTCCTTTTAAAAGCTATCTCGTTCCATCGATTATATCAGGTTCACTACGTTCACGGTTTCGCCAAAACTATTCGTAGCCCTCCGTCGTTTCACATGGATGGTCAATAGTATTCAAGCTATGTATGTTGGCCAAAGTCAAGGCATAGTGATTGGTAGCTATTGGCTATTCATGTGCAGCATAGATAGATGTGTGGTTTAAGGCAGTCGTACTACCATTTTGGCCAAAGTCAAGGGTATGTGCGGATGGGCTCAAATTAACCTGGAGAATGACGGGTAGAACCTGACATGTGACTTATGATATTTTGGCCAAAGTCAAGGTCATAAGAGCATGGGGCAAAAATCCACATCGGGAGTTTCAAAAGAACTGAAACTTGCTAGTGTTGCATACCATTTGGAGTGTGATGATTCTGGTAGGATTCCTTCAGTTTCGTCACGCGATGATATTTGGATCCCGATCCTACTGTGAGTATATGCTACTCCTCGGGAAATTTCTCACTTAACGATCAATGCTATAAACCAAGTAGGTGTCTAGAAAAGTGTTAGCGGGGCTACGCCCCCAGGGAAAAGAGGTTCTTAAATTAAGGAACTTCGCGAAAGCGTTGGAAAACCTCCCTCGAAGTACCGACACCAGCCTGGCCGAACGGTTAAGCAGGTATTGTACGGTGAGATTGATCCTGACTAATTCTTCCTTTTTGGTTTAAGGAGGGATTCGAGAGACAGTGGGAGCCATCCTTTTTAGAAAAATTAAAAACCACTCTAAACTTGCAAGAGCATCATGCTAAAGTGTTTCTTCTCTCTCTCCTAATTGCAGCGACCAATCATCATGTCCGGACTTAAGTTATTACTAGATAAAAACATACTGACAGGGCCAAACTACAAAGATTGGCTCAGGAATGTCAAAATGGCAATCACTTATGACAAGTTGGGGTATCTCCTTACCACCAAAGCTCCCCCTGTCCTAGGACCCACCTCCAGCGCCGCGGATAAGGAAATCCGTAAGACTTGGGAGATCGATAGCGCGAAGGCTAAGTGCCTCGTGCTTGCCTCTATGGACAACGAACATCAGAGGAGGCACGAGAATATGGACCTCGAATCCATATTTCTCCATACAAAAGAACTGTATGGAGAGCAATCTCGTATCGCAAGATACGAAGTGCCGAAGAAGTTATTTTCGGCAAGGTTGGCCATCGGATCATCGGTAGCGGAACACGTGCTTAAGATGATTGGCTTCATTGAGGAGCTCGCGGACCTTGGGACCACGTTGGAGAATGAGCTCTATACGGACTTGATTCTTCAGTCCCTTCCTTCCACTTACGCCCAGTTCATCCTGAATTTCAACTTGCAAGAAAAGGAAGATGAACTTTCAGAGCTCCTCAACATGCTGAGGAGTGCAGAGGGCACCCTACAGAAAGGTAGGGAAACATCCACTTTGTTTGTAGGAGGATCTTCATCTTCTAGGTCCAAGGCGAAAGCCAAGGGAAAGAAGAAGAAAGCCTCCGCCAAATCAAGGGGCGGTGTTAGTAAAGTGGATACGAAGGGAAAGGCAAAAGCAACAAAGATAGCGGGGAAGCTTATAGGGAAGGAAGAGTGCTTTTTCTGTCATAAGAGTGGGCACTGGATGAAAGATTGCAGGGCTTGGAAAGCCAGGACACAGGATCTGAAGCAAGTTGCGGCTTCAGCTTCAGGTGTGTATGTTATTGAAAACTGTCTATCAATAAACTCTACTTCCTGGGTATTGGATACCGGATCAGGATCTCATATCTGTAATTCTTTGCAGGCGTTGAGAAACCATAGGTTTTTGAAGGAAGGTGACACGACCCTCAAAGTTCCAAACGGAGCTAGCATGGATGCTAAGGCCGTGGGGGACTATCACCTGGGAATGTCAGATGGACATGTTTTGGTTTTACGTAATTGCTTTTTTGTACCCAACGCAACTTGTAATATCATTTCTGTATCTTTGATTTCTAAAGAAGGTTATGAATTTGCGTTCGTAAGTAATGTTGTAAACATTCACCTTAATCAAGTTCTGATTGGGTCAGGTACATTAAGCAATAGTATATACGTACTAAACCAACCACAGATTTTCAATGTCCAGAATACACACAAAAGAAAGTCTCCGGAAATAAGTCAGACTTTCTTATAGCATTGTAGACTGGGTCACATCAATGAGAGAAGATTGACGAAGTTACACACAGAAGGATATTTGAATCCGTTCGAATATCAATCGTACGCCACTTGTCAATCCTGTCTCAAAGGAAAGATGACAAAGACTCCGTTCACTGGACACGGAGTAAGGGCGAGCGAGCTGTTGGGACTCGTACACAGCGACGTGTGTGGTCCAATGTCTACACATGCGTGAAGCGGTTATTCTTACTTCATTACTTTTACGGATGACTTTTCAAGGTACGGTTATATTTTCTTAATGAAACATAAGTCCGAAGCCTTTGGAAAATTCCAAGAATATAAGAATGAAGTAGAAAAACAAAGCGGCAAAAGTATCAAGACACTAAGATCGGATCGAGGTAGTGAATACTTGAGTGCCGAGTTCCTGGACTATTTAAAAGAGAATGGAATTCTCTCTCAGCTTACATAACGGTGTATCAGAGAGACGGAACCGAACCCTATTGAATATGGTACGGTCCATGATGAGTAACGCTGAGTTACCGCGATCATTCTGGGGATAAGCACTAGAATCAGCTGCATACCTTTTGAACCGAGTTCCAACTAAGACTGTGCCTACTACACCATATGAAATGTGGTGTGGGAAGAGACCCTATTTTAATCACATTAAGACATGGGGAAGTCCAGCTTTTGTCAAAAAGCAGCACGCGGACAAGCTCGAGGCACGCTCAGTACAGTGCAAGTTTGTGGGATATCCAAAGAACTCCAAGGGATATTTCTTCTATTGTGAAGAGGATCAAAAGGTTTTTGTTTCTCGGCATGCCCACTTCTTGGAAACTCAGTTTTTGGAGAATCAGATAATTGGGAGCGCAATAGAACTGGAAGAAATTCCAGAACCACGAGCTATTACTGAAAGCTTAGTAGAACCAGAGGGTTCGAAAGAACATGACATTCTTATGCCGCTCCGCAGGAGTAGTAGGCAGTCTCATCCGTCCGAGAGATACTACGGTTTTCTCATAGACGGGGATAGAGAGGATTGCATCATTGATTATGATGAGCCGACCGAAAATGGAGTCTATGTACACCAACAAAGTATGGACGTTGGACGTTGCTCCAGATAGGGTAAAACCCGTAGGATGCAAGTGGATCTTCAAAAGGAAGATTGGTGTAGATGGACAGGTTGAGACCTATAAAGCTAGACTGGTTGCAAAGGGTTTTCGTCAAAGACCTGGTTTGGACTATGCGAGTCCTTTTCTCCAGTAGCTATGCTGAAATCCTTTCGGATCCTTCTTGCCATTGTTGCCTTCCACGATTATGAGATTTGGCAGATGGACGTAAAGACCGCTTTTCTAAATGGAAATTTAGAGGAGTGTGTTTATATGGACCAGCCATAGGGTTTCATTCAGAGTGGGAGCAGCGGAAAGGTGTGCAAGTTGCTTAAGTCCATCTATGGATTGAAGCAGGCATTGCGGAGTTGGAACATCTGTTTTGATGAGACGGTCAAGGAATTTGGCTTTATCAAAAATCCAGATGAACCATGCATCTATAGTAGATTTGTAGCGAGAACTGTAGTATTCCTCGTTTTATACGTGGATGACATTCTCTTAATAGGAAATGACATTCCTATGCTACAATCTGTTAAGGGGTTCTTGTCACACAGGTTCTCCATGAAAGACCTGGGTGATGCCTCATACATTCTGGGGATCCGGATCTATCGTGACAGATCCAAGAGGATGCTGGGACTCTCACAGTCCAGGTACATCGACACCATACTGAAAAGATTCAGTATGGAAGATTCCAACCGCGGTAATCTACCGGCTTGTCACGGGATCACCCTCTCCAATGAGATGTCTCCCAAGACTGATTTGGAAAGGGATCGCATGTCTATTATACCCTACGCTTCTGCGGTAGGCTCTATAATGTATGTGATGTTGTGTACAAGACCATATGTAGCTTATGCACTGAGTGTGGTAAGCCGGTATCAGTCAAACCCTGGGGAGAAACACTGGATAGCAGTAAAGAACATTCTCAAGTACCTGAGAAGGACTAAGGAGATGTTCTTGTTGTATGGCGGAAAAGACCTCCAGATCGAGGCCTTTGCTGACTCCAGCTTCCAGAGTGACAAGGATGATTCCAAGTCCATGTCGGGTTATGTCTTTACCCTCAATGGAAGGGCGGTGTGTTGGAAGAGTTCCAAACAGGAAACCGTTGCTGACTCGACGATGGAAGCGGAATATATCGCTGCTGCAGATGCCACAAAAGAAGCTGTCTGGGTAAGGAAGTTCTTAACTGAAATTCAGGTGGTTCCGTCCATTGTTGATCCAATACCTCTGTATTGCGACAACAACGGGGCTATAGCTTTAGTGAAGGAACCAAGGTCCCATTAGAAGTCCAGACACATCTTGAGGCGGTATCACCCGATCAGGGAGATCGTGGGTCGCCAGGAGATCGAGGTTCGGAGAGTTTCTACGGAAGATAACACTGCTGATCCACTCACAAAGGCCTTACCCCATACTCAGTTCGAGCGGCTGATCGAGATGATAGGTCTTCGATACGCCAGTACATGGCCTTAGTGCAAGTGGGAGATTGTTAGTGTATATGCCCTAGAGGCCATTACTGTATTATACTAGTTTGTATATTACTTAATGGAAGCTTGGGATATTCACCTTGTATAGACAATCTTGCTCAATATAGTAGTATGCTACATGATTTGTTTCTACTTCAATGTGTACATGTGTTTATTTTAGTATATCACATATACACATTAGTGGAGCCCTTAGGATCTTTGCTTGATTACCAGCGTTGTGATGGCAGTCACACTAGTGGGGGCTGGGTAATCTATAAGCACATCCTTATGCAGGTCCCTAGTCGCAGGACTATCGAGACAGGGCATCGATACTCCGGAGTAGACTAGCGTATGCGCTTCTCATCCCAGTGTGGGAGACGGTCTGTCCCACAGCTGTCAGTACGTCGTACTTGAGATAGTATGCGGGTGCTCGTTGGGTTACGAGTACACTAGATAGGACTCGTCGGGAACTGTTGGTTGGTACTATACTTATCGTCAGTTTTCAGTTCCCAGGTGACATGAGTACAGCTTAGTCCGCTGACTTGACACTGTCACTTCGCTTCGAGTGTGTTCCCACTGTACTTAGATTACTACCCTACCACGGCTCAAAGGAGTCGTGCAAACAGGTAGTAGTTGGGTGCAGTCCAGAAGCACTTGGAAGCAGTGACGGTTAGATAGGATTCGTCTCTCCCGGTATTGTGGGTTGACATCGCGCTGTGTCTAGGAGAGCCATTACACGAGTAGTCCCTGGCCAGGGCAAGCGAGATATACTGGTAGGCTTCCAGTGTTATCTCAGGGTGTTCTGGGCTTCACTCCGACACGACTTGTACCGCTATTAGGGGACTGACGTTGACCATTGACTTTTGATTAACCCTAATGAGAATAAGAAATATTATTAACATTAATATTAATTAAGTATTATAGTGACATGGTTGTTGAGGGGTTGACTTTGTTGACTTGTTGACTTTGTTGACCGGTTGACTAGGTTGGACTAGTTGACCATCATCATGACAATGGCTATCATTCCATAGCAAAGACTTTTGCATGCTTGTTGATTTATGCAAAATGAGTGCATGAAATGATATAGCCATTTTGACTTAAACCATCACACAATACTTGATTACTATTTTTGTTATGATGGCTGTTGGATTATGAGAGGTTGGATGAGTAAAGAGTGGCTCATTCTTTCATTTGCTTTCTCTCTCTTGAGCTATCTCATTCTCAAGCTCTCTCAATCTTAAGCTCTCCCTCTTCCTCTTGCTCTCTCTAGCTCAAGGCAAACCATTCTCATGTGTTGAGACTCATTGCCTTAGAGATAAAAAACACCAAAACAATCCTCTACTCATTCTAGTTCACAAGGCCTAGCAAGCCAATTGATCTAGTTTCTTCAAAGTTCGAAGAAGAAGCCAAAGGTAGAAGCTTTCGGGTGGATCCATCTTCGGCGCAAGGAGACGGCGAGGTGAGGCCGATCCGTACACCGGGAGGAGTTGAAGACGAAGGAGTTCAAGAAAGGTATAGCCCCCTAACCGAGTAGGTAAACTCAAGTTAGGTTGTTAGTTAGCTGTTTAGCAAAGTGTCACGACCCGCAGGGTACGGAACGTGACTGGCACTTAAGTTTACGAAACGTCTCAAGACGTCCGTAAAATAAGTAAGCCAAAGCCCAGAAACCAAAACCAAATAAGCAAAAGAGTGAAGAAAACCCAATCAATTGAAAGCGAGTTTATCAATTAAGTCACGTGAAACCCTTTTTAAAAACAATATCAATTTTTCCGAAAATTTCGGCAGAGTCTCCTTTGTAAATACTGGCCCCCAAAATGGGTACAACAAGAATATATATGAATCCAACAAATAAGGCATCCCCAAGCGGGAGCTAGCTCTTCGCCAGAAGGCGGTCACAAATCCCACGCAACAAAAAGCAACAACATGCGAAATAATCATAATGAAGCATAAGAAAAACAGCATGTCGACTCAAGTGAGCTCGACCCCAAAATACAGCATAAAAGTCCACAAACCTCACAGTCTCATCTCTAGGTCAATATACAATAATACTGGTAGATACAGTAAATGGAGTACACTAGATACAAAGAATATACAAGGTGGTGCAAAAATAATCATATAACCCACCTAAGAGCAAAACCTCGAGTCCAGGCAAAAGAGGCAAAAGAAGCAAGCGCACTCGCCGCTACTGTACTGACGGAGCGGACCTGAAAGAGGCTGTGGCACAACGGGGGTGAGTTGCCAACTCGTGAGTAATAAATAACATCTACACAGGCTATCGTATGCATGCACACAAGTATTCTAGCATCTCTAATACAGGTAAGGCAGGACATAATAGCAGGTAGGTATGCAATATGAATATACTAGCAGGTATGAATGCAATGCGAATCAACTCATGATCTGAATGTGTAAGTATAAGAATCATGTTTTTCCTTTAGGAACCTTTTTTGAAATACCAGCATAATACCACTAGAATCAACAAGAACCTATGCCCAGCAACGACACCTCAAAACTATCACAAATCTCATATATCCATGTCATAGTATCTCTGGCCTCAGCCATCCGGCTGACCCAGCTCAATATCAAAATCTCATCATCTCGTGGCCACGGTCGGTATCCTCTGGATATCCGCCGTGCTAAACAGTCACCGGTAGGTAATCCGTCCCCTGCCAGGCTCAACGTCAACACCACATTCATCTTGCCCCGGGGTACCATACCGGGCCCACCATATACCCGTGACGGTTCCTCCACTCCTCGACACGGATCTCGAAAACCACAGCAAACTCATGGTGGACGACACTTTACATCACTAGAAAACCGCAATTACATATTTTAAAAACATAATAAGTTTAGAAATTTTGCGGCTTTCCTCCGAAATCCAGAAATATCATAAAATCTCAAGAAACCCTCATAAGTGCATATATCAATGGTGATGAATGCATATGGTATCAATAATTAAGCTACGATGTTTGATTAATAGACTAGGCATGAACAAATAATATGATGAGGTACATGCACATGAATAGCAATCCAACGATTTCATTTTTAGGAATTAAAGGCAATAGCACAGGTTTAAGCATCAATTAGTAAAAGGTTTCAAATTATAGGTTATCTAGTGTGGTGGCATGGCAATTACCAGGGCGTGTGTGTAAGCATGAATAGTGCTCGTGCTGCATATAAAAACCCTGGCAATGGTGCAGGTGTCCCATAAAATGGGTTTGCATATGTATGTCAATATAAGGCATGGATGCAACAATTAATCATATAAGTATTACATCCCTAATTACTAACATCACTAAGAATCCTTTAAGTTACTAAAACTATCGGGCGGCTTGCGCCATCCAACGATAGTCCCCCGTAGATGTTACATCTACTCACCGGAATCCCTAGCTAGTCACGTCCAACCACCGCTTTCCCCTTTCGTGCCGTGTCCGACGTCTCCGCGACCGAACCAGGAATTTACATCAATACCAAACATAAGGTTACATATCAAGAATGACGCAAAACCCAAACGAAAATACTAACGTTCACAAGCTAGGTACAACGTGCACAAGGTGCGCGGAACACACGCGAAAATCGCAAAAACTGCAAAAATCGCCGATTTGGTCGCCCGGCAAAACTAAAACCCGATTACTCAAAAATCCGCACTCACACATCCTAAAAGTCATAGGATATGCCAACAATATAATCTAGATATCGCAATTAATTCATCACAATATACAATGAAAACCTAGTAAGCTAGAAGTTTGCAAATTTGGTGCAAACATCGACAATTAGCGACAAAATTAACACAATCCAACACAACAATCCAAACTAACCCACTAGATAGCCATTACACTAATTTTAAACCATTAACTATGCATCAAACCATAATTCCAACACAAACCCTTCTCTTAATTTTTGGCAATTAGCAACAACAATGAAAAATTCACACAAGTTAACTTAGATTAGCATAACATCAAGCCACTTAAGCAAAGTAACCATTTAGGTTGGTTAAGTAACAACTAGATTAATTAAAAGATTAAATTAACTAAAACATGGTTTCAAGAAACCCTAGTTAACTCAACCATTAACTATAAACAAAACTAGAATGAAAATAGCACTAAATTAACACTAAAACAACTAAATTAAAGAATTCTAACCATATAAACTTAAAAGAGTAGAAATTATACCTCAAAAGATCAATCCCTATGTTTTTAAAACCTTCCAAGATGCCATATTTCTCCAAGATTTGAACCAATTTGGGTTTGAGGAGAGAGGGAATAAGGTTTTGTGTTGAAAAAGTGAAGGATTTGTTGATTTTTTATTGAATTTTGATGCAATCTTTTTGAAGAAAAAGAGAGAAAAGAGAAGGAAAATAATGGAATGTGGGGGGGGGGGGCTGCTCTCGGCCAGTAGAAGGGAGAGGGGATGGTGTGGGTTGTGTGGAAAAAATCACCAAGTCAAACCCCCTCAAAGTCAATACACCATACTTCCAAATACTATATTTTAATCAATTCTCAAAACAATCCATTTCATCACATGAATAAAGTCAAAGTGAGGCAAGCAATTTTCTGGACCTGATCATGGTGGGGCCGGCCTAGGGCTGAGGGAAGAGAGAGATGGGTTTACAAAAGAAATTTTATGCAAAAAGACCCCCTACAAGTCAAAAATTGCAAGTTTTAGCTTAAAATTCAATAAATTTCGTTTTCTATAATAAAAATTAGTTAAAAATCAAAATAAAATACTAAAAATTTATGTTACAACTAGATTTTAATTAACATAATTTTAAAGATTAAAATTAGCCCAGAAAAATTTGTATTTATTGCTAATTTAATGTATTTTCTTACCGGCTTAAAATAATATTAAAAAACTGAAAAATTAGGGAAAAATTTTAAACGACCTGAATTTCATAATTAACTCATTTTCTACTAAAAACTAGCAATTACCTATCCAAATTAGGTATAATTAGTCCTAAACTGCAAAATAACAAAAAGGACGGTTTTCGGAAAAATACCGAATTTTCACCGATTTCCAAGAAAACACCAAAACGACTTTTCAAGGCGTTACAATCTTCCCCCCTTAAAGAAATTCGGTCCCCGAATTTAAAAATAACTACGCGTACCTTCAAAGAGATGGGGATATTTCTTCCTCATCTCGCCCTCGGTCTCCCAGGTAACCTCCTCGCTGCTCGGGCTACGCCAAAGGATCTTGACGGTTGGTATAATCTTCGATCTCAACTTCTTCACCTGCCGATCCAGGATGGCCACCGGCTGCTCTGCAAAAGAAAGGTCGCGCTCTAGCTGGACTGTCGGGTGCTGAATCGCATGCGAAGGGTTGTGAAGGTACTTGCGGAGCATCGAAACATGGAAGACGGGGTGAACATCGGGAAAGCTGGGTGGAAGGGCCAAACAATATGCAACAGCGCCGACACACTCGAGGATCTCGAAAAGACCTATGAATCTAGGGCTAAGCTTCCCCTTTTGCCCAAAACGCATCACGCCCTTCATCGGAGAGACTCTCAGAAAAACATGGTCGCCAACTGCGAACTCTAATCTGCGAAGGTGCCTGTCCGCATATGATTTCTGCCTGCTCTGAGCCGCTCTCATCCGGTCTCGGATCAACTGTATCTTCACTGTCGTCTCCTCAACAAGCTGCGGCCCTAAAATGCTGCTCTCGCTGAGCTCTGTCCAACAGACGGGCGATCTGCATCTCCTCCCATACAATGCCTCGAAAGGTGCCATCTGAATAGTATCCTGGAAGCTGTTGTTGTAGGAGAACTCCACTAGAGGTAAATGACGATCCCAGCTACCGCCGAAGTCTAAAACGCACGCTCTGAGCATGTCCTCGAGAGTCTGAATGGTCCGCTCTGACTATCTGTCGGTCTACGGATGAAACGCTGTGCTGAAGCTCAAACGAGTGCCCAAAGCCTCCTGAAGTCTCTGCCAAAGTCGGCTGGTGAACTGGGTGCCTCGATCTGACACGATACAAGTCGGTACGCCATGTAGTCGCACGACCTCGTCAATGTAGAGCTGAGCATACTGAGCGAAGCTGAAAGTGGTCTTCACTGGTAGGAAGTGAGCCGCTTTCGTCAATCTATCCACGATCACGCAGATGGAGTCGTACCCTCGACTGGTCCTGGGTAGACCCACAACGAAATCCATCGAAATCTGCTCCCATTTCCACTCCGGAATGGGTAACGACTGTAGCTCTCCTGCGGGCCTCTGGTGTTCGGCCTTGACTTGCTGACAAGTCAGGCATCTCGATACAAACTCCGCAATGTGCCTCTTCATCCTGTCCCACCAGTAGGTCTCTCTCACATCCTGGTACATCTTGGTGGAACCGGGGTGGACACTATACACTGATCGGTGTGCCTCCTCAAGAATGTCGCGCCGTAATCTATCAGTATCTGGTACGCACAGTCTAGATCCATAGCGTAAAATCCCCTGATCGTCAATCACGAACTCGGAAAATCTGCCCTGTCCCATCTGTGCCATGATCTCTGAGCAACGGTCGTAAGTGCGCTGTGCCTCATATATACGGTCAAGCAACTATGGGCGTGCACGAACATGCGCGAGCTGTCCCCTGTCTGAGTGAACTCGAACTCAACTCGGCTGTCGCATAACATCTGCCAATCTGCTGACGACTGCCTCTGCACTGCGCGCAAATAGGATAAACTACCCCCGGGCCTCCTACAATACGCATCCGCCACTACATTTGCCTTGCCTGGGTGATATAAGATCTCGCAGTCATAGTCTTTCACCAACTCCATCCAACGACGCTGTCTGAGATTCAGGTCTCGCTGCTGAAATATGTATTTTAAGCTCTTGTGGTCTGTGAATATTTGGCACGACTCGCCATATAGGTAATGTCGCCAAATCTTCAATGCAAAGACCACTGCAGCCATCTCCAAATCATGAGTGGGGTACTTCTGTTCATGCTTCTTCAACTGCCGAGAAGCATATGCGATCACCCGGCCATGCTGCATCAATACGCATCCTAACCCCACTCGCGAAGCATCACAGTAGACCACAAATCCGCCTGATCCCGAAGGCAAAGATAATACCGGCGCCGTAGTCAAACATGTCCGCAGCTGCTGAAAACTGCGCTCGCACTCCTCCGTCCAGACGAAAGGAACTCCCTTCCGGGTTAAACCGGTCAAAGGTGCAGCTATACGGGAGAAATCCTGAACAAAATGCCTGTAGTAGCCCGCCAGGCCTAGAAAACTACGGATCTCAGTAACCGATGTAGGTCGTGGCCACTGCTGAACAGCATCAATCTTCTTCGCGTCCACACAAATGCCGTCTCTCGTAACCACGTGACCCAAGAATCCGACGCTGTCCAGCCAGAATGCACACTTGGAGAACTTTGCGAACAGCTGGTGCTCCCTCAGAGTCTGTAACGTAATCTGCAAGTGCTGCTCGTGCTCCTCTCTGCTCCGGGAGTATACCAAGATATCGTCGATAAACACGATGATGAACAAGTCAAGATACGGCCTGAATGTACAGTTCATCAAATCCATGAATGCAGCTGGGGCGTTGGTGAGTCCGAACGACATCACCAAAAACTCGTAGTGGCCGTAGCGCGTGCGAAAAGCTGTCCTCGGTATATCCTCCTGTCGAACTCGCAGCTGATGGTATCCTGATCGCAAGTCGATCCTCGAAAAATACCCCGCACCTTGAAGCTGGTCGAACAAATCATCAATGCGTGGCAACGAATATCTGTTCCGAACGGTAACTTTGTTCAGCTGGCGGTAGTCGATACATAAGCGCAAACTTCCATCCTTCTTCTTGACAAACAGGACCGGAGCACCCCACGGAGAAACACTAGGTCGAATAAGCCCCTTATCTAACAATTCCTGCAACTGATCCTTCAGCTCTCGAAGCTCTGCCGGGGCCATCTGATAAGGCGGTATAGAAATAGGCCCCGAGCCGGGAATCAAATCGATGCAGAACTCAACGTCGCGCTCAGGTGGTAGCCCAGGTAGCTCATCAAGGAAAACATCAGGGAACTTACAAACAACCGGGACCCGGTCCAACGGAACCTCTGCAGCTCGAGTATCACAAATATACGCTAAGAATCCCTGACATCCCTTCCGCAAGAGCTTACCAGCGCGAAGAGACGAAATCAAGCTGGGAAGGGTGACGCTGCGGTCTCCCTGAATAACAAGGACTGGCTCTCCCGGAAAGCTAAATATGACTGCCTTCTCACGGCAGTCCACCGAAGCATAACAAGTGGCTAGCCAATCCATGCCCAGAAGCACATCAAAGTCCAACATATCGAGGAGAATCAAATCAACTGATGAATCCCTCTCCCCGATACGAACGGAACACAAACGAAATACAAAACGAGCGACAAACGACTCGCCTACCGTAGTACTAACAACAAGCGGATGATCTAACGACGACGACTCATGGCCCAACATCGGTGCAAAGTGTGTAGAGACGTACGAATGTGTGGAACCTGGGTAAAATAATACCCGTGCGTCGAAAGAGCAAACTGGCAAGGTACCTGTCACAACGGCATTGGATGCCTGCGAATCCTGCGGTGTCAAAGCAAATACTCGGGCCTGTCCTCCACCGATAGCGGGCTGACCTCGACCTCGGCCTCTGCCTCCTCGTCCTCTCTGAACAGGACCGCCGCGTCCACGGCCTCTGGGTGCACCTAACTGGCGTGGAGCATCGCCTGTGGTAGGATTAGGGCTCTCTGAGGAGGGGGTGGTGATGGTGGTAGGGTCACATGCGGAACTATCGCTGCTCCCTGTCATCTCACCGGACAGTCTCTGACAAGATGGTGCGGACTCCCGCACCCAAAACACCCTGGCGACGGCTGCTGTCCCTGGGGATATGAACCATATAACTTTCCCCGACCAAATCCTCTGCCAGGCCTATCTCTCGGAAAAAATCTGGCGCGCTGCCTCTGAGACGGTACATCGGTGCGAATCCTCTTCGGCCCAGAAACGGCCGAAGTCTGTGATATGCGTGCCTCCATCCGTAATGCTGTATCCATAGCAGCTGAATAAGTGTCGTAGTGCTGGGCGCCAATGGCAAGATATAGCTGGGCATCAAGTCCCTGTACGAACCTCTTCACCATCTTCTCTTCGGTATCCACCAAATACGGAGCATATCGGGATAACTGTGTAAACTGGATGTCATACTCAGACACCGTCATCCCAGGTGTCTTGACTAAGGCCTCGAAGCTACGAGCTCTGGCGTCACGAACGCTCTCTGGGAGGAAACGAGCTAGAAAGACCACTGTAAACTCGGCCCACGTCATAGGCGGTAGACCTGCAGCTCGACCTCTCAAGACTGACTCCCACCATGTCTGCGCGAGACCCTCTAGTCGGAAACTCGCAAGCTCTACCCATCGATCATCCGAACATCTCAGCGAACGGCAGATCCTGGCTAAACTGTCAAGGAACGTCTGTGGGTCCTCCGTTGCCTCTGTGCCGGTGAATACTGGAGGTCTCAACCTCATGAAATCATGTAGTGAAACCGGGATGGTCACGGTGGTAGTAGTAAGAGCAGGTATCATGGTCTTCTGTGATGTGGTAGGTGCGTCGTCCGATCTCGGTGTACGACTGGCTGCAACTAGGGATCCTACCATCTGACGTAGCTCCTGCATGCCCCTCATCATCTGTCGCAACTCCTCCATACCAGTCTCGAGCCTATCCATATGGCCTGGGGAAGGTGGATCGGTCTGTCCCTGCGGCGTAGGCATACCACCCTGCTCAGTCCTAGTCTCGGACGAGCCAGCTCGAATCTCGTCTCTGGCGGCAGCCCTCTGGGCCCTCGTAGCCTTCGGCGGCATAGTGGCTGTTACAGGAAAACGGATAATAAGAACAGTGCAATAGGATCATAGGATACACGGAATTGAAGAAGGAATTTTCAAGCAAGTATATCCTAAAGACACTTAGGCGGAGTACCGTATCGCAAGTATGCCGCGGACATACACACGCTGCGTTACCCTACTTAAGTCACTTACTCCATCTACCAAGGGTCATCCAACACTCAAAAAGGTAAAACCTATCGCTCTGATACCAACTTTGTCACGACCCGCAGGGTACGGAACGTGACTGGTACTTAAGTTTACGAAACGTCTCAAGACGTCCGTAAAATAAGTAAGCCAAAGCCCAGAAACCAAAACCAAATAAGCAAAAGAGTGAAGAAAACCCAATCAATTGAAAGAGAGTTTATCAATTAAGTCACGTGAAACCCTTTTTAAAAACAATATCAATTTTTCCGAAAATTTCGGCAGAGTCTCCTTTGTAAATACTGGCCCCCAAAATGGGTACAACAAGAATATATATGAATCCAACAAATAAGGCATCCCCAAGCGGGAGCTAGCTCTTCGCCACAAGGCGGTCACAAATCCTGTTAGTTATATGTATGCCCTAGAGACCATTACTGTACATTGGATGTATATTTTAGTGGATGCTGGCACATATATAGGGAGGACTTTCTTGCTCGACATGATAGTATGCTATCTGGTTGATCTTTACCTTAACGTGTACTCAGATTGTCTCTCTATTACATGTTGGTAAAGCCCTTAGGATGTGTACTTGACTACCTGGACTATGATGCGGATCATACTAGTGGGGACATGGTAGTCCATAAGTACATCCTTCAAAGTCCCTAGTCGTGGGTGTATCGAGATAGGGCATCGATATACCAGAGTAGACTAGCGTATACCTTCTCGACGCATACAGATGGGCGATGGATGATCCCATATCCATTGGTGTTTGACATCGGAGATGATATACGAGTGCTCAGTGGAGACTGGGTACACTGGACGGACTCGCCGAGAACTCCCAGATGGTATTATACCTTACGTCAGATGGCAGTTCTCTGGTGACACTGGTACAGAGTAGTCTGTTGAGCCGAGATCGTCATAGAGTCTTGTGTGGTTCCCACTGTACTTTGATTTACATCTTACCACGTCCAAGAGGGCGTGCAAAACGGTGGTTTTTGGGTACAGTCCCGAGTCACATGGAGGCAATGAGCGATAGGAGGGGATTCGTCTCTCCCGGTATAGGGGGTTGATGTTGCGCTGTGTTCGATTGGCTATAACAGGAAATCCCTGGCCAGGGTTGCTGAGATTTACTGGTAAGTGTTACCAGTAGTTTCTCGAATTATTATAGACATCATATCGACACGACTTATCGAGCTATTGGGGTCTGACGTTTACCACCCCTAGGCAAGATATATGACATATCAGACGATCAGACCGGACTGTACGGTAGTGTTACTGGTTGGATTCACTGGAGTGTGAGCGGGCTTGCTTGTCGATCTTCTGATCGCTCAATACCCGGGTGGCTGTTACGTTTAGCAGATCGCTTGCGGCTTGTTGGTGCTTGATATGATCATCATCTGCTGCCGGCGTATTGACGAGTCTTTAGAGTCCTACACAGAGGTTTCCTGGCTCAAGCGAAACGAAATAGGAGCGCATATGAGATATGTGCGGGACCGAGAATAATGCGTGTATGTGATACCGTATTCCATTCTCGCGATGAATGTATCGAATGGTTATATGCGATATAACCTAGTTATCGAATCGATGGTTGATTCGATAAGCCGATACATTGAATACTAGTCGGTTATATGCGATATGACCGGATCGTTAAATCAAGTGTTGATTTAATGATTTATTGTATAATTATATATATTTGATATATTACTTTGCATTAACTAGTATTGGTTCACTTTAAATGGATTTTCTCACTTCGTTGTGCAAGTTGTATATGTGATATACTTTTTGTATATATGTTTGTATCATGTTTGATGATACATGCTTATTTGGTTAAGTGTATAGAATTAAACCATGGTTAACTTAATGATTAGGGTTTTGCTTTTTCATTTAATTATTTTTTTATTCCTTTTGGATATTAATAAAAGCATAAAAAGAAAAGGAAAATGGTTTCTTTATTTTAATTTCTTTCATGAAGCTTTTTGAAGCTTTGACCAAGTGACCATTTTGTCTTGTTCTTTTAACCCTAACCATTCTTATAACCTTAGTTAGTTCTCTACACTTGACCATGGTTTATTATATGATAAGTATTATTTTCTTTTAACTTATCATAACTTTATCTTCTTCTTCTTCTTCATCTTCAAAGAAGAAAGCTTCACTTCATCAATGGTGATTGATGAAATAGAGTGAGAAATCCAATTCTAAAGTCTACCCACTTCCTATTTCTTCATCCTCTACCTCTTGCCAAGTAGTAGAGTGTGTTTCCTTCACAAGTATTCATGGCTTGGTGAAGGTGGAGCTTGATCTAGCGATGCCTCGACGTAGATCATCTTCGGCATGGACATCGACGACCTAGCCCGCCATTTCTCCGACGAAGCCGACGCTAGAGCCCGGGAATTCATTTGGACAGCGAGGGGACTTCGTTGCGGAGCTATGGAGGTGGAGCACCGGATCTACAAAGGTTGTATTTCCTTTATCTTATAGTGTAGTTGTAAACTAGCTCGTTTTTCGCCTAGATTTCTAGCCAACGATCCGTAGTCGGGTTTCTCGGCACCTAGATTTTTTGAAATTAGCATGGTTGATGCCTTGTGAGACCTCTAGTGTGTGCCTAGGAACCCTACAGTGGTATCAGAGCCTAGCTAGAGCCTTAGACGAAGTTTAGACGGAGTTTGAAGTCCGAACGAACCGAAACCGCAAAATTTCCATGCTCTCTGGACTTTTTCTAAAAATTGGGATTTTTCGAGATTAAAAATTGCTAAAAAATTCAGCAGGGTCCTATTAGAATTACTGTGAAATTCGGTGGGCCAATTCGTCAAGTGTGCGGCGGAACCGCGGCAGAAGCATGGCTTTTGCGGCGGTTCCGCGGCAGTATTATTAAATTGTCCAATAATTTGTGCACAGTAATTCATGTTTTCAGGTGCTGGATTTTCTGGGAATTTTTAATATTTATTCAAGAGTTGAATATTCTGGGTTGTTTTGGGGATTCGTTTTTCGATCGGGTTTATCAGACTTTGTCTATTTGGCTTTCCGGATAATTTTTGAATATGTTAAAAAGTTCGACCGGATATAAATACCCAATTTTTTCCCTGTCGGGAAATTTCCAAGTGTTGGATTTTTCCGTAGTTTAACGACGTTCTAAGTAGTGCAAGTAACGCGATGTACCCTCTAAAAGACAACAAACCTTATCTCGATTATGTGACCGTCTTGAACTGCCCTTTGAACCTTCGGGTTTGGGGCAGTACGGCGTGCCACATGCGAGGCGTTGGCTTGACCCTTCTACGGCTGGACCGTTGCTACTGAGGCACGAACTGAATGTTTTTAGACTTGTTTCATGTGTTGATCTGTATCGGGAAAACTTGGGTGTTTGAATGTTCGATCGGAAAGTTTAACATTTTCTAATTATCTGGAATGTGATACAATAATTGGAATTCACAATAAGTTATGAGATAACTGAATGAATGTTATAAACATAGCAGTTTAGTCTCACTTGATCGGTTGCCACGGAATTTTGATGTGATCAAAAGTCCGTCGCAATCACGTAGTGTACGCGGATACTCGCCGGGTAAACTTAATAGACAGCCTCGCCCCATAGCCCCGACCAAGTGACTGTAGGAGAACCCCGTCACCGAAAGCATCCGTTCGGGTGCTCGCGGCAGCGGTGTTCCGCCTTGGTGCACTTCGTCGACGGTATCGGGGGTGCGGCCGCCTACTAAAGTTTGCGACGAGCATTCGATCAGGATGTCGGGAATCTTGTTGAATTGCCCGACTTAATATTGAAAAGAGTTTTCGATTTTGAGACTAAAATGCGGGGTTTATAATTTTAGGCATGCGATGTCTAAGTAATTCATTTGGTCAGGCATGCGATGTCTGAGGTGGTTGCGGATTCCAACTGTTGTAGTTTTACACTTTCTTTTCTGTGACCGTAAGTGTAATGTGTGATATCGCCGGTTTCGTTGCTATATGTCAACGACAATTGGGATGCGCATATTTACTTACGTTGATGACATGTGATGTTATGTGTTGCTGGATATGTTATATTGGATCGTCGTGTTTGAATAGCCGGGGTTTTTTATGTGAGATGAGTGTTTTTTCATTTTCATTCATGTAAAAACTTGTATGTAATATTCTTTTTATTGGGGCGCTTCCAGGTTGCGGAAGTAGTCACCGTTTGTATATTATTTACTTTTCCGCACTAGCATAGACCCAAGGAGGAGAGCATAAGTAACCGGGTTCTGGAGTCCAGTGGGAGACCAACTCGAGGAGTCGAGTCCGGGTCTCCTAACTCCAGAATTGGTAGGGTTGCTTGTCGCTCTCGTAGGGGTCTGGGGGTGTGGGTTTTGCTATTCATCACGACCGTGGAATCCGTGTTTTATACTGGCTCGTATTGAAAACACGGACGTCCTAGTATATCCAATATTTCATATGATTCTTCTGCTGCGATATCTGTGATGTGATCATGTGATGTTCTGTGATAGATACAGTATATAGTATATATGATATATTATATAGACGTTACTTATTTTTTACACCCGCACTAGCCCTGCCCCGCTCTGCCGTTAGTTACCTAACCTAACGGTGCACGAGGGGACATCGAGGCGAATGCGGATGGCATAAGTGTATGTCGTATTTATCTGTGATGTTTAGGTACTTAAATGATGGGACTTCATTAATATGATTAATGAAATAAAAGAAACCTAAGATGTTGTAGAATCGAATTTCAAAATAAAACAGGTAGCTACAGTTCTTGCTTTGCACAGAGGTATATGTGATATATCCTGCACCTTATTCGATAAGGAAAGGACCGAGATCCCTTCACCGGGAGTGACTCCTTTAGCAATAACTGGCAGATGCTACACACTCGGTTTGTATTTTGATAGCTTTTAAGTGTTTTTGCTTTGCACAGCGATATATATGATATATCCCGCACCTCATTCGACGAGGAAAGGACCGACGATCCCTTCACCGGGAGTGATTCCTTTAGCAAAACTAGAAAATCCTAAAAAACACTCCATTTCAAAATTCATTCGATCCTACAACGATATCAAGTTCATTACGCAATAGGTTTTCAGAAAAACCTGTCGTAGCCCTCCGTCATTTCAGATAAGTAGTAGTTAGTATTCGTGCTGCGTTTGTTGGCCTTTGTCAAGGCGCAGTGTGCGGTAGCTAACTGGTGCTTATCTGCTTATGCATATGATGCAGATTGGGTTAGGGTAGTCGTGCGACCTTGTTGGCCTTTGTCAAGGGCCGTGCGGGTGGGTTTAATTCAATCAGGAAATGACGGGTTGAACTTGACTAGCATCCTATGGTTTGTTGGCCTTTGTCAAGGTCATAGGAGGTTAGGGGCAAAATATTATCGGAATTTCAAGTGTTGAAATTTGCAATGAGATTGCATACCTTCTATGAGATAGTTGGATCCCCATACCCGCTGCGAGTAATTGTTACTCCTGGGAGAGTTTTATACATTACAATTAGCCGATCAAGTAGGTGTCTAGAAAGGTGTCAACGAGGTTACGCCTCTGGGAAAACGAGGTTTACATTAATTAGGTTCGTGCGAAAGCACGGGGGACCTCCCTCAAAGTACCGACACTGGCCTGGCTGAAAGATTGGCGAACTTGTAGTGTGTAATTAATCCCGGCTAGTCTTTCCTTTTAGGGTTTGAAGGAAGATTTGATAAAAAGCAGTGGAAGCCATCCTGATTAGATAAAATAATAACCAATCTATTCTTGCAAGAGCGCACGCTGAGTGTTTTCTTCTCTCTCTCTCCAGGTAGCGACCATGTCACGCCTTAATCAAGATAATAATACGGATTATTGACCGAACCCGCTTGTTATACTGAGCTGGGGAACGTTGGTCCCGCTCCAACTTATAATTGTTATAAGACAGAGCAGGAAATAGGGGAATACCAAGATTCCTATGCCGCCTAAACGAAGAGAGTGCATGTTGATGCATCATCTTCAGGTGTGTTCATTATAAAGAACTGTTTCTCAGTATCCTCTGCATCCTGGGTATTTGATACCGGATCAGGATCCCAGATATGTAATCTGTTACATAGGTCTACAAAAAGGTAGAAAAACTGAGAACGGGTGATAAGTTTCATGAGGCAGAAAACGGGGCAAGAGTTGCAGCCAAGTCTGTCGGTCACTGTCACCCTGTATTACCAATACATTGATTCTGAACGAATGTTATTAGATACCGAACCTGATATACAAAATCATATCAGTCTCTTTATTAGTAAAGAAACGATAAAATTTTGTATTGATGGATAATGTTTTGAACATTTCCTATATCAAAAGTTGATCGGTTCAAGCACGTTATCTAAAAGCATTAATGTTCTAAATCAAACTACAGTTCTTCGTATACAGAACACACACAAGAAGAAGAGTTCAGAAATGAACGAATCCTTCTTGAGGTATTGTAGACTAGGTCATATCAATGCGACCCGACTAGCTGAAGTTACATAAAGATGCATATTTAAATCAGTTTGAATTTACATCTTGTGAAACTTGCCAGTCATGTCACAAAGATATAATGACACCAGCTCTGTTTATTGGAAACAGAGAAAGAGTTAATGAACTCTTGGGATTGATACATGTTGATGTATGTAAGGTCCCCTGTCTACACATACCAAGACCGGTTCTTTGTACTTCATTACATTCTCTGATAATCTCTCAAAATTCAGACATATGTTCCTGCTGAAACACAAGTCCGAACCTTTTGAGATATTCACAGAATATAAGTTAGAAGTAGAGAACCAAAATACGGGTATAAGTATTATGTCCTTTGATGTGATCAAGGAGGAGAATACTAAAGCACGGGATTCCTGGACTATTCTAAGAATGAGATTCTCTCTCAGAATTACTCCTCCGTATACACCATTGCACGATGGTATATCGGGGCGGAGCAGATACACCCTATTTGATATGGTGTGCTCTATGATGAGTACTACTGAGTTACCTTTTTCCTATTGGGTGTTATGCACTTGAGAAGTTGCATACCTATTGAATAGGGTTCAAATCAAATCTGTTGCCTACCACTTCATATTTGATATGGTATGGGAAGAGCCCATATCTTAAGTTAGTTAAGATTTAGGGTTGTCCGGCCTATGTCTAAAAGAAAAATCCGGACAAGCTCGAGGCAAGGTCTGTAATGTAGAACTGGAAAGGTTCCAGCTATACAAAATACAGCAGATAATTTGGTAGAACCAAAGGATTCAGTAGTAACCAACGAACCTCAGCCTCTCCGCCGATCTAGTAGGGTTCCTCACCCACCTGAGAGATACTTCTGTTTCTCTATGACAGTGGGAGCAAGGATTGCATCATGAGATGATGACCCAACTAGTTTCGAGCTGGCCATCAGGAGTGAGACTCTGTAAGAATGTCTGGATGCTTAGTGATCTGAGATGGAATCCATGTACACCAACAAAGTATGGACTTTGGTTGCTATATCTGAAGGGTTAAATCCCCATCAGGAGCAAGTATATTTTGAGAAGATTACTTGGTGTAAATGAAAAGTTGAGACTTTCAAAGCTAGACTTGTTAAAGGTTTTCGTCATTGACCAAGCATGGATAATGATGAAACCTTTTCCAGTACCTATGCTTAAGTCTATCCAGATCCTACTTGCCACGGCTACATACCATGACTACGATATCTGGTGGTTGGGTGTCATGACAGCTTTTCTAAATGATGTTTTAGAAGAGAGCGTCTATAAGTACACAGGCAGAGGGCTTCGTAGACAGTGGGAGCAGCGGAAACATGTGCAAGATGTTTTATTTTATAAAGCAGGCATCGCGGAGTTAGAACATCTGTTTTGATAGATAGTCAAAGAGTTTGACATCATCAAAATGGTAGATGAACCTTGTATAAACAAAAAGGTAGTAGGGAGTATGGTGGCGATCCTCGTAGAGTACGTGGGTGACATACTCTTGATAGGGAAGGAGTTTCCTATGCTACGCTCGATCAATCTCCGCTTATCACAAAGATTCTCTACATAGGATCAAAGTGATACCTACTAAATCCTGGGTTTTGGATCTATGAGATAGATCTAATTGGATGTTAGGAATCTCACTGGCTGTAGTGAGATGGTATCAGTTGATCCTGGGGAGAATCACTGGAAGGGTTCCAGGATGATAAAGACGACTGAATGTCAGTCACAAGCATTGTCTTTACCCTAAGTAAAGGGACGGTATGTTGGAAGAGTTCCAAGCTAGATACCGTGACATACTAGACGATAAAGGCAGGATACATCGCTACTTAAGATGCTACCAAAGAGGCTCTTTGGGTTTATATTGGTTCATGAGATGAACTACGTTCCAACCATTGTGAGACAATGGAGTTGTGGCTTATGCCAAGGAACGCCGGTCCCATCAGTGATGCAGACTTACTCTAAGGCAGTATCGCCTGATCATGGAGATGGTTGATCTCCAGGGTGATCGAGGTTAGGAGAGCAGACTCAGAGGATAACACGGCGGATCCACTCACGAAGGCCTATTCCCAGAGAGAGACTTTTATGGGATGGTTGAGTATGAGATACTACAACCACTGCTACAGATGGCCCTAGTGCAAGTGGGAGATTGTTAGTTATATGTATGCCCTAGAGGCCATTACTGTACATTGGATGTATATTGTAGTGGATGCTGGGACATATATAGGGAGGACTTTCTTGCTCGAAATGATAGTATGCTATCTGGTTGATCTTTACCTTAACGTGTACTCAGATTGTCTCTCTATTACATGTTGGTAAATCCCTTAGGATGTGTACTTGACTACCTTGACTATGATGCGGATCATACTAGTGGGGACATGGTAGTCCATAAGTATATCCTTCAAAGTTCCTAGTCGTGGGTGTATCGAGATGGGGCATCGATATACCAGAGTAGACTAGCGTATACCTTCTCGACCCATACAGATGGGCGATGGATGATCCCATATCCATTGGTGTTTGACATCGGAGATGATATACGGGTGCTCAGTGGAGACTGGGTACACTGGACGGACTCGCCGAGAACTCCCAGATGGTATTATACCTTACGTCAGATGGCAGTTCTCTGGTGACACTGGTACAGAGTAGTCTGTTGACCCAAGATCGTCATTGAGTCTTGTGTGGTTCCCACTGTACTTTGATTTACATCTTACCACGTCCAAGAGGGCATGCAAAATGGTGGTTTTTGGGTACAGTCCCGAGTCACATGGAGGCAATGAGCGATAGGAGGGGATTCGTCTCTCCCGGTATAGGGGGTTGATGTTGCGCTGTGTTCGATTGGCTATAACAGGAAATCCCTGGCCAGGGTTGCTGAGATTTACTGGTATGTGTTACCAGTAGTTTCTCGAATTGTTATAGACCTCATATCGACACGACTTATCGAGCTATTGGGGTCTGACGTTTACCACCCCTAGGCAAGATATGCGACATATCAGACGATCAGACCGGACTGTACGGTAGTGTTACTGGTTGGATTCACTGGAGTGTGGGCGGGCTTGCTCGTCGATCTTCTGATCGCTCAATACCCGGGTGGCCGTTACGTTTAGCAGACCGCTTGCGGCTTGTGGGTGCTTGATATGATCATAATCTGCTGCCGGCGTATTGACGAGTCTTTAGAGTCCTACACAGAGGTTTCCTGGCTCAAGAGAAACGAAATAGGAGCGCATATGAGATATGTGCGGGACCGAGAATAATGCGTGTATGTGATACCGTATTCCATTCTCGCGATGAATGTATCGAATGGTTATATGCGATATAACCTAGTTATCGAATCGATGGTTGATTCGATAAGCCGATACATTGAATACTAGTCGGTTATATGCGATATGACCGGATCGTTAAATCAAGTGTTGATTTAATGATTTATTGTATAATTATATATATTTGATATATTACTTTGCATTAACTAGTATTGGTTCACTTTAAATGGTTTTTCTCACTTCGTTGTGCAAGTTGTATATGTGATTTACTTTTTGTACAAATGTTTGTATCATGTTTGATGATACATGCTTATTTGGTTAAGTGTATAGAATTAAACCATGGTTAACTTAATGATTAGGGTTTTGCTTTTTCATTTAATTATTTTTTTATTCCTTTTGGATATTAATAAAAGCATAAAAAGAAAAGGAAAATGGTTTCTTTATTTTAATTTCTTTCATGAAGCTTTTTGAAGCTTCATGAAGCTTTGACCAAGTGACCATTTTGTCTTGTTCTTTTAACCCTAACCATTCTTATAACCTTAGTTAGTTCTCTACACTTGACCATGGTTTATTATATGATAAGTATTATTTTCTTTTAACTTATCATAACTTTATCTTCTTCTTCTTCTTCATCTTCAAAGAAGAAAGCTTCACTTCATCAATGGTGATTGATGAAATAGAGTGAGAAATCCAATTCTAAAGTCTAACCACTTCCTATTTCTTCATCCTCTACCTCTTGCCAAGTAGTAGAGTGTGTTTCCTTCACAAGTATTCATGGCTTGGTGAAGGTGGAGCTTGATCTAGCGATGCCTCGACGTAGATCATCTTCGGCATGGACATCGACGACCTAGCCCGCCATTTCTCCGACGAAGCCGACGCTAGAGCCCGGGAAATCATTTAGAAAGCGAGGGGACTTCGTTGCGGAGCTATGGAGGTGGAGCACCGGATCTACAAAGGTTGTATTTCCGTTTAAACTTTAGTTAAGTTGTTAACTAGTTTCTTTTATCGCCTAAATATCTAGCCAACGATCTTGTTAGGGTTTCTCGGCACCGAAATTTTTGAAATTGGCATGGTTGATGCCTTGTGAGACCTCTTGAGAGTGCCTAGGAACCCTACAAATACCACTCAATAAAAAGCAACAACATGCGAAATAATCATAATGAAGCATAAGAAAAACAGCATGTCGACTCAAGTGAGCTCGACCCCAAAATACAGCATAAAAGTCCACAAACCTCACAGTCTCATCTCTAGGTCAATATACAATAATACTGGTAGATACAGTAGATGGAGTACACTAGATACAAAGAATATACAAGGTGGTGCAAAAATAATCATATAACCCACCTAAGAGCAAAACCTCGAGTCCAGGCAAAAGAGGCAAAAGAAGCAAGCGCACCCGCCCTACTGTACTGACGGAGCGGACCTGAAAGAGGCTGTGGCACAACGGGGGTGAGTTGCCAACTCGTGAGTAATAAATAACATCTACACAGGCTATCGTATGCAAGCACATAAGTATTCTAGCATCACTAATACAGGTAAGGCAGGACATAATAGTAGGTAGGTATGCAATATGAATATACTAGCAGGTATGAATGCAATGCGAATCAACTCATGATCTGAATGTGTAAGTATAAGAATCATGTTTTTCCTTTAGGAACCTTTTTTGAAATACCAGTATAATACCACTAGAATCTACAAGAACCTGTGTCCAGCAACGACACCTCAAAACTATCACAAATCTCATATATCCATGTCATAGTATCTCTGGCCTCAGCCATCCGGCTGACCCAGCTCAATATCAAAATCTCATCATCTCGCGGCCACGGTCGGTATCCTCTGGATATCCGCCGTGCCAAACAGTCACCGGTAGGTAATCCGTCCCCTGCCAGGCTCAACGTCAACACCACATTCATCTTGCCCCGGGGTACCATACCGGGCCCACCATGTACCCGTGACGGTTCCACCACTCCTCGACACGGATCTCGAAAACCACAGCAAACTCATGGTGGACGACACTTTACATCACTAGAAAACCACAATTACATATTTTAAAAACATAATAAGTTTAGAAATTTTGCGGCTTTCCCCCGAAATCCAGAAATATCATAAAATCTCAAGAAACCCTCATAAGTGCATATATCAATGGTGATGAATGCATATGGTATCAATAATTAAGCTACGATGTATGATTAATAGACTAGGCATGAACAAATAATATGATGAGGTACATGCACATGAATAGCAATCCTACGATTTCATTTTTAGGAATTAAAGGCAATAGCACAGGTTTAAGCATCAATTAGTAAAAGGTTTCAAATTATAGGTTATCTAGTGTGGTGGCATGGCAATTACCAGGGCGTGTGTGTAAGCATGAATAGTGCTCGTGCTGCATATAAAAACCCTGGCAATGGTGCAGGTGTCCCATAAAATGGGTTTGCATATGTATGTCAATATAAGGCATGGATGCAACAATTAATCATATAAGTATTACATCCCTAATTACTAACATCACTAAGAATCCTTTAAGTTACTAAAACTATCGGGCGGCTTGCGCCATCCAACGATAGTCCCCCGTAGATGTTACATCTACTCACCGGAATCCCTAGCTAGTCACGTCCAACCACCGCTTTCCCCTTTCGTGCCGTGTCCGACGTCTCCGCGACCGAACCAGGAATTTACATCAATACCAAACATAAGGTTACATATCAAGAATGACGCAAAACCCAAACGAAAATACTAACGTTCACAAGCTAGGTACAACGTGCACAAGGTGCGCGGAACACACGCGAAAATCGCAAAAACTGCAAAAATCGCCGATTTGGTCGCCCTGCAAAACTAAAACCCGATTACTCAAAAATCCGCACTCACACATCCTAAAAGTCATAGGATATGCCAACAATATAATCTAGATATCGCAATTAATTCATCACAATATATAATGAAAACCTAGTAAGCTAGAAGTTTGCAAATTTGGTGCAAACATCGACAATTAGCGACAAAATTAACACAATCCAACACAACAATCCAAACTAACCCACTATCTAGCCATTACACTAATTTTAAACCATTAACTATGCATCAAACCATAATTCCAACACAAACCCTTCTCTTGATTTTTGGCAATTAGCAACAACAATGAAAAATTCACACAAGTTAACTTAGATTAGCATAACATCAAGCCACCTAAGCAAAGTAACCATTTAGGTTGGTTAAGTAACAACTAGATTAATTAAAAGATTTAATTAACTAAAACATGGTTTCAAGAAACCCTAGTTAACTCAACCATTAACTATAAACAAAACTAGAATGAAAATAGCACTAAATTAACACTAAAACAACTAAATTAAAGAATTCTAACCATATTAACTTAAAAGAGTAGAAATTATACCTCAAAAGATCAATCCCTATGTTGCTAAAACCTCCCAAGATGCCATATTTCTCCAAGATTTGAACCAATTTGGGTTTGAGGAGTGAGGGAATAAGGTTTTGTGTTGAAAAAGTGAAGGATTTGTTGATTTTTTTATTGAATTTTGATGCAATCTTTTTGAAGAAAAAGAGAGAAAAGAGAAGGAAAATAATGGAATGGGGGGGGGGGGATTCTCTCGGCCAGTAGAAGGGAGAGGGGATGGTGTGGGGTGTGTGGAAAAAATCACCAAGTCAAACCCCTTCAAAGTCAATACACCATACTTCTAAATACTATATTTTAATCAATTCTCAAAACAATCCATTTCATCACATGAATAAAGTCAAAGTGAGGCAAGCAATTTTCTGGACCTTATCATGGTGGGGCCGGCCTAGGGCTGAGGGAAGAGAGAGAGGGGTTTACAAAAGAAATTTTATACAAAAAGACCCCCTACAAGTCCAAAATTGCAAGTTTTAGCTTAAAATTCAATAAATTTCGTTTTCTATAATAAAAATTAGTTAAAAATCAAAATAAAATACTAAAAATTTATGTTACAACTAGATTTTAATTAACATAATTTTAAAAATTAAAATTAGCCCAGAAAAATTTGTATTTATTGCTGATTTAATGTATTTTCTTACCGGCTTAAAATAATATTAAAAAATTGAAAAATTAGGGAAAAATGTTAAACGACCAGAATTTCATAATTAACTCATTTGCTACTAAAAACTAGCAATTTCCTTTCCAAATTAGGTATAATTAGTCCTAAACTGCAAAATAACAAAAAGGACGGTTTTCGGAAAAATACCGAATTTTCACCGATTTCCAGGAAAACACCAAAACGACTTTTCAAGGCGTTACACAAAGATCCGTATTTGTAGTCCATGTTACCACCCTCTTGAAAATCGTTTTTCACCACTTCCGCAACCCCATAAGTACCGGGGAAGGGTAGCATGGACTTACAGTACGACTTCCCTAATCCAATCGCATCATATGCGGCAGATAAGCACTAATCATTTACCGCACACTGTGCCTTGACGGAGGCCAAAAAACACAGCACAGATACTAAATAGTACTTATCTGAAATGACGGAGGGCTATGGCTGGTTTTGAAGAAAACCTTTAGCGTAATGAACTTGATATCGTTGTAGAATCTAGTGACATGAAAAGGAGTAGTTTAAGCTTCGTTTTAAAATCGAGTAATTTTCAAAACAAACCAAGTGGGTTGTAGCATTTGCCAGTTTTGCTAAAGAGGTCATTCCCGGTGAATGGATCTAGGCTCTTTCCTCATCGAATGAGGTGCTGGATATTCATAATATAATACTGCTATGCAAAACAAGAACTAGAGCCACCTTTTTGAAAAATTTGATTCTACAACATCTTTAGGTTTCATATCTTTTCATTAATCTCATTAATGACGTCCCATCATTTATGTTTCCTAAACATTACAGAAGAAACGAAAATAAAACACACACATATGCCATCCGCATTCGCCACAGGGACCCGGGTCATCACCGTAAGGTTACTTAATTTACGGCAGGATGGGGTCAGGACTAGCACGGATGCAAAACATATATAGTGTCTACTAGTATATCATATATATATAAGTAGCATTCGTATCACGCAGTTATATGATCACATCATATCACAGAATCAGCAGAAGCAAACATATGAAATATAGGATATACTAGGAGGTCCGTGTTTTAAATTAAACCAGTAATAAAAAACACGGGTTCCACGGTCGTGATGAATAGCCAAACCTACATCCCTAGGTCCCTATGAGAGCGGCAAGCAACCCTGCCAATTCTATAGTTAGGCTACCCGGTCTCGACTCCTCGAGACGGTCTCCCACTGGACTCTAAAACCCGGTCACTTGTGCTCTCCGCCCTAGGTCTATCCTAATGCAGAAAAGTAAATAATATACATCAATGAAGACAATAACCTCAACCCGGAATTGTCCCAATAATAGAATATTACATAAAATTTTACATGAATGAAAATTGAAAAACTCCCATCTCACGCAAAAAACCCCGGCTATTCATTCACGACGATCCAATATAACATATCAAGCAACAACACAATAACATCACATGTCATCAACGAAAGTAAATATGCGTATTCCTAATGTCGTTGATGTATAGCAACGAGATCGGGGATACCCTACATATTACACTTACGGTCACAGAAAAGAAATGAAAACTACAATAATTAGAATCTGCATCATCCTTAAACATCATAAACCCGGAATATCACTGTCACGACCCGGAATTTGGCACGTGACCGGCACTTAAATCACGCAACGTCTAAAGGCGTAACGTAATTCAAGTAAGCCGAAGCCCAGAAATCTAAACCTTTTTTGCGGAAAATTATGGAGGTGCAGTTTTGAAATAAAGGTGTAATGAAATCAAGTTCTTCTTTAAATGCATAAATAATGATATACGAAAATACAAGTGGATTATATACTATAGTTGAAAACATTTTCGTCCTTTAAAATTTGGGTAGCACCTCTCTTGTATATTTTGATCCAAACCACATACATGCAATAAAAAGGCATCCCCAAGCGGGAGCTAGCTCTTCGCTAATTGGTAGAATCACAACCACGCAATAGCATATGTATGATTCCCTACGATGTGTTAGTTATATGTATGCCCTAGAGGCCATTACTATAAATCATATGTATATTGCAGTGGATGCTTGGACATATATAGGGAGGAATTTCTTGCTCGACATGATAGTATGCTATATGGTCACTCTTTACCTTAACGTGTACACTGATTATCTTTCTGTTACATGTTGGTAAAGCCCTTAGGATGTGTACTTGACTACCTGTACTATGATGCAGATCATACTAGTGGGGACAAAGTAGTCCATAAGTACATCCTTTAATGTCCCTAGTCGTGGGTGTATCGAGACGGGGCATCGATATACCAGAGTAGACGAGCGTATACCTTCTCGACCCATATAGATGGGTGATGGATGATCCCATATCCATTGGTGTTTAACATTAGAGATGGTATACGGGTGCTCAGTGGAGACTGGGTACACTGGACGGACTCACCGAGAACTCCTAGATGGTATTATACCTCTCGTCAGATAGCAGTTCTCTGGTGACACTGGTACAGGTTAGTCTGTAGACCCGAGATCGTCATAGAGTCTTGTGTGATTCCCACTGTGCTTTGGTTTCCACCTTACAATGTCCAAGAGGACGTGAAAAACGGTGGTTTTTGGGTACAGTCCCGAGTCACATGGAGGCAATGAGCAATAGGAGGGGTTTCGTGTCTCCCGGTATTGGGGGTTGATGTTGCGCTGTGCTCGATTGGCCATAACAGGAAAGTCCCTGGCCAGGAATGGTTTTGAGATTTACCGGTAAGTGTTACCAGTAGTTTCTCGACCTGTTATGAGCCTTACATCGGCATGACTTATCGGTTTTTGGGGTCTGACGTTTACCACCCCTAGACTTGATATGCGACATATCAGAAGAGGAGACCGGACTGTATGGTAGTGTTACTGTCAGGCTTTTGCAGGAGTTGGAGAGGTCTTGCTTGTTGATCTTCTAATCGCTCAATACCCGGATAGCCGTTACGTCCAGCTAGTACCGCTGACGGCTTGTAGGTGCTTGATATGATCATCACCTACTGCCGGCGTATTGACGAGTCTTTAGAGTCCTACATAGAGGTTTTACTGGCTCAGGCAAAACGAATTAGGAGCGCATATGTGATATGTGCGGGACCGAGAATAATGTGTGTATGTGATACTGTATTCTATTCTTGTGACTTTTGTATCGGACGGTTATATATGATATAGCCTGTTAATCGAATCAAGTGTTGATTCGATAAGATGGTACATTTAGTTTTAGTCGGTTATATGAGATATCGCCGGATTATTAAATCAAGTGTTGATTTGATAATTTAGTGTATAATTGTATATGTGATATACTAATTTACATTAACTAATATTAGCTCACTTAAGCATTCTTTTCTCACATGTGTGTACATGTAATATATATGTGATATATATTGATGTGCATTATTTATTTGTGTGTGTCATGGTTGTTGATACACTATGTATGGGTGTATAAGACATACACCATACCATTTATAATGGTGGAGGTTTTAATATTCAAAGTAAATCTAAAATTAGTGGATAATTGTTCAAAGCATGAAGCTTGTAGAAGCTTGTGAGTGCTTTGACAGTCTACTCATTTTGTTTTACTTAGGATATTTATTAACCTAACCAATATAATTAGCCATGGTTATGTCTCTACATGAGTTAGTATATGATACCCATTCAACCATGGTTGCTCATCTCACTTTGGATTAATTTCATTCTCTTCTTCTTTCTTCATCTTCTTCTTCCAAAGGAAAAAGCTTTCTAGGGTTTGATCCAAGTGAGGAAATATTCTGAGAAAAGAAATTCTAAAGTGAGCCCACTTCGTATTTCACCATCCTCTACTAGATTAACACTTTAGTATAGGGTGTTTGCTTCACTTTGGTGAAGTGGTAGATTGAGTTAGTAATCCCTCGACGTAGATCATTTTCGGCCTCAAAGACTTCAAGCAAGACCGTTGCCTTCTTCTCATGGAGCCGTCCAAGAGTCCAGGAGTTCAATGATCGCAGCGAAGGGACTACTACAAGGAGCTTATGAAGTGAAGGACTGATCTACAAAGGTTGTATTTCCTTTTCACTTAGTCGTAAAATGGCTTACATTCGTTTCCGTATTATTTTCTAGTTATCGATTCTTGTTTAGAGTTCCTTGAAATGGCAATTTTTAAAAATGTCATGGACGATGCGTCCCGAAACCTTGCTGCTGTCGATAGGAACCCTACAGTGGTATCAGAGCCTAGCTAGAAAATTATACGGATTATGTTAGATTATGAAAATGAAACGAACTCCGAAACATGAAATACTAAAACCTGCATTCTGTCGATTTTCAAATGAGCTCCAAAAATTTTGCGAACAAGTATAGAATCATCTATGAGCCAATATAAGAACATGGGAAAAATTGGGGACCCTGTGCTCGGATTTGGACCGAGCACATTGGCACAAAATCCGAGGTGGCCGGCCCCCAATAGGTATTCTGGGTCCAAATTTTTCCATGCTCTGGGCTCTGAGTTTTGGTGTTTCAGGTGTTATTTATTTTGCTACTTTTTCATGTGATGATTAACTCAATGCAAAGGTAACTCGGAGTGTTTCGTAGTCATAATTTTAACTATTTTCGGGATACTTTAGACATTGCTAAAATGTTCAATCGGATGTCAAATACCTGCTTTAACCCTTGCTGGGAAATTTTCCAAGTGTTGGATTTTTCCCGTAGGTAATAAGTTTTCAAAGATCATGCAAGTTATTCGATGGACCCTCTAAAAGAATGAAACCCTAACTTGAGATGTGACCACGGAACTGCCTCTAAACCTTATGGTTTACATTAGTTAGTGGCGCCACAAATGAGGCTTGGGTTTGTCCTTCTACGACTGGTCCATTGGTACTGTGGCGTATGCTGAATAATTTTATACTACGCTCAAGTGTTGAGCTTTCTGGGTAATTGTGGGTGTTTGTTGATTCGATCGAAATGTTTAACATCGTATAGTTTTTTTCTGCAACCGTAAGTGTAATATTTGGTGTATCGCTGGTTTCGTTGCTATATGTCAACGACAATTGGGATACGAATATTTACTTACGTTGATGACATGTGATGTTATGTGTTGCTGTATATGTTATATTGGATCGTCGTGTTTTGAATAGCCGGGGGTTTTATGTGAGATGAGAGTTTTTATTTTCATTCATGTAAAATTCAATGTATGTAATATTCTTTTGTTGGGAAACTTCCGGGTTGAGGTTGATGTCACCATTGATGTATATTATTTACTTTTACGCATTAGGATTGACCCAAGAGGAGAGCAAAAGTAACTAGGTTCTAGAGTCCAGTGGGAGACCAACTCGAGGAGTCGAGTCCGGGTCTCCTAACTCTAGAATTGGTAGGGTTGCTTGCCACTCTCGTAGGGGTCTAGTGATGTGGGTTTAGCTATTCATCGCGACCATGGAATCCGTGTTTTATATAGGCTCAAAATAAAACATGGACCTCATAGCATATCCAATATTTCATATGTTTCTTCTGCTGCTATATCTGTGATTTGATCATTTGGTATGTTGAGATAGATACAGTATATAGTATATATGATATATTATATAAATGTTGCTTATGTTTTACACCCACGCTAGCACTGCCTCGCTCTGCCGTTAGTTACCTAACCTAACGGTGCACGAGGGGACATCGATGCGAATGTGGATGGCATAAGCGTACGTTGTATTTATCTGTGATGTTTAGGTGACTTAAAATGATGGGACTCCATTAATGAGATTAATGAAAGAAAAGAAACCTAAAAGATGTCGTGGAATCGAATTTTCAAAAACAGGTAGCTACAGTTCTTGCTTTGCATAGCGGTGTTCCTTGTAGAACATCCTGCACCTTATTCGATAAGGAAAGAGCCGAGATCTCTTCACCAGGAGTGACCTCTTTAGCAATAACTGGCAGATGCTACAACCCTCGGTTTTTTCTTTTGATTGCTTTTCTAGTTCTTTCTTTGCATAGTGGTATTGTGAATATCCTGCACCTCATTCGACGAGGAAAGAGCCGAGACCCCTTCACCGGGAGTGACCTCTTTAGCAAAACTAGCAAAGGCCTCAAAAACACTCCATTTCAAATCATTTGATTCTACAACAATATCAAGTTCATTACGAAAAAGGTTTTCAGAAAAACCTGTCATTGCCCTCCGTCATTTCAGATAAGTCCTACTTAGTATTCGTGCTACGTTTGTAGACCTCCATCAAGGCGTAGTGTGCGGTAGCTAACTAGTATTTATCTGCTTATGCATATGATGCAGATTGGATTAGGGTAGTCGTACGACCTTGTTGACCTCCGTCAAGAGTCGTGCGGATGGGTTTGATTCAATCAAGAAATGATGGGTTGAACTTGACTAGTAGCCTATGGTTTGTTGACCTCCGTCAAGGTTATAGGGTGCTAGGGGCAAAATATTATCGGGAATTTCAATGTGTTGAAATTTGCAATGAGATTGCATACCTTCTATGAGATAGTTGGATCCTGATACCCACTGCGAGTAAGAGTTACTCCTAGGAGAGTTTTGCACTTTACAATTAGCCGATCAAGTAAGTGTCTAGAAATATGTCAACGGGGTTACGCCCCTGGGAAAAAGAGGTTTATTTTAATTAGGTCTGTGCGAAAGCACGGGGAACCTCCCTCAAAGTACCGGCACTGGCCTGGCTGAAAGATTGGAGAACTTGTAGGGTGTAATTAATCCCGGCTAGTCTTTTCATTTAGGGTTTGGAGGAAGATTTGATAAAAACAGTGTGAGCCATCCTGATTAGATAAAATAATAACCAATCTAATCTTGCAAGAGCGCACGCAGAGTGTTTTCTTCTCTCTCTCTCCAGGTAGAGACCATGTCACGCCTTAATCAAGATAATAATACGGATGTATTGACCGAACCCGCTTGTTATACTGTACTGGGGAACGTTGGTCCCGCTCCAACTTATAATTATTATAAGATCGAGCAAGGAATAGCGGATTACCAGGATTCCCGTGCCGCCCAAACGAAGAAAGTGCATGATGATGCATCTTCTTCGGGTGTGTTCATTACCGAGAACTGTTTCTCAGTATCCTCTACATCCTGGGTATGAGATACCGGATCAGAATCCCATATATGTAATCTGTTACATAGGCTACAGACAGGTAGAGAACTTAGAACGGGTGATAAAGTTTCAAGAGTTGGAAACGGTGCAATTGTTGCAGCCAAGATGTTGGCAATTATCACCCTGTATTACCGAAATACATTGATTCTGAACAAATGTTATTAGATACCGAACCTGATATACAAATCATATCAGTCTCTTTATTTAGTAAAGAAGGATATAATTTTGTATCGTTGGATAATGTTTTGAACATTTCCTATATCAAGAGTTGATCGGTTCAGGCACGTTATCTAAAAGCATATAGGTTCTAAATCAAACCACAGTTCTTAACGTACAAAACACACACAAGAGGAAGAGTTCGGAAATGAACGAATCCTTCTTGAGGTATTGTAGACTAGGTCATATCAATGCGACACGACTAGCTGAAGTTACACAAAGATGCATATTTAAATCAGTTTGAATTTAAGTCTTGTGAAACGTGCCAGTCATGTCACAAAGATAAAATGACCATAGCTCCGTTTACTGGAAACAGAGAAAGAGTTAGTGAACTCTTGGGATTGATACATGATGATGTATGTAGGTCCCCAGTCTACACAGGCCAGGTCTGGTTCTTTGTACTTCATTATATTCACTGATGATCTCTCATGATTCGGACATATGTTCCTGTTGAAACACAAGCCTGAACCTTTTGAGATATTCAAAGAATATAAGTTAGAAGTAGAGTGTTAGTTGTATATATGCCCTAGAGGCCATTGTTGTACATATGATGTATATTATAGTGGATGCTTGGATATATATAGTGAGGACTTTCTTGCTCGATATGATAGTATGTTATCTGGTTTCACTTTTTCTTAACATGTTGACTTGTATTGGTTTACTGTCTTGCTCTCACATGTTGATAAAGCCCTTAGGATATGTACATGATTACTGGGACTATGCTGAGATCATACTAGTGGGGCAAGGGTAGTCAACGAGCACGTCCTATAACAGTTCCTAGTCGAGGGTGTATCGAGACAGGGCATCGATGTAGGGTTCCTAGGCACTCATACAAGGGTCTATAAGGCATCAACCATGCCCGATTTAAAATTTAGACGTGCCGAACAACGCAAAGCTAGGATCTTTGCTAGATAATTAAGGTTATACATGCAAGTAAACATCTTTACAACTAAGAGTGAAGGATTACAACCTTTGTAGTCCGCTCCTTCGCTTCATAAGTTCCGAGTAGAAGTCCCTTCGCCGTGATCCACGGTCTCCCGGACTCAAGAGAGGCTCTACAACCCGAATGATCCATGCTAGCTTGTAGTCTTCCTTTTCTCCGATGATCTACCTCGATGTTTCTTTAACACAAGCTTTTTCTAACTAATGAGGTGAACACCCTAATCTAATTGGCTAGATTAGATGAGGATGATGAAGTAGGATTTATGCTCTCTTTTATTATCAAATTCTCACTTTAATTCATCACCAAATGAAAACCTAGAAAGCTTTTTCAAAGCTCAAAGGAAGAAAATAAAATGAATAATCCCTTTTGTGATGAATAATGAAAAGATTATATGATTACAAATACAACCATGGTCAAAGATGACAAGGAAAACCATTGTAAAGAGTTAACTAGGGTTAAAGGTGTGATTTGGGTTAGGAAATATCTCACAAAAATATCCATCATAATATCTTTGCAAGAAACAAAAGAAAACCTTCTAGAAGTATCATGAAAGAACTAACCCAAATCAAACCCTAACCATATTTAATATCCACTAATCATGTTGCATTAGTAATTATAACAAGTTACAATATTATATATCACATATATAATATATTTTGTAACAAAAGAAAATAATACAATTAACATATATCACATATATATCAATGTATTATCCGGTGAGAAAACGAATCAATAAAGCGAGCCAATATTAGATAATGTAAAGTAATATATCATATATATATTTATACATTAAATTATCGAATCAACACTTGATCCGACAATCCGGCTATATCGAATATAACCGACTAATATATCATGTACCGATTCATCGAATCAACACTTGATCCGATGACCCGGCTCATATCAAAATATCGCGAGAATATAATACGGTATCCCATATCGTATTATCCTCGGTCCTGCAAATATCACATACGTGGTTCTACTCGATTTTTCCTGAGTCAAGAAACCTCTGTGTAGGACTCTAAAGAATCGTCAATACGCCGGTATCAGGTGATGATCATATCAAACACCCACAAGCTGCAAGCGGTCAGCTAAACGTAACAGCCACCCAGGTATTGAGCGATCAGAAGATCAACAAGAAAGCCTGTACATTCTCCTATGAATCCAATCAGTAACACTCCCGTACAGTCCGGTCTCTTCGTCTGATATGTTGCATATCTAGTCTAGGGGTGGTATACGTCAGACTCCAGTAACCGATAAGCCATGTCGATGTGAGGCTCATAACAGGTCGAGAAACTACTGGTAACAATTACCAGTAAATCTCTATATCAGCCCTGGCCAGGGACTTCCAGTTATAGCCAATCGTACACAGCACAACATCAAATCCCTATACCGGGAGAGACGAATCCCCTCCTATCGCTCATTACCTCCATGTGATTCGGAACTGCACCCAAAAGCCACCGTTTTGCACTCCCGATTGGACGTGGTAAGGTGGAAATCAAAGCACAGTGGGAATCACACAAGACTCTATGACGATCTCGGGTCTACAGACAACCCTGTACCAGTGTCACCGGAGAACTACCATATGACGTGAGGTATAATACCATCTGGGTGTTCTCAGCGAGTTCGTCCAGTGTACCTAGTCTCTACTGAGCACCCATACACCATCCTTGATGTCAAACACCGATGGATATGGGATCATCCATCGCCCATCATATGGGTCAAGATGCGTATACGCTAGTCTACACTGGTGTATCGTTGCCCTGTCTTAACACACCTCCGACTAGGAACAATTATAGGATGTACTCATCGACTACCGTGGCCCCACTGGTATGATCTCATCATAGTCCCAGTAGTCGAGTACAGATCCTAAGGGCTTTATCAACATGTGAGAGTAAGACAGTAAAATAATACAAGTCAACATGTTAAGATAAAGTGAAACCAAATAGCATACTATCATGACGGGCAAGAAAGTACTCTCTATATATATCCAAGCATCCATTATAATATATATCATATGTACAACAATGGCCTCTAGGGCATATACATAACTAACAATCTCCCATTTGCACTGAGGCCAGCTGCTGTAGTATCTCATACCTAGCATCCCGAATAATCTCTCAAACTGTATCTGGGGAATGGCCTTCGTGAGTGGATCCACAGTGTTGTCCTTCGCATCTACTCTCCTGACCTCGATCTCCCGGCGATCAACTATTTCCCTGATCAGGTGATACCGCCTCAGAATATGTCTGGACTTCTGATGGGACCTGGGTTCCTTGTTCAAAGCCACAGCTCCGTTGTTATCACAATACAGAGGTATTGGATGCTCAATGGATGGAACCACACCAAGTTCACTAATGAACTTCTTTATCCAGACAGCCTCTTTGGCAGCATCATTGGCAGCGATGTATTCGGCCTCTATCGTCGAGTCTGCAACGGTATCCTGTTTGGAACTCTTCCATCATACTGCCCCTCCATTGAGGGTAAAGACAAATCCCGAGTGCGACTTAGAGTCGTCCTTATCACTTTGGAAGCTTGAATCGGTAGAGGACTCCACCCGTAGTTCTCCGTTACCATACACCGAGAACATCTCTTTAGTCCTTCGCAAGTACTTGAGAATGTTATTCACAGCTGTCCAGTGACTCTCTCCAGGATCTTCTTGATACCGACTCACTACACTTAGTGAGTATGCTACATTGGGTCTCATACATAGCATCATATACATGATAGAGCCTACTGCCGAAGCATAGGGTATCCCTTGCATCCGAGCTCTCTACAAATAAGTCTTGGGAGACATCTCTTGGAGGGAGTGAGTCCAGAGATTGTGGGTTGGTTTCCACGCTTGGATTCTTCCATACTAAACCTCTTTAGTATGGTGTCAATGTACCTGGATTGGGACAATCCCAGTATCCGTTTAGATCTATCTCTATAGATCCTGATTCCCAGTATGCAGGAGGCATCACCTAGATCTTTCATTGAGAATCTTTGTGATAAGAAGAGCTTGACAGAATGCAGCATAGGAACATCATTTCCTATCAAGAGTATGTCATCCACGTACAATACGAGGAATACAACCTTACTCTCTGCAACCTTCTTGTAAATACAAGGTTCATCTATATTTTTGATGAAGTCAAACTCTTTGACTACAACATCAAAACAGATGTTCTAACTCCGTGATGCTTTCTTTAACCCATAGATGGATTTAAGCAGCTTGCACACCTTTCCGCTGCTCCCACTATCTACGAAGCCCTCTGGCTGAGTCACGTACACGCACTCTTCTAAATCACCGTTTAGAAAGGCGGTCTTAACATCCATTTGCCAGATTTCGTAGTCATGGTATGCAGCAATGGCAAGTAAGATCCGGATGGACTTAAGCATAGCCACTGGAGAAAAGGTTTCTTCATAATCCACACCTGGTCGTTGACGAAAACCCTTTGCAACAAGTCTAGCTTTGAAAGTCTCAACTTTTCCATCTACACCAATTTTCTTTTTAAATATCCACTTGCTCCCAATGGGTTTTACCCCTTCAGGAGCATTTTCCAAAGTCCATACTTTGTTGGTGTACATGGATTCCATCTCAGATCACATTGCATCCAGCCATTTCACAGAGTCACCACTCGTGATGGCCTGCTCGAAACTAGTCGGGTCATCATCTTCCATGATGCAATCCTCGCTCCTACCATCAATGAGAAAACCGCAGTATCTCTCAGGTGGATGAGAAACCCTACTGGATCGGCGGAGAGGCTGGGGTTCGTCGGGAACTACTGAATCCTCTGGTTCCATCAAATCATCTGTTGTAGTTTGTGTTGCTGGAACATCTTCCAGTTCTACTTCGCCAAAAATTTCTATTGCAAGAAATTCCTTTTCTAAAAAGGTGGCATGTCGAGAAACAAACACCTTTTGTTCCTCAGTGTGGTAGAAGATATACCCTTGTGAGTTTTTGGGATATACTACAAACTTGCATAGGACAGACCTTGCCTCGAGTTTGTCCGGATTTAGTCTTTTGACATAGGCCGGACAACCCCATATCTTAACATACTTAAGAGATGGTCTCTTCCCTTTCCATATCTCATATAGAGTGGTAGGCACTGATTTGGTAAGAACCATATTCAATAGGTGTTGGAGATAGTTCCCTCAAAGTCAATTATTGGATCGCAGGTACGTGATTGCAATGATTGGGGCAGGACCTATACCGATATGACAGTCTTGCTCGAGATGATAGTTTGCTATCTGGTTTGTCTTTATCATCGTATACATGCTTTAGTTCACTATTGCATGATGATAGAGCCCATAGGATTCTTTCTTGACTACCAGCAGTATGATGGCGATCATATACGTGGGAGCTGGGGTCTGTAAGCACATCCTTAAAGTGTCCCTAGTCGTGGGAGTTTCAAGACAGGGCATCGATACTCCAGAGTAGACTAGTGTATACAGTCGAGACCCCGACGAGGGGTGGTGGCCGGTCTCACACGCCATTGGTGTTAGATGGTTCACCTAAGATGTATACAGGTGCTCGTTAGGTTATGAGTACACCGGACAGGACTCGCCGGAAACCTGCTAGTTGGTATTATACCTAGCGTCAGATAGCAGTTCCCTGGTGACATGTGTACAGGTTAGTTCATCGACCTGAGGTCGTCATTTGTCTCGTGTGAGTTCCCACTGTGCTTTGATTTCTACCCTACCACGGCTCAAAGGAGTCGTGCAAACAAGTCTTTTTTAGGTACAGTCCCGAGCCACATGGAGGCAAGTGAGCGGATCGGCAGGGGATTCGTCTCTCCCGGTATTGGGGGTGAGATCGCACTGTGTCTAGGAGAGCCATTAAACATAGCCCTCGGCCGAGGCAGGAGATTTACTGGTAGGTACTCCAGTAGTATCTTAGGGTGTTCTGGGCCACTCTCTGACACGACTTATACTGCTATTGGGGGTCTGACATTACCAGCCCCTAGGCCGATATGCGATACTCATAGACGAACGAACCAGACTGTATGTATATTGTCACTGTTAGGCTCAGTAGGGTTTATTGATGAGTTCGCTCGTCAGCTTCCCTTCCAATCAATACAATAGGCAACCGTTACGTACAGCTTGTACCTCTGACGTGCTAGAGATTATACCCAGTGCCAGTGTGTTGATGAGTCATTAGAGTCCCCCACAGACACTTTCCCAAGATCGGGCGAAACGTTGTAGAGGCCGTATGGTTTTTTGGCAGGGTTCGGAAAATGCACGTGCGTTTTCGCACGTGTCGTTTTTCGGGCAGATAATATGGTCGGCTTTGGTTTAAGCCGGATCCGAGTATTATGCTGTGTAGATATAATATCTTTGTCTCAGATGCATTTTTTATTCGGTCGTAATACAAATGCGGGTATTTTTATACTGTTACGGGGTTATCCTGAAATTCGTTTCAGGATCACTTTTGGATGTTGCCAGTTTCCAGTTTTCTGTCTGCCGTATTTAACATTCGGTTAAATACGGATTTATCTTTTCTTGATATGAGTGTGGAAGTTTCTAGAAGGTGACTAGGATGATGAGGTGGGTTGTGACTCATTTTTTCATTAATGGTGCATTAATTAGATGATGACTAAGGGTTATGAATCATAGTTTTTATTAAATGCATTCATACAAGGTGTTAGATGATTCATTCATTTCTTTTATGGTTATGGTCACTCTCCCCACCTTTCTACACTCACCCCCCTCTTGTTATAAGTGGACGGCCCTGCCCTCCTCTTCACTCTCATGGTTGTTGATTGGAAAAATACATAAGTTTTGGTGCATAGAAATTAGATGTGATCAGTTTCTCTTTTCACCCGATTCAATTGGTAACTTCATTAACCGTTCGTCCATAGTTTTGGACGTAACGAGACAAAGTGTTCTACTCATTCTCTACAACTTCTTGGTCGTCTCTTTTAGCAAACTTGACGATCGAGTTGCCTCGGTTCAGAGGCGGGAGCCCGTTTAAAGATCCGTCGACGTGGTGCCACCTGGACGAGAAGACTGGAGATTCAGGAGATTGGAGCAGCCGCAACAAAGCGCGGGATGATGGTTCAAGATAGAAGGACTCGGATTGTTCGGTATAACTTTTCTACCCACTTTGTAGTTTGTTAGTTTAGCTTTAATGGCAGATCCGGGTTATAGTACGCGATAGCGCCAGTTGTAAAAAGTTTTTGTTCCGCATTTAGCGTCTGTTAGACGGCCGGGGCGCTACCGTGTTCTTACAGTGGTATCAGAGCCTCACCATTAAGATTTACTAACTTGTGCTGACACATTTAAAACATCGATCGAACGGATTTTCGAAAACCGCAAATTCCAGGGTTAAAGTTTCTGTCGATTTTAAACAGTGTCTATAAATAATTTTACATATCACAGAAATACAAGAAGGCTTTTCTAAGCACACGGGAAAAATTTGAGCACGTAATCCCACAAGACCGCCGCGGTTCCGCGGTCAAATCATGGGTTTGACCACGGAACCGCGGCCATAATGTGGGAACAGTGCATCAAAATTTTCCAGTAAGCTTTTTATTGGAAATTGTGGTTTCTGTTACTGTTCTTTTGGGCCCAGATTTTGTTACTGTACAGCAGATGTACGTGGGGCCCACTTCGGGAAATTTTGTCGATCGAAATTTTAAACTTGTTAGTATACAGTACTTACTTTATATTTCCAACCGGAAATGTCATTCGACGGATTTGCGAACGTGACATTCGCGTTGATGTTCGGTGTTGTGCTGTGATGTTGCGGATTTGTCGTGGTGGATAGCAGGGTGCAATGATAGTGCAGTTTGGATTTATTTGTATATTTGATATTGCGTGGCGAGCATCCAACATGTGGACAGCCGTCACTGCCTGTTGTATAATATTCTTTTGGGGCACGACCGGGTTGAGGTCGATGTACCCGTTGTACTTTTTTTTAATTTTTGTACTAGGTTTATCCCGCGACGGAGTGCACAGATAGCCGGGTTCTGGAGGGCAACGGGTCCTTATCTCATGGATTTGAGAGGCAAAGGGGCCTCACTCTAGAATTGGCAGACTATTCGCCGCACTCGTAGGGGGTACAGGTTGACCCAAGGAGGGGTGCTCAATTTACCGGATTCCGTGAAGTGCCGGGTGTTCCATTCACTATGCTGTGGGGGACTACCCCGCTTCAGGTTTTGGCGGGTAACTTGCCGCACCCGTAGGGGTCTAGGTTTCATTGCACAGGCTATCCACACGACCAGGGGAACGTCGGGTTTCAGTAGCGGCTCTGTGAATCCCGGGGATCCCAGATTATCTGTATTGTTCTGTGATGCTTATTTCTTTTCTGTAATGTTGCTTATTATCACGCCTGGAGCGATTATTGTATATTGGTATATATACTATTAGATGTTGTATATGTTTTACACCCGTGCTAGTCCAGCCTCCGCTCTGTCGTTAGTTAAGTAACCTAACGAGTGATGACGGGACCCAGTGACGAATGCGGATGGCATATACGTACATTTTATTTTCGTTCTTTTCTGGTGTGATTGATTGATGGGACTGCATTGATTCTTATCAATGCAAGGATAAAACAAACCTATATTTGATGTTGTTGGAATAAATTTTAAAAGGTGTTATTACAAAGATGTTTCCTTTTGTTTTGCATAGTGATATTCAGTTTAGAATATCCTGCACCTCATTCCACGAGGCAAGGGCCGCGATCCCTTCACCGGGAGTGACCCCTTGGGCAGAAGTTTACGTCACGGTAGTAACTTCAATATAGTCGATTACAAGTTGCTTTGCATCGAGGTATTCAGTTGGAATATCCTGCACCTCATTCCACGAGGAAAGAGCCGAGATCCCTTCACCGGGAGTGACCTCTTTATCAAAAGTTTTCGCCACTATATTTTTATGAAAAGCTATCATGTTCCTTCAACGAGATCAAGTTCATTACGTTAAAGGTTTTTTCGCCAAAAACCAACCGTAGCCCTCCGTCGTATCTTATGGAAGGTCAGTTGTATTCAAGCTATGTTTGTTGGCTTTCGTCAAGGCATAGTGTTTGTAGTTGCTGGGTATTCATTTGTTGCATAGATAGATGTGTTGGTTTGGGACAGTCGTATAGCTTTGTTGGCCTTCGTCAAGGACTTGTACGGGTGGGTTCAAATTGGCCTGGACAATGACGGGTAGAACTTGACATGTGACTTATGATTTGTTGTCCTTCGTCAAGGTCATAAGAGCATGAGGCAAAAATATATATATCGGGAGTTTCAAACATACAGGAAACTTGCAAGGCATGCGCATACCTTCTGGAGTGTGATAACTTGAGTGCCTTCCATCAAGTTATCATGCGATGATAGTTGGTTCCCGATTCTCACTGATGAGTTGGTTTACTCTTCGGGTGATCCCGATTAATTCTTCTTTCAGGTTTGGAGGAGAATTTGAGACTACAGTGGGAGGTTTCCTGATTAGATAAAGTGATAACCATTCTGATCTAAGCTAGAGTGCACACAGAGTGTTTCTTTTCTCTCTCTCTATTTGGCAGCGACCTTTGACCGACCCTAGACTATGACTCAGTGACCAAGTTGACCGAACCTTCTTAAAATACTGGCTTTTGGATTGTCTAAATTGCATAAGTCATTGCCGCTCCTTCTTTTTCCCTTTGCATTTCTCAGAACACCCCGTATTACTACGGATATCCACTTCCATTGGATAGATCCATCGTATGGTTATATACGAACTCGAAGGGACTTCTTCGAGGATGGATCCAGGTTCAGGAGAAATATAATTGGTTTATTCAGTTGTCTTTTATTATCACCTTCTCTCAAGTTGCGAAGGCTTCTTGGTTTAGGAGAGTACACCTATTACGCTTATTAGATAGTCTTATTCCAAACCATAGGCTGGTGCCGAAAGGTAGGGAATGAAGAAAACCAATTAGCCTAAGTAGGGTGTAGAGAAAGTAATAACTAAAGACGAAATAAAGGGATTAGAAAGAGGGCAAAGTAAATTGCGACTGTTATCATTCACGACCTAACCACGTACTTCATCGCCACTCCTATTTCACCTTTGCATTTTTCCCCAGTTCGGGAGAAATAGAATAATGTATTATTCAGTTGTCTTTTATCATCACCTTCTCTCAAGTTGCGAGTACTCCTAGGTTGAGGAGGGTACACCTATTATGCTTACTGGATAGTCTTCTTCCAAACAATAGGCTGGTGCCGAACGGTGGGGAAGGAAGAAAACCACTTAGCCTAAAAGGGGTGTACAGAAGGAAATGACTAAAGACAAATAAAGGGATTTGGAGAGATGACAAAGAATTATACGGTTACAGTCCTGAATTGGATTATGGAAGAGACATTAATAGGAATACCAGGATACCCCTATGAAACATTTTCATGTTTCAGTTACACTGTGCATTGTTAAAAGAAAACTGATTTCCCGATTACATACTTACTCCAGGGTATGTATTTACCAGGTATGATTCTCACATCCGTATGGTTTTACAGATGATTAGAGGGAGGAAGTTATTGGGAATAAGGTGATCATCCTCATTATATCAGAATTCGTTGTAATTGGTGATATTTGAGGAGATCGCCTGGGTTTTTGCCGGACGGCATGTATTTTGTTTTGAGTATCCGTTGTTGTGAACCAATTTCAAAATGATATATCTGTACGTTTATTTTTATAAAGTGAGATATAATTTTTTTGATATTATGTCGATGACATTTACCTATATCAGTTGACGATTAGGTAAGGAGCATTGAAACAACGGAGTAGTTCTTAATCATAAGTACAGTTTTCAACCTACGATGCATAGGCTTTGAGTTATTCAAACTCAGGGGACTTATACAGAGTATTGTATGTTGTCCAGTGTCCGTCAGGACAAAGGGGTAGGTCCTCGTACTATGTTCTGTTTACTTGTGACTTCTCTAGTTTTTAGACAAGTGTTTCGTAGAAATACAATGTCTACGTTATGAGAAGTTGTGAGTATAAGAATAAAGTAGAGAACCAGGTATCGCAAGTATCGGGATTCTTCAAAGAGATCGAAGATGTAGATTCTTGTGATTGGTATTCTGTTGATAGTAATGGTTTTGAGAAACTTGTTTCTCTTTCAGGTTACTCATAATTGGATGGATTCCTAAGTTGAGTAATGTTGATTAGCCTCTCTCCATTAAGTTGATATGCACTGGAGATAGCTGCATGGTTTGAATCTGGTTCCAATTAAATTAGTGCCTCTATTTCTATATTGTATATAAAATGGTTCATATCTTAACGATGTTAAGACACGGGGAGTTGTCCAGCTTATGCTTAAAACCAGACACTGGATAACTCAAGGCACGTTTCTGTAATGGCAGTTTATGGGTTGACCCTGGCTTTGACGAGGGTTGACATTTCTACCATCTGTAAGATCAATAGTGATATTGTTCTTGACTCGCCACAGTTTTAGTAAAATAGATTTTTTCAGAAAACAGTATTGGGAGTATGGTAGAACTGGAAGTGATTCCAGAACCGCAAACGATTACGAAAAATTTAATAGGACCTATATATTCAATCAGGTTTGATATTCCATTAGCCACTCCGCAGATATGATGGGTAACCTCAGACACCCGAGAGGTACCCCGGTAGCCTCAAGGACGGTGACAGGGAGGTTCTTGTTTACCCAGACTTGACACTACTGTTGTTCCAGACTATGAGACCCAGCAAGAGGATAAGTATAACGTCGTTCTAAACTAGCTTTAGAAGTGTACGTAGATATTATTCTGCCAGAGGATTGTCGTAGTCAGTGGGAGCAACGGAAGCATAGTGGGCAAGTAGCTTATGTCTATTTATAGACTTGAGCAGTTATAGCGGAGATGAGATCATCTATTTTTGATGTGAAAGTCATGGGTTTGATTCATCAGAATAGGGGATGGATCTGTTAAGAAGGTAGTAGGGTGTGATGTCCTGGTTTTTGGATGACATACACAGAGTAGGAAGTAAAATTCCTATACTACTATCGGTTGTACTTTGGTCATTACACAGTTGTTTCTTCACAAAAGACATGGATATAATATCAAACATTCTGGTTACTAGATCTATGGTTTTTAGATTTAGATTTGGGTAGTTTCCCAATTTGGGTACTTTGACAGTATTCTAATGGTATTTAGAATAGATGACTCCTGGCATGGTGGTGTACCTGCAGGTGATGGAGTCACCCTCTCTAAAGGTGTCTTAGAGATTAAAGGAGAGAGGGAAGTGCATGATTGGCAGATCACTTACTTAGGCAATTGAGTCAATCATGAGATGTCAAGTACCACACCAGATGTTGTTTTTGCACTTGATGCGGTAAGTTTATATTAATCCAAATCTGAAGAAACATAAGGAAGAAGTTTTTGAATATAAGTGCTTGTTCTACGGATTTGATGACAACAGCCTCCTTCGGGAAACGGTTATCATTCCAAGCTTCCAAGGTGACATGGATGACAGAGTGATTGTCAGAGTTATAGTTTTCCTTCTGACGAGGGACAGTATTATGGACAGTTGGTCCAAGAGAATACTGTGGGAGCATGGTGCTGGATACTGATTAGGTTCAGTTATCGATACAGTCTAATAAGTTTTGATTTGGAGTTCATTTATGAACTAGGTCTCATCAGATATTCAGACGTATTCTAAGACAAGTATTCCTCGATTCAGGAGATGGCTTTCTCCGTGAACTTGAGATTAAGAGAGATACAGAAAGAAATATCATGGCAGATCCACTCACTGAGGCTATTTCTCGAACACAAGAGTTTTCCAAACTAGCTTTGTGAAACTGATTAGTAGAGTAGTTGGATGTTCGGTATCACACGGGCTGTGAGTATGCGACATCGCAATAATTAGTCTTAAGTGCAAGTGGGAGATTGTTGGAGATAGTGCTCTAAAATTCAATTATTGGATCGCAGGTACGTGATTGCAATGATTGAGGCAGGACCTATATTGATATGACAGTCTTGCTCGAGATGATAGTTTGCTATCTGGTTTGTCTTTATCGTCGTATACATGATTTAGTTCACTATTGCATGATGATAGAGCCCATAGGATTCTTGCTTGACTACCAGCAGTATGATAGCGATCATATACGTGGGAGCTGGGGTCTGTAAGCACATCCTTAAAGTGTCCCTAGTTGTGGGAGTTTCGAGACAGGGCATCGATACTCCAGAGTAGACTAGTTTATACAGTCGAGACCCTGAAGAGGGGCGGTGGTCGGTCTCATAAGCCATTGGTGTTAGTTGGTTCACCTAAGATATATACAGGTGCTCGTTAGGTTATGAGTACACCGGACAGGACTCGTCGGGAACCTGCTAGTTGGTATTATACCTAGTGTCAGATAGCAGTTCCCTGGTGACATGTGCACATGTTAGTTCATCGACCTGAGGTCGTCATTTGTCTCGTGTGAGTTCCCACGGTGCTTTGATTTCTACCCTACCACAGCTCAAAGGAGTCGTGCAAACAAGTCTTTTTTGGGTACAGTCCCGAGCCACATGGAGGCAAGTGAGCGGATCAGCAGGGGATTCATCTCTCTCGGTATTGGGGGTGAGATCGCGCTGTGTCTATAAGAGCCATTACACATAGCCCTCGGCCGAGGCAGGAGATTTACTGGTAGGTACTCCAGTAGTATCTCAGGATGTTCTGGGCCACTCTCTGACACGACTTATACTGCTATTGGGGGTCTGACGTTACCAGCCCCTAGGACGATATGCGATACTCATAGATAAACGGACCGGACTGTATGTATATTGTCACTGTTAGGCTCAGTAGGGTTTATTGATGAGTTCGCTCGTCAGCTTCCCTTCCAATCAATACATAGGCAACCGTTACGTACAGCTTGTACCTCTGACGTGCTAGAGGTTATACCCAGTGCCAGTGTGTTGATGATTCATTAGAGTCCCCCACAGACACTTTCCCAAGTTCGGGCAAAACGTTGTAGAGGCCGTATGGTTTTTGGGAAGGGTTCGAAAAATGCACGTGCGTTTTCGCACGTGTCGTTTTTCGGGCAGATAATACTGGTCGGCTTTGGTTTAAGCCGGATCCGAGTATTATGCTGTGTAGATATAATATCTTTGTCTCAGATGCATTTGTATTCGGTCGTAATACAAATGCGGGTATATTTATACTGTTACGTGGTTATCCTGAAATTCGTTTCAGGATCACTTTTGGAAGTTGCCAGTTTCCAGTTTTCTATCGGCCGTATTTAACATTCGGTTAAATACAGATTTATCTTTTCTTGAGATGAGTGTGGAAGTTTCTAGAAGGTGACTAGGATGATGAGGTGGCTTGTGACTCATTTGTTCATTAATGGTGCATTAATTAGATGATGACTAAGGGTTATGAATCATAGTTTTCATTAAATGCATTCATACAAGGTGTTAGATGATTCATTCATTTCTTTTATGGTTATGGTCACTCTCCCTACCTCCTACACTCACCCCCCTCTTGTTATAAGTGGCTGGCCCTCCCCTCCTCTTCACTCTCATGGTTGTTGATTGGAAAAAGATATAAGTTTTGGTGCATAGAAATTAGATGTGATCAGTTTCTCTTTTCACCCGATTCAATTGGCAACTTCATTAACCGTTCGTCCATAGCTTTGGACGTAACGAGACAAAGTGTTCTACTCATTCTCTACAACTTCTTGGTCATCTCTTTTAGCAAACTTGACGACCGAGTTGCCTCGGTTCAGAGGCGGGAGCCCGTTTAAAGATCCGTCGACGTGGTGCCACCTGGACGAGAAGACTGGAGATTCAGGGGATCGGAGCAGCCGCAACAAAGCGTGGGATGATGGTTGAAGACCGAAGCACTCGGATCGTTCGGTATAACTCTTCTACCCACTTTGTAGTTTATTAGTTTAGATTTAATGGCAGATCCGGGTTATAGTACGCGATAGCGCCAGTTGTAAAAAGTTTTTGTTCCGCATTTGGCGTCTGTTAGACGGCCGGAGCGTTACCGTGGACTTACAATAGGTGTATGGCTGTCTCAAGCGCATACCCCCAGAAGAAAATAGGCAACTCAGCATCGCTCATCATAGAGCGCACCATATCTAATAGGGTGCGATTCCTCCGCTCCGATACACCGTTGTGCTGTGGTGTATAAGAAGGAGTAAGCTAAGAGAGAATCCCAATCTCTTTTCGATAATCCAGAAAATCATTGCTCAAGTATTTTCCTCCTCGATCAGATCAAAGGATCTTAATACTTTTGCCCGTTTGGTTCTCTACTTCGTGCTTATATTCTCTGAATTTCTCAAAAGCTTCAGACTTGTGTTTCATCAGGAACACATGTCCATACCTTGAGAGATCGACAGTGAATGTAATGAAGTAGGAAGAACCGTTCCTAGCGTGTGTAGACATGGAACGCATACATCACTATGTACCAGTCCTAAGAGTTCCGTAACTCTTTCTCCGTGTCCACTAAACGGAGTTTTGGCCATTTTTCCTTTGAGACATGAATGGCAAGTATCATAAGATGATAATTCGAACGAATTCAAATATCCATCCTTATGTAACTTAGCTAGCCGTGTCGCATTGATATGACCAAGTCTACAATACCACAAGAAGGATTCGTTCATTTCTGAACTTTTCCTCTTGTGTGTGTTTTGTATATTAAGGACTGTATTTTGATTGAGAATGAATATGCCATTATGTAACGATCCTGATCCAATCAACTTTTGATCTAGGAATATGTTCATAACATTATCATGTACTACAAAATTATATCCTTCTTTATTTAATAAAGAAACTGATATAATGTTGCACATCATGTTCGGTATATAATAGCACTCATTCAGAATCAATGTATTACTACTTGGTAATATAAGGTGATATTCGCTAACTGCTTTGGCTGCAATATGTGTACCATTCCCTACTGTTACGGAATGGTCACCCTTTCCCAGTTCTCTACCTTTACGTAGCCCATGTAACAAATTACATATGTGGGATCCTGATCCGGTATCTAATACCCAGTACGTTGTGTGAACTGAGAAACAGTTCTTAATAACTAACACACCCGAAGAAGATGCATCAGCATGCTTGTTCTTCGTTTGGGCGGCATGAGAATCCAGATTTTCTCTTGTTTCCTGTTCAGTCTTATAACTCTTATAAGAAAGAACGGGACCAACGTTCCCCTGCTCAGTATAATGAGCGGGTTCAGTCAATACATCCATATTATTATCTTGATTATGGCCTGACATGGTCGCTACCTGGAGAGAGAGAGCGAAGAAAACACTTTAGCGTATGCTCTTGCAATATTAGATTGGTTATTATCTTATCTAATCAGGATGTCTCCCACTGTTTTTATCAAATCTTCCTTCAAACCCTAAATGGTAAGATTAGCCGGGATTAATTACACCCTACAATTTCATCAATCTTTCGGCCAGATCAGTGTCGGTACTTGAGGGAGGTTCCCCGTGCTTTCGCACGGACCAAATTAAAATAAACCTCGTTTTCCCAGAGGCATAACCCCGTTAACACCTTTCTAGACACCTACTTGATCGGCTAATTGTCCTGTGTAAAATTCTCCCACGAGTAACTCTTACTCGCAGTGGGTATTGGGATCCAACTATCTTATAGGAGGTATGCAATCTCATTGCAAATTTCAACACTTGAGATTCCCAATAATACTTTTACCCCTAGCGTCCCATGACCTTGACGGAGGCCAAACTACCCGTAGGGCGCTAGTCAAGTTAAACCCGTTCATTTCTTGATTGAATTAAACCCACCCGTACGACCCTTGACGAAGGCCAAACTACGCCGTACGAATACCCTAATCCAATCGCATCGTATGCTAGCAGATAAGCATTAGTTAGCTACCGTACACTACGCCTTGACGGAAGCCAAACTACCGCAGCACGAATACTAAGTAGTACATATCTGAAATGACGGAGGGCTACGCGGGTTTTTAAGAAAACCATGAGCGTAATGAACTTGATATCGTCGTAGAATCAAGTTTTTTTGAAAAAATAAGTGTTTTTGAGGCTTTTCTAGTTTCGCTAAAGAGGCCACTCCCGGTGAAGGGATCTCGGCTCTTTCCCCATCGAATAAGGTGCAAGATATATCATATATACCGCTATGCAAAGCAAAACTGTAGCTACCCTTTTTATAAAGTTTTGATTCTAAAACATCTTTTAGGTTTCTTTTCTTTTTATTAATCTCATTAATATATCCCATCAGCTTATGCTTCCTAAGCATCACTGTAGAAACGAAAGCAGTAATATTTATATATCAGCATTTATATACAGTATAAGCATTTGTCTCAGGCATTAATATGATCTCATCACAGAACATTGCAGCAGAAGAACATATATGAAATATTGGATATACTAGGATGTCCGTGTTTTAATACGAGCCTGTATAAAACACGGATTCCACGGTCACGATGAATAGACAAACCCACATCCCTAGACCCCTACTAGAGCGGCAAGTAATACTGCCAATTCTAGGGTTATGAGAACCGGTCTCGACTCCTCGATGTAAGTACACGGTAGCGCCCCGGCCGTCTAACAGACGCCAAATACAGAACAAAAACTTTTACAACTGGCGCTATCGCAAACTATAACCCGGATCTGCCATTAAAGCTAAACTAACAAACTACAAAGTGAGTAGAAATGTTATACCGAACGATCCGAGTCCTTCGGTCTTCAACCATCATCCCACGCTTTGTTGCGGCTGCTCCGATCTCCTGAATCTCCAGTCTTCTCGTCCAGGTGGCACCACGTCGACGGATCTTTAAATGGGCTCCCGCCTCTGAACCGAGGCAACTCTGTTGGAGATAGTGCCCTAAGAGTCAATTATTGGATCACAGGCACGTGATTGCAATGATTGAGGGAGGACCTATACCGGTAGGACAGTCTTACTCAAGATGATAGTATGCTATCTGGTATATCTTTATCATCGTGTACTGCTTTAGGTGACCTTACAGGTCACTATTGCGCGTTGATAGAGTCCCTAGGAGTCTTGCTTGACTTCCAGCAGTATGAGGGTGATCATATACGTGGGAGCTGGTAGTCTATAAGCACATCCTTATAAGGTCCCTAGTCATGGGAGTTTCGAGACAGGGCATCGATACTCCAGAGTAGATTAGTGTATACAGTCGAGACCCCGACGAGGGGCGGTGGCCGGTCTTATAAGCCACTGGTGTCAGTTGATTCACCTAAGATGTATACAGGTGCTCATTGGGTTATGAGTACACCGGACAGGACTCGCCGGGAACATGCTAGTTGGTCTTATACCTGACGTCAGATAGCAGTTCCCTGGTGACATGTGTACAGGTTAGTTCATCGACCTGAGATCGTCATTTGTCTCGTATGAGTTCCCACTGTACTTTGATTACTACCCTACCACGCTCAAAGGAGACGTGCAAATAGGTTTTAGTTGGGTACAGTCCCGAGCCATATGGAGGCAGTGAGCGGATCTGCAGGGGTTCGTCTCTCCCGGTATTGGGGGTGAGGTCGCGCTGTGTCTAGGAGAGCCATTACACGAAGTGTAAGTCCATGCTACCTCTCCCGGTACTTTCGGGCATGCGGAATTTGATAAAAAACGATTTTCTTAGAGGTGGTAACATGGACTTAAAACCCGGATCTTTGTTAAACATCTAACTAACAACCTAACTACGAGTTGCTAACTACTCGGTTAGGGGGTTATACCTTTCTTTTTCTCGAACTCCTTCGTCTTCAAGCTTCGATGGTCGTCCGAATCGGCTTCTCCCCGTCGTCTCCTTACGCCGAAGATAGATCCACCTGAAAGCTTCAACCTTTGGCTCCTTCTTCGAACTTTGAAGAAACTAGTTCACTCGGTTTGCTAAACCTTGTGAACTAGAGTGAGTAGAGAAGAGTTTGTATGGGATTTTATCTATGGTTCTTGGTTCTCAACTCATGAGACAAGTGAACCATAGAGTCAAGAGAGGGAGAGCAAGAGGAGGAGATGAGAGCTCAAGAACAAGAGAGAGAATGAGCATGAAAGAATGAGAGAAGACTTTTCTCATTTGGCTCTCATAAACCAAAACAATCATAACACCTCATATCAATCAAGTATTATGTGATGGTTTAAGCAACCATAGCCATATCATTTCATGCACTCACTTTGCACAAAAGAGCAAGCAAGCAAAAGTCTTTGCCATGAAATGATAGCTATAGTTATCATGATGGTCAACTAGTCAAGCCTAGTCAACCGGTCAACAAAGTCAACAAGTCAAAAAAGTCAATCCCTCAACAACCATGTCACCATAATACTTAATTAATATAATTGTTAATCACATATCATATTCTCATTAGGGTTGAGCAAAAAGTCAATAGTCAACTGTCAACGGTCAACAACCCTAATGAGAATCCTCTGCTTCTGTCTCTCCGTCAACTGTGCATACACACCCGCATCCGTGTTCCGAGGAACACGAATGCATACTGGATAAAACCAATCCCAAAAGGTACACTAGGATCTGGCTTAAACCAAAGCCTGCTAGTGTAAACTGTCCGGACACTGTACGTGCACAAGTGAACGGATGTGACCGAACCCTGCTGCAAAACCATGCGACCTGTCGCAAAACCATGCCTCTACTCTTTTGCCTAAAGGCGAATAGCTTTCTGTGTGGGACTCTAAAGACTCGACACTACGCTGGCAGTGGGTTTAACCACAGACCGCAAGCGGCACTAGCTGTGCGTAACGGTCCCCCAGGTAGATGCCGACAAGAAGACTGACGAGGTGAAACCCATCTGAACTCCTACTGAGCCTGAATGTGACATTCTCCGTACAGTCTAGTCTGTTCGTCTGATACATCGCATGGCGGGCCTAGGGGGCAGTAAACGTCAGTCCCCCAATAGCGTTACAAGTCGTGTCGGAGTGAAGCCCAAAACACCCTGAGATAACACTGGAAGCCTACCAGTATATCTCGTTTGCCCTGGCCAGGGACTACTCCTATAATGGCTCTCCTAGACACAGCGCGATGTCAACCCCCAATACCGGGAGAGACGAATCCTGTCTAACCGTCACTGCCTCCAAGTGCTTCGGGACTACACCCAACTACTACCTGTTTGCACGACTCCTTTGAGCCGTGGTAGGGTAGTAATCAAAGTGCAGTGGGAACACCCTCGAGGCGAAGTGACAGTGTCAAGTCAGCGGACTAAGCTGTACTCATGTCACCTGGGAACTGATAACTGACGATAGGCATAATACCAACTAGTCAGTTCCCGACGAGTCCTGTCCAGTGTACCCGTAACCTAACGAGCACCCGCATACTATCTCCAGTACGACGTACTGATGGCTGTGGGACAGATCACCTCCCACTCTGGGATGAGAAGCGCATACGCTAGTCTACTCCGGAGTATCGATGCCCTGTCTCGATAGTCCTGGGACTAGGGACCTGCATAAGGATGTGCTTATAGATTACCCAGCCCCCACTAGTGTGACTGCCATCACAACGCTGGTAATCAAGCAAAGATCCTAAGGGCTCCACTAATGTGTATAGGTGATATACTAAAATAAACACATGTACACATTGAAGTAGAAACAAACCAAGAAACATACTACTATTTTGAGCAAGATTGTACAAACAAGGTGAATATCCCAAGCTTCCATTAAGTAATATACAAACTAGTATGATACAGTAATGGCCTCTAGGGCATATACACTAACACGAAGTCCTTGGTCAAGGCAGGAGATTTACTGGTAGGTATTCCATAAGTATCTCAGGGTGTTCTGGGCTACACTCCGACACGACTTGTACCGCTTTTGGGGGTCTGACTTTTACCAACCCCCTAGGCCCGCCATGCGATGCTCATAGAAGAACAGACCGGACTGTACGGATATTGTCACTGACAGGCTCAGTAGGGTGTCAGGATGAGTTCGCTCATCGACGTCCCTTTTGGTCAATACCTGGTTGCCCGTTACGTATGGCTAATACCTCTGACGTGCTAGTGGTTAAATCCACAGCCAAAGTATTGACGAGTCTTTAGAGTCCCCCACAAACCGTTTTCTCAAGTTTCGGGCGAAACGCTGTAGAGGCCGTATGGAGATATGGCATGGTTCGATCAGATACGTGCGGTATTGCACGGATCATGATCGGACGGTTAATACTAGTAGGCTTTGGTTTAAGCCGGATCCTAGTATTGTACTATGTAGATTTTTTCACATTGCATTTGTATTCGGTCGGAATACAAATGCGGGTATGTATATACAGTAGCGGGGTTTCCTGTAATTTATTACGGGATTAGTTTTATGAAGTTGCCAGTTTGTTTTCGGTTTCGGACATTTTCCTTTGTTTCTTTCCTTGGCTGAAAATTGGTGGAGGAGGGCTTATTTGCAATTGTGCAAATTAGCATTGTGGAGGGTGGTCTTTGTATATTGTTGCTTCATGATGGTTACACCATCATTTGACTTCTTCATTCATCATGGTTTTGACTTGTGGTGATATGATTGGTTGATGGAGTGTTGGATTTGGTAGGTGATCATTTCTTTTCATCATGATAACCCTTTCTCTCTCTTGTTTATTTGGCTCACTCATTTTCATTTGGCCTCTCACTCTCCTCTCATTCTCTCTTTGTATTTGGCCGGCCAAGGAAGAGGGGGGGCTGTCCCAAATTTTGGAAGTGGGATTTTTGATCTTTTGGCTTCACAAAAATCCCATAGCTTCATCTCCAAAATATATATCTCATTCCTCCACCAAAAGGCAACTTCGAGTTACCCCAATGAGACATAGAGTTCCACACTATTCTACAGCAATTCTTGGGCACGTCGGCTCGCCAACTTCGTGCCCGAGTTACCTCGGTCCAGAGGTGGGAGCCCGTAAAAGAACCCGGCGATGTGGTGCCCTTCCGACGAGGAGTTGAAGACCGGAGATTCCGCGGGGAGATCGGGACGACGACGAGAAGACCGAAGGACATGGATCGCTCGGTATATCTCTCTACCCCTTCTCTAGTTAGCTAGGATTAGATTAATGGCCCGATCCGGGATTTGTGTGCGCGGTGGTGCCGGTTCAAAAGTTAAAGTAAATTATCGTTTCCGCATTTTGGCCTCCGATTGACGCCCGGGGCACCGCCGTGCACTTACACTGATATCAGAGCCATGCCATTAACCTAGTCTAGCTTGCTCTAACGTGTTTACAAGTTCGATCGAACGAATTTCCAAAAAGCACATTTTCCATGCATCAGTTTCTGTCGAATTTTTGCAGTCGTCAAAAAATTATTTGGTATATTGGAAAATTACGTGCAGGGTTTTCTGAGCATTCTGTGAAAATTTGGTCGGCTGATATTACTGTAGCGCGGCGGTTCAGCGGCCAAAACCACGTTTTGGCAGCTGAACCGCCGCCGTTTTGTGGCCAAACCGTACCAAATTTCTATAATGGTCTACTGACATGGAAATAGGGTTTTTGGAATATTCTTTTTGGGCCCAGATGTTTTTGAGTGCTATAGTTGTGCTTGGGGCCCACTTGGGAAAATTTAGTCGATCGAAAATTTTAAACATGTTAGTTCACAGTATTTACATTATATCTGCGACCGTGAATGTCACTTGATCGGTAAATCCTGTCTAAAACTGCTATAGCCCATTTAGACGGATTTGCGAACGTGACATTCACGTTGATGTTCTGTATTGTGCTGTGATGTTGCGGATTGGTCGTAGGGGATAGCCTGGATGCAATGCTAGTACAGTTTGGTTTTATATGTACATTTGATATTGCGGGGCGAGCGTCCGACATGTGGACTGCCGTCACTGCCTGTTTGTATATTATTCTTTTGGGGCACGACCGGGGTGAGGTCGATGTACCCGTTGTATGTATATTTTACTTTCTGTACTAGGATTACCCCAAGGTGGGGTGCAAGGATAGCCGGGTTCTAGAGGGAAACAGGCCCGCATCTCATGGCGTTGAGACGGAGGGGGCCTCACTCTAGAATTGGCGGGATATTCGCCGCACTCGTAGGGGGTACAGGTTGACCCAGGAAGGGTGCCCAAGTTACCGGATTCCGTGAAGTGCTGGGTGGTCCATTCACGTTGCTGAAGGGGGCTGCCTCGCTTCAGGTTTTGGCGGGTAACTTGCCGCGCCCGTAGGGGTCTAGGATTTCATTGCACAGGCTATCCATATGACCAGGGGAACGTCGGGTTTCAGTAGCGGCTCTATGAAACCCGGGGATCCCAAATATCTGTATTGTTCTGTGATGCTTATTACATTTCTGTGATGTTGCATTTTATCACGCCCTGAGCGAATATTATATATTGATATATATACTAGTAGATGTTGTATATGTTTTGCATCCGCGCTAGTCCAGTCCCCGCTCTGTCGTTAGTTAAGTAACCTAACGGGTAATTACGGGACCCAGTGGCGAATGCGGATGGCATATACGTACATCATTATTTTCCTTCTTTATTGATGTGATCAATTGATGGGACTGCGTTGATTCGGATCAATGCAAGCTAAACAAAACTTTTCTGATGTTGTTGGAACACTTTTCAAAAAGCTGTTATTGCAAGGACGTTCACTTTTGTTTTGCACAGTGGTATTCAGTTGGAATATCCTGCACCTCAGTCGACGAGGCATGGGCCGAGATCCCTTCACCGGGAGTGACCCCTTGGACAGAAGTTTGCGTCAGGGTAATAACTTCACTATAGCTGATTACTTTTGCTATGCATCGTGGTATTCAGTTGGAATATCCTGCACCTCATTATACAGGGAAAGAGCCGAGATCCCTTCACCGGGAGTGACCTCTTTAACAAAGGTTTTCGCCACTATATTTTTATAAAAGCTATCCGGTTCCTTCAACGATATCAAGTTCATTACGTTAAAGGTTTTCGCCAGAAACCATTCGTAGCCCTCCATCATTTCAGTTAAATATTCGGTAGTATTCAAGTTATGTATTTTGACCTAACGCCAAGGCATAATGATTGGTAGCTGCCGGATATTTGTCTGTTGCATAGATAGAATGCGTTGGTTTGGGACAGTCGTACTGCCATTTTGGCCTACGTCAAGGGTAGGTACGGTTGGGTTCAAATTAACCTGGTTAATGATGGGTAGAACTTGACATGTGACTTATGACATTTTGACCTCACGCCAACGTCATAAGAGCATGGGGTAAAAATCACATCGGGAGTTTCTACAGAAACTGAAACATGCCAGATATGCGCATACCTTCTGGAGTGTTTTAACGTGAGTGGATTCCGTCACGTTATCATGCGATGATAGTTGGATCCCGATTCCCACTGATGAGTTGGTTTACTCCTCGGGTGATCCCGACTAATTCTTCTTTCAGGTTTGGAGGAGAATTTGACGGTACAGTGGGAGGTTTCCTGATTAGATAAATTGGTAACAATTCTGATCTAGGTTAGAGTCCACGCTGAGTGTTTCTTTTCTCTCTCACTTTTGCAGCGACCTTGACCCGACCCTTGACTATGACTCAGTGACCAAAATTGACCGAACCTTCTTAAAACACTGACCTTTGGATTGTCAGAGTTGCAAACCTCATTGCCACTCCTACTTTTACCCTTTTCTCCAGGACACCCCGTATTACTACGAACGTCCACTTCCAATGGACAAAACCATCGTATGGTTATATACGAACTCGAAGGAATTATTCGAGGATGGTTTCTGGTTCTGGAGAAAACGAATAGGACTATTCAGTTGTCTTTTCCTTCTACCTTCTCTCAGGTTGCGAGTACTCCTTGGTTTAGGAGATAGTACACCTATCACGCAAATTGGATAGTCTTCTTCCAAGCCTTAGGCTGGTACCGAACGGTGGGGAATGAAGAAAACCAATTAGCATAACGATGGTGTACAGAAGGTATTAAGTATAGACATATCAAGGGATTAGTAAGAGGGCAAAGTAAATTGCGACTGCTATTCACGACCAAACCAAGTATTTCATTACCACTCCCACTTCACCTTTTTATTTCTCCAGGACACTCCGTATCACTACGAAGATCCACAGTTTATTGGATACTCCATCGTATGGTTATATACGAACTCGAAAGGAACTTGTTCCAGTTCGGGTATGGATTCTGGTTCAGGAGAAATAGGAATAAGGTTTATTCAGGTGTCTTTTATCTTCACCTTCTCTCGCATTGCGAGTGCTCCTAGGATTAGGACAGTACACCCATTATGCTTATTGGATAGTCTTCTTCCAAAACATAGGCTGGTGCCGAGCGGTTGGGAAGGAAGAAAACCATTTGGCCTGAAGGGGTGTAAAGAAGGTAATGACTAAAGACATATGAAGGGATGTGAAGAGATGGTATAGAAATATACGGTTACAGTTGTGAATCTGATAATGGAAGAGGTATTTCTAAGAATACCAGGATACCCCATCGAAACATTTCAATGTTTCAGTTAAAAGAAAACTGATTTCCCAATTAGATACTTGCTCCAGGGTATGTATTTACCAGGTATGATTCTCACATCTGTATGGTTTTACAGATGATGAGTGGGAGTAAATTATTGGGAATTAGGTGATCATCCTCAATATATCGGGATTCGTTGTAATCAGTGATATTTGAGGAAGTCACCTGGGTTGTTTGCCGGACGGCAAATATTTGGTTTTGAATATCCGCTGTCATGCACCAATTTCAAATTGATATATCTGTACGTCTATTTTTATAGAGTGAGATATACCTTTTAGAAATTATGTCGATGACATTTACCTATATCAGTGGATGGTTAGGTAAGGAGCATTAAACAACGGTGTAATTCTTCTTAGCCATAAGTACAGTTTTCAACCTGCGACACACAGCGAATGAGTTATTAGACTCAGGGGACTTATACAGAGTGTTGTATGTTGTCCAGTGTCCATTAGGACAGAGGGGTTGGTCCTCGTACTATATTCGGCTTACTTATGACTTCTCTAGTTTTTAGACAAGTGTTTCGTAGAAACACAAGGTCCAAGTTTTGAGAAGTTATAGGTATATGAATAAAGTAGAGAACCAGGCATTACAAGTATCAGGATTCTTCAAGGTGATCGAAGATGTGGATACTTGTGTATGGTATTCAGTTGATAGTAATGATTTTGAGAAACTTGTTTCTCCTTCAGGTCACTCATAATTGGAAGCATTCCTAAGTTGAGTAACGCTGATCGGCCTCCTTCCATTTAGTTAACATGCACTGGAGACAGCTGCATGATTTGAATCTGGTTTAATTAAATCAGTGCCTCTGGTTCTATATTGGATATAGAACAGTTCATATCTTAACGATGTTAAGGTACGTGGAGTTGTCCGGCTTATACTTAAAACCCGACTCTGGATAACTCGAGGCACGTTTCTATAATGGCTGTTTGTGGGTTGACCCAGGCTATGACGAGGGTTGAGTTTCTACCATCTAGAAGATCAATAGTAATATTGTTCTTGACTCGCCACAGTTTTAACAAAAATGAATTTTTTTCAGAAAACAGTAGTGGGAGTATGGTAGAACTGGAAGTGATTCCAGAACCGCAAACGATCACTGAAAGTTTGATAGGAACCTAAAGATTCAATCTGGCCTGACATTCCATTGGCCGCTCCGCAGATATGGTGGGTTACCTCAGGCACCCGAGGGGTACTCCGGTTGCCTCAAGGACGGTGACAGGGAAGTTCTTGTTTACCCAGACTTGCCATTGCTATTGTTCCAGGCCGCGAGACCCGGCATGAGGATGAGTATAGCGTCGTTCTAAACTATCTTTAGAAGTGTACGTGTATATGACTCTGCCAGAGGGTTGTCGTAGTCAGTGGGAGCAGCAGAAGTATTGGTGGACAAGTGGCTTATGTCTATTTATAGATTAAAGCGGATGTAGCGGAGATAGATCATCTATTTCTGATATGACAGTCATAAGTTTGACTTCATCAGAATAGGGGATGGATCTGTTAGGAAGGTAGTAGGGTGTGATGTCCTGGTATTTGGATGACATACACAGAGTAGGAAGTGATGTTCCTATACTACGATCGGTTATACTTTGGTTGTCACACAGTGGTTTCTCCACACGGGACTTGGATATAATATCAAGACATTTTGGTTACAGGATCTATGGTTTTAGGTCTAGATTTGGGTAGTTTCCCAATCAGGGTACTTAGACAGCATTCTGAAGGTGTTTTAGAATGGACGACTCCAGGCACGGTAGTATACCTGCAGGTGATGGAGTCACCCTCTCTAATGGTGTCTTACGGACTAAAGTGGAGAGGGATGTGCATGATTGGCAGATCACTTGCTTAGGCAATTGAGTCAATCATGAGATGTCAAGTACCACACCAGATATTGTTTTTGCACGAGATGCAATATGTTGATATTGATGCAGTCCTGGAGAAACGATCGAAAGCAGTTTTAGAACATAAGTGGATGTTCTAGGGATATGATAACGACAGCCTCGTTCGGGAGACAGTTATCATTCCAGGCTTCCATGGTGACCTGGATGACAGATTGGTTGTCAGAGTTATAGTTTTCCTTCTGACGAGGGGCAGTATTTTGGACAGGTGGTCCAAGTGGATACTGAGGGAAGGATGGCGCAGGATACTGATTAAGTTCAGTTGAAGATACAGTCTAAGAAGTTTGGATTTGGAGTTCATTTATGAGCTTGGTCCCATCAGATATCCAGACATATTCTAAGACAGGTATTGCTCATTTCGGGAGATGGCTTTCTTCGCGAACTTGAGATATAGAGAGACATAGAAAGAAACATCATGGAGGATCCACTCACTGAGGTAATTCCTCGAACGCAATAGTTTCGCAAACGAGTTTTGTGAGACTGATTAGTAGAGGAGTTGGGTGTTCGGTATCACAAGGGCTGTGAGTATGCAACATCACAATAATTAGCCTTGAGTGCAAGTAGGAGATTGTAGGATATAGTGCCCTCAGAGTCAATTATTGGATCACAGGCACGTGATTGCAATGATTGAGTGGGGACCTATACCGGTAGGACAGTCTTACTCAAGATGATAGTATGCTATCTGGTTTATCTTTATCATCGTGTACTGGTTTAGGTGACCTTACAGGTCACTATTGCGCATTGATAGAGTCCCTAGGATTCTTGCTTGACTGCCAGCAGTATGAGGGCGATCATATACGTGGGAGCTGGTAGTCTATAAGCACATCCTTAAAAGGTCCCTAGTCGTGGGAGTTTCGAGACAGGGCATCGATACTCCAGAGTAGACTAGTGTATACAGTCGAGACCCCGACGAGGGGCGGTGGCCGGTCTCATAAGCCACTGGTGTCTGTTGGTTCACCTATGATGTATACAGGTGCTCATTGGGTTATGAGTACACCGGACAGGACTCGCCGGGAACATGCTAGTTGGTCTTATACCTGACGTCACATAGCAGTTCCCTGGTGACATGTGTACAGGTTAGTTCATCGACCTGAGATCGTCATTTGTCTCGTGTGAGTTCCCACTGTACTTTGATTACCACCCTACCACGCTCAATGGAGACGTGCAAACAGGTTTTAGTTGGGTACAATCCCGAGCCACATGGAGGTAGTGAGCGGATCTGCAGGGGTTCGTCTCTCCCGGTATTGGGGCTGAGGTCGCGCTGTGTCTAGGAGAGCCATTACACGAAGTCCTTGGCTAAGGCAGGAGATTTACTCGTAGGTATTCCAGTAGTATCTCAGGTTGTTCTAGGCTACACTCCGACACGACTTGTACCGCTTTTGGGGGTCTGACTTTTACCAACCCCCTAGGCCCGCCATGCGATGCTCATAGACGAACGGACCGGACTTTATGGATATTGTCACTGACAGGCTCAGTAGGGTGTCAGGATGAGTTCGCTCATCGACGTCCCTTTTGGTCAATACCTGGTTGCCCGTTACGTATGGCTAATACCTCTGACGTGCTAGTGGTTAAATCCACAGCCAAAGTATTGACGAGTCTTTAGAGTCCTCCACAGACCGTTTTCTCAAGTTTCGGGCGAAACGCTGTAGAGGCCGTATGGAGATATGGCAGGATTCGATCAGATACGTGCGGTATTGAACGGATCATGATCAGATGGTTAATACTAGTAGGCTTTGGTTTAAGCCGGATCCTAGTATTATACTATGTAGATTTTTTCTCATTGCATTTGTATTCGGTCGGAATACAAATGCGGGTATGTATATACAGTAGCGGGGTTTCCTGTAATTTATTACGGGATCAGTTTTATGAAGTTGCCAGTTTGTTTTCGGTTTCGGCCATTTTCCTTTGTTTCTTTCCTTGGCTGAAAATTGGTGGAGGTGGACTTATTTGCAATTGTGCAAATTAGCATTGTGGTGGATGGTCTTTGCATATTGTTGCTTCATGATGGTTGCACCATCATTTGACTTCTTCATTCATCATGGTTTTGACTTGTGGTGATATGATTGGTTGATGGAGTGTTGGATTTGGTAGGTGATCATTTCTTTTCATCATGATAACCCTTTCTCTCTCTTGATTATTTGGCTCACTCATTTTCATTTGGCCTCTCACTCTCCTCTCATTCTCTATTTGTATTTGGCCGGCCAAGGAAGAGGGGGGCTGTCCTAAATTTTGGAAGTGGGATTTTTGAACTTTTGGCTTCACAAAAATCCCATAGCTTCATCTCCAAATGTATATATCTCATTCCTCCACCAAAAGGCAACTTCGAGTTACCCCAATCAGACATAGAGTTCCACACTATTCTACAGCAATTCTTGGGCACGTCGGCTGGCCAACTTCGTGCCCGAGTTGCCTCGGTCTAGAGGTGGGAGCCTATAAAAGAACCCGACGATGTGGTGCCCTTCCGACGAGGAGTTGAAGACCGGAGATTCCGCGGGTAGATCGGGACGACGACGAGAAGACCGAAGGACACGGATCGCTCGGTATATCTCTCTACCCCTTCTCTAGTTAGCTAGGATTAGATTAATGGCCCGTTCCGGGATTTGTGTGCACGGTGGTGCCGGTTCAAAAGTTAAAGTAAATTATCGTTTCCGCATTTTGGCCTCGGATTGACGGCCGGGGCGCCGCCGTGCACTTACAAACTCGATCATCAAGTTTGCTAAAAGAGATGACCAAGATTGATGTAGAGAATGAGTAGAACACTTTGTCTCGTTACATCCAAAGCTATGGATGAACGGTTAATGAAGTTTCCTTTTGGATCGGGTGAAAATGAGAAATGAGCAATCTTAATTTTCATGAAGCAAAACCCAAACCTTTTTTTCCAAATGAACAACCATCTCTTCTAACAAGAGGGGGACGACCACTTAAAATGAGGGGGGGGTGAGTGTAGGAGCTAGGAGGGTGACCATAACAATAATGAACTAATGAGTCACAAGACACATTGCAAAAACATTAATTGTAAACCATGAATCAGAGACCTAGTCATCAAAACATTAATTGAACAATTAATGCACTAATGAGTCACAAGCCACCTCATCATCCTAGTCACCATTTCTAGAATCTTCTAGAACCTTCCACACTCATCAAGAAAAGATAAATCCGTATTTAACCGAATGTTTAATACGGGTGATAGAAAACTAGAAACTGGCAACTTCCAAAAGCGATCCTGACACGAATTTCAGGATAACCCCGTAATGGTATTAACATACCCGCATTTGTATTACGACCGAATACAAATACAACTGAGACAAAGATATTATATCTACACTGTATAATACTTGGATCCGGCTTAAACCAAAGCCTACCAGTATTATCTTCCCGAAATATGACACGTGCGTAAACGCACGTGCATTTTCCGAACCTTGCCATAAAACCATACGGCCTCTACAACGTTTCGCCCGAACTTGGGAAACTGTCTGTGGGGGACTCTAATGACTCATCAGCATACTGACACTGGGTATAACCACTAGCACGTCAGAGGTACTAACTGTACGTGACGGTTGCCTATGTATTGATTGGAAGGGAAGCTGACGAGCGAACTCATCCAGAAACCCTACTGAGCCTAACAGTGACAATATACATATAGTCCGGTCCGTTCGTCTATGAGTATCGCATATCTGCCTAGGGGGCTGGTAACGTAAGACCCCCATTAGCGGTATAAGTCGTGTCAGAGAGTAGCCCAGAACACCCTGAGATACTACTGGAGTACCTACCGGTAAATCTCCTGCCTCGGCCGAGGGCTTTGTGTAATGGCTCTCCTAGACACAGCGCGATCTCACCCCCAATACTGGGAGAGATGAATCCCCTGCCGATCCGCTCACTTGCCTCCATGTGGCTCGGGATTGTACCCCAAAAAGACCTGTTTGCACGACTCCTTTGAGCCGTGGTATGGTAGAAATCAAAGCACAGTGGGAACTCACACGAGACAATTGACGACCACAGGTCGATGAACTAACCTGTACACATGTCACCAGGGAACTGCTATCTGACGCTAGGTATAATACCAACTAGCAGGTTCCCGGTGAGTCCTGTCCGGTGTACTCATAACCCAATGAGCACCTGTATACATCTTAGGTGCACCAACTGACACCAATGGCTTGTGAGACCGGCCACCGCCCCTCGTCGGGGTCTCGACTGTATACACTAGTGTACTCTGGAGTATCGATGCCCTGCCTCGAAACTCCCACGACTAGGGACACTTTAAGGATGTGCTCACAGACCCCAGATCCCACGTATATGATCGCCATCATACTGCTGGCAGTCAAGAAAGAATCCTATGGGCTCTATCAACATGCAATAGCGAACTAAATCATATATACAATGATAAAGACAAAACAGATAGCATACTATCATCTCGAGCAAGACTGTCATATCGGTATATGTCCTATCTCAAGCATTGCAATCACGTAGCTGCGATCCAATAATTGACTTTGAGGGCACTATATCCAACAATCTCCCACTTGCACTTAAGGCTAATTATTGCGATGTCGCATACTCACATCCCGTGTGATACCGAACATCCAAATCCTCTACTAATCAGTTTCACAAATCTCGTTTGTAAAACTATTGTGTTCGAGAAATAGCCTAAGTTAGTGGATCCTGATGTTTCTTTCCATGTCTCTCTTAATCTCAAGTTCGCAGAGAAAGCCATCCCCCGAATTGAGTAATACCTGTCTTTGAATATGTCTGGATATCTGATAGGACCAAATTCATAAATGAACTTCAAATCCAAACTTCTTAGACTGTATTGATAACTGAACCTAATCAGTACCCAGCACCATGCCTCCCACAGTATCCTCTTGGACCACCTGTCCATAATATTGTCCCTCGTCAGAGGGAAAACTATAACTCTGACTATCACTCTGTCATCCATGTCACCTTTGAAGCCTGGAATGATAACCGTCTCCCGAAGGAGGCTGCCGTCATCAAATCCGTAGAACATGCACTTATGTTCTAAAACTGCTTCCTTATGTTTCTCCAGGATTGGATTAATATAAACTTATCGCATCTAGTGCAAAAACAACATCTGGTGTTGTACTTGAAATTTCACGATTGACTCAATTGCCTAAGCAAGTGATCTGCCAATCATGCACATCCCTCTCTCCTTTAGTCTGTAAGACACCTTTAGAGAGGGTGACTCCATTACCTACAGGTACACCACCATGCCAGGAGTCATCTATTCTAAAATACTATTAGAATACTGTCAAAGTACCATCATTGAGAAACTACCCAAATCTAGATCTAATACCATAGATCTAGTAACCAGAATGTCAGATATTATATCCATGTCCTTTGTGAAGAAACAACTGTGTGACAACCACAGTACAACCGATCGTAGTATAAGAATTTTACTTCCTACTCTGTGTATGTTATCCAAATACCAGGACATCACACCCTACTACCTTCTTAACAGATCCATCCCCTATTTTGATGAAGTCAAAGCCATGACTGTTACATCAAAATTAGATGATATATCTCCACTATATGTGCTCTAGTCTATAAATAGACATAAGCCACTTGCCCACTATGCTTCCGCTGCTCCCACTGACCACAACAAACCTATGGCAGAATAATATATATACGTGCACTTCTAAAGCTAGTTTAGAACGACGCTAAACTTATCCTCCTTCCTGGTCTCATAGTCTGGAACAACAGTAGTGTCAAGTCTGGGTAAACAAGAACCTCCCTGTCACCGTCCTTGAGGCTAACGGAGTAACTCTCGGGTGTCTTAGGTTACCCACCATATTATGCGGAGTGTCTAATGGAATGTCAAACCTGATTGAATATATAGGTCCTATTAAATTTTCCGTAATCGTTTGCGGTTCTGGAATCACTTCCAGTTCTACCATACTCCCACTACTGTTTTCTGAAAAAATCCATTTTACTAAAACTGTGGCGAGACTAGAACAATATCACCATTGATCTTCCAAATGGTAGAAAATCAACCCTCGTCAAAGCCAGGATCAACCCACAAACTGCCATTACAGAAACGTGCCTTGAGTTACCAGTGTCTGGTTTTAAGCATAAGCTGGACAACTCATCGTACCTTAACATCGTTAAGATATGAACCATTCTATATCCAATATAGAAACCTTTGGCACTTATTTATTTGGAACCAGATTCTAATCCTGCAACTGTCTCCAGTGCATTTCAACTTAATGGAGAGAGGCTAATCAGAATTACTCAACTTAGGAATACATCCAATTATGAGTAACCTGAAAGAGAAACAAGTTTCTCAAAACCATTACTATCATCTGAATACCAATCACAAGAATCTACATCTTCGATCTCTTTGAAGAATCCCGATACTTGTGACACCTGGTTCTCTACTTTATTCTTATATCCACAACTTCTCAAAACTTAGACCTTGTATTTCTACGAAACACTTATCTAAAAAACTAGAGAAGTCATAAGTAAACAGAACATAGTATGAGGACCAACCCCTTTGTCCTGACGGACTTTGGACAACATACAATACTCTGTATAAGTCCGTTGAGTTGAATAACTCAAAAACCTGCGCATCGTAGGTTGAAAACTGTACTTATGGTTTAAGAACTACTGCGTTGTTTAATGCTCCTTACCCAATCGTCAACTGATATAGGTAAATGTCACGGACATAATTTCAAAAAGTTATATCTCACTTTATAAAAAATAAACGTACAGATATATCATTTTGAAATTGGTGCACAACAACGGATACTTAAAACCAAATACATGCCGTCCGGCAAAAACTCAGGCGACTTCCTAAAATATCACCAATTACAACGAATTCCGATATAATGAGGATGATCGCCTAATTCCCAATAACTTACTCCCACTCATCATCTGTAAAACCATATAGATGTGAGAATCATACTTGGTAAATACATACCCTGGAGTAAGTATCTAATCGGGAAATCAGTTTTCCTTTAACAATGCACTGAAACATGAAAATGTTTCGTAGGGGTATTCTGGTATTCTTAGTAATGCCTCTTCCATAATCCAATTCATGACTATAACCGTATATTTCTTTGCCATCTCTCCAAGTCCCTTTATTTTTCTTTATTCATTATCTTCTGTACACCATCGTTAGGCCAAGTGGTTTTCTTCTTTCCCTACCGTTCGGCACCGGCCTATGGTTTGGAAGAAGACTATACGGTAAGCATAATAGGTGTGCCCTCCTAAACTAAAGGAGTACTCGCAACTTGAGAGAAGGTGATGATAAAAGACAACTGAATAATACCTTATTCTATTTCTCCCGAACTGGAAAAAAAAGCAAAGGTGAAATAGGAGTGGCGATAAAGTACGTGGTTTGATCTTGAATGATAACAGTCGCAATTTACTTTGCCCTCTTTCTAATATCTTTATCTTGTCTTTACATATTACCTTCTGCACACCCTACTTAGGCTAATTGGTTTTCTTCATTCCCTACCTTTGGGCACTTGCCTATGGTTTGGAATAAGACTATCCAATAAGCGTAATAGGTGTACTCTCCTAAACTAAGGAGCCCTCGCAACCTGAGAGAAGGTGATAACAAAAGACAACTGAATAAACCAATTTTATTTCTCCTGAACCTGGATCCATCCTCGAAGAAATCCCTTCAAGTTTGTATATAACCATACGATGGATCTATCCAATGGAAGTGGATGTCCGTAGCTATACGGGGTGTTCTGAGAAATACAAAGGGTAAAAGAAGGAGCGACAATGACTTATGCAACTCAGACAATCCAAAAGTCAGTATTTTAAGATGGTTCTGTCAACTTGGTCACTGAGTCATAGTCTAGGGTCGGTCAAAGGTCGCTGCCAAAGAGAGAGAGAGAAAAGAAACACTCTGAGTGCACTCTAATCTAGATCAGAATGGTTATCACTTTATCTAATCAGGAAACCTTCCACTGTACCGTCAAATTCTCCTCCAAATCTAAAAGAAGAATCAATCGGGATCACCCGAAGAGTAAACCAACTCATCGGTGGGAATCGGGATCCAACTCTCATCGCATGATAACGTGAAGGAATCCACTCATGTTATCATACTCTAGAAGGTATGCACATACTTGGCAAGTTTCAGTTTCTTTAGTAACTCCCGATATGATTTATGTGTCCCATGCTCTTATGACCTTGACGAAGGTCAACAAATCATAAGTCACGTGTTTAGTTCTACCCGTCATTCTCCAGGTCAATTTGAACCCACCCGTACAAGCCCTTGACGAAGGTCAACATGGCTATACGACTGTCCCAAACCAACACATCTATCTATGCATCAAATGAATACCCCAGCAACTACCAAACACTATGCCTTGACGAAGGTCAACAAACATAGCTTGAATACTACTGACCATCCATAAGAAATGACGGAGAGCTACGACTGGTTTTTGGCGAAAAAACCTTTAACGTAATGAACTTGATATCGCTGAAGGAACCTGATAGGTTTTTATAAAAAATATAGTGGCGAAAACCTTTTATAAAGAGGTCACTCCCGGTGAAGGGATCTCAGCTCTTTCCCCGTGGAATGAGGTGCAGGATATTCCAACTGAATACCATGATGCAAAGCAACTTGTAATCGACTATAGTGAAGTTATTACCCTGATGCAAACTTCTGCCTAAGGGGTCACTCCCGGTGAAAGGATCTCGGCCCTTGCCTCATCGAATGAGGTGCATGATATTCTAACTGAATATCACTGTGCAAAACAAAAGGAAATGTCTTTGTAATATCACCTTTTAAAACCGGTTCCAACAACATCAAATTTGGGTTTGTTTTCCTTTGCATTGATCAGAATCAACGTTGTCCCATCATTAATCATACCAGAAAAGAACGAAAAATAAAATGTACGTATATGCCATCCGCAGTCGTCACTGCGTCCCGTCATCACCCGTTAGGTTACTTAACTAACGACAGAGCGGGGACTGGACTAGTGCGGGTGTAAAACATATATAACATCTAATAGTATATATACCAATATACAATAATCGCTCTACACGTGATAATATGCAACATTACAGAAAAGTAATAAGCATCACAGAACAATACAGATAATCTGGGATCCCCGGGTTTCACAGAGCCGCTACTGAAACCCGACGTTCCCCTGGTCGTGTGGATAGCCTGTGCAATGAAACCTAGACCCCTACGGGTGCAGCAAGTTACCCGCCAAAACCTGAAGCGAGGCAGCCCTTACAGCAAAGTGAATGGACCACCCGACACTTCACGGAATCCGGTAACTTGAGCACCCTTCCTTGGGTCAACCTGTACCCCCTACGAGTGCGGCGAACAGTCTGCCAATTCTAGAGTGAGGCCCCTCTGCCCCTCAAATCCATGAGATACGGACCCGTTGCTCTCCAGAACCCGGCTATCCGTGCACTCCGTCGCGGGGTAAACCTAGTACAGAAATAAAAATATGTACAACGGGTACATCGACCTTAGCCCGGTCGTGCCCCAAAAGAATATTATACAAACAGGCAGTGACGGCAGTCCACATGTTGGACGCTCTCCCCGCAATATCAAATGTACAAATAAATCCAAAAAGCACTACCATTGCACACTGCTATCCACCACGACAAATCCGCAACATCACAGCACAACACAGAACATCAACGCGAATATCACGTTCACAAACCGTTCTAAAAGAACTATAGCAATTATACGCAATTTACCGCTCGAATGACATTCACGGTCGGAGATATAATGTAATTACTGCATACTAACAAGTTTAAAATTTCGAACGACAAAACTTCCCGAAGTGGGCCCCACGTACATCTGCTGTACAATAATAAAATTTGGGCCCAAAAGAAATATTCCATAAACAACAATTTTACAAGAAGAACCTACTGTAGAAAAATGGTTTACTGTAGCTCCAAAACGGCGGCGGAACCGCGGCCAAACTAGGGTTTGCGCGGCGATTCCGCAGCGCTTTGGAAGCTTCAGTTGACCAAATTTCACCAGAATTCTTTAAAAAGCCTGCTCTCTTTTCTGTGATATGCAAAATAATTTTTAGACCCTTTTAAAAAACGACAGAAACATTAACCCAGAAAATTGCAGTTTTCGAAATTCCGTTCGATCGATGTTTTAAACGCGTTAGCACAAGTTAGTAAAGCTTAATGGCGAGGCTCTGATACCACTGTAAGTACACGGTAGCGCCCCGGCCGTCTAACAGACGCCAAACGCGGAACAAAAACTTTTACAACTGGCGCTATCGCATACTATAACCCGGATCTGCCATTAAAACTAAACTAACAAACTACAAAGTGGGTAGAAATGTTATACCGAACGATCCGAGTCCTTCGGTCTTCAACCATCATCCCACGCTTTGTTGTGGCTGCTCCGATCTCCTGAATCTCCAGTCATCTCGTCCAGGTGGCACCACGTCGACGGATCTTTAAACGGGCTCCCGCTTGTGAACCGAGGCAACTCGATCATCAAATTTGCTAAAAGAGATGACCAAGATTGATGTAGAGAATGAGTAGAACACTTTGTCTCGTTACATCCAAAGCTATGGATGAACGGTTAATGAAGTTGCCTTTTGGATCGGGTGAAAATAAGAAATGAGCAATCTTAATTTTCATGAAGCAAAACCCTAACCTTTTTTTCCAAATGAACAACCATCTCTTCTAACAAGAGGGGGACGGCCACTTAAAATGAGGGGGGAGGTGAGTGTAGGAGCTAGGAGGGACCATAACAATAATGAACTAATGAGTCACAAGACACCTTGCAAAAACATTAATTGTAAACCATGAATCATAGACCTAGTCATCAAAACATTAATTTAACAATTAATGCACTAATGAGTCAGAAGCCACCTCATCATCCTAGTCACCATTTCTAGAATCTTCTAGAACCTTCCACACTCATCAAGAAAAGATAAATCCGTATTTAACCGAATGTTTAATACGGGTGATAGAAAACTGGAAACTGGCAACTTTCAAAAGCGATCCTGAAACGAATTTCAAGATAACCCCGTAATGGTATAAACATACCCGCATTTGTATTACGACCGAATACAAATACAACTGAGACAAAGATATTATATCTACACAGTATAATACTTGGATCCGGCTTAAACCAAAGCCTACTAGTATTATCTGCCCGAAATATGACACGTGCGTAAACGCACGTGCATTTTCCGAACCTTGCCATAAAACCATACGGCCTCTACAACGTTTCGCCCGAACTTGGGAAACTGTCTGTGGGGGACTCTAATGACTCATCAACACATTGGCACTGGGTATAACCACTAGCACGTCAGAGGTACTAGCTGTACGTGACGGTTGCCTATGTATTGATTGGAAGGGAAGCTGACGAGCGAACTCATCCAGAAACCCTACTGAGCCTAACAGTGGCAATATACATACAGTCCGGTACGTTCGTCTATGAGTATCGCATATCTGCCTAGGGGGCTGGTAACGTCAGACCCCCATTAGCGGTATTAGTCGTGGCAGAGAGTAGCCCAGAACACCCTGAGATACTACCGGAGTACCTACCAGTAAATCTCCTGCCTCGGCCGAGGGCTTTGTGTAACGGCTCTCCTAGACACAGCGCGATCTCACCCCCAATACCGGGAGAGACGAATCCCCTGTCGATCTGCTCACTTGCCTCCATGTGGCTCGGGACTGTACCCAAAAAAGACCTATTTGCACGACTCCTTTGAGCCGTGGTAGGGTAGAAATCAAAGCACAGTGGGAACTCACACGAGACAAATTACGACCTCAGGTCGATGAACTAACCTGTACACATGTCACCAGGGAACTGCTATCTGACGCTAGGTATAATACCAACTAGTAGGTTCCCTGCAAGTGCTGTCCGGTGTACTCATAACCCAATGAGCACCTGTATACATCTTAGGTGAACCAACTGACACCAATGGCTTGTGAGACCGGACACCGCCCCCCGTCGGGGTCTCGACTGTATACACTAGTCTACTCTGGAGTATCGATGCCCTGCCTCGAAACTCCCACGACTAGGGACACTTTAAGGATGTGCTTACAGAACCCGGCTCCCACGTATATGATCGCCATCATACTACTGGCAGTCAAACAAGAATCCTATGGGCTCTATCAACATGCAATAGCGAACTAAAGCATGTATACGATGATAAAGACAAACCAGATAGCATACTATCATCTCGAGCAAGACTGTCATATCGGTATAGGTCCTACCTCAATCATTGCAATCACATACCTGTGATCCAATAATTGACTTTGAGGGCACTATATCCAACACTCGAGATGGCCTCCCACTGGACCCTAGAACCCTGTTACTTGTGCTCCCCTCCTTGGGTCTACCTAATGCGGAAAAGTAAACAATATACACTGTTGACATCAACCTCATCCCGGAAGTGCCCCAATAAAAGAATATTACATACAAATGAATTTTACATGAATGAAAATAAAAACCCTCATCTCACATGAAACCCCCGGCTATTCAGAACACGACGATCCAATATAATATATCACAGCAACACATAATATCTCATATCATCAACGTAAGTAAGTATGCATACACCGATCGTCGTTGATGTATAACAACGAAAACCGGCAATACAACTACATTCTACCCTTACGGTCACAGAAAAGAAAGTGTAAAACTAAAACATTTGGAATTCACAATCACTTTAGACATCGTAACTCCGAAATATCACATACTTCGCATTTCATGCCTAACTATATGAATTCCACATATTGTATCACATTCCAGATAAATAGACAGTATTAAACATTCCGATCGAATAATCAAATACCCAAGATTTCCTAAATAGCTCAACACTTGAGCGGAGTTCAAACAATCCAGAATATGTCACAGTACCAATGGTCCAGCCGTAAAAGGGTCAAGCCAACGCCTCACATGTGGCAACGCTGTACTGCCCTAAACCCTAAGGTTTAGAGGCGGTTCAGACGGTCACATAATCGAGTTAAGGTTTGTGTTCTTCTAGAGGGTCCACAACGTTACTTGCACGTTTTTCCGAAAGATTTAAACTCAAGAAAAATTCAACACTTGAAAGTTTTTCGTGTCGGGAAAAAGTGAGTTAATGATATTCGTTCGAACATTTTTTTAGTTTCTAAAATATTCGGAAAACAGAACGAAATTAAACTTTCCGATCGAATCAACGAATTCAAAATAATCCCCAGAACACTCAACACTCGAGTAATATTAAAAATACCAAGAAATATGAATAAACACCTACGGATAATACTGTTCAAACACGTGTCCCCAATTCACTCTTTTGGCCACGGAACCGTCGCGACAAGCATGTTCTTGCCGCGTTTCCGCGGCTTTTTGAGAGCCTTGGGAGCTCGTATTTCATGGTTATCCTTAGAATTCCCTGCTGATTTTTTAGTATTTTTAATGCAGAAAAAATCACATTTTTACAAAATTTCCAGAGAAGGGGTCATGTTCGATGTTTCGGGGTTCGATCGGAGTTTTAACTTCGTATACTCGTCGCCTAATGCTCTAGCTAGGCTCTGATACCACTGTATGTCATGCAGCCACCCCATCCAATGGGGTCGCCGTGGCACCAACGGGTCCCTCAGCAGCTACTTTTTACGCATGCCCCCTCGAGAGGACTACAACCCGTCGGAACACCTTCCGGTCTCGGGACACCCGCGGGGTAAGAGCCTATGCTTCGCCACACTATCACACTGTGAGAACCCCCCATAGGTCGACATCCAATGCCTAGTGGCTCTGATACTACTGTAGGGTTCCTAGGCACTCATACAAGGGTCTATAAGGCATCAACCATGCCCGATTTAAAATTTAGACGTGCCGAACAACCCAAAGCTAGGATCTTTGCTAGATAATTAGGGTTACACATGCAAGTAAACATCTTTACAACTAAGAGTGTGGGATTACAACCTTTGTAGTCCGCTCCTTCACTTCATAAGCTCCGAGTAGAAGTCCCTTCGCCGCGATCCACGATCTCCCGGACTCAAGAGAGGATCCACAACCCAAATGATCCACGTTAGCTTATAGTCTTCCTTTTCTCCGATGATCTACCTTGATGTTTCTTTAACTCAAGCTTTTTCTCACTAATGAGGTGAACACCTTATTCTAATTGGCTAGATTAGATGAGGATGATGAAGTAGTATTTATGCTCTCTTTTATTATCAAATTCTCACTTTAATTCATCACCAAATGAAAACCTAGAAAGCTTTTTCAAAGCTCAAAGGAAGAAAAAGAAGAATATAAAATGAATAATCCCTTTTGTGATGAATAATGAAAAGATTATATGATTACAAATGCAACCATGGTCAAAGATGACAAGGCAAACCATTATAGATAGTTAACTAGGGTTAAAGGTGTGGTTTGGGTTAGGAAATATCTCACAAAAATATCCATCAAAATATCTTTGCAAGAAACAAAAGAAAACCTTCTAGAAGCATCATGAAAGAACTAACCCAAATCAAACCCTAACCATGTTTAATCTCCACTAATCATGTTGCATTAGTAATTATAACATGTTACAATATTATATATCACATATATAATATATTTTGTTACAAAAGAAAATAATACAATTAACATATATCGCATATATATCAATGTATTATCCGGTGAGAAAATGAATCAATAAAGCGAGCCAATATTAGATAATGTAAAGTAATATATCATATATATATATATATTTATACATTAAATTATCGAATCAACACTTGATCCGACAATCCGGCTATATCGAATATAACCGACTAATATATCATGTACCGATTCATCGAATCAACACTTGATCTGATGACCCGACTCATATCAAAATATCGCGAGAATATAATACGGTATCCCATATCGTATTATCCTTGTTCCTGCACATATCACATATGTGCTCCTACTCCGTTTTTCCTGAGTCAAGAAACCTCTGTGTAGGACTCTAAAGAATCGTCAATACGCCGGAAGCAGGTGATGATCATATCAAACACCCACAGGCTGCAAGCGGTTAGCTAAACGTAACAGCCACCCAAGTATTGAGCGATCAGAAGATCAACAAGCAAGCTTGTACATTCTCCTGTGAATCCAATCAGTAACACTCCCGTACAGTCCGGTCTCTTCGTCTGATATGTTGCATATCTAGTCTAGGGGTGGTATACGTTAGACCCCAGTAACCGATAAGTCGTGTCGATGTGAGGCTCATAACAGGTCGAGAAACTACTGGTAACACTTACCAGTAAATCTCTATATCAACCCTTGTCAGGGACTTCCAGTTATAGCCAATCGAACACAGCTCAACATCAACTCCCTATACCGGGAGAGACGAATCCCCTCCTATCGCTCATTGCCTCCATGTGATTCGGAACTACACCCAAAAGCCACTGTTTTGCACGCCCTATTGGACGTGGTAAGGTGGAAATCAAAGCACAATGGGAATCACACAAGACTCTATGATGATCTCGGGTCTACAGACTACCCTGTACTAGTGTCACCGTAGAACTGCCATCTTACGTGAGGTATAATACCATCTGGGAGTTCTCGGAGAGTCCGTCTAGTGTACCCGGTCTCCACTGAGCACCCGTACACCATCCTTGATGTCAAACACCGATGGATATAGGATCATCCATCGCCCATCATATGGGTCAAGATGCTTATACGCTAGTCTACACTGGTGTATCGATGCCCTGTCTCGACACACCCTCGACTAGGAACAGTTATAGGATGTACTCATCGACTATCATGGCCCCACTAGTATGATCTCATCATAGTCCCAGTAGTCGAGTATAGATCCTAAGGGCTTTATCAACATGTGAGAGTAAGACAGTAAACTAATACAAGTCAATATGTTAAGATAAAGTGAAACCAAATAGCCTACTATCATGACGAGCAAGAAAGTCCTCTCTATATATATCCAAGCATCCGTTAAAATATACATCATATGTAAAACAATGGCCTCTAGGGCATATACATAACTAACAATCGATACACTAGAGTAGACTAGCGTATAAGCATCTTGACCCATATGATGGGCGATGGATGATCCCATATCCATCGGTGTTTGACATCAAAGATGATGTATGGGTGCTCAGTGGAGACTGGGTACACTGAACGGACATGCCGAGAACTCCTAGATGGTATTATACCTATCGTCAGATAGCAGTTCTCCGGTGACATTGGTACAGGTTAGTCTATAGACCCGAGATTGTCATAGAGTCTTGTGTGATTCCCTCTGTGCTTTGATTTACACCTTACCATGTCCAAGAGGGTGTGCAAAAAAGTGGCTTTTAGGTACAGTCCCGAATCGCATGGAGGCAATGAGCGATAGGAGGGGTTTCGTCTCTCCCGGTATAGGGAGTTGATGTTGTGCTGTGTTCGATTGGCTATAACTGGAAGTCCCTGGCTAGGGCTGATATGGAGTGCTACTGGTAAGAGTTATCAGTAGTTTCTCGACCTGTTATGAGCCTCACATCGACACGACTTATCAGTTACTGGGGTCTGACGTTTACCACCCCTAGACTTGATATGCGACATATGAGACGAAGAGACCGGACTGCACGGTAGTGTTACTAATTGGATTCACTGGAGAATGTACATGCTTGCTTGTTGATCTTCTGATCGCTCAATACCTGGGTGGTTGTTATTTTTAACTGACCGCTTGCAGCTTGTAGGTGTTTGATATGATTATCACCTACTGCCGGCGTATTGACGATTCTTTAGAGTCCTACACAGAGGTTTACTAGCTCAGGAAAAACAGAGTAGGAGCACATATGTGATATGTGCGGGACCGAGAATAATACGATATGAGATATCATATTCTATTCTCGCGATATGAGATATCGGCCGGGTATATGTGATATAGCCGGGTCATCAGATCAAGTGTTGAGTCGATGAATTGGTACATGTTATATTAGTCGGTTATATGAAATATAGCCGGATTGTCGGATCAAGTGTTGATTCGATAATTTAATGTATAATTATATATGTGATATATTACATTACGTCAACTAATATAATCTCGCTTTATTGATTCATTTTCTCACTGGATAATACATTGATGTATATGCGATATATGTTAATTGTATTATTTTCTTTTGTTACAAAATGTATTGTATATGTGATATATAATATTGTAACATGTTAGGGTTACAAATGCAACATGGTTTTAGAGTTTAAACTAGTTATGGTTTGGATTAGGGTTAAGCTTTGGATGAGCTTCCATGACGCTTCATGAAGGTTTGACTTTTGTCTTCATCCTTTGATATTTTGTGAAGATATTTGTTAACCCAACCCAAGCCCTTAACCTATGGTTTATTCTCTACAAGGGTTAAGCCTTTCATTCTTAACTCATGGTTGCAATTGTAACCACAACAATAATTCATTATTCGTCACAAAAGGATTAGCTTCATTTTCTTCTTCTTCTTGCTCTTGAAAAAGCTTCACTAGCTTTTTTGTTTGTGATGAAAAATGGTGAGAAATTGAAAAAAAAAAGATAGCAAAATTCCTACTTCATCATCCTAATCTATTCTAGCCACTTAGATTAGGGTGTTCACTTCTCTTATAAGTTCATTAGTGAAGTGTAAGCTTGGGTTAGATATTCTTCAAGGTAGATCATCTTTGATCAAGAAGACTTCAAGCAAGATGCATATTCACCTCTTGGAGCCTCATGAGAGTCGGAGTTCTTGATGATCGCAGTGAAGGGACCTCAACACGATGCTTATGAAGCGAAGGAACGGACTACAAAGGTTGTAATCCTATTCTCTTTACTTCTTTGTATGTAATACAAACTTGTTACCCTAGATTTTCTAGTAAAGATTCATGGTTTGCTTTCTTTGCATCTCCCTAAATTTTAAAGTGGCATGAGTGATGCTACCAAACCTTAGACTAGGTGCAAGGGAAGCCCATCAGTGGTATCAGAGCCAAACTAGAATTCTAGATACAGTGTTAAAACAATTACGAAAACGAAATTGACTCCGAAATACGGTATTATGAAACCCCCATTTTGCTCTCTGGAAATTTTCAAAAAAGTCCTTTAAAATTTTTTCAAACAGTTGCAGAATGATATTTAGGACATTTTAAGAACATGGGAGAAATACGGAGGGAGGGGCTCGGATTTTGGCCGAGCCCCCGGCCAAAATTTCCGGCCAGGCCGGCCCCATGGGCTCCTCCCCCCCCGTATTCCCCTTGTGCTCTCTGTAAGTCCACGTTACCCACTCCGGTGCTTACGGGGAGGCGGAATTGGTAAAAATCAAAATTTTAACACTAGGTAACATGGACTAAAAGCTTGAGGATCTTTGCCAAACTATTGCTAACAAAACTAGAAGAGGTTCTATCGACTATGCTCAAGAGATTATACCTCGTGAACCTAGTCCTTCGGGTCTTCTCCGCTATCCTCATCGTATCCGTAGGCTCCATGAGTTGATCCGGTTCTTGGACACCTCCGCGGCCTCCATGAGTCGAAGACGATCCGCCCGAGAGTTTGTGTTCCGAGCTCCACCTCAAGCCGAGGTAACTAGGGCAACAAGTGTGCTATGCTTGATGTCCTAGGTGATGTAGAAGATGGTGGTGGATTTGTTTGTCTATTTTGTTTCTATTTTTCTCAACATATGAGAGCTATAGAAAAATCAAGAGGAGGAAGAAGGAGAAGGAACCATGGGAGCTCACTCTTTCAAGAGAGAGAAAGCCAAAGATATAATGATGCTTAAAAAAATATTTAGTAATCTTTTATCATGATAATGTTGATGGCTCCCCTTGATTTGACCATTATCATCTCAAAGATAAATCGAAAACAATAAGAAGGATCTAGTGCTCTCAAAATATCCAAGTCAACAATAGTCAACTAGGTCAAATGGTCAAGCAAGGTCAAATGGTCAAACCAACTAGCCATAAGATAATTATCATTAAAAAAAGATTAGTAAATAATTTCCCCCGCCTCATAATGGTTTTGACCGAACCAACTGTCAAAACCCTAATGAGGCACCTCCTTCTTCTTCGCTCCTCACAACTGTGCATACACACCCGCATCCGCATTCCGTAGAATGTGAATGCACAGAAGAAAAAACTAATCCATCCATACAATACTAGGATCCGGCTTAAACCAAAGCCCACTAGCATTGTCTGCCCGAATAGCATACGCGCACAAGTGCACGCAAGTGATCGTAGCCCTGGCGTAAAACCATACAGCCTCTACACCTTTTGCCCAGTGCAGGGAAACTCTCTGTGTGGGACTCTAAAGACTCGACACTATGCTGGCAGTGGGTTTAACCACAGACCGCAAGCGGCACTAGCTATACGTAACGGTCCCCAGGTAGATGTCGATAAGAAGGCCGATGAGGTAAACCCATCCGAACTCCTACTGAGCCTGAATGTGACAATCTCCGTACAGTCCGGTCTGTTCGTCTATGAGTATCGCATGGCGGGCCTAGGGGGCGGTAAACGTCAGACCCCTAATAGCGGTACAAGTCGTGCCGGAGTGTAGTCCAGAACACCCTGAGAAACTACTGGAAACACTACAACTAATTCTCGCTTGCCCTGGCCAGGGACTTTATGTAATGGCTCTCCTAGACACAGCGCGATATCAACCCCCAATACCGGGAGAGACGAATCGTGTCCAACCGTCACTGCCTCCAAGTGTTTCAGGACTGCACCCAACTACTACCTGTTTGCACAACTCCTTTGAGCCGTGGTAGGTAGTAATCAAAGAACAATGGGAACACACTCGAGGCGAAGTGACAGTGTCAAGTCAACGGAATAAGCTGTACTCATGTCACCTGGGAACTGTTATCTGACGATAGGTATAGTACCAACCAACAGTTCCCGACGAGTCCTGTCCAGTGCACTCATAACCTAACGAGCACCCGCATACTATCTCCAGTACGACGGGCTGATGGCTGTGGGATAGACCATCTCCCATGTTGGGATGAGAAGCGCATACGCTGGTCTACTCCGGAGTATCGATGCCCCATCTCGATAATCCTATGACTAGGGACCTGTATAAGGATGTGCTTATAGATTACCCATCCCCCACAAGTGTGACTGCCATCACAACGCTGGTAATCAAGCAAAGATCCTAAAGGCTCCACTAATATGTATAAGCGATATGCTAAAAGAAACACATGCACATATTAAAGTAGAAACAAACCAAGTAGCTTACTACCATTTTGAGCAAAATTGTCTATACAACTGTGAATATCGCAAGCTTCCATTAAGTAATATACAAACTAGTATGATACAGTAATGGCCACTAGGGCATATACACTAACACTCTCATGTCTCCATTTTGGGTTTCCTAGTATTGTTTATTTAGCCTAATTTTCATATGATGATTAATTTGACCTGGGGCTAATTCATAGTGCTTCATAGTCGTATAATTTAATATTGTATTGGTAACCTTGACTATTTTTAGCAGTTCGATCGAACTTCCACACCACATTTTTTACCCCGCTGAAATTTACAAGTGTTTAAATTTTCCGAAGTTGATTATATTCGTAAAATCGTGCAAGTACCCTTATGGACCTCCTAGAAGACTATAATAACCTTAACTCGATTTTATGCTTATTGAACCACGAACGAACCCTAGGGTTTGACGTAGTTCCGTGGTGTCATAGGTGAGGCATTGGTTAACTCCTTCTACGGCTGGTCCATGGACACCGTGGCACGGTTTTTGAGTGTTTCGACTTTGCTCAAGTGTTGAGCTCATGGGGGTAATTTGTGAGTGTATGTTGATTCGATCGAAATGTTAAACATCGTCATGATATTCTGCGATTGTGATACAATATGTGGAATTCATATAGTTAGGCATGAAATCCGTAAATGTGATATTTCGGGTTTACGATGTCTAAGGTGACTAAGGATTCCAAATGTTGAAGTTTTTCACTTTTCTTTTCTGCGACCGTAAGTGTAGTATGTGGGGTATTGCCGGCTTCGTTTCTATACATCAACGACAACCGGGATACGCATACTTGCTTACGTTAATGATATGAGATATTATGTGTTGCTGTGATATGTTATATTGGATTGTCGTGTTCTGAATAGCCGGGGGTTTTATGTTAGATGAGGGTTTTTATTTTCATTAATGTAATATTCATTGTATGTAATATTCTTTTATTGGGGCACTTCCGGGTTGAGGTTGATGTTACCATTGTATATTATTTACTTTTTTGCATTTGGAAAGACCCGAGGAGGGGAGCACAAGTAACCGGGTTCTAGGGTCTAGTAGGAGGCCATCTCGAGGAGTCGAGACCGGGTCTCCTAACCCTGGAATTGACAGCGTTACTTGCCTCTCTCATAGGGGGTCTAGGGATGTGGGTTTGGCTACTCACCGCGATCGTATCCGTGTTTTAAACAGGCTCGAAATGAAACACAGACCTCCTAGTATATCCAATATTTCATATGTTTCTTCCGCTGCTGATATACTGTGATGTGATCATATTATATGTGTGAGACGAATGCTTTATTATTGTATATATGATATACAATAAACGTTGCTTATGTTTTGCACCCGCGCTAGTCCCGTCCCGGTATGCCGTTAGTTAAGCAACCTGACGGTGCATAACGGAACATTGTGGCGAATCCGGATGACATAAGCGTACGTTGTATTTTCGTTTCTTCTGTGATGCTTAGGAAGCATAAATGATAGGATTTATTAATGATATTAATGAAAGAAAAGAAACCTAAAATATGTTGTAGAATCAAATTTTCAAAAAAAAAGGGTAGTTTTTGCTTTGCATTGTGGTATATGTGATATACCCTGCACCTTATTCGATGAGGAAAGAGCTGAGATCCCTTCACCGGGAGTGACCTCTTTAGCAAAACTGGCAGATGCTACAAACTCACGGTTTAGTTTTTGACTGCTTCTATAATTATTGCTTTGTACAGCGGTATTTGTGAAATATCCTGCACCTTATTCTATAAGGAAAGAGCCGAGATCCCTTCACCGGGAGTGACATCTTTAGCAAAAGTAGAAAAGCCTAAAAAACACTCCTTTTCAAAATCACTTGTTTCTACAACGATATTAAGTTCATTACACTCATGGTTTTCTGAAAAACCTGCGTAGCCCTCCGTCATTTCAGATAAAGACTATTTAGTATTCGTGCTGCGTTTGTTGGCCTTTGTCAAGGCGTAGTGTGCGGTATCTGACTAGTACTTATCTGCTTAAGCATGTGATGCGATTGGATTAGGGTAGTCGTACGAACTTGTTGGCCTTTGTTAAGGGTCGTGCGGGTGAGTTTATTGCAATCAAGAAATGACAGGTTGAACTTGACTAGCTTCCTATGGTTTGTTGGCCTTTGTCAACGTCATCGGGGGTTAGGGGTAAAAGCATTATCGGGAATTTCAAGTATTGAAATTTTCAATGAGATTGCATACCTCCTATGAGATAGTTGGATCCCGATACCCAGTGCGAGTAAGAGTTACTCCTGGGAGAATTTTACACAGGACAATTAGTCGATTAAGTAGGTGTCTAGAAAGGTGTTAACGGGGTTATGCCTCTGGGAAAATGGGGTTTATTCTAATTAGGTCCGTGCGAAAGCACGGGGAACCTTCCTCAAAGTACCAACACTAGCCTGGCCGAAAGATTGGCGAACTTGTAAGGTGTAATTAATCCCAGCTAGTCTTACCTTTTAGGGTTTTAAGGAAGATTTGATAAAAAGCAGTAGGAGCCATCCTGATTAGATAAGATAATAACCAATCTAATCTTGCAAGAGCATACGCTAAAGTGTTTTCTTCTCTCTCTCTCCAGGTAGCGACCATGTCAGGCCTTAATCAAGATAATAAAATGGGTGTATTGACTGAACCCGCTTATTATACTGAGCAAGGGAACATTGGTCCCGCTCCCACTTATAATTGTTATAATTCCGAGCAGGGAATAGGAGAATATCTGGATTCTAACGCCGCCCAGACAAAGAACAAGCATGCTGATGCATCTTCTTCGGGTGTGTTAGTTATCGAGAACTGTTTCTCAGTTCACTCTACGTCCTGGGTATTAGATACCGGATCGGGATTCCATATATGTAATATGTTACATGGGCTACGTAAAGGTAGGGAACCGGGAGAGGGTGATCATTCCGTAAGAGTTGGGAATGGTGCAAATGTTGCAGCCAAAGCAGTTGGTGAATATCACCTTGTGTTACCAAATGGTAATACATTTGTTCTGAACGAATGCTATTACATTCCGACCCTGATATGTAATCTTATATCAGTTTCTTTATTGAGAAAAGAAGGATATAATTTTGTAGTACAGGATAATGTTATGAACATATTCCTGAATCAAAAGTTGATTGGATCAGGATCGTTAAATAATGGCATATACGTTCTCAACCAAACTACAGTACTTAATGTACATAACACACACAAGAGGATGAGTTCAGAAATGAACGAATCTTTCTTGTGGCATTGTAGACTAGGTCATATCAATGCAACACGACTAGCTAAGTTACATAAGAATGGATATTTGAATCCGTTCGAATTTTCATCTTATGACACTTGCCAGTCATGTCTCAAAGGCAAGATGACCAAAACTCCGTTTGGTGGACACGGAGAAAGAGTTACAGAACTCTTGTGACTGATACATAGTGATGTATGTGGTCCCATGTCTACACATGCCAGGAATGGTTCCTCTTACTTCATTACATTCACTGATGATATCTCAAGATACGGACATGTGTTCCTGTTGAAACACAAGTCTGAAGCTTTTGAGAAATTCAGAGAATATAAGAACGAAGTAGAGAACCAAACGGGCAAAAGTATTAAGATCCTTTGATCTGATCGAGGAGGAGAATACTTGAGTAATGAGTTCCAGGATTATCTAAAAGAGAATGGGATTCTCTCTCAGCTTACTCCTCCCTATACACCACAGCACAACAGTGTATCAGAGAGGATGAATCACACCCTATTAGATATGGTGCGCTCTATGATGAGTACTGCTGAGTTACCAATTTCCTTTTGGGGTCATACGCTTGAGACATCAGCATACCTATTGAATCAAGTTCAATATAAATCTGTACCTACCACACCATATGAGATATGGAGTGGGAAAGGACCATGTCTTAAACGTGTTAAGATATGGGGCTGTCAAGCCTATGTCAAAACACAAAATCCGGACAAACTCGAGGCACAGTCAGTTCTTTGTAAGTTTGTGGGATATCCTAAACATTCACATGGATATCTTTTCTACCACGGCGAGGAACAAAAGGTGTTCGTTTCTCGACATGCCACCTTTTTGGAAAAGGAATTTCTTGCAAAAGAAATTAGTGGCGAAGAGGTAGAGCTGGAAGAAGTCCAGCACCACAAACTACAACTGAAGATTTAGTGGAACCAAATGATTCAGTAGTTCCCAACGAACCTCAGCCTCTCAGCCGATATAGTAGGGTTCCTCATCCACCTGAGAGATACTACGGTTTTTTCATAGACGGTGGGAGTAAGGATTGCTGTAACATTTCAAAAAGATAAAATACTAATTTTGGGAATTTTTATAATTTAATATTATTTTATTGAATATTTTAATATTTTGGTATTATTAAATGCAAATAAATAGGAAAAATTTGAGAAAAATTATTGGAAATTCTAAAATAGGGAAAATTAGAGAATTATGACATTTTAAAGTTTTTGTGATTAGTTTGACACTAATTTAGTGCTAATCGCGATTAAAAAATCGCTAATCGGTTTTTAGCATTTTTGAGCAAAACATGCTCATATCACTTTTTTCTACACTTGTGCATTTTTCTTGCCATGGTTTCTCATTTGGGTTTACTATTTATGTGAGAAGGATTTTGAGAGAAAAGAAAAGGAAAAGAAAAGAGAAAAGGAATAAAGAATTGGTAGTAGGTGAGAGAGAGAGGTATGGGCTTCATTTGACTTGAACCCTTAGCCATTTTCCCCTCATTTCTCTCTCCCTCTTCCATGCTTGCTGCTGCTGCCTCTCCTTCATCTCCCTCCCCTCTTCAACTCCTCACTTCACCTCTAAAACAACCCCAAAACCACACACTCATTTCTCTAAATCTGTGCACAAGCCCGAGACCTACAAGATGGACCAAGAAAGCATTGAGTTTGGCCACTAGGGGCAACTCAAGAAAATTCTTGAGTTGCCAATTGAGGTAATTTCTAAAACATTAGCTTAATTCTAGCATTCCCTACACCCCCATGTTAAGATAGAATCGATATTGTGTGATATTATGGACTTGATGAAAACCTAGTTAGGGTTTGAGGGAAATTGGTGTTGTATTGTGAAATTGAGCTCAGTTAAGGTTATACCAACACCTTAGTGTATGAATTGGAACCCAAAACCTGAAGCCTAACCAAGAATACGGATTCTAGAAACTGATATCGGGGAAATTATGAAATCTGTGAAGGTTAATTTGAATCTGCTATCACCCGAGACACCCTAAAATAAAATTGAGTGGACAGTGACATGAGCAGGCACCATTGAACCAACACCCCAAACCCTAGCCCCCAACTCATCCGTACGGCCGCCAATTTCTCCCAATTGGCCACAAATTGCGGCCTGGGTCCCACCTTCTTGGCTCGTATTGGTTCTGTAGCTCCTACATGTTTATGTTAGACCCCTGGTATATATAGATTTGTATAATGTGACCTAGGGTGAAATCTGGGACATATATCCTAAGTTGCTGTTTTGGATTCGTGTTTCCGTATTCCGTATTTTTTTAAGTCTGAAATTGTGGATTTTGTTTTGCCTCGACTATTTGGCGTTTATACGACGATATAGAGGATTTATTGATGGTTTTGAAGGCGTGCCATAGGTTCTCACCTATAGGCCCCTTATCGTATCATTTTGGATTTCATGTGCCGTTTTAGCTTGGATTTGGTTTTAATGCGCATATACGATACTTTGATATGTAGGTACCCATGAAGACTTCGGGACGACAAGCAAATGCGTTGTGATGTCCGCAAATGATGATGCAGGTGAGTAGATTATATCTACAGGGGGAAGTCGGGTGGATGGCGTATAGCACCCCCGCAGTCCGTAGATAGTATACTATGTAGTTTATTTACGTGGTAGTTGTAGTGTGTTATGGTTAATTACAGATAGAAATAACTAGCGTAGTTCCTAGTTGCGAGCTCTAGGATAGAGGTACACCGGCACGCACAACCTTGCATACTCATTATACTTGCACTGTGTTTGATGATATGGGATGACTTTAGAGATGAGTCGATGATGTGGGCTTTGTGCCGCGAGATCGGTGATTTGATACGATTCATATTTGGGATATGACTTGTGATTCGTGCGGGCTTGGGATGTGTGTTTACCCCCGCATGCATACTTTATTGATGGTATCGATTTGTACTAGACATAGAGTAGTACCCCAGATTATATGATCTGATGATGGTGATACCTGTTATGTGATGAGATAGTGAGATGTAGACCCGTACCCAGCTATTGGGATGCCGTACGATGATTTACCGTACGAGCCGATATTGATGATAGATCCGCACTCATAACTCGAGGATGTCCTACGATATGTTCTTGAGGCGGGATCACCGACTATATATCTATATATTTATCGACTCAGATTTAGGTGGTTTCCATACCTCTCCCTTTTGACCTGATACTTAGATCTGTAGTTTGCATAGTAGATTCTTCACTGTGGTGTTGACTATTTGATTTCCGCATATTCATGCTATTCGCATTGCTGGCATATGTTTATTGCTATATTATTATCATGCTGTGAGGACACCAGCACCATTATCGATGATGCGTATGTTCCACGTACACTATTTGCCGGCTCACACACTTCATCATCGATAATTGCCATGCCACTACACTGTAGTACTGTTGCATGACTTCTGATATGATTACCTTTCCTTACATGTCGCATACATCATGGATTGATTGCATAGCACACCGCATTGGATTTACTTCTTGATGTTGGATTTTCATGTGATTTATGATTTTGAGGACCGTGGGATGATTTAAGAAAGGATGCTCTATTTTGAAAACCCGGTACCTCGTGATATGATATTTTGGTACGTCCACCACGCGTTTTCTCGGTGCTGAGACGTGTGCTTGAAACCCGATTCGAGGAGTGGATGATCCGTTTGCGGGTTCGTGGTGGGCCCGGTATGGTTCCCCTCGGCAAGATGATCGATGGGTTTTGCCGATTGAGCCTGGATGCGGGCGAGTACCTACCGGTGATTGTATTTGAACTCGGAGGATATCTGGAGGATACCGACCGGAGTTGAGAGATGGGCGTACTGCCGGGGCCGAGGGCCGATTCCGCAGACATAGCCCGCGGGCCGATCCGGACTGACGGAGCCCGATGGATGAGGATTTACGTGTCGATGCTAGGCACGTGTTTCATGAAGTTTTTCCATGATTTTGTTTATATCCTCATATTGCATACATGATGCTTATTGTCATTGGGTGACGGGTGGACGGGTTCCACATATATACAGACATGGATCATATACAGACTGGATTTACACTGATCATACTTCATTTGTATATATAACAGGGTATGAGGGGCTGTTATATATACCCTTACACCAATATTAGTGGTATGGGACGCTAATATATGTGTATTGATATCCTTTGATACTTCATCATATTTACTTCATGCAGACATACCTTATACTGGTGACATGTTATTACCTGAGTACCGGCACTACATACATGATTAGATGTTACATTGCCACATTATCATACTTCAGATGTACTCTTATGGTTATATTACTGATTGTTGACCTAGGTTTATGTCTTGCATTCGGTTTCTGCTTGTAGATATTTCTATTCACGAGTTGGTAACTCACCCCCGTTGTGCCACAGTTCTTGCAGGTTCTGCCGTACAGGTTTCATTGCGGCATTTCTGGCACACTGCTTTCTTGCGGGTGAATTGCTTTTGGTAGGTGGATTCTTTTGCATCAAGAACCACCATTGTATTTATTTTATTCATTGTATCTAGAATTTCCATCAACCAAAACTTGTATATTGTTTCAGACCTAGACTTTAGTGATGTATTATTCGACTTTAGAGTCGCGCTTAGTAGTATTGCGGTTTTCTTGTTGCTTTTGAGTTCTTTTGGTTTGACCCTCGCCTTTCGGCGTTGTATATTCTTATGGCTTGTGTGGTTTTGGCCGTCATTTGACGAAGAGCTAGCTCCCGCTTGGGGATGCCTTTATCATTGCATATATTGTTATCCTTGTTGTACCCCATTCGGGGCCAGTTTTACAAAAGAAACTCTGCCGGAATTTTTAGAAAAGACTTTACTGTTTTAAAATGCATATTCGGCTTAGTTATTTAAAAACCTTGATTTCAAACATGTATTTCTTCACTTCTTTAAACCAGTTTCTTTACTTATTCTTAAAAATGGTTTTAGATTTCTGGGCTTTTGGCTTACTTGGATCAGATGGAGTCCTATAGACTTCATATGGTTCAAGGGCCAGTCACGTGCTCTTTCGGGTCGTGACAATTGCATCATGGAAGACGATGACCCAACTAGCTTCGAGCAGGCCATCACGAGTGGGGACTCTGTGAAGTGGCTGGATGCAATGCGATCTGAGATGGAATCCATGTACACCAACAAAGTATGGACTTTGGAAGTTGCTCCTGAATGGCTGATGTAAGTCGATGTACAACACCCCACGAATTGTGGGGAGGCGGAAAAATGAAAAACGATCTTGTTCTTTGCATAAACATCGACTAACCGAGAATCTTTGCTAAACTATAACTAACAAGAAAACATAGAAGTGTTAACTACTATGATAAGTGATTATACCTAATGAACCGTGTCCTTCTCCTTTTCGTTATCCATGTCCTTCTCGGCCTCCTCCACGTAATAGATGATCCACCCAAGAGTTATACTCCAAGCTTCACCTCTAACTTGAGGTAACTAGGTTTCTTAAAGTGCTAATCTAAGTAACCTAGGTGATATAGAGAAGTGTTATGGATTAAATAGTTTTTACTAATCCTTAGTCTCAACAAATGAGAGGGGAGGATTAGGGTTTGAAGAGAGAGAGTTTGAGGAGAGAGAAGGTGAGCAAGAGAATGAGAAGAGATAATGAACTCATTTGAATATATATGAAGCATAATGTTTTATGAAAATAAATCAATTAAATCAATTAACAACCATGATTCATTCATTCACTTGAGTGATTCATCTCATGAGTCATTAGATCAATAAATGATGCATTAACTCCATGGATGAATCACACAAATGAGTCACTAAAACAATAAATGCAAATGCCACCATAACCCTCAAGTCACCATCCTTCTAGAAGCTTCTCGCGAAATTACGAGAACGCCCCTCCTATCCGTGAAAACACAGAAAAACTTTAGACTATATAAATCCAATAACCTGATACTAGAAACTGACTTAAACCAAAGCCGGCTAGTAAAAACTGTCTGAATGTCGTACGTGCGTAAACACACGTATGCGTCCGAACCCTTGTCGTAAAACCATACGACCTCTATATTGTTTCGCCTGGAGAAGGGAAACTCTCTGTGTGGGACTCTAAAGACTCGACTACTACGCTGGCGGTGGGTTTAACCACAGACCGCAAGCAGCACTAGCTGTACGTAACGGTCCCCAGGTAGATGTCGATAAGAAGGCCGATGAGGAAACCCATCCGAACTCCTACTGAGCCTGATGTGACAATCTCCGTACAGTCCGGTCTGTTCGTCTAAGACTATCGCATATCGGGCTTAGGGGGGCGGCAAGCGTCAGTCCCTTAATAGCGGTATATGTCGTGTCGGAGCGTAGCCCATTACACCCTGAGAAACAACTGGAACCTACCAGTAAATCTCGCTTGCCCTGGACAGGGACTTTGCGTAATGGCTCTCTGACACAGCGCGATATCAACTCCCAATACCGGGAGAGACGAATCATGTCTAACCGCCACTGCCTCCAAGTGCTCGGGACTGCACCCAACTGCTACCTCTTTGCACGACTCCTTTGAGCCGTGGTAGGGTAGCAATCTAAGAACAGTGGAACACACTCGAGGCGAAGTAGCAGTGTCAAGTCTGCGGACTATGCTGTACTCATGTCACCTGGGAACTGTTAACTGACGATGGGTATAATACCAACTAACAGTTCCCCATGAGTCCTGTCCGGTGTACCCATAACCTAACGAGCACCTGCATACTATCTCCAGTACGACGTACTGACGGCTGTGGGACAGACCATCTCCCCAACTGGGATGAGAAGCGTACACACTAGTCTACTCTGGAGTATCGATGCCCTGTCTCGATAATCCTATGACTAGGGACCTGAAAAAGGATGTGCTTGTAGACTATCCAGCCCCCACTAGTGTGACTGCCATCACAACGCTGGTAGTCAAGCAAGATCCTAAGAGCTCAATCAATACGTATACTCACATATTAAGATAGATAAAACCAAGTAGCATACTAGCATGTTTAGCAAGACTGTTATATAACTGTGAATATCCCAAGCTTCCATTAAGTAATATACAAACTAGTATGATACAATAATGGCCCCTAGGGCATATACACTAACAATCTCCCACTTGCACTTGGGCCATGTACTGGCATATCGAAGACCGATGATCTCGAGTAGCCTCTCGAACTGAATCTGAGGTAGGGACTTCGTGAATGGATCAGCAATGTTCTCTTCATTAGCAACTCTTCGGACCTCGATCTCCCGACGATCAATGATCTCCCTGATCAGGTGATACAGCCTTAAGATGTGTCTGGACTTCTGATGGGACCTTGGTTCCTTCGCTAAAGCTATAACTCCGTTGTTTTCGAAATACAGAGGTATTGGATCAACAATGGTAGGTACCACCTGAAGTTCTGTTAGGAACTTCTTCATCCAGATCGCTTCTTTTGCGGCATCGCAAGCAGAAATATACTCCGCTTCCATCGTCGAGTCAGCAACGGTGTCCTGCTTAGAACTCTTCCAGCACACCGCACTTCCAATGAGGGTAAATACATAACCTGACATGGACTTGGAATCGTCCTTATCACTCTGGAAGCCGGAATCAGCAAAGGCATCCATCTTGAGGTCTTTTCCGCCGTAAACCAAGAACATCTCCTTAGTCCTCCTCAGGTACTTGAGAATGTTCTTTACTGCTATCCAGTGCTTCTCCCGTGGGTCTGACTGATACCGGCTTACCACGCTCAGTGCGTAAGCTACATCTGGTCTGGTGCACAACATCGCATACATTATAGAGCCTACCGCAGAAGCGTTGGGTATAATAGACATGCGTTTCCTTTCCAATGTCTTAGGAGACATCTCTTTGGATTGGGTGATTCCGTGACAAGCCGGTAGATTACCGCGCTTAGAATCTTCCATACTGAATCTTTTCAGTATAGTGTTGATATACCTGGACTGCGAAAGTCCCAACATCCTCTTGGATCTATCATGATAGATCCGGATCCCCAGAATGTAAGAGGCATCTCCCAGGTCTTTCATGGAGAACCTGTGTGACAAGAATCCTTTGACAGATTGTAGCATAGGAATGTCATTTCCTATCAATAGAATGTCATCCACGTACAAGACGAGGAATACGACAGTTCGTGCTAAAACTTTACAATATATGCATGGTTCATCTGGATTTTTGATACAGTCATATTCTTTAACCGTTTCATCAAAACAGATGTTCCAACTCTGCGATGCCTGCTTTAGTCCATAAATGGACTTAAGCAACTTGCATACTTTCCCACTGCTCCCACTCTGATTGAAACCCTTTGGCTGATCCATATAGACGCACTCTTCTAAATTTCCATTCAGAAAAGTCGTCTTTACGTCCATCTGCCATATTTCATAATCATGGAAGGAAGCAATAGCAAGAAGGACCCAAATGGATTTGAGCATACCCACTAGAGAAAAAGTTTCGTCATAGTCCAAACCAGGTCTTTGACGAAAAACCTTTGCAACAAGTCTAGCCTTATAGGTTTCCACCTGTCCATCTACACCAATCTTTTTCTTGAAGATCCATTTGCATCCTATGGGTTTTATCCCATCTGGAGCAAAGTCCAAAGTCCATACTTTGTTGGTGCACATGGACTCCATTTTGGTCCACATTGCATCTAGCCATCGTACCGAGTCGCCGCTCTGGATGGCCTGCTGGAAGCTAGTAGGTTCATCATCATCTATGATGCAATACTCTCTATTCCAATCTATGAGAAAACCGTAGTATCTCTGAGGCGAATGAGACGGCCTACTACTCCTGCGGAGGGGTGCGGGAATGTCCTGTTCTTCTTGAACTACTGGTTCTACCAAACTTTCAGCAGTAGTTTGTGGTTCTGGAATTTCTTCCAGTTCTATTTCGCTCCCACTTATTTCCTTTTCTAAAAACTGTTGTTCTAGAAAATGGGCATTACGAGAAACAAAAACCTTTTGTTCCTATGCGTAAGAGAAATAATATCCCTTGGAGTTCTTCGGATATCCCACAAACTTACACTGTACTGATCGTGCCTCGAGCTTGTCCGCATGCTGCTTTTTAATAAAAGCTGGACATCCCCATATCTTCATATGCTGAAGATGGGGTTTCTTCCCACTCCATATCTGATATGGGGTGGTAGGCACAGTCTTGGTAGGATCCCTATTCAGAAGATATGCCGCTGAATCTAGCGCATAACCCCAGAAAGATCGCGGTAACTCTGCATTACTCATCATGGAACGTACCATATCTAATAGGGTTCGATTCCGTCTCTTCGATACACCATTATGCTGTGGAGTGTATGGAGGAGTAAGCTGAGAGAGAATTCCATTCTCCTTTAGGTAACCTAGGAACTCGGCACTTAAGTATTCACCACCTCGATCAGATCTTAGTGTCTTGATACTTTTGCCGGTTTGGTTTTCTACTTCATTCTTATACTCTTGGAATTTCTCAAAAGCCTCGGATTTATGTTTCATCAGATAAATGAATCCGTACATTGAGTAATCATCCGTAAAAGTAATGAAATAGGAAAAACCACCTCTTGCATGTGTAGACTTTGGACCACATACATCGTTGTGTATGAGTCCTAAGAGCTCGCTCGCTCTTACTCCATGTCCAGTGAATGGAGTCTTTGTCATCTTTCCATTGAGACATGATTGACAGGTGGCATCGGTCGAGCTCTTCTTATCACATAGATTCTCAATGAAAGATCTAGGTGATGCCTCCTGCATTTTGGGAATCAAGATCTATAGAGATAGATCTAAACGGATACCGGGATTGTCCCAATCCAGGTACATTGACACCATATTAAAGAAGTTTAGTATGGAAGAATCCAAGCATGGGAACCAACCCACGTTATCTGGACTCACTCTCTCCAAAGAGATGTCTCCCAAGAATGATTTGGAGAGAGCTCGCATGCAATGGATACCCTATGCTTCGGCAGTAGGCTCTATCATGTACGCGATGCTATGTACCAGACCCGATGTAGCATACTCACTAAGTGTAGTTAGTAGGTATCATGCAGATCCAGGAGAGAGTCACTGGACAACTGTGAAGAACATTCTCAAGTACATGAGAAGGACTAAAGAGATATTCTTGGTGTATGGTAACGGTGAACTCCAGGTGGAGTCCTTTACCGATTCAATCTTCCAAAGTGACAAGGACGACTCTAAGTAGCACTCGGGATTTTTCTTTACCCTAAATGGAGGGGCGATTTGTTGGAAGAGTTCCAAGCAAGAAACCGTGGCAGACTCGACGATGGAGGCTGAATACATCGCTGCCAACGATGCTGCCAAAGAGGCTGTCTGGATGAAGAAGTTCATCATTGAACTTGGTGTGGTTCCGTCCATTGAGCATCCAATACCTTTTTATTGTGATAACAATAGAGCCGTGGCTTTGGCCAAGGAACCCAGGTCCCATCAGAAGTCTAGACATATTCTGAAGCGGTATCACCTAATACGGGAAATAGTTGATCGCCGCGAGATCGAGGTCAGGAGAGTTGACACGAAGGACAACACGGCGGATCCACTCACGAAGGTCGTTCCCCAGATACAATTTGAGAGACTTTTCGGAATGTTGGGTATGAGATACTACAACAGCTGGCCTTAGTGCAAGTAGGAGATTGTTAGTTGTATATATGCCCTTGAGGCCATTGTTGTACACATGATGTATATTATAGTGGATGCTTGGATATATATAGTGAGGACTTTCTTGCTCGATATGATGGTCTGCTATCTGGTTTCACTTTGTCTTAACATGTTGACTTGTATTGGTTTACCGTCTTGCTCTCACATGTTCATAAAGCCCTTAGGATATGTACTTGACTACTGGGACTATGATGAGATCATACTAGTGGGGCCAAGGTAGTCAACGAGTATATCCTATAACGGTTCCTAGTCGAGGGTGTATTGAGACAGGGCATCGATAGACTAGAGTAGACTAGCGTATAAGCATCTTGACCCATATGATGGGCGATGAATGATCCTATATCCATCGGTGTTTGACATCAAAAATGATGTACGGGTGCTCAGTGGAGACTGGGTACACTGAACGGACTCGCCGATAACTCCTAGATGGTATTATACCTATCGTCAGATAGCAGTTCTCCGGTGACACTGGTACAGGTTAGTCTGTAGACCCGAGATCATCATAGAGTCTTGTGTGATTCCACTGTGCTTTGATTTCCACCTTACCACGTCCAAGAGGGCGTGCAAAACGGTGGCTTTTGGGTACAGTCCTGAATTTCATGGAGGCAATGAGCGATAGGAGGGGTTTCGTCTCTCCCGGTATAGGGAGTTGATGTTGTGCTGTGTTCGATTGGCTATAACTGGAAGTCCCTGGCCCGGGCTGATATGAAGTGCTACTGGTAAGAGTTATCAGTAGTTTCTCGACCTGTTATGAGCCTCACGTCGACACGACTTATCGGTTACTGGGGTCTGACGTTTACCACCCATAGACTTGAAATGCGACATATCAGATGAAGAGACCGGACTGTACGGTAGTGTTACTGATTGGATTCACAGGAGAATGTACAAGATTGCCTGTTGATATTCTGATCGCTCAATACCTGGGTGGCTGTTACGTTTAGCTGACCGCTTGCAGCTTGTGGGTGTTTGATATGACTATCACCTACTGCCGGCGTATTGACGATTCTTTAGAGTCCTACATAGAGGTTTCCTGGCTCAGGAAAAACGGAGTAGGAGCACATATGTGATATGTGCGGGACCGTGAATAATAAGATATGAGATACCGTATTCTATTTTCGCGATATGAGATATCGGCTGGGTATATGTGATATAGCCGGGTCATCGGATCAAGTGTTGATTCGATGAATTGGTACATGTTATATTAGTCGGTTATATGCAATATAGCCGGATTGTCGGATCAAGTGTTAATTTGATAATTTAATGTATAATTATATATGTGATATATTACATTACGTCAACTAATATAAGCTCGCTTTATTGATTCATTTTCTCACTGGACAATACATTGATGTATATGTGATATATGTTAATTGTATTATTTTCTTTTATTACAAAATATATTGTATATGTGATATATAATATTGTAACATGTTAGGATTACAAGTGCAAAATGGTTTTAGAGTTTAAACCTAGTTAGGGTTTGGATTAGGGTTATGCTTTGGATGAGCTTTCATGAAGGTTTGACTTTTGTCTTCATCCTTTGATATTTTGTGAAAATATTTGTTAACCCAACCCAAACCCTTAACCTATGGTTTTTTCTCTACAAGTGTTAAGCCTTTCATTCTTAACCCATGGTTGCAATTTTAACCGCAACAATAATTCATTATTAATCATAAAAGGATTAGCTTCATCATCTTCTTCTTCTTGCTCTTGAAAAAGCTTCACTAGCTTTTGTGTTTGTGATGAAAAATGGTGAGAAATTGAAAACAAAAGAGAGCAAAATTCCCACTTCATCATCCTCATCTATTCTAGCCACTTAGATTAGGGTGTTCACTTCTATAATAAGTTCATTTGTGAAGTGTAAACTTGGGTTAGAGATTCTTCAAGGTAGATCATCTTGGATCAAGAAGAATTCAAGCAAGATGCATCATTCACCTCTTGGAGCCTCATGGGAGTCGGAGTTCTTGATGATCGCAGCAAAGGGACCTCTACACGGAGCTTATGAAGCGAAGGAACGGACTACAAAGGTTGTAATCCTATTTTCTTTACTTCTTTGTATGTGATACAAACTTGTTACCCTAGATTTTCTAGTAAAGATTCATGGTTTGCTTACTTTACACCTCTCTAAATTTTAAAGTGGCATGAGTGATGCTACCAAACCTTAGACTAGGTGCAAGGGAAGCCCATCATAGTGAACTAAAACGGGTAAAAGTATTATGTCCTTTGATGAGATCAGAGAGGAGAATACTTGAGCATAGAATTCCTGGACTATTCTAAAGGAGAATGAGATTCTCTCTCAGCATTACTCCTCCGTATACACCACAACACGTCGGTGTATCGGGATGGAGCAATAGCACCCTATGCGATATGGTGCGTTCTATGATGGGTATTACTGAGTTGCCTATTTCCTTTTGGGGGTTATGCACTTATGAAGCTGCGTACCTATTGAATCGCGTTCCAACCAAATCATGTGCCTACCACTCCATATGCGATATGGTATGGGAAGAGCCCATGTCTTAAGCAAGTTAAGATTTGAGGTTGTCTGGCCTATGTCTAAAAGGAAAAACCGGACAAGCTCGAGGCAAGGTCAGTTATGTGGAAGTTTGTTGGATATCCCAAGCATTTGCAAGGGAATATCTTCAACCACACCGAGGAACAAAAGATGTTTTATTTCTCGGCATGCCACCTTTTTTGTAAAAGGAATATATTTTGGAAAGAAATTTATGGTCATGAGGTAGAACTGGAAGGAGTTCCAGCTATACAAACTACAACTGATGATTTGGTAGAACCGGAGGATTTAATTTCTCCCAACGAAACACAGCCTCTCCGCCGATCTAGTAGGGATTCTCATCCACCTGAAAGATACTTCGTGTTTCTCTATGATGATGGGGGCGAGGATTGCATCATGAGATGATGACCCAATTAGTTTTGAGCAGGCCATCAAGAGTGGGGACTCTGTAAGAATTGTTGGATGCTTAGAGATCAAAGATGGAATCCATATACACTAACAAAGTATGGACTTTGGTTGCTTTATCTGGAGGGTTAAATCCCTATCAGAAGAAAGTATATCTTAAGAAGATTACTTGGTGTGGATTGAAAAGTTGAGACTTTAAAAGCTAGACTTGTGTAAAAGGTTCTCGTCATCAACCAGGTATGGTTTAAGATGAAACTTTTTCTCTGGTAGTTATGCTTAAGTCCATCCGGATCCTACTTGCCATTGCTACATACCATGACTACGATATCTGGCGGTTGGGTGTCATGACTTCTTTTCTAAATAGTGATTTAGAAAAGAGCGCCTGTAAGAACACAGCCAGAGGGCTTCGTAGACAGTGGGAGCAGCGGAAACGTGTGCAAGTTGCTTTATGGGTTAAAGCAGGCATCGCGGAGTTGGAACATCTGTTTTGATATGGTAATCAAAGAGTTTGACTTCATCAAAATGGTAGATGAACCTTGTATATACAAAAAGGTAGTAGAGTGTAAGGTGGTCTTCCTCATATTGTACGTGGATGACATACTCTTGATAGGAAAGGAGTTTCCTATGCTACGCTCTGTCAATCTCCTCTTATCGCAAGGATTCTCGTTATAGGATCATGGTTATACCACCTAAATTCTGGGTTTTGGATCTATGTGATAGATCTATGTGGATATTAGGATTCTCACTAGGTGTAGTGAGATGGTATCAATCGATCCTGGGGAAAATCACTGGATGGCTTCCAGAGTGATAAGGTCGACTGAATGTCAGTCGCAGGCATTGTCTTTACCCTTAGTGGAGGGACGGTATGTTGGAAGAGTTCCAAGATAGATACCGTGGCATACTAGACGATAAAGGCTGGATACATCGCTACCAAAGATACTACCAAAGAGGCAGTCTGGGTGTATATTAGTTCATGAGATGAACTTCGTTCCTACCATTGTGTGACAATGGAGTTGTGGCTTATGCCTAGGAACGCCTGTCCCATCAGTGATCCAGACATATTCTAAGGCAGTATCACCTGATCATAGAGATGGTTGATCTCTAGGGGATCGAGGTTAGGAGAGTAGACCTAGAGGACAACACGGAAGATCCACTCACAAAGGCCTTTTTCCCAGAGAGAGACTTTTATGGGATGGTTGAGTATGTGATACTACAACCGCTGCTATCAGATGGCCCTAGTGCTGTTAGTTATATGTATGCCCTAGAGTCCATTACTGTACATGAGATGTATATTGTAGTGGATGCTAGGACATATATAGGTAGGACTTTCTTGCTCGACATGATAGTACGCTATCTGGTTGCTCTTTATCTTAACATGTATACTTACTGTCTCTCTATTACATGTTAATAAAGCCCTTAGGATGTGTACTCGACTTACAGGACTATGATGCAGATCATACTAGTGGGCCCTGGGTAGTCCATGAGTACATCCTTCAATGTTCCTAGTCGTGGAAATATCGAGACGGGGCATCGATATTCCAGAGTAGACTAGCGTATATCTTCTCGACCCATGTGATGGGCGATGGATGATCCCATATCCATTGGTGTTTGACATCAGAGATGGTATGCGGGTGCTCAGTGGTGACTGGGTACACTGAACGGACTCGTCGAGAACTCCCAGATGGTATTATACCTCACGTCAGATGGCAGTTCTCTGGTGACACTGGTACAACTTAGTCTGTTGACCCGAGATCGTCATAGAGTCTTATGTGTCTCCCACAGTGCTTTGATTTCCATCCTTCCACGGCTCTACTGAGTCGTGCAAACAGGTGGTTTTTGGGTACAGTCCCGATTCACATGGAGGCAATGAGCGATAGGAGGGGATTCGTCTCTCCCGGTATTGGTGGTTGATGTTGCGCTATGCTCGATTGGCCATAACTGGAAATCCCTGGCCAGGGTTGCAGTGATTTGCTGGTAAGTGTTATCAGTAGTTTCACGCTTGTTGTGGACCTTACATCGGCATGACTTACCAAGCTACTGGGGTCTGACGTTTACCACCCCTAGGCGAGATATGCGACATATCAGACGAACAGACCAGACTGTGCGGCAGTGTTACTGATTGGATTCGCAGGAGTGTGAGCAGGCTTGCTCGTTGATCTTCTGATCGCTCAATACCCGGATGGCCGTTACGTTTAGCAGACCGCTAGCTGCTTGTGGGTGATTGATATGATCACCACCTACTGCCGGCGTATTGACGAGTTTTTAGAGTCCTATACAGAGGTTTCCTGGCTCAAGCGAAAGGAAATAGGAGCGCATATGAGATATGTGCGGGACCGAGAATAATACCTGTATGTGATACTGTATTCTATTCTCGTGTTTTGTATCATCGTACGGTTATATGAGATATAGCCGGGTTACCGAATCAAGTGTTGATTCGTTATTTTGATACACTAGATATTAGTCGGTTATATGCGATATGACCGGATCGTTAAATCAAGTGTTGATTTAATGATTTAATGTATAATTATATATTTGATATATTACTTTACATTAACTAGTATTGGTTCACTTAAGATTGATTTTCTCACTTGATGTGCACAAGTTGTATATGTGATATATGTTTATGCACTAGTTTGTATCATGATTGATGATACATGCAAACATGGGTGGGTGTGTGACATACACCATGTTAATTATAATTTAGGTTTTTATTTATCTTAATTATTCAAAATGGTGGCTTCTTTTGTCATGGCTTGAAGTTTCATGAAGCTTGAAGCAACTTTGACAAAGTCCACTCATTTTGTCTTGATTAAGATATTCATTAACCAAACCATTATAATTAACTATGGTTTAGTCTCTACAAAGGTTAACTCACCCATGGTTGCATTATGATAGACTTCACTTGATTATTCCTTTTTCAATAATTCATTATTCTTATCTTTTCATTCTTTCTTCTTCTTCTTCTTCAAGAAGAAGAAAACCTTGCTAGATTTTTTTCAAGTGAAGAAAACAGTGAGAAATCCAAATCCAATATGAACCCATTTCCTATTTCATCATCCTCTACTACTTGCCATTTAGTTTAGGGTGTTCTTTTCACAAAGTTCTTGACCTAGTGAAGATGGAGATTGAGTTTGAGTCTCCTCGACGTAGATCATCTTCGGCCTCGAAGTCAACGACCTAGCCCGCTCATTTCTCCGAAGAAACCATCGCTAGAGTCCGGGATCCCGATGATCGCAGTGAAGGGACGTCAACACGGAGCTTAAGAAGTGAAGGACCGTATCTACAAAGGTTGTAATCCCTTTCACTTGTAGTTAAAGTTGTTAACTTGCTAGTTTTCCCATAATCGCTAGTATACGATCTTGGTTAGGGTTGTTCGGCATGGCTTTTTTTTTGAATCGGGCATGGTTGATTCCTTGTAGAACCTTGTTAGAGTGCCTAAGAACCGTACAGTGGTATCAGAGCCAAGCTAGGCTAGAGCTTTACGCAAAGTCTAGACGAAGTTAAAAGTTAGATCGAACCCCGAATCCCTAGTTTTTACCCTTTTCTCAAAATTTTCTGAAATTGTGAATTTTTGTGAATTAAAAATACTCAAAAAAATCAGCAGGGTTTTCTAGGAATTACTGTGCAGCACGTGCTCCTAATTCCCTCAAAGCGCCGCGGAACCGCGGCCGTACCTGGCCAGCGCGGCGGTTCCGCGACCAAAAAGGTGAATCATGGCACGTGGTTTGCACATTAATGTCCGTCTGAAATTCCTGTGTTTTCTGGGAATTTTTAATTTATACTCAAGAGTTGAGTTTTTTGGGTTGTATTGGGGACTCGATGATTCGATCATATTATTAACTTTATTTATTTTGTCCGGGTAATTTTAGAACGTGTTAAAAAGTTCGACCGGATATCAATAACTCACTTTTTCCCGACCCGAAAAATTTCCAAGTGTTGGATTTTTCCGTAGTTTAAAAACGTTCTAAATCGTGCAAGTTACGCGAAGAACCCTCTAGAAGACAACAAACCTTAACTCGATTATGTGACCGTCTTGAACTACCTTTTGAACCTTAGGGTTTGGGGCAGTACGGCGTGCCACATGTGAGGCGTTGTCTTGACCTTTCTACGGCTGCACCGTTGGTACTGTGGCATGAAATGGATGTTTTTAAACTTATTTCAAGTGTTGAGCTATTTGGGAAATCTTGGGTGTTTTTTTATTCGATCAGAAAGTTTGACATTGTCTATTTATCTGGGATGTGATACAATATTTGGAATCCACATGTAGTTATGAGATAACTAATTTGAATGTTATAATTCTAACACTTTAGTCTCATTTGATCGGTTGCCACGGGATTTTGATGTGATCAAAAGTCCATCGCAATCACGTAGCTTACGCGGATACTCGCCGGGTAAACTTAATAGACAGCCACGCCCCATAGCCCCGACCAAGTGACTGAAGGAGAACCCCGTAGCCAAAAGCATCCGTTCGGGTGCTCGCGGTAGCGGTGTTCCGCCTTAGTGCACTTCGTCGACGGCATCCGGGGGTGCGGCTGTCTACTAAAGTTTGCGACGAGCATTCGATCAGGATGTCGGGAATCTTGTTGAATTGCCCGACTAAATATTGAAAAGTGATTTCGATATAGAGACAGAAATGAGGGGTTTATAATTGTTAGGCATGCGATGTCTAAGGAATTCATTTGGTTAGGCATGCGATGTCTAAGGAGGTTGCGGATTCCAACTGTTGTTGTTTTACACTTTCTTTTCTGCGACCGTAAGTGTAATATGTGATATCGCCGGTTTCGTTGCTATATGTCAACGACAATTGGGATGGGCATATTTACTTACGTTGATGACATATGATGTTATGTGTTGCTGGATATGTTATATTGGATCGCCGTGTTTGAATAGCCGGGGGGGTTTATGTGAGATGAGTGTTTTTCATTTTCATTCATGTAAAATTCATTGTATGTAATATTCTTTTATTGGGGCACTTCCGGGCTGAGGATGATGTCACCATTGTATATTATTTACTTTTCCGCATTAGGATAGACCCAAGGCGGGGAGCACAAGTAACCGGGTTCTAGGGTCCAGTGGGAGACCATCTCGAGGAGTTGAGACCGGGTCTCTAAACTCTAGAATTGGTAGGGTTGCTTGCCGCTCTCGAAGGGGTCTAGGGTGTGGGTTTGGCTATTCATCACGACCGTGGAATCCGTGTTTTATACAGGCTCAAAATAAAACACGGACGTCCTAGTATATCCAATATTTCATATGATATTTTCTGCTGCATTATCTGTGAAGTGATCATGTGATATGTTCAGATAGATACTGTATATAGTATATATGATATATTATATAGACGTTGCTTATGTTTTACACCCGCGCTAGCCCTGCCCCGCTCTGCCGTTAGTTACCTAACCTAACAGTGCAGACGGGACATCGAGGCGAATGCAGATGGCATAAATGTACGTTGTATTTATCTTTGATGTTTAGGTGGACTTAAATGATGGGACAATCATTAATGAGATTAATGAAAGAAAATAAACCTAAATGATGTTGTGGAATCGAATTTCAAAAATTAGGTAGCCCTAGTTCTTGCTTTGCATAGCGGTGTTCCTTATAGAACATCCAGCACCTTATTCGATAAGGAAAGAGCCGAGATCCCTTCACCGGGAGTGACCTCTTTAGCAATAATTAGCAGATGCTACAACCTTCGGTTTGTCTTTTGACTGCTTTTCTAGTTCTTGCTTTGCATAGTGGTATTGTGAATATCCTGCACCTCATTCGACGAGGAAAGAGCCGAGATCCCTTCACCGGGAGTGACCTCTTTAGCGAAACTGGAAGAAGCCTAAAAAACACTCCATTTAAAAACCATTTGATTCCGCAACGAGATCAAGTTCAAAGCGTTAAAGGTTTTCTTAAAAACCATCCGCAACCCTCCGTCATTTTAGGAAGTAGAGTACTTAGTATTCGTGCTGTGTTTGTTGACCATAGTCAAGGCACGATGTACGGTAGCTAAGTGATGTCTTCCTACTCAGCATATGATGCGATTAGTTAGGACAGTCATGTGACTTTGTTGACCTTAGCCAAGGGTCATCTGGGTGGGTCTAATTAATCATGAAATGACGGGTAGAACTTGACTAGTGCTTATGATTTGTTGACCATAGCCAAGGTCATAGGTGCTAGGGGTAAAAACCATTATCGGGAGTTTCAAGTGTTGAAATTTGCAATGAGATTGCATACCTTCTATATGATAGTTGGATCCCGATACCCACTGCGAGTAATTGTTACTCCTGGGAGAGTTTTGCACTTTACAATTAGCCGATCTAGTAGGTGTCTAGAAAGGTGTCAACGGGGTTATGCCCCTGGGAAAACGAGGTTTATTTTAATTAGGTCCGTGCGAAAGCACGGGGAACCTCCCTCAAAGTACCGGCACTGGCCTGGCTGAAAGATTGGCAAACTTGTAGAGTGTAATTAATCCCGGCTAGTCTTTCCTTTTAGGGTTTGAAAGAGGATTTGATAAAAACAGTAGGAGCCATCCTGATTAGATAAAATATATAACCAATCTAATCTTGCAAGAGCGCACGCAGAGTGTTTTCTTCTCTCTCTCTCCCGGTAGGGACCATGTCACGCCTTAATCAAGATAATAATATGGATGCATTGACCGAACCCACTTGTTATACTGAGCTGGGGAACGTTGGTCCCGCTCCAACTTATAATTGTTATAAGACAGAGCAGGAAATTGGGGAATACCAGGATTCCCGTGCCGCCCAAACGAAGAAAGTGCATGCTGATGCATCTTCTTCGGGCATGTTCATTACAGAGAACTGTTTCTCGGTATACTTTACGTCCTGGGTATGTGATACCGGATCAGGATCCCGCATATGTAATCTGTTACATGGGCTACAGAAAGGTAGAGAACTGAGAACGTGTGATAAGTTTCATGAGACAGAAAACGGTGCAAGTGTTGCAGCCAAGTCTGTTGGTCACTATTACCCTGTATTACCAGAATACATTGATTCTCAACGAATGTTATTGATACCGAACCTGATATACAACATCATATCAAGGATATAATTTTGTATTGTTGGATAATGTTTTGAACATTTCCTATATCAAGAGTTGATTGATTCAGGCACGTTATCTAAAAGCATTGACGTTCTAAATCAAACTACAGTTCTTAGTATACAGAACACACACGAGAGGAAGAGTTCAAAATTAACGAATTCTTCTTGAAGCATTGTAAACTAGGTCATATCAATGCGACCAGACTAGCTAAGTTACATTTAGATGCATATTTAAATCAGTTTAAAATTGCATCTTATGAAACTTGCCAGTCATGTCACAAAGATAAGATGACCATAGCTCCGTTTACTGGAAACAGAGAAAGAGTTGGTGAACTTTTGGGACTCATACATAGTGATGTATGAAGGTCCCCAGTCTACATATACCAGGACTGGTTCTTTGTACTTCATTATATTCACTGATGATCTCTCTAGATTCTGACATATGTTCCTGTTGAAACACAAGTCCGAAACTTTTGAGATAATCACCGAATATAAGTTAGAAGTAGAGAACCAAAAACTGGTATAAGTATTATGTCCTTTGATGTGATCAGGGAGGAGAATACTTGAGCACGGGATTCCTGGACTATTCTAAAGGAGAATGGGATTCTCTCTCAGCATTACTCCTCCGTATACACCACAACACGTCGATGTATCGGGGCAGAGCAATCACACCTATATGATATGGTGCGCTCTATGATGAGTACTACTGAGTTTCCTATTTCCTTTTGGAGTTATGCACTTGAGAACCTGCATACCTATTGAATGCGGTTCCAATCAAATCCATTGCCTACCACTTCATATATGATATGGAATGGGAAGAGCCCATATCTTAAGTTTGTTAAGATTTGGGGTTGTCCGGCCTATGTCTAAAAACAAAATCCGGACAAGCTCGAGGCAAAGTTAGTTCTGTAGAAGTTTGTTAGATATCCCAATCATTCGCAAGGGAATATCTTCTACCTAACAGAGGAACAAAATGTGTTTTGTTTCTCAACATACCACCATTGTGAAAGGGAATTTCTTATGAAGAAATTAGTGGTCATTAGGTAGAACTGGAAGGAGTTCCAGCTATACAAACTACAGCAGATGATTTGGTAGAACCAAAGGATTCAATAGATTCCGACAAACCTCAGCCTCTCCGCCGATCTAGTAGGGTTCCTCATCCACCTGAGAGATACTTCGGTTTCTTGATGACAGTGGGAGCGAAGATTGCATCATGAGATGATGACCCAACTAGTTTCGAGCAGGCCATCAAGAGTGGGGACTCTGTAAGAATGGATGGATGCTTAGCGATCTGAGATGGAATCCATGTACACCAACAAAGTATGGACTTTGGATGCTATATCTGAAGGGTTAAATCCCCATCAGGAGCAAGTATATCATGAGAAGATTACTTGGTGTAGATAGAAAAGCTGAGACTTTCAAAGCTAGACTTGTTAAACGTTTTCCTCATCGACCAGGCATGGATAATGATGAAACCTTTTCCAGTGGCTGTGCTTAAGTCCATCCGGATCCTACTTGCCATTGCTACATACCATGATTACGATATCTGGTGGTTGGGTGTCATGACTGCTTTTCTAAACATTGATTTAGAAGAGAGCGTCTATAAGTACACAGCCAGAGGGCTTCATAGACAGTGGGAGCAGCGAAAACGTGTGCAAGTTGCTTTACAGGATAAAGCAGGCATCGCGGAGTTGGAACATCTGTTTTGATGTGGTTGTCAAAGAGTTTGACATCATCAAAATAGTAGATGAACCTTGTACATACAAAAAGGTAGTAGAGAGTAAGGTGGTCATCCTCGTATTGTACGTGGACAACATACTCTTGATGGGAAAAGTGTTTCCTATGCTATGCACGGGAAATCTCCTCTTATCACAAGGATTCTCCATATAGGATCTATGTGATACCTCCTAAATCCTTGGTTTTATATCTATGAGATAGATCTAAATGGATATTAGGATTCTCACATGATATGTATGCCCTAGAGGCCATTACTGTACATGAGATGTATATAGCAGTGGATGCTAGGACATATATAGGTAGGACTTTCTTGCTCGACATGATAGTACGCTATCTGGTTGCTCTTTATATTAACATGTATACTTACTGTCTCTCTATTACATGTTGATAAAGACCTTAGGATGTGTACTCGACTTGCAGGACTATGATGCGGATCATACTAGTGGGGCCTGGGTAGTCCATGAGTACATCCTTCAATGTTCCTAGTCGTGGGAATATCGAGACGGGGCATCGATATTCCAGAGTAGACTAGCATATATCTTCTCGACCCATATGATGGGCGATGGATGATCCCATATCCATTGGTGTTTGACATCAGAGATGGTATGCGGGTGCTCAGTGGTGACTGGGTACACTGAAAGGACTCGCCGAAAACTCCCAGATGGTATTATACCTCACGTCAGATGGCAGTTCTCTGGTGACACTGGTACAGCTTAGTCTGTTGACCCGAGATCGTCATAGAGTCTTGTGTGCCTCCCACCGTGCTTTGATTTCCACCCTACCACGGCTCTACTGAGTCGTGCAAACAGGTGGTTTTTGGGTACAGTCCCGATTCACATGGAGGCAATGAGCGATAGGAGGGGATTCGTCTCTCCCGGTATTGGGGGTTGATGTTGCGCTATGCTCGACTGGCCATAACTGGAAATCCATGGCCAGGGTTGCAGTGATTTACTGGTAAGTGTTATCAGTTGTTTCACGCTTGTTGTGGACCTTACATCGGCATGACTTATCAAGCTACTGGGGTCTGACGTTTACCATCCCTAGGCGAGATATGCGACATATCAGACGAACAGACCGGACTGTGCGGCTAGTGTTACTGATTGGATTCGCAGGAGTGTGAGCAGGCTTGCTCGTTGATCTTCTGATCGCTCAATACCCGGGTGGCCGTTACGTTTAGCAGACCGCTTGCCGCTTGTGGGTGATTGATATGATCACCACCTACTGCCGGCGTATTGACGAGTCTTTAGAGTCCTACACAGAGGTTTCCTGGCTCAAGCGAAAGGAAATAGGAGTGCATATGAGATATGTGCGGGACCGAGAATAATACCAGTATGTGATACTATATTCTATTCTCGTGATTTGTATCATCACACAGTTAAATGAGATATAGCCGGGTTATCGAATCAAGTGTTGATTCGATATTTTAATACACTAGATATTAGTCGGTTATATGCGATATGACCGGATCGTTAAATCAAGTGTTGATTTAATGATTTAATGTATAATTATATATTTGGTATATTACTTTACATTAACTAGTATTGGTTCACTTAAGATTGATTTTCTCACTTGATGTGCACAAGTTGTATATGTGATATATGTTTGTGCACTAGTTTGTATCATGATTGATGATACATGCAAACATAGGTGGGTGTGTGACATACACCATGTTAATTATAATTTAGGTTTTTATTTATCTTAATTATTCAAAATGGTGGCTTTTTTTGTCATGGCTTGAAGCTTCATGAAGCTTGAAGCAACTTTGACAAAGTCCACTCATTTTGTCCTGATTAAGATATTCATTAACCAAACCATTATAATTAACTATGGTTTAGTCTCTACAAAGGTTAACACATCCATGGTTGCATTATGATAGACTTCACTTGATTATTCCTTTTTCAATAATTCATTATTCTTATCTTTTCCTTCTTTCTTCGTCTTCTTCTTCAAGAAGAAGAAAACCTTGCTAAATTTTTTTCGAGTGAAGAAAAAGAGTGAGAAACCCAAATCCAAAGTGAACCCACTTCCTATTTCATCATTCTCTACTACTTGCCATTTAGTTTAGGGTGTTCTCTTCACAAAGTTCTTGACGCAGTGAAAATGGATCTTGAGTTTGAGTCTCCTCGACGTAGATCATCTTCGGCCTCGAAGTCAACGACCTAGCCCGCTCATTTCTTCGAAGAAACCATCGCTAGAGTCCGGGATCCCGATGATCGCAGCGAAGGGACGTCAACACGGAGCTTTAGAAGTGAAGGACCGGATCTACAAAGGTTGTAATCCCTTTCACTTGTAGTTAAAGTTGTTAACTTGCTAGTTTTCGCATAATCTCTAGTATATGATCTTGGTTAGGGTTGTTCGGCACGGCTATTTTTTTTTGAATCGGGCATGGTTGATGCCTTGTAGAATCTTGTTAGAGTTCCTAGGAACCCTACAAGTGCAAGTGGGAGATTATTAGTTATATGTATGCCCTAGAGGCCATTACTATACATGAGATGTACATTGTAGTGGATGCTTGGACATATATAGGGAGGACTTTCTTGCTCGACATGATAGTATACTATCTAGTTACTTTTTACCTTAACGTGTACACTGATTGTCTCTTTGTTACATGTTGGTAAAGCTCTTAGGATGTGTACTTGACTACCTGGACTATAATGCAGATCAAACTAGTGGGGACAGAGTAGTCCATAAGTACATCCTTTAATGTCCCTAGTCGAGGCTGTATCGAGACGGGGCATTGATATACCAGAGTAGACTAGCGTATACCTTCTCGACCCATATAGATGGGCGATGGATGATCCCATATCCATTGGTGTTTGACATCAGAGATGGTATAGGGTGCTCAGTGGAGACTGGGTACACTAGACGGACTCGCCGAAAACTCCCAGATGGTATTATACCTTACATCAGATGGCAGTTCTCTGGTGACACTGGTACATGTTAGTCTGTAGACCCGAGATCTCCATAGAGTCTTGTGTGATTCCCATTGTGCTTTAATTTCCACCTTACCACGTCCAAGAGGTCGTGCAAAATAGTGGTTTTTGGGTACAGTCCCGAGTCACATGGAGGCAATGAGAAATAGGAGAGGTTTCGTCTCTCCCGGTATTGGGGGTTGATGTTGCGTTGTGCTCGATTGGCCATAACAGGGAAGTCCCTGGCCAGGGCTGGTTTAGAGATTTACTGGTAAGTGTTACCCGTAGTTTCTCGACCCGTTATGAGCCTCACATCGGCATCAGTTATCGGTTATTGAGGTCTGACGTTTACCACCCCTAGACTTGATATGCGACATATCAGACGAGGAGACCGGACTGCACGGTAGTGTTACTGTCAGGCTTTTGCAGGAGTTGGAGCGGGCTTGCTAGATGATCTTCTGATCGCTCAATACCCGGGTAGCCGTTACGTCCAGCTAGTACCGTTGACGGCTTGTGGGTGCTTGATATGATTATCACCTACTTCCGGCGTATTGACGAGTCTTTAGTGTCCTACATAGAGGTTTTACTGGCTCAGGAAAAATGAAATAGGAGCGCATATGTGATATGTGCAGGACCGAGAATAATGCGTGTATGTGATACCGTATTCTATTCTCGCGACTTTTGTATCGGACGGTTATATGTGATATAGCTGGGTTATCGAATCAAGTGTTGATTCGATAAGATGGTACATTTAGTGTTAGTCGTTTATATGAGATATAGCCGGATTATTAAATCAAGTGTTGATTTGATAATTTAGTCTATAATTGTATATGTGATATACTAATTTACATTAACTAACATTAGCTCACTTAAGCATTCTTTTCTCACATGTGTGTACATGTAAAATATATATGATATATATTGATGTGCATTATTTATTTGTGTGTGTCATGGTTGTTGATACACCATGCATGGGTTTATGAGACATACACCATACCATTTATAATGGTGGGGTTTTAATATTCAAAGTAAACCTAAATTTAGTGGATAATTGTTCAAAGCATGAAGCTTGTGGAAGCTTGTGAGTGCATTGACAAAGTCCACTCATTTTGTTTTACTTAGGATATTTATTAACCTAATCAATATAATTAGCCATGGTTATGTCTCTACATGAGTTAGTATATGATACCCAATCACCGATGATTACTCATCTCACTTTGGATTAATTTCATTCTCTTCTTCTTTCTTCACCTTCTTCTTCCAAAGGAAAAAGCTTTCTAGGGTTTGATCCAAGTGAGGAAATATTGTGAGAAAAGAAATTCTAAAGTGAGCCCACTTCCTATTTCACCATCCTCTACTAGATTAACACTTTAGTATAGGGTGTTTGCTTCACTTTGGTGAAGTGGTAGCTTGAGTTAGTAATCACTCGACGTAGATCATTTTCGGCCTCGAAGACTTCAAGAAAGACCGTTGCCTTCTTCTCATGGAGCCGTCCAAGAGCCCGGGAGTTTGATGATCGCAGCGAAGGGACTACTACAAGGAGCTTATGAAGTGAAGGACTGATCTACAAAGGTTGTATTTCCTTTTCACTTAGTCGTAAAATGGTTTACATTCGTTTCCGTATTATTTTCTAGTTATCATTCTTGTTTCGAGTTCCTTGAAACGACAATTTTTAAAAATAGCATGGACGATGCCTCCCAAAACCTTGCTGCCGTCGATAGTAACCTTACACGATGAAGATCCATCACATAAAGAATAAGTAAAGCAAGACATCATCAACTCAAATAGCGAATATACACCCATCTCGCTCTAAGTCTCGCAAATACAAGTCTGTCTAAGTCTACAAATATACAAAGTCTAGTTTCTGATTAATGGAGCTTAACTAGATACAATGGAAATAATTGGTATAAGAGTGGTCACGATCCAAATGTGTATCCCACCTACAAAAAACACCCTGAAAAAAGCTGTGTGCCAGCGATACCACTACTGATCCAAGCGGTCGAACCTGTAAGAAAGCTATGGCACAACGGGGTGAGTTGCCAACTCATGAGTAGAAAATATCAGCTGTTAGAAATCGAATAGACAACGATCCCTAGGTCTTACTAAATCAAGAAGGTAATACTATGTGGTATCTAGGGTGATTATGTATGTATATGTATCAACAATAGAATCGTGCCAATGTCAACATATAATGATAGTCATCTGAAATGTATACATGTATGCATGTAAATCAAGCAACGCGTGTCCATCAACGACACATCAACATCATGAAACCTGAGTGTCTAATATCGACACTCGAAATATCATGCAACCTGTGTACAGTATCGACACATCAACATCATAGAACCTGAGTGTCCAACATCGACACTCAAATCATTATGAAACCCGTGTCCAACATCGACACGTAAATCCTCATATCTCAGGCACCGCATCATCGGATCGGCCCTCATATCCATCTGATCTCACGACTCCGGTCGGTATCCTCGGGATAACCGTCGGGTCCAAACTATCACCAGTAGGTATAGCACATCCCCTGCCAGGCTCATCGTCTACTCCACGATCTTCTTACCCCGGGGTACCTTACCGGGTCCACCATGTACCTGCAAACGGTTCATCCTCAATGCTCGAATCGGGTATCACATAGCTTAGAACCGAGAAAACTCATGGTGGACATGAAATATCATATCATGAGAAATCGCGTTTTTAAAATAATACATAATTTTCTTTGAAATATAATCGCGGTTCTTAAATCCGGAGATCTCATGAAAACAGCATCTCAATGCTTGTAACCATAAAGTACGATATATGCAAACATAGAACAATAATGTGAGCATATCGAGTATATCATGTAAGTATGTCATGTGATAGTACTGAACAATGAATGTACTTTACAGTTAAGAATAATACTGTGATTGTTACGAATATGTATGCCCTAGAGGCCATTATTGTATGATATAGTGGATGCTTGGACATATATATATATAGGACTTTCTTGCTCGACATGATAGCATGCTATCTGGTTGCTATTTATCTTAACATGTACACTAGTATTATTATTATGTCTCTCTGATACATATTGATAAATCCCTTAGGATGATAGCTTGACTACCAGTACTATGATGCAGACCATACTAGTGGGGCTTGTGTAGTCCGAAAGCACATCCTTTAACAGTTCCTAGTCGAAGGGATATCGAGACAAGGCATCGATATTCCAGAGTAGACTAGTGTGTACGCTTCTTGACCCTGTATGGGGAGATGGTTGATCCCAAAACCATTGGTGTTTGACAGCATAGATTGTACGCATGTGCTCATTAGAGAATAGGTACACCGAACAGGACTCGCCGAGAACTCCTAGATGGTACCATACCTATCATCAGATAGCAGTTCTCTGGTGATACTTGTACAGCTTAGTCTGTAGACCCGAGATCGTCATAGAGTCTTGTGTGGTTCCCACCATGCTTTGATTTCCTCCCTCCCGAGTCACATGGAGGAAATAAGCGATAGGAGTGGTTTCGTCTCTCCCGGTATAGGGAGTTGATGTTGCGTTATGCTCGATTGGCTATAACAGCAAGTCCCTGGATAGGGCCGATGAGATTTACTGGAAAGTGTTATCAGTAGTTTCTTGAAAGGTTATAGGACACACATCGGCATGACTTATCAAGTAACTGGGATCTGACGATTCCACCCCTAGACTTGATATGGGACATATCAGACAAAGAGACCAGACTGTACGGTAAGTGTTGCTTATAGGCTTTGCAGGAGTTTGGACAAGCTTGCTTGTGGATATTCTATTCGCTCAATACTTGGGTAACCGTTACGTCCAGCTAGTATCGCTGACGGCTTGTGGGTGACTGATGTGATCATTACCTACTGCTGGAGTATTGACGAGTCTTTAGAGTCCCACACAGAGCTTTCCTAGCTCAAGAGAAACGAAGTAGGGCACATATGGTAATATGTGAGGGTGCTTGATTAAATACGAGTATATGATACCGTATTCTAATCTCACGATATGTGATATCGGTTAGGTTATATGTGATATAACTGGATTGTTAAAGCAAGTATTGATTCAATGATATGTTATATGTATATATATTTGATATTGGCCGGTTAAATATGATATGATCGGATTATTGAATCAAGTGTTGTTTTGATATAGTATATTTAAAGTTGTCGGTTATATGTGATATGACCGGGTTATTTAATCAAGTGTTGATTCGATAATATGATATACATATAAGTGATATTTTCGGTTATATATGATAACCGGATTATTGAATCAAATGTTGATTTAATAATTTGATATATATTTTTATATTAATATATATTAACTAATATTGTGCTCACTAAATAATTTCTTCTCTTTGAAATACATTTAATATATATGTGATATATATTAATATATGTATTTATATATTGTGTCATGGTAGATGATATATAGAACATGGGTGTACGAGATTCACACCAAGACTAAAGATTATTTGTGTGATTATTTATTAAGAGTAAATTCAAAATTAGGTGGAAAATGTGCATGGCTTAGATACTTGTGGAAGCATGTAGAATCCATGACTTATCCCACTAATTTTGTTCGACTCTACATATTTTCTCACTTAACCATTATCTTTAGCCCATGGTTAACTCTCACACTTATCACTTGAGATATTTCTCTCACCCTAGTTCATCTTCTTCATCTCATTTTTGCTTTCTAGCTTTTCATAAGGTGAGAAAAGAAAAAGAGAAAGTGATTTCTAAAGTGAGCAAAATTCCTACTTCATCAACCTACTCTCATCTAGCCTATAAGATTAGGTTTTTTGCTTCACTAATTCTTTATTAGTGAAGAAGTTGCTTGAGTTAGAGTAACTTTGTAACGTTTCAAAATAATAAAATATTATTTTTGAGAATTTTTATAATTTAATATTATTTTAATGAATATTTTAATATTCCGGTATAATTAAATACAAATAAATGGGGAAATTTATGGAAAATTCTAAAATAGGGTATTTTATGGAATTATGAAATTTTTAAGTTTTTATGATTAGTTATGTTCTAATTTAGTGCTAATTGCGATTAAAAATCGCTAATCAGGTTTTTAGCTTTTTTGTTCAAAAATGTGCACATATCATTTTCCACACTTGTTACACTTGTTACATGTTTTGGGTGCATGGTTGCTTAGGGTTCACCATGGTGGGAGAGGAAAAGGAAAAGAAAAGAAAAGAAAAGGTAAATATGATGATGAGAGAGAGAGAGAGGGTAGGTATAGGGTCAACCCCTCGTTTTGAACCATCCCTTTTCATTTCCCCATCTCATTTCTCTCTCCCCTTCCCCAAGAGCTGCTGCTGATCCTGCTCCTCTCTCATCTCCCTCCCCTTCACTCCATAGATCCCTCTCAATTCCCTCACCAAAACCCCATTCCCTTTTCACAAAACTTGCTCTCAAGCTCACTGGCTACACATTGAACCCAGCAAGAGTGGATCTTGAGGACTTTGAGCAACTCAAGAATTTTCTTGAGTTGCCAAAGAAGGTAATTTCTGTACCCTAGAGTAGTATTTCAATTTCCTCGTGCATCTATTATAGTTTCATATCGATATTGTGTTGTTTGTGGACTTTGGAGATTTCTAGTTAGGGTTTAGGGTAAATCTGAAATCAAAGGTGAAATTGAGGCTTGTGGTGACCCTAGAACCCCTGCTGTGATGATAGATTAGACCAAACCTGAAGCTAGAACACAGAATACGGATTTACGGAATCGATATCGGGGAAAACTGTGAATCTGTGATCGTATTTAGGAATCTGCTATCACCCCGAGACCCCAAAAATAAAACTGATTTGACAGTGAGATGTGCAGGCACCATGGAACCACCACACCAAACTCTAGCCCCAAACTCATTTCCATGGCCGCAGATTTAATTCCCCTGGCCGCAATTTGCGTCCAGAGCAGGGGTTCTGGTGCTCGTTTTGGTTCTGTAGCCTTATACCCTTTAGACTTGACCCTGAGTATGTCTAGTTTTGACTGATTCCAGTTAGGGTAAAATCTGGGTTGATTTTCTTGAGTTGGTGAATGATTTACGACTTGTTTTAGCATGGATTTTGGTATTTGGTGATTTGTTTCTGTCGGGTGGCGTTTGGACGTCAACGACAAGTGGATATTGAATGTGTTTACATGCGAGACGATAGGTTTTTACCTATGCGAGTAGCGTGTGCTATTTTGGTTTTCGATGTGATTTTCATGTGCTTTAGCATTGTGATATACTTGTAGGTACCCTACGTGATGTTGAGGCGAAGAAGATGAAGATGGAGACATCGGCATCGGCACATGAGAAGCAAGGTGAGTAGATTTATATCTACGGGGAGAAGTCGGGTGGATGGCGTATAGCACCTCCGCAGTCCGTGGTGATGTATACGAATACGTATACACACATATATTTATTATGTGTTGTTAGGATTATTGATGGTGATAATGGAATTATTGATGAGAAGGATATATGGGTTTAGTATAGTGCGAAACCATAGAGTAGTGGTTGCACCCCCACATACACGTACACATATACTTGCATACATTCTTTTATTTATCTGTGCGCATATGGAGGTGTGTATATCTACACATGGGTATAGGACTATGTGTTCATATACGGGATTGAGGATGATACGTGGGATTGAGATGAGTCGATGAGGTTTGATTGAGGCCGTGAGATTCTGCGATATGACAGAGTTCGTGTTTGAGATTGTGATATGATGGTCGTGATACCTGTTATGTGATGAGATAATGGGATATCGACTCAGATTTAGGTGGTTTTCATACCCTTCCCGATTGACTTGATTGTTGGGTTCGTAGTTCGCATAGTAGGCGTTAGACTAGACCCGAGTCATACCTATTTCAAAACTAACGAATCGGGGATATTTTAAAGATAGGCAAAAGGGATTCTACGGATATTTTCAAACGACACATATTTTCATAAAACACCGTAGCCCTTATTTTACCAAAAACCCTGATTCGTCTTATTTCAAAAGTCATGGTTGCATGATATATTTTTTGAGATAGATTCTCTACTGTTGCGTTGATTATTCGATTCCGCATACTCATGCTCTTTGCATTGCATTAATTTTGTTTATTGATATATATTACAGTCATGGTGCTAGGACACCAGCACCATTATCGATGTTGACACTTGTTGCCGGCTCACACACATCATCATCGATAATTGCCATGTCACTATACTGTAGTACTGTTGCATTCGGTATATGATTCTTGCATGACAGACTGATATTCTTACATTTCTTTTACATGTCATATACATCATGCTTTCTGATTATACGCATTGAGAGTTGCTATTTCCGTGATATTTCTGGATTTGGGAACCGTGGGTATTTCAAAAGAGAATATGTCATTGCTTTAAAAACCCGGTTACCCTTGATATGATATTTCAGTGCATCCACCATGTGTTTTCTCTGTGCTGAGCGCGACATGTGAAACCCGATTCGAGGAGCGGACGAGCCGATTGCGGGTACATGGTGGACCCGGTATGGTTCCCCTCGGCAAGATGATCGAAGGATTTTGCCGATTGAGCCTGGAGGTGGGCGAGTACCTACCGGTGATTGGTTGGACCTGGCGGTTATCTAGAGGATACCGGCCAGAGTCGATAGATGGATATGTGTAAGTGCACGGCAGTGCCCCGGCCGTCAATCCGACGCCGGAATGCGGAAGTGGTGATTTACTTTAACCTTTTATACCGGCACCACCGCGCACTATAAATCCGGATCAGGCCATTAATCTAGTCCTAGCTATCTAGAGAGGGGATAGAGAGATATACCGAGTGATCCGTGTCCTCCGGTCTTCTCGTCGTCGTCCCGATCACCCGGCGGAAACTCCGGTCTCCATCTCCTCGTCGGAAGGGCACCACGTCGCCTGCTTCTTTTACGAGCTCCCGCCTCTGGACCGAGGCAACTCGGGCACGAAGTTAGCGAGCCGACGTGCCCAAGGTTTGCTGTAGAATACGTGTAGAAAACTATGTCTCATTTGGGGTATTGGAAGTTTCCTTTGGTGGAGGAAAGGAGATAAGGTTTTGGAGGAGGAGCTAAAAAGATTTTTGCCTAGCCAAATGAGCAAAAATTCCCCACTACCAAATTGGGACTGCCCCCATTCTCTTTGGCCGGCCATGGCATGGAAAAAAAGAATGAGAGGAGAATGTGTAGCCATGAGGTGAGTGAGTGAGCAAAATCAAAGAGAGAGAAAAGGGTATGATGAAAAGAAATGATCACATACTCAAAACCACACTCCATCAACCATCATCATTACAACAAAGGCCAAGCCATCATGAAAGAAGAAGTCAAATGGTCAAGGGATGGTGCAACCATCATGACACTACAAGATGCAAATAACACCCTCCACAAATGCTTATTTGCACAAATGCAAATAAGCCCTCCTCCACCAATCTTCAGCCAATGAAAGATACAAAGAAATATGGCTGAAACGGAAAAACGAACTCGCAACTCCAAAAAACTGATCCCGTAATAAATTACAGGAAAACCCCGCTACTGTATATACATACCCGCATTTGTATTTCGACCGAAATACAAAAGCAATGAGACAAAATCTACACTGTAATATACTAGGATCCGGCTTAAAACAAAGCCGGCTAGTAATATCCGTCCGATCCTGATCTGTGCAATACCGCACGTATCTGATCGAACTCTGCCATATATCCATACGGCCTTTAGTACTAACCGTCCGATCCTGATCCGTGCAATACCGCACGTATCTGATCGAACCCTGCCATATCTCCATACGGCCTCTACAGCGTTTCGCCCGAAAACTTGAGTAACTGAATATGGGGGACTGATTCATCATTTCTTTGTGTGTGTTGAGAAAATGAATAAAATTCATAATCAAAGAATTATTTTGACCGCAATCAACTACGGTGTCGGATGTAGATTGTAAGTGAGTGCGGATCGTCCACAGGGACAGTGTAATAGTTCGTCTTTTGAATTAGATGAGTCGAAACTTTAAGAGAAATAAAAGAAAACAAAACAATTCATGATTTGAAACTGAAGTTCAAGAATTAGAAAAATCTAGATCTAATAACAAGAAAAAGATAGAATCAAGAATTGATAGTTTGATGATTTTTCCAACCAAATATCAAGAATCGAAATGAGGCTCGTAGGAATTGATCGGATCTATAGATGTGATGTAATCTTACAATTACGTATTATTATCCTTCGATGAATTGATACTAGATCGATGATGATCGATGAGAATTAGGGATTTCTAGTGAAACTAGGGTTTCATCAATTATCCCTTGTTCATTCGTCGATATCATTCACATGCTAGCCTCTAGTAAATTCAAGAAACGATCGTAGATCCCTAATTTCGAGCGATCACAATCAAGAAAGCATAGCAACGAAACTAGGTCATCGATTCTTGAACTTTCTTGGGTTTACAAAACTCGTAGGACTCAAGAATCGTTTAAAGATTTGTTACATCATCATTCTATTGATTGTCTCGACTCCTTAACGAGCGGAGTTTTACTCAAACATCATCACAAGAACTACAATCATAAATTGAGATCGAATAATGATGCAAGAATTTAAAGAAAACAAGATTAAAGAATTTCACCTTTTATTTATATCAACAATTTCATTACATTCGCTCAAGAACTACAAGAGCAAGAACTCGATTGTCGATTTGGCTTCGCTCGGCTCCGTGAGTCACGGATCGGCTTGGATCACTTGCTCGGTTGGAGATCGGCTCCGCTCCTAAAAGGTTGAAGGGCTTCTTGCTTGATTGGTACTCAAGATCTTGAATTTGGAGTGGAATTAGGGTTAGGGTTTCGCACAAGCCTTGTCACTAGACTTGTGGAAGAAGATGAAGAAGACTAAAGATTAACAAAGATTGAACCTTTTAACCCTAGGTCTAGGCTTCTATTTATAGATATCTAAACCCTAGATCTAGGATTTCAAATTTTAAGTTTCCCTCCAAAAGTTTGTTGAGGAAATTTGAATTTCCCTCCAAAAGTTATTTAGAGGAGAAGCTTCTAGATGTGATTAGTTAGGAGGGAGCTTCTAGAAATAGTTTGTTAGGAGCTTAATTAAGATTAGCCTTGCATAATGATCTTTGCTGATCCGACAGTAGCTTCGAGATCCTTCTGGAATTTGAAGTATCAGAAAGGAATGTGGGCCCCGAGAGATGAATTGTGCACTGAAAATGGAATGATGATCTGACCAAGCCGCCGCGGAACCGCGGCGTAAGCCGACTCCCACCACGGTTCCGCGGCTCTTTTGAGGCCTTATGGCTTGTAACTTCTTCTGGTGCTTTGGGATGACAATTGGGCCTTGTTTTGATATGTTGAATTGTGTAATTCCTTCTGTATTGCTACCAGATCTCAGGTCTTTGAGTTGGCGTAATGTTTGATCAGCAAAATGACAATTTTGGCCTGTCTCTTGGATTTTCCTGCACAAATCTTGAAACAAGTGTTGCGCAATATAGGGATGATGCGATGCCATAAAATATAGTCAATTTCCCTTAAAGTGCCGGTTTAAAAGTCTAACACATGCAATCTGATATTTAACGACTGATTTGCTAATATGTGAAATATGAATACCGAACACTTCTAAATGAGTGCAAATGATAGGGAAATTGCCGGTTAAAAGATGCAATATTTTTGACTGATCTGGGACTCTAAAGACTCGTCAATACTATGGCTGTGGATTTAACCACTAGCACGTCAGAGGTATTAGCCATACGTGACGGGCTACCAGCTATTGACCAAAAGGGACGTCGATGAGCGAACTCATCCTGACACCCTACTGAGCCTGTCAGTGACAATATCCGTACTGTCCAGTCCGTTCGTCTATGAGCATCGCATGGCGGGCCTAGGGGGTTGGTAAAAGTCAGACCCCCAAAAGCGGTACAAGTCGTGTCGGAGTGTAGCCCAGAACACCCTGAGATACTACTGGAATACCTACCAGTAAATCTCCTGCCTTGGCCAAGGACTTCGTGTAATGGCTCTTCTAGACACAGCGCGACCTCACCCCCAATACCGGGAGAGACGAACCCCTGAAGATCCACTCACTGCCTCCATGTGGCTCGGGACTGTACCCAACCTGTTTGCACGTCTCCTTTGAGCGTGGTAGGGTAGTAATCAAAGTACAGTGGGAACTCACAAGAGACAAATGACGATCCTCAGGTCGATGAACTAACCTGTACACATGTCACCAGGGAACTGCTATCTGACGTCAGGTATAAGACCAACTAGCATGTTCCCAGCGAGTCCTGTCCGGTGTACTCATAACCCAATGAGCACCTGTATACATCTTAGGTGAACCAACTGACACCAGTGGCTTGTGAGACCGGCCACCGCCCCTCGTCGGGATCTCGACTGTATAGACTAGTCTACTCTGGAGTATGGATGCCCTGTCTCGAAACTCCCATGACTAGGGATCTTTTAAGGATGTGCTTATAGACTACCAACTCCCATGTATATGATCGCCCTCATACTGCTGGTAGTCAAGCAAGAATCCTAGGTGCTCTATCAACGTGCAATAGTGACCTGTAAGGTCACCTAAAGCAGTACACGATGATAAAGATAAACCAGATAGCATACTAACATCTTGAATAAGACTGTCCTACCGGGATAGGTCCTCCCTCAATCATTGCAATCACGTGCCTGTGATCCAATAATTAACTCTGAGGGCACTATCTTCAACAATCTCCCACTTGCACTCAAGGCTAATTATTGCGATGTCGCATACTCACAGCCCGTGTAATACCGAACACCCAACTCCTCTACTAGTCAGTCTCACAATGCCCGTTTGCGAAACTATTGCGTTCGAGGAATAGCCTCAGTGAGTGGATCCGCCTTGATGTTTCTTTCTATGTCTCTCTATATCTCAAGTTCGCGGAGAAAGCCATCTCACGAAATGAGCAATACCTGTCTTAGAATGTGTCTGGATGTCTGATGGGACCTAGCTCATAAATGAACTCCAAATCCAAACTTCTTAGACTGTATCGTCAACTGAACTTAATCAGTATCCTGCGCCTTGCCTCCCTCAGTATTGCCTTAGACCACCTGTCCAAAATACTGCCCCTCGTCAGAAGGAAAACTATAACTCTAACAACCTCCTTGTCGTCCAGGTCACCTTGGAAGCCTGGAATGATAACTGTCTCCCGAATGAGGCTGTCGTTATCATATCCCTAGAACATCCACTTATGTTCTAAAACTGCTTCCGACTATTTCTCTAGGATAGGATCAATGTCAACTTATTGCATCTAGTGCAAGAACAACATCTGGTGTGGTACTTGACATCTAATGATTGACTCAATTTCCTAAGCAAGTGATCTGCCAATCATGCACATCCCTCTCCCCTTTAGTCTGTAAGACACCTTTAGAGAGGGTGACTCCATCACCTGCAGGTACACTACCGTGCCAGGAGTCGTCCATTCTAAATACTCTTAGAATGCTGTCTAAGTACCCTGATTGGGAAACCACCCAAATCTAGATCTATAGATCTAGTAACCAGAATGTCAGATATAATATCCAAGTCCCATGTGGAGAAACCACTGTGTGACGACCAAAGTATAACCGATCGTAGTATAGGAATATCATTTCCTACTCTGTGTATGTCATCCAAATACCATGACATCACACCCTACTACCTTCTCAACAGATCCATCCCCTATTCTGATGAAGTCAAACCTATGACTGTCACATCAGAAATTGATGATCTATCTCCGCTATATCTGCTTTAGTCTATAAATAGACATAAGCCACATGTCCACCAATGCTTCCGCTGCTCCCACTGACTAAGACAACCCTCTGGCAGATTCATATACACGTACACTTCTAAAGCTGGTTTAGAACGACGCTATACTCATCCTCCTGCCGGGTCTCACAGTCTGGAACAACAGCAATGGCAAGTCTGGGTAAACAAGAACCTCCCTGTCACCGTCCTTAAGGCTACCGGAGTACCTCTCGGGTGCCTGAGGTTACCCACCTTATCTGCGGAGTGGCCAATGGAATGTCAAGCCAGATTGAATCTTTAGGTTCCTATGAAATCTTCAGTAATCGTTTGTGGTTCTGGAATCACTTCCAGTTCTACCATACTCCCACTACTGTTTTTCTGAAAATATCCATTTTTAATAAAACTGTGGCGAGTCCAGAACAATATTACTATTGATCTCCCAGATGGTAGAAAGTCAACCCTCGTCATAGCCAGGGTCAACCCACAAACAGCCATTACAAAAACGTGCCTTGAGTTATCCAGAGTCTGGTTTTAAGCATAGGCCGGACAACTCCCCGTACCTTAACATCGTTAAGATATGAACTGTTCTATATCCAATATAGAACCAGAGGCACTGATTTAATTGAACCAGATTCAAATCATGCAGCTGTCTCCAGTGCATGTCAACTAAATGGAAAGAGGCCGATCAGCGTTACTCAACTTAGGAATGCTTCCAATTATGAGTAACCTGAAAGGGAAGCAAGTTCTCTTAATCATTACTATCAACTGAATACCATACACAAGTATCTACATCTTCGATCACTTTGAAGAATCCCGATATTTGCAATACCTGGTTCTCTACTTTATTCAAATACCTATAACTTCTCAAAATTCGGACCCTGTGTTTCTACGAAACACCTGTCTAAAAACTAGAGAAGTCATAAGTAAACCGAATATAGTATGAGGACCAACCCCTCTTTCCTAATGGACGCTGGACAACATACAATACTCTGTATAAGTCCCTTGAGTCTGATAACTCATTTACTGTGTGTCGTAGGTTGAAAACTGTACTTATGGTTAAGAAGAATTACACCGCTGTTTAATGCTCCTTACCTAACCATCCACTGATATTGGTAAATGTCACAGACATAATTTCAAAAAGATATATCTCACTCTATAAAGATAGACGTACAGATATATCAATTTGAAATTGGTGCATAACAGCGGATATTCAAAACCAAATATTTGTCGTCCGGCAACCAACCCAGGTGACTTCCTCAAATATCACCGATTACAACGAATCCCGATATAATGAGGATGATCACCTAATTCCCAATAACTTACTCTCAGTCATCATCTGTAAAACCATACAGATGTGAGAATTATACCTGGTAAATAAATACCCTGGAGTAAGTATCTAATCGGGAAATCAGTTTTCCTTTAACAGTACATAGTGAAATTGAAACATTGAAATATTTCGATGGGGTATCTCGGTATTCCTAGTAATGCCTCTTCCATTATCCAGATTCACAACTGTAACCGTGTAATTCTTTGCCATCGTTCTAAATCCCTTTCTATGTCTTTAGTCATTACCTTCTGTACACCCTTTAGGCCAAATGGTTTTCTTCCTTCCCTACCGTTCGGCACCAGCCTATGGTTTGGAAGAAGACTATCCAATAAGCATAATGGGTGTACTGTCCTAATCCCAGGAACACTCGCAATGCGAGAGAAGGTGAAGATAAAAGGCAACCGAATAAACCTTATTCCTATTTCTCCTGAACCAGAATCCATCCCCGAACTGGAACAAGTTCCTTTCGAGTTCGTATATAACCATACGATGGAGTATCCAATAAACTGTGGATCTTCGTAGTGATACGGAGTGTTCTAGAGAAATACAAAGGTGATTTAGGATTGGCGAAGAAATACTTGGTTTGGTCATGAATAGCAGTCGCAATTTACTTTGCCCTCTTACTAATCCCTTGTTATGTCTTTACTTAATACCTTCTGTACACCATCGTTAGGCTAATTGCTTTTCTTCATTCCCCACCGGTCGACACCTGCCTATGGTTTGGAAGAAGACTATCCAATTTGCGTAATAGGTGTACTATCTCCTAAACCAAGGAGTACTCGCAACCTGAGAGAAGGTAAAAGGAAAAGTCAACTGAATAGTCTTATCCGTTTTCTCCAGAACCGGAAACCATCCTCGAATAATTTCTTTCGAGTTCGTATATAACCATACAATGGTTTTATCCAATGGAAGTGAACGTTCGTAGTAATACGGGGTGTCCTGGAGAAAAGGGTAAAAGTAGGACTGGCAATGAGGTTTGCAACTCTGACAATCCAAAAGCCAGTGTTTAAGAAGGTTCGGTCAACTTGGTCACTGAGTCATTGTCTTAGGGTCGGGTCAATGGTCGCTGCCAAAGAGAGATAGAAAAGAAACACTTAGCGTGCACTCTAACCTAGATCAGAATGGTTACCAATTTATCTAATCTGGAAACCTCCCACTGTACCGTCAAATTCTCCTCCAAACCTGAAAGAAGAATTAGTCGGGATCACCCGAGGAGTAAACCAACTCATCAGTGGGAATCGGGATCCAACTATCATCGCATGATAATGTGACGGAATCCGCTCACATCATCACACTCCAGAAGGTATGCGCATATCTGGCAAGTTTCAGTTTCTTTAGAAACTCCCGATGTGATTTCTACCCCATGCTTTTATGACCTTGACTTTGGCCAACATATCATAAGTCACATGTCAAGTTCTACCCGTCATTCTCCAGGTTAATTTGAGCCCACCCGTACATACCCTTGACTTTGGCCAAAATAGTAGTACGACTGCCCCAAACCAACGCATCTATCTATGCTGCATATGAATACCCCAATAGCTACCAATCACTGTGCCTTGACTTTGGCCAACATACACAGCTTGAATACTATTGACCACCCATATGAACTTGATATCGTTGAAGGAACTGATAGCTTTATAAAAATATAGTGACGAAAACCGTTGCTAAAGAGGTCACTCCCGGTGAAGGTTTCTCGGCTCTTTCCCCGTAGAATGAAGTGCAGGATATTCCAACTGAATACCACGATGCAAAGCAAAAGTAATCGGCTATAGTGAAGTTATTGCCCTGACGCAATCTTTTTGTCCAAGGGGTCACTCCCGGTGAAGGGATCTCGGCCCTTGCCTCGTCGACTGAGGAGCAGGATATTCCAACTGAATACCACGATGCAAAACAAAAGAGAATGTCCTTGCAATAACAGCTTTTTGAAAAATGTTCCAACAACATCAAGATAGGTTTTTTTTTAACTTGCATTGATCCGAATCAACGCATTCCCATCAATTGATCACACCACAAAGAACGAAAATAATGATGTACGTATATGCCATCCGCATTCGCCACTGGGTCCCGTCATTACCCGTTAGGTTAGCTAACTAACGACAGAGCGGGGACTGGACTAGCGCGGATGCAAAACCTTTACAACATCTACTAGTATATATATCAATATATAATATTTCGCTCAAGGCGTGATAAAATGCAACATCACAGAAATGTACAGCATCACAGAACAATACAGATATCTGGAATCCCCGGGTTTCACAGAGCCACTACTGAAACCCGACGTTCCCCTAGTCGTGTGGATAGCCTGTGCAATGAAATCCTAGACCCCTACTTGCGCGGCAAGTTACCCGCCAAAACCTGAAGCGAGGCAGCCCCATTCAGCAACGTGAATGGACCACCCAGCACTTCACGGAATCCGGTAACTTGGGCATCCCTCCTGGGTCAACCTGTACCCCCTACGAGTGCGGCGAATAGCCTGCCAATTCTAGAGTGAAGCCCCCTCCGTCTCAATGCTATGAGATGCGGGCCCGTTGCCCTCTAGAACCCGGCTATCCGTGCACCCCACCATGTGGTAATCCTAGTACAGAAAGTAAAATATACATACAACGGGTACATCGACCGCAACCTGGTCGTGCCCCAAAATAATAATACAAACAGGCAGTGACGGCAGTCCACATGTCGGACGCTCGCCCCGCAATATCAAATGTACATAATACGACAAAAACTGTACTAGCATTGCATCCAGGCTATCCCCCACGACCAATCCGCAACATCACAGCATAACACAGAACATCAACGTAAATGTCACGTTCGCAAATCCGTCTAACCGGGCTATAGCAGTTAGACGGGATTTACCGATCAAGTGACATTCACGGCCGCAGATATAATGTAAATACTGTGAACTAATGTGTTTAAAATATCCGATCGATCAAATTTTACCAAGTGGGCCCCAAGCAATACTGTAGCAGATGAAGAAATTCTGGGCCCAAAAAGAATGTTCCAAAAACACAATTTTCAAGTCAGGAGGCCTCTGTAAAAAATTGGTGCACTGAATAGTTAAAACAGCGGCAGAACCGCGGCCTAAGCATGGGTTTGGCCGCAGTTCCGCGGTGGGATAATGAGATCGCGCGACCAAATTTTTACAGGAGGCTTATACTTCCCTGAACATCATTCTGCAACATACTGAAAAAATTTTGGAGCCAAAAACAAATCGGCAGAAAACTGATGTGCATGATATCGGGTTTTCGGAAAATCCGTTCGATCGAAATGTAAACACATTAGACAAAGCTAGACTAGGTTAATGGCGAGGCTCTGATACCACTGTAAGTGCACGGCGGTGCCCCGGCCGTCAATCCGACGCCGGAATGCGGAAGCGACGATTTACTTTAACCTTTTATACCGGCACCACCGCGCACTATAAACCCGGATTGGGCCATTAATCTAATCCTAGCTATCTAGAGAGGGGGTAGAGAGATATACCGAGTGATCCGTGTCCTCCGGTCTTCTCGTCGTCATCCCGATCTCCCCGCGGAAACTCCGGTCTCCATCTCCTCGTCGGAAGGGCACCACGTCGCCAGCTTCTTTTACGGGCTCCCGCCTCTGGACCGAGGCAACTCGGGCACGAAGTTGGCGAGCCGACGTGCCCAAGGTTTGCTGTAGAATACGTGTAGAAAACTATGTCTCATTTGGGGTATTGGAAGTTACCTTTGGTGGAGGAAAGGAGATAAGCTTTTGGAGGAGGTGCTAAAAAGATTTTTGCCTAGCCAAATGAGCAAAAATTCCCCACTACTAAATTGGGACAGCCCCCATTCTCTTTGGCCGGCCATGGCATGGAAAAAAAGAATGAGAGGAGAGTGTGTAGCCATGAGGTGAGTGAGTGAGCCAAATCAAAGAGAGAGAAAAGGGTATGATGAAAAGAAATGATCACATACTCAAAACCACACTCCATCAACCATCATCATTACAACAAAGGTCAAGCCAACTTGAAAGAAGAAGTCAAATGGTCAAGGGATGGTGAAACCATCATGACACTACAAGATGCAAATAACACCCTACACAAATGCTTATTTGCACAAATGCACATAAGCCCTCCTCCACCAATCTTCAGCCAATGAAAGATACAAAGAAATATGGCTGAAACGGAAAAACAAACTGGCAACTCCAAAAAAATGATCCCGTAATAAATTACAGGAAAACCCTTCTACTGTATATAAATACCAGCATTTGTATTCCGACCGAAATACAAATGCAATGAGACAAAATCTACACTGTACTATACTAGGATCCGGCTTAAAACAAAGCCGGCTAGTAATATCCGTCCGATCCTGATCTGTGCAATACCGCACGTATCTGATCGAACCCTGCCATATATCCATACATCCTCTAGTACTAACCGTCCGATCCTGATCCATGCAATACCGCACGTATCTGATCGAACCCTGCCATATCTCCATACGGCCTGTACAACGTTTCGCCCGAAAACTTGAGTAACTGAATGTGGGGGACTCTAAAGACTCGTCAATACTATGGCTGTGGATTTAACTACTAGCACGTCAGAGGTATTAGCCATACGTGACGGGCTACCAGCTATTGACCAAAAGGGACGTCGATGAGCGAACTCATCCTGACACCCTACTGAGCCTGTCAGTGACAATATCCGTACTGTCCGGTCCGTTCGTCTATGAGCATCGCATGGCAGGCCTAGGGGGTTGGTAAAAGTCAGACCCCCAAAAGCGGTACAAGTCGTGTCGGAGTGTAGCCCAGAACACCCTGAGATACTACTGGAATACCTACCAGTAAATCTCCTGCCTTGGCCAAGGACTTCGTGTAATGGCTCTCCTAGACACAGCGCGACCTCACCCCCAATACCGGGAGAGACGAACCCCTGAAGATCCGCTCACTGCCTCCATGTGGCTCGGGACTGTACCCAACTAAAACCTGTTTGTACGTCTCCTTTGAGCGTGGTAGGGTAGTAATCAAAGTACAGTGGGAACTCACACGAGACAAATGACGATCCTCAGGTTGATGAACTAACCTGTACATATGTCACCAGGGAACTGCTATCTGACGTCAGGTATTAGACCAACTAGCATGTTCCCGGCGAGTCCTGTCCTGTGTACTCATAACCCAATGAGCACCTGTATACATCTTAGGTGAACCAACTGACACCAGTGGCTTGTGAGACCAGCCACCGCCACTCGTCGGGGTCTTGACTGTATACACTAGTCTACTGTGGAGTATCGATGCCCTGTCTCGAAACTCCCATGACTAGGGACCTTTTAAGGATGTGCTTATAGACTACCAACTCACACGTATATGATCGCCCTCATACTGCTGGTAGTCAAGCAAGAATCCTAGGGGATCTATCAACGTACAATAGTGACCTGTAAGGTCACCTAAAGCAGTACACGATAATAAAGATAAACCAGATAGCATACTATCATCTTGAGTAAAACTGTCCTACCGGGATAGGTCCTCCCTCAATCATTGCAATCACGTGCCCGTGATCCAATAATTGACTCTGAGGGCACTATCTCCAACAATATGGGCGTACTGCTGGGGCCGAGGGCCGATTCCACAGATGGAGCCCGATATATGAGGATTTACGTGTGGATGCTGGGCATAGTTTTCATGATGTTTTCGAGTGTCGATGCTGGGCACTCCGGTTCCATGATTTTGACGTGTCGCGAGGGACACGGGTTGTTTATATCCTCATATTTCCATGCATATGCTGATGATATTTACATGCATGATGGTTATTGTCATTGGGAGACGAGTGGACGGGATCTACGTACATGCAGATTGATTTCATTGATCATACCTCACATTTATGATATGCTATTACCTGAGGCACTGGCACGAGCACTTGGCACTACACTCATGTATAGAGATTACATTGCCAGTTTAGCATGCTTCAGACTTGTTCATATTGAGGTTTATATATATATCTGATCGTATTGATCTAGGATGGGTCATACATTCGATCTCTGCTTGTAGATATTTTCTATTCACGAGTTGGCAACTCACCCCCGTTGTGCCACAGTCCTTGCAGGTTTTTGCCGTACAGATTCCATAGCGGCATTTCTGGCACACTGCTTCCATATGTGTGACTTGCTTGGGTAGGTGGGTTCTTTTGTATCAAAACCGCCATTGTTCCTGTATTATTCATTGTATCTAGAAATTCCATCAACCAAAAATTGTATATCGTTTCAGACTTAGACACTAGTGATGTATTATTTCGACCTTAGAGTCGCGCTTAGCAGTATTACGGTTTTCATGCTTATTGGCTTTCTTTTGAGTTTTGATCCTCGCCATTCGGTGTTGTATATTATATTGCTTGCGTGGTTGTGACCGTCGATTGACGAAGAGCTAGCTCCCGCTTGGGGATGCCTTTTATCATTGCATATATATTGTTCTTGTTGTACCCCGTTCGGGGCCAGTATTTACAAAAGAAACTCTGCCGAAATTTTCAGAAAAGACTTTACATTTTTAAAATGCATATTAGGCTTAGTTATTTAAAAACCTTGACTTCAAACATGTTTTTCTTCACTTCAATAAACCGGTTTTCTTTACTTACTCTTAAAATGGTTTTAGATTTCTGGGCTTTTGGCTTACTTGGATCAGATGGAGTCCTATAGACTTCATATGGTTCAAGGGCCAGTCATGTGCTCTTTCGGGTCGTGACAAAGTTGGTATCAGAGCGCTAGGTTGACCTTGGTTCGAGTCTAAGTTTGATTATGTGGAGCCTAGGGCGTTATCTATATACGAAACTTAGGCTTGACCTTACGGAACTTAGACTTAGTTGAGGGGGTATTATACCCGAACTTTCGTCGCATAGGATGGCCCTTGGTTGATGGAGTAGGTAGCTTGAGTAGAGGGACGTACCGTACGTATGTTCCGCGGCATACTTACGACACGCCACTCCGCTTAAAAAACCTTAGGATGTACATTTCCTTGCACAGTATTATATTCCTTCCTATGATCTATCCTTATCGATACTGGCTATGGTTTTGCTGCCACGATTGCATGGGCAGAGTGAGCTATGGCTCGAGTTGTGTCAGCATGAGCTCGTCGTGGACGAGGAACGACCAGGGCGCGATTCCAGAGACATACGATTGCATATAGAGGCGTCGTCATATGTGCTTCCGCGCCATGAGTGGTTGACTGATCGCTTTTACGAGATTTCTCAGGCGTACTTATCGGTACCAGAGGATTGAGCCACTGATAAAGGCCAGCCAGGATGTGATGACCATTGATATATCGCTTATCCAGGACGATTGAGGCGTTGTTTAGCGTATAGACGAATGAGCCAGTTGTTGCTGCGAATGATAAAATATCGCCCAGATGATTGGAGCTACTGCAGCATGAGCATATACTTAGAGATATGATGGTGAGTCACTAGTCACCGAGGATGAATGACTAGGACATGTGGTTCGTTCGCTTACCCCGATGCGAGGTCACCAGATAGATTGATTCCAGCTAGACGCGACTTCACGCAGATTCGTTGAGAGTCGATTGAGACGATCGAATGTCAGGAACCCATTTTTCAAGTTTAAAGTATACGGAAGGACATGCAAGCGATTCTATGGACCCTCTAGAAGAATGAAACCCTAACTCAACATAATTACCGTGTGAAGGCCTTTGAACCTTAGGGGTTGCGGCAGTTCCGCGGCGCCATTAGTGATGCTTGGGTTTGCCTTTTTACGGCGGGACCACCGATGCTGTGGTATGTACTCGATACTATTAAACTGTACCCAAGATGTTGAGCTCTTGGGGGATTGTGAGGTCTGACGAGTCGATCGGACGATTCGACATCGTTCGGATATCATGTGATGGGACACTGCTTGGGATACTCCAGATACGAGCATAGCCGTTGGAGCGCAGTCCGTGCAGCCACGATGAGATGAGTCTGAATCAGTCGATATTGAAGCAGAGTGGAGTAAAGAGTTCGCATGAGATTTCGACGAGATGACGTTCCACTCCGCTGACATCAGAGCTGCGATATGCACGCTGAGGACGTGTTCGGCTAGATATCTCCTACTGAGTGATGAAGATACCGAGTTCGTGATTTCGAGTCCGAGTGAGGGACTTCGAATGGACAGTATCCGAGGGCATTGCAGTGCGCAGATAGAGACGCGACGTCGAAATGGACGATGATACTGACAAGCAGGACTTGAAGTTCGTGCAAGATGCAGACGGGCTGTTACTACTCCCCGTTAAGATTAAAGGTCGGATATGCATACAGAGGCGCAGGGATGCGACCAGCTTCCGAGTAGATGTTGTATTAAGGACGCAGATGTCCAGAGAGCGAGAAAGGATTACGCCAGAGTACCACCCTCCGTACAGTTTGGCTTAGGCGAGATCAGAAGGGACCTTGAGCCGGATTCCTTCCAGTACACTGCTGCAATAAGATTTGCACCAGGTGCCGATGTGTGATGTGCATTCAGAGGACCAGAGGTCAGCGCCAGAGATGTGCTGCTTTACGAGTGGTCGTGGGGATTGACCGAGAGATGACCAGAGAAGTGCCAGAACGGAATCGTTCCTGTTAGCACTCCCGACCGGGCCGATGAGCCGATGGATTGCAAGATTAGTAATCCATAGGGAAGATAAAGAACCAGAGGCAGAGGATGCCAGCCGCGAGCAAGAGGAAAGTAGATATCTTGCGCCGCTAGCATTGGATGTACCGACACCTTCTCGACTTCGAAGGAGGATATACCGACGGCGGTATTTATGATTTGTGATTTGACTATCACGTATCCGTCACTTTGGATTTCGGTATTTTGGGCGATCTATTCGCATGGTTTAGTCTAGATGACTAGGTTTCATGGTATTTATCTTCTTGCACCATGGTTCCACCTACTGGGTATTTATACCTTGCGCATAGTTATTACTCTTGAGGTATTGATTGTGATTTCATGCCTATTTTATGCCGGTGTTTTGATTTACGCTTCCAGCATAGTTTTCATGTACTTTTAGTGTTTTGATTTGATTTGTGCACGCTGATGCACGTGGTTGTGAGATTTTCCATCGCGGTACACCTTATTTTTATTAAGCCGCATTGTATATCATTTCGTGCCTTGGCTGCACCTGCTTATGACTTCATGGATTTCATACGGTTGGTTTGATGTTGTGCATATGTTAAGCACACGATTTGATTTTTGCACTCGGTATAGCTTATATGTGCTTGTAGTGCATTGATATGTGTTTTGTGCACGCAGTTGCACACGTTTATGATTTTCTTTATACCTGGGTACACTTGGTGTTGCTGCTTACGCATTTGAGTTATTGCTTGGTATTTGTGCATAGGATGCACCAGTTCTATACTTAGTGCGTTTGTCGCACCAGTTTTATGTTTCTTGCGTTTATCGCATCAGATTTATATTTCGTGCCTTTGTTGCACCGGATTTATATTTTGTGCACCACGGTTGCACCTTACTTCGATTTGATGTCATTCGATATGTCGATTTTGATTCTGATATTGATGTTGATTCTTGCACTCCGTGCTTTTGACTGGACTTACGCATGCTCGGCGTTTGCCATTGGATTTCATGATTTCGTGCATGTTGAGTGCGCAAGGTTTAGATTTTCATTCGTGCACGATGGATGCACCGATTTGGATTTTAGCACATGTTGGGCGCATGTTTTGAGATACGATTTTGGTGCACACCAGATGCGCTAAATCAAGATTCTTCGTGCATGTCAGATGCACCTGATTTGGCTGTCAGGCACACACGTTGCCTATAACAGATACTTCGTGCACACCCGTTGCATTAGATATAGTTTTGTGCACCTGTATGGTACATATATGTATTTTGATTTCCGTGCGCACCAGACGCACAGGGCGGTGTTATGTGCATTTTGGGGATTTATTCCTTTTGGAGCAGTACATTTTTATGATATTTGATATTCGGTTTGTACTGAGCAGGACTAGTCAGAGAACAGTACCTGGATATATTTTGCATGCATTGATAGTTATTGAAGGGATTTCAAAAAAAAAAGCGAGCTATAGTCTCAGCATATCTACCTACGTGTCCGATATGACACGAAACGTTTTAAAAACAAGGAAACCCTTCTAAATTGTTTTCAAAACGGCGGAACGTACATAGTAAACAAAAGATATATACATATATGGTTATTTTCTTATGAAAAACGTCCCCCACTATGCAGTGTTACGCGCATCGCACAGCGACTTAAGAGAGATTTGGCATGCATTTACATCAGCTATTCACATGTATAGATTGGATGTCTACATGTATAGTTCTGATCTATATCATATTGGTTTTGTATTGCATATGGCATTTGTGTCTTTACCATGACTCCGATGATTGCGGGATGCTTGACGGAGTTTTGCTTTTGAGTTATCTTCTCAGTACTCATGCGCATGCATTGCGCTATGTTGTTTTATGTATTGATGATTTCGGAGCCCTGATGACTTGGAATTTGTATTGAAATATTTTAGTATTTGCGGGTTTAAATTTAAATTCGGGGACCGAATTTCTTTAAGGGGGGTAGATTGTAACATTTCAAAATAATAAAATATTATTTTTAGGAATTTTTATAATTTAATATTATTTTAATGAATATTTTAATATTCCGGTATAATTAAATACAAATAAATGGGGAAAAATTATGGAAAATTCTAAAATAGGGTATTTTATGGAATTATGCAATTTTTAAGTTTTTATGATTAGTTATGTGCTAATTTAGTGCTAATTGCGATTAAAAATCGCTAATCGGGTTTTTAGCTTTTTTTGTGCAAAAATGTGCACATATCATTTTCCACACTTGTTACATGTTTTGGGTGCATGGTTGCTTAGGGTTCACCATGGTGGGAGAAGAAGGAAAAGAAAAGAAAACAAAAGAAAAGGTAAGTATGATGACGAGAGAGAGAGAGGGTAGGTATAGGGTCAACCCCTCTTTTTGAACCATCCCTTTTCATTTCCTCATCTCATTTCTCTCTCCCCTTCCCCAAGAGCTGCTGTTGATCCTGCTCCTCCCTCATCTCTCTCCCCTTCACTCCATAGATCCCTCTCAATTCCCACACCAAAACCCCATTCCCACTTCACAAAACTTGCTCCCAAGCTCACTAACTACACATTGAACCTAGCAAGAGTGGATCTTGAGGACTTTGAGCAACTCAAGAATTTTTGTGAGTTGCCAAAGAAGGTAATTTCTGCACCATAGAGTAGTATTTCAATTTCCTCGTGCATCTATGCTAGTTTCATATCGATATTGTGTTGTTTGTGGACTTTGGAGATTTCTAGTTAGGGTTTAGGGTAAATCTGAAATCAAAGGTGAAATTGAGGCTTGTCGTGACCCTAGAACCCCTGGTGTGATGATAGATTGGACCAAACCTGAAGCTAGAACACAGAATACAGATTTACGGAATCGATATCGGGGAAAACTGTGAATCTGTGATCGTATTTAGGAATCTGCTATCACCCCGAGACCCCAAAAATAAAACTGAGTTGACAGTGAGATGTGCAGGCACCATGGAACCACCACACCAAACCCTAGCCCCCAACTCATTTCCATGGCCGCAATTTGTGGCCAGAGCAGGGGTTCTAGTGCTCGTTTTGGTTCTGTAGCCTTATACCCTGTAGACTTGAACCTGAGTATGTCTAGTTTTGACTGATTCCAGTTTGGGTAAAATCTGGGTTAATTTTCTTGAGTTGGCATATGATTTACGACTTGTTTTAGAATGGATTTTGGTATTTGGCGATTCATTTCTGTCGGGTGGCGTTTGGACGTCAATGACAAGTGGATATTGAACGTGTTTACATGCGAGACGATAGGTTTTTACCTATGCGAGTAGCGTGTGCTATTTTGGTTTCCGATGTGATTTTCATGTGCTTTAGCGTTGTGATATACTTGTAGGTACCCTACGTGATATTGAGGCGAAGAAGATGAAGATGGCGACATCGGCATCGGCACATGAGAAGCAAGGTGAGTAGATTTATATCTACGGGGGGAAGTCGGGTGGATGGCGTATAGCACCCCCGTAGTCCGTGGTGATGTATATGAATACGTATACACACATATATTTATTATGTGTTGTTAGGATTATTGATGGTGATAATGGAATTATTGATGAGAATGATGTATTGGTTTAGTATAGTGCGAAACCCTAGAGTAGTGGTTGCACCCACACATACACGTACACATATACTTGCATAAATTCTTTCATTTATCTGTGCGCATATGGAGGTGTGTATATCTACACATGGGTATGGGACTATGTGTTCATATACGGGATTAAGGATGATACGTGGGATTGAGATGAGTCGATGAGGTTTGATTGAGGCCATGAGATTTGGCGATATGACAGAGTTCGTATTTGAGATTGTGATATGATGGTAGTGTACCTGTTATGTGATGAGATAATGGGATATCGACTCAGATTTAGGTGGTTTTCATACCCCTCCCGATTGACTTGATTGTTCGGTTCGTAGTTCGCATAGTAGGCGTTAGACTAGACCCGAGTCATACCTATTTCAAAACTAACAAATCGGGGATATTTTAAAGAAAGGCAAAAGGGATTCTACGGATATTTTCAAACGACACATCTTTTCATAAAACACCGTAGCCCTTATTTTACCAAAAACCCTGATTCGTCTTATTACAAAAGGCAAGGCTGCATGATATATTTATTGAGATAGATTCTTTACTGTTGCGTTGATTATTCGATTCTGCATACTCATGCTATTTGCATTGCATTGCTTGTGTTTATTGATATATATTACAGTCATGCTGCTAGGACACCAGCACCATTATTGATGATACGTATTTTCCACGTACACTTTTTGCCGGCTCACACACTTCACCATCGATAATTGCCATGTCACTACATTGTAGTACTGTTGCATTCGGTATATGATTCTTGCATGACAGACTGATATGCTTACATTTCTTTTACATGTCATATACATCATGCTTTCCGATTATACGCATTGAGAGTTGCTATTTCCATGATATTTCTGGATTTGGGAACCGTGGGTATTTCAAAAGAAAATATGTCATTGCTATAAAAACCTGGTTACCCTTGATATGATATTTCAGTGCATCCACCATGTGTTTTCTCGGTGCTGAGAGCGACAAGTGAAACCTGATTCGAGGAGCGGACGAGCCGATTGCGGGTACATGGTGGACCCGGTATGGTTCCCCTCGGCAAGATGATCGAAGGATTTTGTCGATTGAGCCTGGAGGTGGGCGAGTACCTACCGGTGATTGGTTGGACCTGGCGGTTATCCGGAGGATACCGGCCAGAGTCGATAGATGGATATGGGCGTACTGCTAGGGCCGAGGGCCGATTCCGCAGATGGAGCCCGATATATGAGGATTTACGTGGCGATGCTGGGCACAGTTTTCATGATGTTTTCGAGTGTCGATGCTGGGCACTCCGGTTCCATGATTTTGACGTGTCGCGAGGGACACAGGTGGTTTATATCCGCATATTTCCATGCATATGCTGATGATATTTACATGCATGATGGTTATTGTCATTGGGTGACGAGTGGACGGGATCCACGTACATGCAGATTGATTTCATTGATCATACCTCACATTTATGATATGTTATTACCTGAGGCACTGGCACGAGCACTTGGCACTACACTCATGTATAGAGATTACATTGCCAGTTTAGCATGCTTCAGACTTGTTCATATTGAGGTTTATATATATATCTGATCGTATTGACCAAGGATGGGTCATACATTCGATCTCTGCTTGTAAATATTTTCTATTCACGAGTTGGCAACTCACCCCCGTTGTGCCACAGTCCTTGCAGGTTTTTGCCGTACAGATTCCATAGCGGCATTTCTGACACACTGTTTCCATATGGGTGACTTGCTTGGGTAGGTGGGTTCTTTTGTATCAGAACCGCCATTGTTCCTGTATTATTCATTGTATCTAGAAATTCCATCAACCAAAACTTGTATATTGTTTCAGACTTAGACACTAGTGATGAATTATTTCGACCTTAGAGTCGCGCTTAGCGGTATTACGGTTTTCATGCTTATTGGGTTTCTTTTGAGTTTTGATCCTCGCCATTCGGCGTTGTATATTATATTTCTTGTGTGGTTGTGACCGTCGATTGACGAAGAGCTAGCTCCCGCTTGGGGATGTCTTTTTATCATTGCATATATATTGTTCTTGTTGTACCCCGTTCGGGGCCAGTATTTACAAAAGAAACTCTGCCGAAATTTTCAGAAAAGACTTTACATTTTTAAAATGCATATTCGGCTTAGTTATTTAAAAACCATGACTTCAAACATGTTTTCCTTCACTTCTTTAAACCAGTTTTCTTTACTTACTCTTAAAATGGTTTTAGATTTCTTGGCTTTTGGCTTACTTAGATCAGATGGAGTCCTATAGACTTCATATGGTTCAAGGGCCAGTCACGTGCTCTTTCGGGTCGTGACAAAGTTGGTATCAGCGCTAGGTTGATCTTGGTTCGAGTCTAAGTTTGACTATGTGGAGCCTAAGGCGTTATCTATATACGGAACTTAGGCTTGACTTTACGGAACATAGACTTAGTCGAGGGGGTATTATACTCGAACTTTCGTCGCATAGGATGGCCCTTGGTTGATGGAGTAGGTAGCTTGAGTAGAGGGACGAACCATACGTATGTTCCACCGCATACTTACGACACGCCACTCCGCTTAAGAAGCCTTAGGATGTACATTTCCTTGCACAGTATTATATTCCTTCCTATGATCTATCCTTATCGATACTGGTTATGGTTTTGCTGCCACGATTGCACAGGCAGAGTGAACTACGGCTCGAGTTGTGTCAGCATGAGCTCGTCGTGGACGAGGACTGACCAGGGCGTGATTACAGAGACATACGATTGCACATAGAGGCGTTGTCTTATTGTGCTTTCGCGCCATGAGCGGTTGACTGATCGATTTTACGAGGTTTCTCGGGCGTACCGATCGGTACCAGGGGATTGAGCTACTGATAAAGGGCAGCCAGGATGTGATGACCATTGATATATCGCTTATCCAGGACGATTGAGGCGTTGTTTAGCGTATAGACGAATGGGCCAGTTGTTGCTGCGAATGATAAAATATCGCCCAGATGATTGGAGCTACTGCAGCATGAGCATATACTTAGAGATATGATGGTGAGTCGCTAGTCACCGAGGATGAATGACTAGGACATGTGGTTCGTTTGCTTACCACCAGATAGATTGATTCCAGCTAGAGGCGACTTCACGTAGATTCGTTGAGAGTCGATTGAGACGATCGAATGTTAGGAACCCATTTTTCAAGTTTAAAGTATTCGGAAGGACATGCAAGCGATTCTATGGACCCTCTAGAAGAATGAAACCCTAACTCGACATAATGAACGTGTGAAGGCCTTTGAACCTTAGGGTTTGCGGCAGTTCCGCGGCGCCATTAGTGAGGCTTGGGTTTTCCCTTCTACGGCTGGACCACCGATGCTGTGGTATGTACTCGATACTATTAAACTATAACCAAGATGTTGAGCTCTTGGGGATTGTGAGGTTCTGATTAGTCGATCAGACGATTCGACATCATTCGGATATCATGTGATGGGACACTGCTTGAGAGACTCCAGATACGAGCATAGCCGTTGGAGCGCAGTCCTTGCGGCCACGATGAGATGAGTCCGAATCAGTCGATATTGAAGCAGAGTGGAGTAAAGAGTTCGCATGAGATTTTGACGAGATGACGTTCCACTCCGCTGATATCAGAGATGCGATATGCACGCTGAGGACGAGTTCGGCTAGATATTTCCTACTGAGTGATGAATATACCGAGTTTGTGATTTCGAGTCCGTGTGAAGGACTTCAAATGGACAGTAGCCGAGGGCATTGCAGTGCGCAGATAGAGACGCGACGTCGAAATGGACGATGATACAGACAAGCGGGACAAAAAGTTCGTGCGAGATGCAGACGAGCTGTTAATACTCCCCATTAAGATTAAAGGTCGGATATGCATACAGAGGCGCAGGGATGCGACCAGCTTCCGAGTAGATGTTGTATTAAGGATGCAGATGTCCAGAGAGCGAGAAAGGATTACGCCAGAGTACCAGCCTCCATACAGTTTGGCTTAGGCGAGATCAGAAGGGACCTTGAGCAGGATTCCTTCCAGTACACTGCTGCAATAAGATTTGCACCAGGAGCCGATGTGTGATGTGCATTCAGAGGACCAGAGGTCGGCGCCAGAGATGTGCTGCTTTACGAGCGGTAGTGGGGATTGACCGAGAGATGACCAGAGAAGTGCCATAACAGAATCGTTCCTGTTAGCATACCTGACCGGGCCGATGAGCCGATGGATTGCAAGATTAGTAATCCATAGGGAAGATAAGGAACCAGAGGCAGAGGACGCCAGCCGCGAGCAAGAGGAAAGTAGATATCTTGCGCCGCTAGCATTGGATGTACCGACACCTTCTCGACTTCGAAGGAGGATATACCGACGGCGGTATTTATGATTTGTGATTTTGTGATTTGACTATCACGTATCCGTCACTTTGGATTTCGGTATTTTGGGCGATCTATTCGCATGGTTTAGTCTTGATGACTGAGTTTCATGGTATTTGTTTTCTTGCACCATGGTTGCACCTACTGGGTATTTATACCCTGCGCATAAATATTACTCTTGAGGTATTGATTGTGATTTCATGCCTATTTTTTGCCGGTGATTCATTTACGCTACCAGCATAGTTTTCATGTACTTTTAGTGTTTTGATTTGATTTGTGCAAGCTGATGCACGCGGTTGTGAGATTTTCCATCGCGGTACACCTTATTTTGATTAAGCCGCATTGTATATCATTTCGTGCCTTGGCTGCACCTGCTTATGACTTCATGGATTTCATACGGTTGATTTGATGTTGTGCATATATTACGCACACGATTTGATTTTTGCACTCGGTATAACTTATATGTGCTTGTAGTGCATTGATATGTGTTTTGTGCACGCAGTTGCACACGTTTATGATTTTCTTTATACCTGGGTACACTTGGTGTTGCTGCTTACGCATTTGAGTTATTACTTGGTATTTGTGCATGGGATGCACCAGTTCTATACTTCGTGCGTTTGTCGCACCAGTTTTATGTTTCTTGCATTTATCGCATCAGATTTATATTTCGTGCCTTTGTTGTACCGGATTTATATCTTGTGCATTACGGTTGCACCTGACTTCGATTTGATGTCATTCGATATGTTGATTTTGATTCTGATATTGATGTTGATTCTTGCACTCCGTGCTTTTGACTGGACTTACGCTTATTCGGCGTTTGCCATTGGATTTCATGATTTCGTGCATGTTGAGTGCGCGGGGTTTAGATTTTCATTCGTGCATGATGGATGCACCGATTTGGATTTTTGCGCATGTTCGGCGCATGTTTTGAGATACGATTTTGGTGCACACCAGATGCACTAAATCGAGATTTTTCGTGCATGTCAGATGCTCCTGATTTGGCTGTCAGGTACACACGTTGACTATGACAGATACTTCGTGCACACCCATTGCACCTAGATGTGGTTTTGTGCACCTGTATGGCACTTATATGGATTTTGATTTCCGTGCGCACCAGACGCACAGGGTGGTGTTATGTGCATTTTTGGGATTTATTCCTTTTGGAGCAGTACATTTTTATGATATTTGATATTCGTTTTGTACTGAGCAGGACTAGTCAGAGGACAGTACCTGGATATATTTTGCATGCATTGATAGTTATCGAAGGGATTTCAAAAAAAAAGCGAGCTATAGTCTCAGCATATCTACCTGCGTGTCCGATATGACACGAAACGTTTTAAAAACAAGGAAACTCTTCTAAATTGTTTTCAAAACGGCGGAACGTACATAGTAAACAAAAGATATATACATATATGGTTATTTTCTTATGAAAAACGTCCGCTACTGTGCAGTGTTACGCGCATAGCACAACGACTTAAGAGAGATTCGGCATGCATTTACATCAGCTATTCACATGCATAGATTGGATGTCTACATGTATAGTTCTGATCTATATCATATTGGTTTTGTATTGGATTTGACATTTGTGTCTTTACTATGACTCCGATGATTGCGGGATGCTTGACGGTGTTTTTTTTTTGAGTTATCTGCTCAGTACTCATGCGCATGCATTGCGCTATGATGTTTTATGTATTGATTATTTCGGAGCACCGATGACTTGGAATTTGTATTGAAATATTTTAGTATTTGGGTGTTTAAATTTAAATTCGGGGACCGGATTTCTTTAAGGGGGGGGGGTACATTGTAACGTTTCAAAATAATAAAATATTATTTTTGGGAATTTTTATAATTTAATATTATTTTAATGAATATTTTAATATTCCGGTATAATTAAATACAAATAAATGGGGAAAAATTATGGAAAATTTTAAAATAGGGTATTTTATGGAATTATGCCATTTTTAAGTTTTTATGATTAGTTATGTGCTAATTTAGTGCTAATTGCGATTAAAAATCGCTAATCGGGTTTTTATCTTTTTTGTGCAAAAATGTGCACTTATCATTTTCCACACTTGTTACACTTGTTACATGTTTTTGATGCATGGTTGCTTAGGGTTCACCATGGTGGGAGAAGAAAAGGAAAAGAAAAGAAAAGGTAAGTATGATGATGAGAGAGAGAGGGTAGGTATAGGGTCAACCCCTCTTTTTGAACCATCCCTTTTCATTTCCCCATCTCATTTCTCTCTCCCCTTCCCCAAGAGCTGCTGCTGATCCTGCTCCTCCCTCATCTCCCTCCCCTTCATTCCATAGATCCCTCTCAATTCCCTCACCAAAACCCCATTCCCACTTCACAAAACATGCTCCCAAGCTCACTAGCTACACATTGAACCTAGCAAGAGTGGATCTTGAGGACTTTGAGCAACTCAAGAATTTTCTTGAGTTGCCAAAGAAGGTAATTTCTGCACCCTAGAGTAGTATTTCAATTTCCTCATGCATCTATTATAGTTTCATATCGATATTGTGTTGTTTGTGGACTTTGGAGATTTCTAGTTAGGGTTTAGGTTAAATCTGAAATCAAAGGTGAAATTGAGGCTTGTCGTGACCCTAGAACCCCTGGTGTGATGATAGATTGGACCAAACCTGAAGCTAGAACATAGAATACGGATTTACGGAATCGATATCGGGGAAAACTGTGAATCTGTGATCGTATTTAGGAATCTGCTATCACCCCGAGACCCCAAAAATAAAATTGAGTTGACAGTGAGATGTGCAGGCACCATGGAACCACCACACCAAACCCTAGCCCCCAACACATTTCCATGGCCGCAGATTTAATCCCCCTGGCCGCAATTTGCGGCCAGAGTAGGGGTTCTAGTGCTTGTTTTGGTTCTGTAGCCTTATACCCTGTAGACTTGACCCTGAGTATGTCTAGTTTTGACTAATTCCAGTTAGGGTAAAATCTGGGTTGATTTTCTTGAGTTGGCGAATGATTTACGACTTGTTTTAGCAAGGATTTTGATAATTGGTGATTCGTTTCTGTCGGATGGCGTTTGGACGTCAACGACAAGTGGATATTGAACGTGTTTACATGCTAGACGATAGGTTTTTACCTATGCGAGTAGCGTGTGCTATTTTGGTTTCCGATGTGCTTTTCATGTGCTTTAGCATTGTGATATACTTGTAGGTACCCTACATGATGTTGAGGCGAAGAAGATGAAGATGGCGACATCGGCATCGACACATGAGAAGCAAGGTGAGTAGATTTATATCTACGGGGAGAAGTCGGGTGGTTGGCGTATAGCACCCTCGCAGTCCGTGGTGATGTATACGAATACGTATACACAAATATATTTATTATGTGTTGTTAGGATTATTGATGGTGATAATGGAAATATTGATGAGAAGGATGTATTGGTTTAGTATAGTGCGAAACCCTAGAGTAGTGCTTGCACCCACACATACACGTACACATATACTTGCATACATTCTTTCATTTATCTGTGCGCATATGGAGGTGTGTATATCTACACATGGGTATGGGACTATGTGTTCATATACGGGATTGAGGATGATACGTGGGATTGAGATGAGTCGATGGGGTTTGATTGTGGCCGTGAGATTCGGCGATATGACAGAGTTCGTATTTGAGATTGTGATATGATGGTAGTGAAACCTGTTATGTGATGAGATAATGGGATATCGACTCAGATTTAGGTGGTTTTCATACCCCTCCCGATTGACTTGATTGTTGGGTTCGTAGTTCGCATAGTAGGCGTTAGACTAGACCCGAGTCATACCTATTTCAAAACTAACGAATCGGGGATATTTTAAAGATAGGCAAAAGGGATTCTACGGATATTTTCAAACGACACATCTTTTCATAAAACACCGTAGCCCTTATTTTACCAAAAATCCTGATTCGTCTTAATTTAAAAGGCAAGGCTGCATGATATATTTATTGAGATAGATTCTTTACTGTTGCGTTGATTATTCGATTCCGCATACTCATGCTATTTGCATTGCATTGCTTGTGTTTAATTATATATATTACTGTCATGCTGCTAGGACACCAGCACCATTATCGATGATGCGTATGTTCCACGTACACTTGTTGCCGGCTCAGACACTTCATCATCGATAATTGCCACGTCACTACACTGTAATACTGTTGCATTCGGTATATGATTCTTGCATGACAGACTGATATGCTTACATTTCTTTTACATGTCATATACATAATGCTTTCTGATTATATGCATTGAGAGTTGCTATTTCCATGATATTTCTGGATTTGGGAACCGTGGGTATTTCAAAAGAGAATATGTCATTACTTTAAAAACCCGGTTACCCTCGATATGATATTTCAGTGCATCCACCATGTGTTTTCTCGGTGCTGAGAGCGACATGTGAAACCCGATTCGAGGAGCGGACGAGCCGATTGCTGGTACATGGTGGATCCGGTATGGTTCCCCTCGGCAAGATGAACGAAGGATTTTGCCGATTGAGCCTCGAGTTGGGCGAGTTCCTACCGGTGATTGGTTGGACCTGGCGGTTATCCGGAGATGGAGCCCGATATATGAGGATTTACGTGCCGATGCTGGGCACAATTTTCATGATGTTTTCGAGTGTCGATGCTGGGCACTCCGGTTCCATGATTTTGACGTGTCGCGAGGGACTCAGGTGGTTTATATCCTCATATTTCCATGCATATGCTGATGATATTTACATGCATGATGGTTATTATCATTGGGTGACGAGTGGACGGGATCCACGTACATGCAGATTGATTTCATTGATCATACCTCACATTTATGATATGCTATTACCTGAGGCACTGGCACGAGCACTTGGCACTACACTCATGTATAGAGATTACATTGCCAGTTTAGCATGCTTCAGACATGTTCATATTGAGGTTTATATATATATCTGATCGTATTGACCTAGGATGGGTCATACATTCGATCTTTGGTTGTAGATATTTTCTATTGACGAGTTGGCAACACACCCCCGTTGTGCCACAGTCCTTGCAGGTTTTTGCCGTACAGATTCCATAGCGGCATTTCTGGCACACTGCTTCCATATGGGTGACTTGCTTGGGTAGGTGGGTTCTTTTGTATCAGAACCGCCATTGTTCCTGTATTATTCATTGTATCTAGAAATTCCATCAACCAAAACTTGTATATTGTTTCAGACTTAGACACTGGTGATGTATTATTTCGACCATAGAGTCGCGCTTAGTAGTTTTACAGTTTTCATGCTTATTGGGTTTCTTTTGAGTTTTGATCATCGCCATTCGGCGTTGTATATTATATTGCTTGTGTGGTTGTGACCGTCGATTGACGAAGAGCTAGCTCCCGCTTGGGGATGCATTTTATCATTGCATATATATTGTTCTTGTTGTACCCCGTTCGGGGCCAGTATTTACAAAAGAAACTCTGCCTAAATTTTCAGAAAAGACTTTACATTTTTAAAATGCATATTCGGCTTAGTTATTTAAAAACCTTGACTTCAAACATGTTTTTCTTCACTTCTTTAAACCAGTTTTCTTTACTTACTCTTAAATTGGTTTTAGATTTTTGGGCTTTTGGCTTACTTGGATCAGATGGAGTCCTATAGACTTCATATGGTTCAAGGCCAGTCACGTGCTCTTTCGGGTCGTGACAAACTTCAAGGTGGATCATCTTCGGCCTCGAAGACGACGAAGCAAACTCGTTCCTTTCACCAAGAGGAGCCTAAGAAGAGTTCTAGGGACCACTACTTGGAGCTAAGTGCTGAGTTCCATAGCACTCTAACTATGATTTATTCGGCATCAAGTATACAATTTTAAAAAACCGAGTGAGCTATGCAACCCATACCAAGGATCTAACTAGAAAATTAGGAGTAAGCTAACATGTAATCAAATATTACACTAAGTGAATGAGGAATAAAACTTTGTAGATCGGTCCTTCACTTCTAAAGCTCCGTGTAGTAGTCCCTTCGCTCCAAGCAGTGATCTCCCAGACTCTAGTAAAGTTTCCCAAGGCGAAAAGAACAAGCTTGCTTTAAATCTTCGAGGCCGAAGATGATCTACGTCGAAGAAACTCCAACTCAAGCTACCTCTTCTCTAATTGGGAATTAGTGAAGCAAACAACCTAAACTAAATGGCTAATCTAGTATAGGTTGATGAAGTAGGATTTTTGCTCACTTTAGAATAATTTTTCTCACTATATTTCTTCACTTTCCAAAAAGCTAGAGTGCAAAATTGGAATGAAGAAGAAGATGAAGATATGAATGGAATGAGAATCAATGAGTGAGAATATCAACCATGGGTGAGATAATATATCATATTAACTCATGTAGAGACTTAACCATGTCTTAAGATAATGGTTGGGTTAATAAATATCTAGGGTAAGACAAAATCAGTTGACTAAGTCAATGGTTTCTACAAGCTTCCAAAGCATCTTAACCATGACAATTTTCCAATTAACTTTGATTTTCCCTTTAATATTAAATACCCTCAATTATCTTAGGAATGGTGTGAGTCTCATACATCCATATAGCATGTTTCATCAAGCATGACACAAAAAGAAACACAATTAATATATATATCACACACGCGCGCGCGCGCGCACACACACATACACACACACATATATATATTAAATGCATAAGTGAGATAAAGAAATTCTTAAGTGGCTAATAATAGTTAATGTAAAATTAATATATCAAATATATAATCATACATTAAATTATTAAATCAATACTTGATTTAATAATTGAAGGGTTTCCTTCCATGGCAGCAAGGTTTCGGGAGGCATCGTCCATGCCAAATTCAAAAATTTGCCGTTCTAGCTAACCCTAAACATGAATCGTTAACTAGAAATAATACGGAAAACATATGCAAACACTTTGCAAGTTTTAGTGAGCATGGAATACAACCTTTGTAGACCGGTCATTCACTTCAAATAGCTCCATGTAGTAGTCCCCTTCGCCGCGATTGCAAACTCCGGACTCTAGAGAGGATGCCTTGAAGAAACGAACGTGCTTTCTTCGATGTCTTCGAGGCCGAAGATGATCTAGGTCGAGGAGACACTAACCCAAGCTATTTCTTCACTAATCATATAATTAGTGAAACAAACACACTCTACTAAATGGCAAGTAATAGATGATGATGAAGTAGGAAGTGGTCTCATTTTAGATTTCATTTTTTCACACTTTTTCTCAAAAATCTATTGAAGCTAGAAGCTTTTGATGAAGAAGAAGAAGATGAAGAAAATATCTCATCAATCATTTATCCAAATGAATTATTGCAACAATGGGTGAGTTAAAGTCATCATGCTTAACTCATGCAGAGAATAAACCATACATTATGGTTAAGGGTTGGGTTTGATAAATATCTTTAACTAAACAAAAGAGTTGACTTTGTCAAAGCTTATCCAAAAGCTTTTGTCCAAGCTTTACCATGACAAACTCAATCTCTTTTGAATTACCTTAACACAAATAGAAACCCTAACTTAACCCTAGCATGGTATTAATCTCATACACCCATCTTGTATGTATCATCAAACATGACACAATACATGTACACAAATATACATATCACATATATACAATGTGCACATCAAGTGAGAAAAGAAATCATAAGTGAGCTTAAAATTAGTTAATGTAATATAATATATCAAATATATAATTATACATTAAATTATCAAATCAAATCTTGATTTAATAATCCGGCTATATCATATACAATCGACTAATACTATATGAATCAACTTATTGAATCAACACTTGATCTGATAACCCGGCTATATCATATACAACCGACCGATATCACATATCGCGAGAATAGAATACAGTATCTCATATCGTATCTGTAACGATCTAGAAATCGTTTTGTGTTTGTTTCTGCTTTTGGGTGAAATTCGTCGGTATTTTCAGTTTTATACCGATTGCGATCAAACGGCCATATCGACTTACCAGCACCTAGTTTTGAGAGAATAAAGCTTGTGCGCAAACTTTGAGAGTATATGGGACGTTTTGGTGCAATTTGAATTTTTCCCATTTTTAATGTTATTTTAATCCGGTTTGCACTTTTCTGGAAATCTTCTCTTTTCTACTTTTCTAAAATTCTCCTAATTAAACTAAACCTTATGGCATGAGTGTGTGGTTAGGGTTTTAAAGGGAATTAGAAAAGAAAAGAATAGAAAGGATAAGAAGAGAAGGTGCATGCATGTGGATTTTGAGTTGACTTTGCATTTATTGTGAGGATTTGCAAGGAAACTTCCCTCTCTCTCTCTCCTCCCTCCACATGGCCGAGCTCCCTCTCTCTCATTTCTGCCCTTAACCATTTCCTAACTCATTTCATCACAATTTCTTCATATATCCTCAAATTACTTCACAAGTTATCACAAAAATCACACTTTTGTGCATGTTTTTCCATTTTCTTGACTTGGAGCATGCTAGCTTGGGATCTTGGTGTTCTTTTGGTTAGGTAATATTCTCTTACTGCTCTTTTAAGTGTTTTTAGTGTAGTTTAGCTAAACAGTTTCAGTTTAGAGGTTTGAATTAGGTTTTGATACGAAATATCGTATTTTGGTGTCGGATTGTGGTTTCTGGAACCTGCTTTGATCCGGAGTGTTTACTGGGAAATTCAACATAGTGAGAGTGTTGTACTAGGGGACCTGGAGCACCACCACCAAGACGACCCCCATCCCACCGGCCTGGGCCGGCGAGCTCTTGAGGAGGGGCCGGCGACGCCGGCCAAAGTGTTGAGTTAGGGTTTGGGTTTTTGTCCATAGGTGTCTGCTATGTTTAGGGTTCCTCTGGTCTTGTTGAAATTGTTTAGTTTTCACAGTAGGAAAATCTGGGATCAATTGTGCAGTTTCTAGTGTTTCGTGTTCGTGCGATACGTGTTACGACACGCGTCGTGCCGTTTTCGTTGTTTCGCTCTTAAGTCGTTTTCGTCGTGTCGCTACTCTCGTTAGCCACGATACGGACACTTAAGAGGTGGTTGTGTGTTGTTGTGTCGGTTAGATATAGCTAGTTCGTATTTCGTAGCTATTATTGATATATATAGTTGTTGTTGTTTATATGTTGCAGGTTCGCAGACGAGGACTACGGACACTGCCACAGGGGGATTCTGGTGGTAGACTTCTTCTAGCTTGGAGTGTGGGTGAGTAGATTTAACATCTACAGGGGAATCGCCCGCATGGAGTTATGCGTCTGGGCTAGAAACCTTTACCTTTGTCGCATATTCTATATCATGCTTAGAATTGCGCATATACCTTACTGTTTAGTGATAGTTGTGATGGGACTAGTATCCTTAGGACACTGCACTATTATTGACGGCTCAGATTGCGAGAGCACTGATTGGATGCCACACACACCGTCAATAATTGCCATGTCATACACGACCATATTTTAGAAATGCTATTGTATGGTTAGGGACATTGTGACTTTGATACATATTTCTTATCGGTTATCACTTAGACTTGACATGTTAGTTCCTGTTTACCTATAGGATGTTGTATCAGTAGGGCTAGATACATATACACCTGGGGACATAGATACAGGTGTACATGCTTTCCATACTTTACCTATACCTGATAGGTATATTACATCATCACATAGATACAGGTGTACTTGCATTCCATACTTTATTCATACCTGATAGGTATATCACATCACCATATAGGTAGATACCTATATTTCTGCTTTACTATTCATGTATTCATTTATATCTGGTGAATGCTATGCTGTTCTTTTATACGCTTTCATTACAGTTTCATGTTGCGTATATATTATTCATGGATTATCGCATTGTTATATGGATTTTTCATGATGTTTTCTGGATTTGGGAACCGTGGTAGTTCATGAAATTATGCATACATGAAGACCCGGTTTCCTTGAGATGATATTATAGCATCCACCATGAGATTTATCGGTGCGGATATATATATCCTATGCGAGGAGGCGTCGAGAGCCGCATGAGGATACATGGTGGGGCCCGGAGGTACCCCGAAGCAAGAATGTTGTCGGAGGGAGCCGATGTCGCATTGAGGCGATGAGGCCTAGGGGAGCCATACTTTCCGGTGACATTACCAGAGACTCGGCGGATATCAGTGGGATACCGTTGGGAGTCATGTGCGTATCGATACGTCGAGAGGCGAGGGGCAGAGCGAGGCACTCGAGCTCTCGTGATAGCGTATGATACGTACTTATCAGTATTTCTGTGTCGATGCTTGACACATTGGTTTTATGATATTCCTAAATACTCTTGTATATATAACAGGGGATTGATCCGCTGTTATATATGCCTTTACACCAATATTACTGGAATGGGACGCTAATATATGTGTATTGCCCTCATCATATTTATTTATGTCATTATATTTAGGATGTTAGAACTGTGCTGGAGATTTGACTTGAGATTTATGAGATTCATTGGGATTGGATGATGATATCGTACACACTAGAGATGTGAGATCCACTTAGTGTGGTACATATGATATATTGTGAGATGGACTGATATTGTACAGACGAGACATGTGGGATCCACTCGCTGTTGTACATGAGATATAGGTGAGATATACCTGATATTGTACAGACGAGATATGTGGGATCCACTAGCTGTTGTACATGAGATATATGTGAGATATACCAGATATTGTACATACGAGAGATGTGAGATTCACTTGTGTTGTACCTTTGATATATGGGAGATATACTGTTATTGTACATACTAGAGATGTGAGATCTACTTGACTTGTACATTCGACACTTATGTGAGATACACTTGATATTGTGTAGTTTGAGGAGATGTGACATTTAGGTGATATGAGAGCGGATTTGGTGACTGATTGAGGATTGGGATTTTGATTTGTCATTGCTGGATTTTGATCCTACCACGATGTCAGGATGCCGTGGAATTGACATATTTCACTCCATACCTCAGCTTTATATACTTGTGCACTGTTTCATGTATTAGGAGTACCTGTGAGAGTACATCCCTGAGAGTTGCACATTTACTTTCTCATATCCCCAGAGCATGATTATTGCATACTGTTGTCATATCATTATTGCAGGACATATTGGTGGTACTTGTGAGTGTACTTTCCATTATTTCGTACTCATGACCTATTATTACTGAAATGGACATATATTAGATTCATGCTGTACGTTCATTCTCGCGATTACCTGCATATGTTATTTACTATTCACGAGTTGGCAACTCACCCCCGTTGTGCCACAGGTTTTTTGCTGGAGTTTTCCCCAAAGTAGTCAAGGCAAGCTATTCAGCTTTTCAGCTACACACTCATCTATCATCTTTTGGGTTGCGGATACCACTTCACCTGTTAGTGTGCAGTTTTGCCAGGTGGGTTTTGTGGTTATCTGAGAGTGTATTGTATATTCGTTGTATATTGTACTCTCCATCTACTACCAGCAGTTTGTTGTGACTTAGAGACTTGGTGAGGACGATTTGTATATTATCGTGGATTTGTGGATTTTATACATGTTCCTTTTCTTTTGTCTCTGATTTCTTCGCTACGGCGTCGTATATCTGTTGTGGTGTTGTTTTCCGCCGTTGGGCGTGGATTTTGCTCCCGTTTGGGATGCTTTACATTATATCTATGTTGTACCCTTTTTAGGGGCTGGTTTTATAAAGGAGGTGCTGCCAAAATTTTAAAGAAAATGTGGACTATTTTAAAGAATTTGGGTTGTGATTTCAAATGTTTCCAAAACTTTATATTATCTTTTCCGTATTTTTATGGTTTAGATTTCTGGGTTTTGGCTTTCTTTTACTGCGTTACGTCTGGAGGCGTTGCGTAGTATTAGGGCCATCACGTACCTTTTTGGGTCGTGACAGTATCAACCTCGGTACCGCACATATTACATATGTGCTTCTACTCCGTTTCGCTTGAGCCAGGAAACCTCTGTGTAGGACTATAAAGACTCATCAATAGGCCGACAGTAGGTGATAATCATATCAAACACCCACAAGCCGCAAGCGGTCTGCTAAACGTAATGGCCACCCGGGTATTGAGCGATTAGAAGATCAACAAGCAAGCCTATTCTTACTCCTACGAATCCAATCAGTAACACTACAATACAGTCCGGTCTCTTCATCTGATATGTCGCATATCAGAGCCTGGGGGTAGTGTACCATCAGACCCCAATAGCTTGATAAGTCATGCCGATGAAAGGTCCATAACTGTTCGAAAAACTACTGATAACACTTACCGGCAGATCTCAACAACCTTTGCCAGGGTTTCCTGTTATGGCCAATTGAGCATAGCGCAACATCAACTCCCTATACCGGGAGAGACGAAACCCTTCCTATCGCTCATTGCCTCCATGTGACTCGGGACTGTACCCAAAAGCCACCGTTTTGCACGTTCTCTTGGACATGGTAAGGTGGAAATCAAAGCACAGTGGGAATCACTCAAGACTTTATGACGATCTCGGGTCTACAGACTAACCTGTACCAGTGTCACCAGAGAACTGCTATCCGACGATAGGTATAATACCATCTAGGAGTTCTTGGCGAGTACGTTTAGTGTACCTAGTGTCCACTGATCACCCGCATACCTTCTTTGATGTCAAACACCAATGGATGGGATCATCCATTGCCCATCATATGGGTCGAGAAGCGTATACGCTAGTCTACTCTGGTATATCGATGCCCTGCCTCGATACACCCTTGACTAGGAACATTTGAAAGATGTACATAACGACTACTCTGTCCCCACTAGTATGATCTGCATCATAGTCCTGGTAGTCAAGTACTCATCATAAGGGCTTTATCAACATGTATTAGAGACAATCAGTGTACTTTTTAGGATAAAGAACAACCAGATAGCATACTATCATGTCGAGCAAGAAAGTTCTCCCTATATATGTCCAAGCACCCACTACAATATACATCGTATGTACAGTAATGGCCTTTAGGACATACATATTACTAACAATAATCCGGCTATATCACATATAACTGACTAATATCATTTGTATCAACTTATCGAATCAACACTTGATTCGATAATCCGGCTATATCACATATAACCGACCGATATCACATATCGCAAGATTAGAATATGGTTTAACATACACGTATTAATATCGATCCCGCACATATCACATACGTGCTCCTACTTCGTTTCTCCTGAGCCAGGAAACCTCTGTGTAGGACTCTAAAGATTCATCAATACGCCGGCAGTAGGTGATGATCATATCAGTCACCCATAAGCCATCAGCAGTACTAGCTGGACGTAACGGCTACCCGGGTATTGAGCAATCAAAAGATCAACAAGCAAGCCTGCTCATACTCTTGTAAATCCAATAAGTAACACTACCGTACAGTACGGTCTCTTCGTCTGATATGTCGCATATCCAGCCTGGGGGTGGTAAATGTCAGACCCCAATAGCTTGATAAGTCATGCCGATGTGAGGCCTATAACGGTTCGAGAAACTACTGATAACACCTACCAGTAAATCTCAGCAATCCTGACCAGGGATTTCTTGTTATGGCCAATCGAGCACAACGCAGCATCAACCCCCAATACCGGGAGAGACGAAATCCCCTCCTATCGCTCATTGCCTCCATGTGACTCGGGACTGTACCTAAAAACCACCGTTTTGCACGTTCTCTTGAACGTGGTAAGGTGGAAATCAAAGCACAGTGGGAATCATACAAGCCTCTATGAAAATCTCGGGTCAACAGACTAACCTGTACCAGTGTCACCAGAGAACTGCTATCTGACGCAAGGTATAATACCATCTAGGAGTTCTCGGCGAGTCCTGTTCAGTGTACCTAGTCTCCACCGAGCACCCGTATGCAATCTTTGATGTTAAACACCAATGGATGTGGGATCATCCATCGCCCATCATATGGGTCAAGAAACGTATACGCTAGTCTACTCTGGAATATCGATGCCCCGTCTCGATACTCCCACGACTAGGAACAATTGAAGGATCTACTTACGGACTACCCTGGCCCCACTAGTACGATCTGCATCATAATCCTGGAAGTCAAGTACATATCCTAAGGGCTTTATCAACATGTAACAGAGAGAGAATAAGTGTATATGTTAAGATAAAGTGCAACCAGATAGCATACTATCATGTCGAGCAAGAAATTCCTCCCTATATATGTCCAAGAATCCACTATAATATACATCTTATGTACAATAATAGCCTCTAGGGCATAAATACATCTAACAATCTCCTACTTGCACTAAGGCCATTTGTTGTAGTATCTCATACTCAACATTCGATAAAAGTCTCTCTAGGGAAAGGCCTTTGTAAGTGGATTCACCATGTTCTCTTTCGCATCAAATCTCCTAACCTTGATCCTTTGGATATCAACCATCTCCCTGATCAGGTGATTCTGCCTCAGATAATGTCTGGATCGCAGATAGGACCGGAGTTCCTAGACCAAAGCCACAACTCTATTGTTGTCACAATTACAGTTATTGGACACTAAATGGTAGGAACCATGTACATCTCATGAACAAGAAATATCCAGACACCCACTTTGGCTGCATCGTTGGCAGCGATGTATTCAGCTTTTATCGTCTAGTTTGCCACGGTATCTAGTTTGGAACCCTTCCAACATACCGTCCCTCCACTGAGGGTAAAGACAAAGCCTGAGACCGACTTTCAGTCGACCTTATCACTCTAGAAGCTCGAGTCGGTAAAGGACTCCCACTGGAGTTCACTGCTACCAAACACCAAGAACATTTCTTCAGTACTTATCAAGTACTTAAGAGTGTTCTTCACAGCTGTCCAGTGATTCTCCCATGATCCGATTGATTCCTGATCGCTACACCTAGTGAGTTAGCTGCATCAAGTCTGGTACTCAACATTGAATACATGATAGTGCCTACTGCCGAAGCATAGGCTATCCCTTGAACGCGAGCTCTCTCCAAATCAGTCTTGGAAGACATCATTTTTGGAGAGAGTGATTCCTGAGTAAGTGGGCGAACCACCACGCTTAGAATCTTCCATACTAAACCCTTTTAGTATGGTGTTAATGTACCTGGATTTGGGACACTCCCAACATCCACTTAGATATATCTTTATAGATCATAAACCTCAAGATGTAGTAGGTATCACCCAGATCTTTGATGATGAATCCTCATGATAAGAGAAGCTTGACCGAGTGTTGCATAGAAACACCATCCTATCAAGAGTATGTCATTTACGTACAATACGAAGAAGACAATCTTACTTTCTTCAACCTTCTTCTATATACAAGGTTCATCTGTATTTTTTATGAAGTCAAACTCTTTGACTTCCATATCAAAATAGATGTTCCATCCAGCCATTTCACAGAGTCCCTACTCATGATGGCCTGCCTGAACCTAGTTGGGTCATCATCTACCATGATGCATTCCTCGCTCCCACCATCACTGAGGAGCTTGACCGAGTGTTGCATAGAAACACCATCCTATCAAGAGTATGTCATTTACGTACAATACGAAGAAGACAATCTTACTTTCTTCAACCTTCTTCTATATACAAGGTTCATCTGTATTTTTTATGAAGTCAAACTCTTTGACTTCCATATCAAAATAGATGTTCCATCCAGCCATTTCACAGAGTCCCTACTCATGATGGCCTGCCTGAACCTAGTTGGGTCATCATCTACCATGATGCATTCCTCGCTCCCACCATCACTGAGGAAACCGTAGTATCTCTCTGGTGGATGAGGAACCCTACCAGATTTGCGGAGAGGATGAGGTTCATTGGAAACTATTGAATCCTTTGGTTCCACTAAATCATTAGTTCCAGTTTGTGTAGCTGGAATTCCTTCCAGTTCTACCTCATGACCATAAATTTTTTTTTTAAGAAATTCCTTTTTCTAAAAAGGTGGCATGTTGAGAAACAAAACACCTTTTGTTCTTCGGTTTGGTAGAAGATATTCCCTTATGAATGTTTAGGATATCAAACAAACTTATAGAACTTACCATGCCTTGAGTTTGTCCGGATTTTTCTTTTCAACATAGGCTGGACAACCCCATATCTTAACTCGTTTAAGACATGGTCTCTTCCCATACCATATCGCATATGGAGTGGTAGGCACTTGATTTGGTTGGAACCCAATTCAATAGGAATGCAGCTTCTCAAGTGCATAACTCCAAAAGGAATCAGGCAACGCAACAGTACTCATCATAGAGCGCACCATATCTCATAGGGTGCGATACCACCGCCCCGATAAACTGTTGTTCTGTGGTGTATACGGAGGAGAAAGCTGAGAGAGAATCTTATTCTTTTTTAAATAATCCAGGAACTCCGTGCTCAAGTATTCTCCTCCCTGATCACATCGAAGGACTTTAATACTTCTACCCATTTGGTTCTCTACTTCGTACTTATATTCCTTGAATTTCTCAAAAGCTTCAGACTCGTGTTTCAACAGGAACACCTGTCCTGAATCTTGAGAGATCGTCGATGAATGTAATGAAGTACAAAGAACCAACCCCGGCATTTCTAGACATAGGACCGTATACATAATCATGTGTCCGTCCCAAGAGTTCAGCAACTCTTTCTCCGTGTCTAGTAAACGGAGTTTTGGTCATTTTACCTTTGAGACTTGACTGGAAGGTATCATAAGATGAAAATTCGAACGGTTTCAAATATTCACCCTTATGTAACTTAGCTAGTCGTGTCGCAATGATATGACCTAGTCTACAATGCCATAAGAAGGATTCGTTCATTTCTGAACTTTTCCTCTTGTGTGTGTTCTATATACTTTGAGCTGTGGTTTGATTTAGAATGTATATGCCATTATATAATATGCCTGATGCAATCAACTTTTGATTAAGGAATATGTTCACAACATTATCCTGCATTACAAAATTATATATTTTTTTAACTTAATAATGAAACTGATGTAATGTTGTATATCAGGTTCGGTATGTAATAACATTAATTCAGAATCAATATATTAACCACTTGGTAATATAAGGTGATGTTCACCAATTGATTTGGCTGCAACAATTGCACCAATCTATACTCTTATAAAATGATCAACTTTTCTCAGTTGACTACCTTTCTTTAACCTATGTAACATATTACACATGTGGGATCCCGATCCGGTATCTCATACCCAGTACATAGAGTGTACTGAGAAACAGTTCTCGGTAACGAACACATCCGAAGAAAATTCATCAACATGCTCATTTCTCGTTTGGGTGGCGTGGGAATCTGGATATACCCTTATTTCCGGCTTAAACTTATAACAATTATAAGATAGTGCGGAACCAACGTTCCCCAGCTCAGCATAACAAGTGGGTTCGGTCGATACATCCATATTATTATCTTGATTCAGACATGTCACGATCGCTACTAGGAGAGAGAGAGAGAAGAAAACACTCTGCTTGCGCTCTTGCAACATTAGATTGGTTATTATTTTATCTAATCAGGATGGCTCCCACTTTTTTTATCAAATCTTCCTTCAAACCCTAAAAGGTAATACTAACCGGGATTAATTACACCCTATAAGTTCGCCAATCGTTCAGCCAGGCCAGTGTCGGTACTTTGAGGGAGGTTCCCTGTGTTTTCGCATGGACCTAATTAAAATAAAGCTAGTATTCCCAAGGGCGTAACCCCGTTAACACCTTTCTAGACACCTTGTAACATTTCAGAAAATATAAAATATTACTTTTGGAATTTAATATTAAAATAATACTTTTCCCGAAAATTGCCCGGTTTGCGAAATTGGGGTTTTCGAAAAAGGGTATAAATATATACCAATAATTGTAAAATAATTGGAAATCAAAATGATTTATTCATTTAAAAATATATATAAAGGATATGGCATTTTCAAAATCAATTATATGCAGTTTAAATAAAAACCTGATTAGTGCACTACTAATCGCGATTAAGCCAAATCCGTGTTTCTACAGTTTTTCATGGCTAGTGCTCCATGTCATGTTGCATTTTGGTTACATGTTGTTTTCATGTATTGTTTTTGGGGTATTATGTGATTTGTTTTTAAAAATAAAGAGAAAAGGGTAAAAGGGTAAATAGATGAGAGAGTGGGGAGAATAAGAGGAGGAGAGAGAGAGAGGGCTGCCCTCTAACCTCACCCCCCTTTTGTTTTCTGCATTATTTCCTCATCTCCTTCAACCTCATCTCCCTCCATCTTTACCCCAAGATCCATCACCAAATATTCACCAAAAACCTATACTCCCTTCACAAAAAACGATCCCCTCTTCATCCTCTACACAATGGACCAAGCAAAGTTGGATTTTGATGACATTGAGAAGCTAGGGTTTTCTTGAGTGGCCTAAATAAGGTATAATTTCTACCATTTAGATAGTTTTAAGTTCCTTTATATTCTAGTTTTAGTTTAGAATTGATTTAATAGTGATTTTTGAAGTTAGAAAATTCTAGAGAGGGTTTGGGTGACTTGTGGACTTGTGATCACTAGTGAGGGTATACAAGACCCTAGAGATCAATTGGTGAACCTAGAATAGAGAATACGGATTTAGGAATTCATTCATGTCGGTTTGTGTTAAATTGTGTGCCTACAGGGAATCTGGGTTGATCCGGGGAGTTTTTGAGGAAAGCAAACAATACCAGGGACCAAATTAGGGCACTAGGAGACCACCCTGACCAGAAGAACCCCAACGGAGCTACCCTAGCCTAGCTCACCGGATTTCCAAGCAATGTGTCCGGCCCCTTGGTGGCATTTGGTGTCTAGGTTGGTCGAGTAGCTCATATACTCCATATAAAACACCCTATACTTATTTGTTTAGCTTGATTTGACCTGAGTCAAAATCTAGGAGCACTTTGGTGTGATTTTTGGTTATGTTTTCTGTATTTTGAATGCTAGGTTTTGATATTTGGTATTGTATTTGGTTGTTGGATGTTTTTACATAAACGACAAATGACAATTGGTTGGTTTTACTTGCGTGGCCTATAGGTTCTAATCTATAGGCGATCCGTGTGCCGTTTTGGTTTCCGGATTCGATTTTAATAGCGTTTAAGACCGTGTATTATTGTAGGTACCTTCGCGTGGATTCCAGGGCGACGGAGAGTAGTGTCATCGTCTTCGGAAAGCAAGTAGCAAGGTCAGTAGATCTATATATACGGGGGATGTCCGGTGGATGACGTATAACACCCCCGCAAGTTTTGATGGAAACCGATTCTTAGAATATAGTTAAGGAAACCTAGATTAGGAAACTAGGGATATGGTTTAATAGATAGTTAGAAATGATTGTTGGAGATAGTGCCCTCAAAGTCAATTATTGGATCGCAGGTACGCGATTGCAATGATTGAGGCATGACCTATACCGATATGACATTCTTGCTCGAGATGATAGTTTGCTATCTGGTTTGTCTTTATCATCGTATACATGCTTTAGTTCACTATTGCATGATTATAGAGCCCATACGATTCTTGCTTGACTACCAGCAGTATGATGGCGATCATATACGTGGGAGCTGGGGTCTGTAAGCACATCCTTAAAAGTGTCCCTAGTCGTGGGAGTTTCGAGACAGGGCATCGATACTCCAGAGTAGACTAGTGTATACAGTCGAGACCCCGACGAGGGGCGGTGGCCGGTCTCACAAGCCACTGGTGTCAGTTTGATCACCTAAGATGTATACAGGTGCTCATTGGGTTATGAGTACACCGGACAGGACTCGCCGGGAACATGCTAGTTGGTATTATACATATCGTCAGATAGCAGTTCCCTGGTGACATGTGTCCAGGTTAGTTCATCGACCTGAGATCGTCATTTGTCTCATGTGAGTTCCCACTGTGCTTAGATTACTACCCTACCATGCTCAAAGGAGTTGTGCAAACAGGTTTTAGTTGGGTACAGTCCCGAGCCACATTAGAGGCAAGTGAGCGGATCGGCAGGGGATTCGTCTCTCCCGGTATTGGGGGTGAGATCGCGCTGTGTCTAGGAGAGCCGTTACACAAAGCCCTCGGCCGAGGCAGGAGATTTACTGGTAGGTACTCCAGTAGTATCTCAGTGTGTTCTGGGCTACTCTCTGACACGACTTATACCGCTATTGGGGGTCTGACGTTACTAGCCCCCTAGGCCATATATGCGATACTCATAGACGAACGGACCGGACTGTATATGCATTGTCACTGTCAGGCTCAGTAGGGTTTATGGATGAGTTCGCTCGTCAGCTTCCCTTCCAATCAATACATAGGCAAACCATTATGTACAACTTGTACCTCTGACGTGCTAGGGGTTATACCCAGTGCCAGTGTGTTGATGAGTCATTAGAGTCCCCCACAGACACTTTCCCAAGTTCGGGTGAAACGTTGTAGAGGCCGTATGGGTTTATGTCTAGGTTCGGAAAAAGCACGTGCATTTTCGCACGTGTCGTTTTTCGGACAGATAATACTGGTAGGCTTTGGTTTAAGCCGGAACCTAGTATTATACTGTGTAGATATAATATCTTTGTCTCTGTTGCATTTGTATTCGGTCGTAATACAAATGCGGGTATGTTTATACTGATACGGGGTTATCCTGAAATTCGTTTCAGGATCACTTTTGGAAGTTGCCAGTTTCCAGTTTTCTATCAGCTGTATTTTGACATTCGGTTAAATGCGGATTTAAATTTTCTTGATGAGGTGAGTCAGTGTTCTAGAAGGTTCTAGAGAGGGTGACAAGGCTTGTGAGTCATTAGGTCATTAATGGTGCAATTAATGACAAGGTGACTATGTTAATTGTGATTGGTTTGCTTTTAATGCATTCATACTTGGTGCTAAGATATTTGTTGTTGATCTTTTCCTTTGTGGTCACCTTCCCCGTCCTACACTCACCTCCCTCCTCTCCTATAAGTGGCCGGCCTCCCCCTTCTCTATGCTAATGGTTGTTGTTCACTAGAAAAAAGATTATGATAGATTCGGGTTCATGAAAATTAGATAGCCTCTTTCTCATTTCACACGATCCAAAAGGCAACTTCATTAACCGTTCGTCTATAGCTTTGGACGTAACGAGACAAAGTGTTCTACTCATTCTCTACTTCATCTTGGTCGTCTCTTTTAGCAAACTTGACGACGGAGTTTCCTCGGTTCAGAGGCGGGAGCCCGTTTAAAGATCCGTCGACGTGGTGCCACCTGAACGAGAAGACTGGAGTTCAAGAAGATCGGAGCAGCCGCAACAAAGTGTGGGATGATGGTTGAAGACCGAAGGACTCGGATCATTCGGTATAACGATTCTACCCTCTTTGTAGTTTGTTAGTTTAGCATTAATGGCAGATCCGGGTTACGGTACATGATAGCGCCAGTTCGTAAAAAGGTTTTGTTCCGCATTTGGCGTCTGTTAGACGCCCGGGGCGCTATCGTGGACTTACAGTGGTATCTGAGCCTCACCATTAAGCTATACTAACTTGTGCTAACACGTTTAAAACATCGATCGAACGGATTTCGCAAAACTACAATTTTCAGCACACAAGTTTCTGTCGATTTTTTTAAGGGCCTAAAAATAATTTTACATATGACAGAAAAGCGTGCAGGGTTTTTTAAGCACACTGGAAAAATTTGGACACGTGTTCCCACAAGATCACCGCGGATCCGTGGTCAAACCTAGGGTTTGACAGCGGAACCGCGGTGCTTTTGAGGGAACAGTGCATCAATTTTTCCCAGTAGGCTTTATTTGGAAATTGTGGGTTTTTGGTATATTTTTTTGGGCCCAGTTTTTATTACTGTACACCAGTTGTTCGTGGGGCCCACTTCGTGATATTTAGTCGATCGAAATTTTAAACATGTTAGTATGCAGTATTTACATTATATCTCCGACCGGGAATGTCATTTGATCGGTAAACCGCGTCTGATTGCTATAGTTCTTTTAGACGGGTTTGCGAACATGACATTCTCGTTGATGTTCTGTGTTGTGCTGTGATGTTGCGGATATGTCATGGTGGATAGCAGGGTGCAATGATAGTGCAGTTTGGATTTATTTGTACATTTGATATTGTGGGGCGAGCGTCCAACATGTGGACTGCCGTTACTGCCTGTTTGTATAATATTCTTTTGGGGCACGACCGGGTCGAGGTCGATGTACCCGTTGTACATATTTTATTTTCTGTACTAGGTTTATCCCGTGAAAGAGTGCACGGATAGCCGGGTTCTGGAGGGCAACGGGTCTGTATCTCATGGCTTTGAGAGGCAAAGGGACCTTACTCTAGAATTGGCAGACTGTTTGCCGCACTCGTAGGGGGTACAGGTTGACCCAAGGAGGGGTGCTCAATTTACCGGATTTCGTGAAGTGCCGGGTGTTCCATTCACTATGTTGTGGGGACTACATCGCTTCAGGTTTTGGCGGGTAACTTGCCGCACCCGTAGGGGTCTAGGTTTCATTGCACAGGCTATCCACACGACCAGGGGAACGTCAGGTTTCAGCAGCAGCTCTGTGAAACCCAGGGATCCCAGATTATCTGTATTGTTCTGTGATGCTTATTACTTTTCTGTAATGTTTCATATTATCACGCCTGGAGTGATTATTATATATTGGTATATATACTATTAGATGTTGTATATGTTTTACACCCGTGCTAGTCCAGCCCCCGCTCTATCGTTAGTTAAGTAACCTAACGGGTGATGACGGGACCTAGTGGCGAATATGAATGGCATATACGTACATTATATTTTTGTTCTTTTCTGGTGTGATTGATTGATGGGACTGCGTTGATTCTTATCAATGCAAAGATAAAGAAAACCTCTATTTGATGTTGTTGGAACAAATTTTAAAAGGTCTTATTACAAAGATATTTACTTTTTTTTTGCATAGCGGTATTCAGCTCGAATATCCTGCACCTCATTCGACGAGGCAAGGGCCCAGATCCCTTCACCGGGAGTGACCCCTTGGGCAGAAGTTTACGTCAGGGTAATAACTTCAATATAGTCGATTACAAGTTGCTTTGCATCGCGGTATTCAGTTGGAATATCCTGCACCTCATTCCACGAGGAAAGAGCCGAGATCCCTTCACCGGGAGTGACCTCTTTAGCAAAACGTTTTCGTCACTATATTTTATAAAAAGCTATCAGGTTCCTTCAGCGATATCAAGTTCATTACGTTAAAGGTTTTTTTTCCAAAAACCAGCCGTATCCCTCCGTCATTTCTTGTCACGACCCAAAATTGGCACGTGACGGCCCTAATACTACGCAACGCCTACAGACGTAACACAGTAAAAGAAAGCCAAAACACAGAAATCTAAACCATAAAAAGACAAGAAAAGATAAAAGGAGTTTTGAAACATTTGAAATCACAACCCAAATTCTTTAAAAATTCCAACTTTATTTCGTTTTAAAATTTTGGCAGCACCTCCTTTGTAAAAGCTAGCCCCAAAAATGGGTACAACATAAATATAAAGTAAAGAATCCCCAAACGGGAGCAAATACACGCCCAAAGGCGGAAAACAACCACCACAACAAATATACGACGCCAAAGCGAAGAAATAAGAGACAATAAAAAGGAAACTGTATAAAAGACAACAAATCCACGATAATATACAATATCGTCCTCACCAAGTCTTTAAGTCATCAAGAAACAGTAGATGGAGAGTACAAAATACAACGAGTATACAATACCAAATACAGATAACCACCCAAAACCCACCTAAGCAAAACGGCATGCTGTGAGCCGATGCGGTATCTGTGGCAAAAGATGATAGATGAATAGCCTGTCTCGACTACTCTAGGGAACACCTACAACACCTGTAGCACAATGGGGGTGAGTTGCAAACTCGTGAATAGTAAATAACATATGCAGGTAATCGCGAGTATGCACGTACAACGCGAATCTAAGATATGAAATTAAAAGCAAAAAGAGGCCATATGAACGCAGAATAATGGAAAGTACACTAGCAGGTACGACCAATATATATAAGAGTAAAGATATGACAACCGTATGCAATAATCATGCAATAATGATATGAGGATTTAAATATGCAACAATCATGAAAGGTACACTAACAGGAACTACTAATACATGAAGCAGTGCATAAACAATAAATGTGGAGTATGGAAAGAAGTATGTCATTTCCACGGAATCCTGACCTCGTGGTAGGATCACAATCCATCAAGACAAATTCAAAACCAAATTCCTCAAATCAGCCCCCAAGTTGGGCTCTCATATCATATAAGTCTCACATCTCCTCAATGTACAATATCGAATAGATCTCCTATAACCCGAATGTACAAAATCAAGTGAGTCCCGTATAAATCCAATAACCAATCTCAAATGAATCTCCTATATCCCAAGAACCAGATCTCAAGTAACATTCTAGCATCCTAATTATATTTGCATAAATAGATATGATGAGGTCAATACACATATAATAGCGTCTCATTCCACTAATATTGTTGTAAGGGTATATATAACAGCGGCTAAATCCCCTATTATATATAAAAAGTAATTAGAAATATCATGAAACCAATGTGCCAAGCATCGATACAGAAATGCTGATCCATCAGGTGCTGTCTCCATGACTGGCCCCCGGATAGGTACGTATCATACGCTATCCCGAAAGCTCGAGTGCCTAGCTCTGACCCTCGCCTCTCGACGTATCCATACGTACATGACTCCCGTCGGTATCCACATGATAGCCGCTGAGTCATTGGTCCTGTCACCGGAAAGTATGGTTCCCCTAAGCCTCATCGCCTGACACCACGACATCGTTCTTGCTTCGGGGTACCTCCGGGCCCCACCATGTACCCACACACGGACCCCTCCTTTCCTCGCGTGGGGTATACACATCGTAAACGACAAATCTCATGGTGGCTGCTGAAATATCATATCAAGGGAAACCTGGTTTTTCAAATAATGCATAATTTCATGAACTACCACGGTTCCCAAATCCAGAAAATATCATGAAAAATCCATATCTCATTGCGAAAATACATGAATATAATATATGCAACATAAAACTGTAATGACAGCATATCAAGGGAAAGCCGCTAATTAACTGTAACAAGTTAATATAAAATATCATGCGGTTCCTATCTTCTCCAATTCTAAATAGCATCAAGTAAAGGTAAACATGTAACTATAATCAGATGTATGTGAAAACATAAAGGTATATCAAGATAGATGTATCTACCTACAAGTAATGATGTAGTATACCCCGTGGTATAAGTGTAATAAGTGTGCAAGGTATACCTGTAGCTATGTCATAAACTGTGCATGTACGTATCACTAATGGTACAATACTCTATAGGTATACAGGTAACTAGCATGCAAGTATGTGAAGGCATATGTGTATAAGCATGTGGATATACAGGTATGCTATATGTCATATGCGATAAGAAATTTGAATCAAAGTCAATATGTCCCTAACCAAATAATATCCTAACTATATGTGGTTTGTGTGTTACATGGCAATTATTGACGGTGTGTGTAGCATACAATCAGTGCTCGTGCAACATGAATCGTCAATAATATATGTTGTGTCCTAAGGGTACTAGTCCAAGCACAACAATATCTAAGCAATAAAGTAAATGCGCAAATCCTAAATCTGACATAGAATATGCGACAAAAGTAACATCTCTAGCCCAGACGCATAACGCCATGCGGGCGATTCCCCTGCAGATGTTAAATCTACTCACCAACACTCCTGGCTAGGTGAAGTCTACCACCTGTTTTCCTTTTGTAGCAGCGTCTGAAGTTCCCACCTGCGAACCTGTAACAAGATACGATAAAGCAAATATATATCAATAATAACCTAAAATACAAACAATCTACACAGACCAACACGACACACAAACGTACACTAAAGGATTCGTATTATAGCTAACGCGTATAGCTACACTACGAAACCAACTCAGACCAAAAGCAACACAGAACACGCACCGTATCGGATAACGTATCGCACGAAACGAAACACTAGAAATAGGCAAATGATCCCAGATTTTTCTGTGCTAACTAATTGTAAAAATTGCAAGTACCATGAGCCTACACATAACACCAGAGACCCCCTGCACCAAAAACCAACACCCAGGTCCCTACTCTGGACGCAAATTGCGGCCAGATCAAATAAATCTGCGGCCGTAGTATGGGGAAATGGGCTCGTATTTTGTTATTAGGTTTTAGGTCTCTATACTAGGTTATTGTCCCGTCAATTTTTGCAACACACCTTTAGTTTAACAGCAGATCATTCAGGACCATAAAACGACACTAAAAAATACGATATTTACCCGAAACGATACGATACGTGATAAAAACAGCAACGTTAAAGCTATGCTACACAAAAATAACTAAAAAATAGAAATGAAACAATACCTAATCAAAAGAACACAAAGATCCTAGCTTTGTGCACACCAAGGCATCCAAGAGGCAAGTGATGGAAAAAGATGTGATTTTTGTGATGATTTTGGTGATTTGTGATGGATTTGTGTTGGAAATGAGAGAGTGTTCAGTTGAGAGAGAGAGTGAGATGAGGAAATGAAAAGAGATAGAGAAATGAGAGAGGGTGTGAGGTTAAAGAGAGAGGGAGGTGAGTGTAGGAGAGAAAAGAGAGTGAGTGTATCCAATGCATTAATTAACCATTAATGCATTCCCATACACCTCATCACTCAAACAAAATATCTTTCTCTCATCTCACAAAAGATCTAGGGATTAGGGTAAGGATTGGATTAACTAGGATTGAAGCAAAGAGATTAGATTAGGGTTAAGTGTCATGGTTGCTAAGAACAAAATTAGCACAAATAAAACCTCGCATTTACGTGCACACGTGCGTGCATGCATATAACAATTAATAATTAAATATTATAAAATGTGAAGAACCCGAATTGGTAAACTTTTTATAGTAAACCCGCATTAACGTCTAAACGAACACTAACCGAAATCTAAGACGTTACAATCTCCCCCCTTATAAAATTTCGTCCCCGAATTTAAAATTCTTACTAAGCGTACCTTCGAAGAGAAGATTACAAAGTCTCATATCTCGCTCGTAGCCTCCCAAGTGATCACCTCACTATTGGCTACGTCCAAGAAAAACCCTTCACAGATGGCAAGACCCTCGACCGAAGTTTCTCCACCCGCCTAGCCATTAACAAAATTGGCTGCTGGTGAACGAAAGATCGCGTCCAAGCTAAATGGTCTGGTGTTGAATCATGTGAGAAAGGTCATGAAGGTAATTGCAAAGTATCGACACAAGGAATACGGGGTGAATACTCAATAATCTGGGAGGAAGTGCCAAATTAAAGGCAACGGAACTAACTCACTTTAAGGATCTCGAAAGGACCTACAATTCTGGGTAAGCTTCCCAAAACTCAACACGTCCTTCATCGGAAAAATCCGTAGGAATACATAATCTCCCACTGCGAACTCGAGCCTGCGACCAACACGGTTGGTATAAGACCTCTGTCCGCACAGGACTGCCATCATCCTGACCTGATCCAACTGGATCATTTCCGAAGTCTCTAGACTAGCTGGGGTCCAAAAATCCAACAACGCAGAGTTAGAAAAACAAATTGGTGATCGACACGACATAACCCCTAAACCTAAGGGTTGCCAATTAGAGTGACTCCTGATAGTAGCTATCGAAGGAGAACCTAAACAGTGGCGAGTGACGATCCCCAACTGCCGACAACAACTAAAACGCACGCACAAGCATATCCTCCATAGTCGGTATAGCCCGCTCTCACAAAACCATCATCCTGCAGTTGGAAAAGCGGTGCTAAAGCTCTACAAGTACCCAAGGCTTCCTGAAGTTCCTGCCCAAGACGGCAAGTGAACAGGGTGCCTTCATTGGATATGACCCATGAAGGAACTCCGTGCAATGCATAACTTAACAAAGAACAACTGAGCAAACCGTGTAAAACCAGACAACAAGAATCCGAATGAAGTCACACCCTTACTAAACCTGGATAGACACCATAACGAAATTCGTGGAGATCTGCTCCCATTCCCACTTCGGAACGGTTTAAGGTTGCAACTCTCCAGCCGGTCTTAGATGCTCAACCAAAGTACACCACAAGACAGACACCGTGAAACGAAATCCAAAACTTCACTCTTCATTCCTATCCACCCGTAACTATCTCACAAGTCACGTCAAATGCTGGTTGAACTCGAACGAACACCGAAGCTGACTGATATGCCTGTTCTAGGATTTTGCGTCTCTGCCCATCAGCAACGGGCACACAAACGCGTCCCTAAACATAACACATCCTTGTCACAAATCAAGGACTCCGAATCATTACCCAGCCGAGTATGCTCAAGTATCTCTGACGAACGAGCATCGGTGGGAAGTGCCTCGCGAAAGCGATTAAGGAAAAGTGGTCGGGCGCGGACATGAGCAAGCTGTCCCCTCAGTAGAGGCGAACCTAAGCTGTACTCCACGATCGCACAAGAACTGTAAATATGCAGAAGACTGACTCTGACTGCGCACAACTGGAACAACTAACCCCGGGCCTACGACTCCAGCATCAGCTACTACAATCGCCTTGCCAAGGGTAATAAAGGATCTCAAAAACACAATCCTCCACACGTTCCTTCCAACGGCGCTGTCTCAACAATCAAAACCCGCTGCAGGAAGATGTACATTAAACTCTGGTAGTCCGTGAAAATCTGACACGACTCTCGAACAAGTAGTGCCTCCAATCCCCAACGCACTACCACCACGGCCATCTCCAGATCATGAGTGGGATATCCTGCTCGTACTTCCTCCAAATATAGGGAAGCAAAAGCGATAACTCTATAGTGTCACCTCAGTACACAATCGAGCCCCACTCGCGAAACATCACAGTTAAAACAACAAAGTCGCCTGAACCAAAAAGCAAGAAAGAATTGGTGCTGATGTTAACCGAATCTCCAACTTCTGAAAAACTCTGCACGCAAGCCTCAGTCCAAAGAAAAGAAACCTCCTTTCAGGTCAGTCCAGTCAACGGTGCAGCACTACACTAGCAATCCTGCACGAAACGGCGGTAAAAACCTGCTAAGCCCAAAAATCTACGGACCTCCGTCCCACACACAAGTCTGGGCCTAAGCTGTACGGCCTCGATCTTCCTCGGAACCATACGAAAACCGTCTCCGTAACTACAAGACCTAGGAGTCAACACAAACAAGCCTGAAGGAACATTCCGAGAATTTAGCAAACAGCTGGTGCTCTCCCAGTATCTGCAAAACAAATCTTCAAGTGCTGCTCCTGTTCCTCAAGACACATTGAATAGACCAGAATGTCATCAGTAACACAACAATAACTGGTCGAGGAACGGCCTGAAGAAATCCGGTTCATCATAACTACGAATGCTGCTAGGGCATTGGTGAGTCCGACGACACCACCAAAACACACAAAGCCCGTAGCACGCATAAGGCAGTCTTCGGAATGTCATCACTCCGAACCCGCAACAAGGATGACCTGATCCCGGACAAACTTAGAAAATGTCTCGCACTCTGGAGCCGATCGAAGAATCGTCAATGCGAGGTAAAGGATACATATCCGCACCGTAAGCCGGTTCAATTAATGATCCATCAATACACAACCTAAACTGTCGTCTTCCTCCCTGACGAACAGAAATACGAGCTCCCTAATGCGAAACACTCAGACGTACAAGCCTCACAACAAACAACTCTGCAGCTGATCCTTAAGTTCCCTAAGCTTCGCCATCTCATCTGGAACAACGTCGGATAACTCTCGCACGAAAGGAACCAGGTCCAACGAACCAACTGTGGCTCCGGTACCACGAATGAATGCCAAGAATCCATGAAATCCTCTCCTCAAAAGCCGACTAGCGAAAAAAACTGAATTCGAGCTGTGAGAAGTGGCACAACTATCCACCCGCATAACAAGAATTGACTTGACGGGGAAAACAACACCTTGACTATTTTCCCACGGTAGTCCACAGACGCCTAGCACGTAACTAACCAGTCCGTGCCCAGGAGAACGTCAAATCCAACATCTCTAGAAGGATCCAGTGACGGATGAATCTCCTACCCGATTGACACACAACTGAATACGTGTCGCGCAACAAAAGAGTCGCTGGCAGACGTTAAAACAACAAACTACGACTAATCCACCCAACCACGGTACAAGTGTGTAAAACAACAATCAAAAACATCAAAAGAACATATGAATTAAGGATACCTGAAAACTCTGCATTGGACGCCCGCGCGTCCCGATGAGTAAAAGAAGACTCTCGTGTCTGCCCTCTACGCGCAACTGGCTGAAATCTTCCTCTGCCAACCTGACCCCTCTGAGCGTATCCTTCACGACTACGACCTCTCAGAGTACGCATCTGATGCGGTGCTAAGGAACAATTCCTGATAAGGTGATGAAGGCTTCCGCACCAGAAACATCCACGCGGCGACTGCTGACCTTCCTAGGGATGAGAGCAGAACGACTGTCTACGTCCTAAGCCTCTGCCAATCCCGTGATGGTCACGAAATTTGTCTCGACGACTAGGCCTCTGTCTCTGAGATGGTACACCGGTACGGGTCCTCAACTGTTCCGAAACTCTCCGAGTCTCTAGAAGACATGTCTCGTAAACTGGGGCTGCATCCACTGGTGCTATGTAGGTGACGGACTGCTGCATGCTGATCGTAAGGAACAACTGGTTAAAAGAGGTGACAACCTCCTGTCGCTGCGCTCGAACAACCTCAATCAATGAACTCATCGCCTGGCGCATGTCCTGCATCTCTGCCACAAGCCTAGCGATACTGTCTGTCAAAGGCGAATCCGTCTGCACCTGTGCAACTAGCGTGCCATCCTGGTCAGTGCTCGTCTCACCCGAACCTACTCCGACCTCGGCCCTCGTTGCATCACTCTGAGTCCCCATAGTCATCGGTGACAAGTCTATAAATGGAAAAAGGATTCAATAAGAACACGGAAATCGAATCATAAGGAAGGAATTTCAAGCAATTTGTACTTAGGTCACTTTAGGCGGAGTACTGCATTGTGAGTATGCTGCAGACATACACACAGTACGTTACTCTGCTTAAGCTACCTACTCCATCATTTCAAGGTCATCCTACACTCCGTAAGGTAAAAAACTAGCGCTCTGATACCAACTTTGTCACGACCCAAAATTGGCACGTGACGGCCCTAATACTACACAACGCCTACATACGTAACACAGTAAAAGAAAGCCAAAACCCAGAAATCTAAACCATTAAAAGACAAGAAAAGATAAAAGGAGTTTTGAAACATTTGAAATCACAACCCAAATTCTTTAAAAATTCCAACTTTATTTCCTTTTAAAATTTTGGCAGCACCTCCTTGGTAAAAGCTAGCCCCAAAAATGGGTACAACATAAATGTAAAGTAAAGCATCCCCAAACGGGAGCAAATACACGCCTAAAGGAGGAAAACAACAACCACAACAAATATACGACGCCAAAGCGAAGACATAAGAGACAATAAAAAGGAAACTGTATAAAAGACAACAAATCCACGATAATATACAATATCGTCCTCACCAAGTCTCTAAGTCATCAAGCAACAGTAGATGGAGAGTACAAAATACAACGAGTATACAATACCAAATACAGATAACCACCCAAAACCCACCTAAGCAAAACGGCACGCTGTGAGCCGATGCGGTATCTGTAGCAAAAGATGATAGATGAATAGCCTGTTTCGACTACTCTGGGGAACACCTGCAACACCTGTGGCACAACGGGGGTGAGTTGCCAACTCATGAATAGTAAATAACATATGCAGGTAATCGCGAGTATGCACGTACAGCGTGAATCTAAGATATGAAATTAAAAGCAATAACTGGTAATATGAATGCAGAATAATGGAAAGTACACTAGCAGGTACAACCAATATATATAGCAGTAAAGATATGACAACAGTATGCAATAATCATGCAATAATGATATTAGGATATAAATATGCAACATTCATGAAAAGTACACTAACAGGTGCTACTAATACATGAAGCAGTGCATAAACAATAAATGTGGAGTATGGAAAGAAGTATGTCATTTCCACGGAATCATGACCTCGTGGTAGGATTACAATCCATCAAGACAAATTCAAAACCAAATTCCTCAAATCAGCCCCCAAGTTGGGCTCTCATATCATATAAGTCTCACATCTCCTCAATGTACAATATCGAATAGATCTCCTATATCCCGAATGTACAAAATCAAGTGAGTCCCGTATAAATCCAATAACCAATCTCAAATGAATCTCCTATATCCCAAGTACCAGATCTCAAGTAACATTCTAGCATCCTAATTATACTTTCATAAATAGATATGATGAGGTCAATACACATATATTAGCGTCCCATTACACTAATATTGGTGTAAGGGTATATATAACAGCGGCTAAATCCCCTGTTATGTATACAAAGTAATTAGAAATATCATGAAACCAATGTGCCAAGCATCGACACAGAAATGATGATCCATCAGGTGCTGTCTCCAAGACTGGCCCCCTGATAGGTACGTATCATACGCTATCCCGAAAGCTCGAGTGCCTAGCTCTGACCCTCGCCTCTCGACGTATCCATACGTACATGACTCTCGTCGGTATCCACATGATAGCCGCTGAGTCATTGGTCCTGTCACCGGAAAGTATGGTTCCCCTAAGCCACATTGCCTTACACCACGACATCGTTCTTGCTTCGGGGTACCTTCGGGCCCCACCCTGTACCCACACACGGACCCCTCCTTTCCTCGCATGGGGTATACACATCGTAAACGACATATCTCATGGTGGCTGCTAAAATATCATATCAAGGGAAACCGGGTTTTTCAAATAATGCATAATTTCATGAACTACCACGGTTCCCAAATCCAGAAAACATCATGAAAAATCCATATCTCAATGCGAAAATCCATGAATATAATATATGCAACATAAAACTGTAATGACAGCATATCAAGGGAAAGCCGCTAATTAACTGCAACAAGTTAATATAAAATATCATGCGGTTCCTATCTTCTCCAATTCTAAATAGCATCAAGTAATGGTAAACATGTATCTATAATCAGATGTATGTGAAAACATAAAGGTATAGCAACATAGATGTATCTACCTACAAGTAATGATGTAGTATACCCCCTGGTATAAGTGAAATAAGTGTGCAAGGTATACCAGTAGCTATGTCATAAAGTGTGCATTTACCAATCACTAATGGTACAATACTCTATAGGTATACAGGTAACTAGCATGCAAGTATGTGAAGGCATATGTGTGTAAGCATGTGGATATACAAGTATGCTATATGTCATATGCGATAAGAAATATGAATCAAAGTCAATATGTCCCTAACTGAACAATATCCTAACTATAAGTGGTTTATGTGTGACATGGCAATTATTGACGGTGTGTGTAGCATATAATCAGTAATCGTGCAACATGAATCGTCAATAATTTGTGTAGTGTCCTAAGGGTACTAGTCCAAGCACAACAATATCTAAGCAATAAAGTAAATGCACAAATCCTAAATCTGACATAGAATATGCGACAAAAGTAACATCTCTAGCCCAGACGCATAACGCCATGTGGGCGATTCCCCTGTAGATGTTAAATCTACTCACCAACGCTCCTGGTTAGGTGAAGTCTACCACCTGTTTTCCTTTTGTAGCAGCGTCCGAAGTTTCCGCCTGCGAACCTGCAACAAGATACGATAAAGCAAATATATATCAATAATAACCTAAAATACAAGCAATCTACACAGACCAACATGACACACAAACGAGCACTAAAGGATTCGTACTGTAGCTAACGCGTATAGCTACACTACGAAACCAACTCAGACCAACAGCAACACAGAACACGCACCGTATCGGATAACGTATCGCACGAATCGAAACACTAGAAATAGGAAAATGATCCCAGATTTTTTTGTGCTAACTGATTGTAAAAATTGCAAGTACCATGAGCCTACACATAACACCAGAAACCCCCTGCACCAAAAACCAACACCCAGGTCCCTACTCTGGCCGCAATTTGCGGCCAGATCGAATAAATCTACCGCCGTAGTATAGGGAAATGGGCTCGTATTTTGTGGTTAGGTTCTAGGTCTCTATACTAGGTTACTGTCCCGTCAATTTTTGCAACACACCTTTAGTTTAACAGCAGATCATTCGGGACCATAAAACGACACTAAAAAATTCGATATTTACCCGAAACGATACGATACGTGATAAAAACAGCAACGTTAAAGCTAAGCTACACAAAAATAACTAAAAAAAACAGAAAAGAAACAACACCTAATCAAAAGAACACAAAGATCCTAGCTTTGTGCACACCAAGGCATCCAAGAGGCAGGTGATGGAAAAAGATGTGATTTTTGTGATGATTTTGGTGATTTGTGATGGATTTGTGTTGGAAATAGGAGAGTGTTCAGTTGAGAGAGAGAGTGAGATGAGGAAATGAAAAGAGATAGAGAAATGAGAGAGGGTGTGAGTGTTAGTTATATATATGCCCTAGAGGCCATTACTATACATAGGATGTATATTGTAGTGGATGCTGGGACATATATAGGGAGGACTTTCTTGCTCGACATGATATTATGCTATATGGTTGCTCTTTATCTTAACGTGTATACTGATTGTCTCTCTGTTACATGTTGGTAAAGCCCTTAGGATGTGTACTTGACTACCTGGACTATGATGCGGATCATACTAGTGGGGACATGGTAGTCCATAAGTACATCTTTCAAGGTCCCTAGTCGTGGGTGTATCGAGACGGGGCATCGATATACCAGAGTAGACTAGCGTATACCTTCTCGACCCATACAGATGGGCGATGGATGATCCCATATCCATTGGTGTTTGACATCAGAGATCATATACGGGTGCTCAGTGGAGACTGGGTACACTGGACGGACTCGCCGAGAACTCCCAGATGGTATTATACCTTACGTCAGATGGCATTATACCTTACATCAGATGGCATTATACCTTACGTCAGATGGCAGTTCTCTGGTGACAATGGTACAGAGTAGTCTGTTGACCCGAGATCGTCATAGAGTCTTGTGTGATTCCCACTGTGCTTTGATTTCAACCTTACCACGTCCAAGAGGGTGTGCAAAACGGTAGATTTTGGGTACAGTCCCGAATCACATGGAGGCAATGAGCGATAGGAGAGGATTCATTTCTCCCGTTATAGGGAGTTGATGTTGCGCTGTGTTCGATTGGCTATAACCGGAAATCCCTGGCCAGGGTTGCTGAGATTTACTGGTAAGTGTTACCAGTAGTATCTTGAACTGTTATAGACCTCATATCGACACGACTTATCGAGCTACTGGGTCTGACGTTTACCACCCCTAGGCGAGTTATGCGACATATCAGACGAACAGACCGGACTGTACGGTAAGTGTTACTGGTTGGATTCACAGGAGTGTGAGCGGGCTTGCTCCGGGTGGCCGTTACGTTTAGCAGACCGCTTGCGGCTTGTGGGTGTTTGATATGATCATCACCTGCTGCCGGCTTATTGACGAGTCTTTAGAGTCCTATACAGAGGTTTCCTGGCTCAAGCGAAACAAAATAGGAGCGCATATGAGATATGTGCGGGACCGAGAATAATGCGTGTATGTGATACCGTATTCTATTCTCGCGATGAATGTATTGAATGGTTGTATGCGATATAACCTAGTTATCGAATCGAAGATTGATTCGATAAGTCGATACATTGGATATTAGTCGGTCATATGCGATATGACCGGATCGTTAAATCAAGTGTTGATTTAATGATTTAATGTATAATTATATATTTGATATATTTCTTTACATTAACTAGTATATGTTCACTTAAGATGGATTTTCTAACATGATGTGCACATTGTATATATGATATAATTTTGTGCACTAGTTTGTATCATGTTTGATGATACATGCAAACTTGGGTGTGTATGATTAAACCATGGTTATGTTAATGGTTAGGGTTTTGATTTACTTATTTATTTATTCTCTTTATTCATTTTGGCAAAGGAAAATGAAATGGTGGCTTGCTTTGTCTTTTGTTGAAGCTTCATGAAGCTTTGAAGAAGCAACCATTTTTGTATCTTTTGCCTAACCTAACCATTCACCTAACCTTATTTTATTCTCTACACTTAACCATGGTTGCAATATGATAAGGGTCACTTGATTTTCTTTTTAAGTTAATTGATTTTTCATTTCTTTCTTCTTCTTCTTCTTGATGAAGAAAGAAAAGCTTTCTACAAAAATGTCAAGTGATGAAATCAAGTGAGAAATCCAAATCCAATGTGAACCCACTTCCTATTTCTTCATCCTCTACCACTTGCCATGCAGTAAAGGGTGTTTTCTTCACAAGTTTCATGACTTGGTGAAGTTGGAGCTTGATCTTGAGTTGCCTCGACGTAGATCATCTTCGGCATCGAAGTCGACGACCTAGCCCGATCATTTCTTCGACGAAACCATCGCTAGAGTCCGGGATCCGATGATCGCAGCGGAGGGACATCATCATGGAGCTAAGGAAGTGGAGGACCGGATCTACAAAGGTTGTAGCCCCTTTCACTTAGCAGTAAAGTTGTTTACTAGCTTGTAGTTTCGCCTATTCTCTAGTTAACGATCTAGTTTAGGGTTTCTCGGCACCGGAAAATTTTGAATTTGGCATGGTTGATGCCTTGTGAGACCTCATTTATGTGCCTAGGAACCCTACAGTGATATTAGAGCCTAGTTAGAGCCTTAGGCGATGAGTAGACGATGTTAGAAATCCGATCGAACCCGAAACCCTAATTCAAAACCACTCTCTGGAATTTTTCTGGAATTTTGGAGTTTTGTGAATTAAAAATTGTCAAAAAATTCAGCAGGGTGTTTTAAGAGTTACTGTGAAGCACGTGACCATAAATCGTCTAAAGCGTCGTGGAACCGCGGCCCCACCCTGGCTTGGGCGGCGGTTCCGCGGCCAAATTGTTGAATCATTCCACGTGGCTTGCACAGTAATTTCTATATTTAAGTGCTGTATTTTCTGGGAATTTTTAACTTCTACTCAAGAGTTGAGTTTTCTGGGTTGTTTTGGGAATTCGACGATTCGATCAGATTGTTTAACTTTGTCTATGTGTCTTTCCGGATACTTTTTGAATATGTTAAAAAGTTCGACCGGATATAAATACCCAATTTTTCCCCTACCGGAAAATTTCCAAGAGTTGGATTTTTCCGTGGTTTAAGAACGTTCTAAGTAGTGCAAGTAACGCGATGGACCCTTTAGAAGACAATAAACCTTAACTCGATTATGTGACCGTCTTGAACTGCCCTTTGAAACTTAGGGTTTGGGGCAGTACGCCGTGCCACATGTGAGGCGTTGGCTGGACCCTTCTACGGCTGGACCGTTGGTACTGAGGCATGAACTGGATGTTTGTAAACTTATTTCATGTGTTCAGCTGTTTCGGGAAAACTTGGGTGTTTGAATGTTCGATCGGAAAGTTTAACATTTTCTATCTATCTGGAATGTGATACAATAATTGGAATTCACAAGTAGTTATGAGATAACTCAATGAATGTTATAAACATAGCAGTTTAGTCTCACTTGATCGGTTGCCACGGAATTTTGATGTGATCAAAAGTTCGTCGCAATCACGTAGCGTACGCGGATATTCGCCGATAAACTTAATAGACAGCTACACCCCTTAGCCCCGACCAAGTGACTGTAGGAGAACCCCGTCGCCGAAAGCATCCGTCCAGGTGCTCGCGGAAGTGGTGTTACGCCTTGGTGCACTTAGTCGACGGCATCGGGGGTGCGGCTGCCTACTAAATTTTGCGACGAGCGTTCGATCAAAATATCGGGAATCTTGCTGAATTGCCCGACTTGATATTGAAAAGAGTTTTCGATAATGAGACTAAAATGCAGGGTTTATAATTGTTAGGCATGCGATGTCTAAGTAATTCATTTGATTAGGCATGCGATGTCTAAAGAGGTTCCGGATTCCAACTGTTGTAGTTTTATACTTTCTTTTCTGTGACCGTAAGTGTAATATGTGATATCGCCGGTTTCGTTGCTATATGCCAACGACGATTGGGATATGCATGTTTACTTACGTTGATGACATGTGATGTTATGTGTTGCTGGATATGTTATATTGGATTGTCGTGTTTGAATAGCCGGGTTTTTTTTATGTGAGATGGGTGTTTTTCATTTTCATTCATGTAAAAACTTGTATGTAATATTCTTTTATTGGGGCACTTCCAGGTTGCGGAAGTTGTCACAGTTGTTGTATATTATTTACTTTTCCGCACTAGGATAAACCCAAGGAGGAGGGCACAAGTAACCGGGTTCTGGAGTCCAGTAGGAGACCAACTCGAGGAGTCGAGTCCGGGTCTCCTAACTCTAGAATTGGTATGGTTGCTTGCAGCTCTCATAGGGGTCTAGGGGGTGTGGGTTTGGCTATTCATCGCGACTGTGGAATCCTTGTTTTATACTGGCTCGTATTAAAAACACGGACGTCCTAGTATATCCAATATTTCATATATGTTTCTTCTGCTGCGATATCTGTGATGTGATCATGTGATGTTCTATGATAGATACAGTATATAGTATATATGATATATTATATAGACGTTACTTATGTTTTGCACTCGCGCTAGCCCTGCCCCGCTCTGTCGTTAGTTACCTAACCTAACGGTGCACGAGGGGACATCGAGGCGAATACGGATGGCATAAGTGTACGTCGTATTTATCTGTGATGTTTAGGTGGATTTAAATGATGGGACTTCATTAATGTGATTAATGAAAGAAAATAAACCTAAGATGTTGTGGAATCGAATTTTCAAAAACAGGTAGCTACAGTTCTTGCTTTGCATCGCGGTGTTCCTTGTAGAACATCCTGCACCTTATTCGATAGGGAAAGGACCGAGATACCTTCACCGGGAGTGACTCCTTTAACAATAACTGGTAGATGCTACAACCCTCGGTTTGTCTTTTGATTGCTTCTATAGTTTTTTGCTTTGCACAGTGATATATATGTTGGAGATAGTGCCCTCAGAGTCAATTATTGGATCACAGGCACGTGATTGCAATGATTGAGGGGAGGACCTGTCCCAGTAGGACAGTCTTACTCAAGATGATAGTATGCTATCTGGTTTATCTTTATCATCGTGTACTGCTTTAGGTGACCTTACGAGTCGCTATTGCACGTTGATAGAGCCCCTAGGATTCTTGCTTGACTACCAGCAGTATGAGGGCGATCATATACGTGAGAGCTGGAGTCTATAAGCACATCCTTAAAAGGTCCCTAGTCGTGGGAGTTTCGAGACAGGGCATCGATTCTCTAGAGTAGACTAGTGTATACAGTCGAGACCCCGACGAGGGGTGGTGGCCGGTCTCACAAGCCACTGGTGTCAGTTGGTTCACCTAAGATGTATACAGGTGCTCATTGGGTTATGAGTACACCGGACAGGACTCGCCGGGAACCTGCTAGTTGGTATTATACGTGATGGGCCACCAGCTATTGACCAAAAGGGACGTCGATGAGCGAACTCGTCCTGACACCTTACCGAGCCTGTCAGTGACAATATCTGTACAGTCCGGTCCGTTCGTCTATGAGCATCGCATGGCGGGCCTAGGGGGTTGGTAAAAGTCAGACTCCCAATAGCGGTACAAGTCGTGTCGGAGTGTAGCCCGGAACACTCTGAGATACTACTGGAATACCTACCAGCAAATCTCCTGCCTTGGCCAAGGACTTTTCATGTTCTGGCTCTCCTAGACACAGCGCGACCTCACCCCCAATACCGGGAGATAATGAACGGAGATTCCGCGGGAGATCGGAGTGGAGACGAAGTCCGAAGGACACAGATCGCTTGGTATACTTCTCTACCCGTATTTTAGTTTGCTAGTAGCTAGGTTAATGGCCCGATCCGGGTTAAAAGTGCGCGGTGGTGCCGGTTTGCTAGTTTGCAAAGTTTTTCGTTTCCGCATTTCCGGCGTCGGATTGAAGGTCGGGGCGCCGCCGCAGACTTTCATTGTATCAGAGCCACGCCATTAACCATGCCTAGCTTTCTCTAGTATGTTTAAAACCCGATCGAACAAAAATCGCAAAAACCGTATTTTCAATGCACTGGTTTCTGTCGAATTTTTTTTAGCTCTAAAAATTTTTCAGGTTGTTGCAGAATACTGTGCATGGAAATCTAAGCAATCTGTGAAAATTTGGTCGCGAGATCTCACCATAACGTCGCGGAACCGCGGCCAAACCCATGCTTGGGCCGCGGTTCCGCCGCTCTTTTAACTGTTCAGCGTGCCAAATTTTTCCAGAGGGCTTTAGACTTGGATGTAGGGGTTTTGGGATATTATTTTTGGGCCCAGATTTTCTGTAAGTGCTACAGTACTGCTTGGGGCCCACTTCGGTAAATTTGTTCGATCGGATATTTTAAACATGCTGGTTCACAGTATTTACATTATATCTGCGACCGTGAATGTCACTTGATCGGTAAATCCTGTCTAACTGCTATAGCCCGGTTAGACGGATTTGCGAACGTGACATTCACGTTGATGTTCTGTGTTATGCTGTGATGTTGCGGATTGGTCGTGGGGATAGCCTGGATGCAATGGTAGTACAGTTTTGTTTTATATGTACATTTGATATTGCGGGGCGAGCGTCCGACATGTGGACTGCCGTCACTGCCTGTTTGTATTATTCTTTTGCGGCACGACCGGGGTCGAGGTCGATGTACCCGTTGTATGTATATTTTACTTTCTGTACTTGGATTACCCCGCGGAGGGGTGCACGGATAGCCGGGTTCTAGAGGGCAATGAGCCCGCATCTCATGTCTTTGAGATGGAGGGGGCTTTACTCTAGAATTGGCGGGCTATTCGCCGCACTCATAGGGGGTACAGGTTGACACAGGAGGGGTGCCCAAGTTACCGGATTCCGTGAAGTGCTGGGTGGTCCATTCACGTTGCTGAAGGGGGCTGCCTCGCTTCAGGTTTTGGCGGGTAACTTGCCGCGCCCGTAGGGGTCTAGGATTTTCATTGCACAGGCTATCCACACGACCAGGGGAACGTCGGGTTTCAGTAGCGGCTCTATGAAACCCGGGGATCCCAGATATCTGTATTATTCTGTGATGCTGTACATTTCTGTGATGTTGCTTTTTATCACGCCTTGAGCGAAAATTATATATTATATATATACTAGTAGAAGTTGTATATGTTTTGCATCCGCGCTAGTCCAGTCCCCGCTCTGTCGTTAGTTAAGTAACCTAACGGGTGATGACGGGACCCAGTGGCGAACGCGGATGGCATATATGTACATCATTATTTTCGTTCTTTTTTGGTGTGATCAATTGGTGGGACTGCGTTGATTCGGATCAATGCAAGATAAACAAACCTATTCTGATGTTGTTGGAACACCTTTTCAAAAAGCTGTTATTGCAAGGACGTTCACTTTTGTTTTGCACAGTGGTATTCCGTTGGAATATCCTGCTCCTCAGTCGACGAGGCAAGGGCCGAGATCCCTTCACCGGGAGTGACCCCTTGGACAGAAGTTTGCGTCAGGGCAATAACTTCACTATAGCCGATTACTTTTGCTTTGTATCGTGATATTCAGTTGGAATATCCTGCACCTCATTCTACGGGGAAAGAGCCGAGATCCCTTCACCGGGAGTGACCTCTTTAGCAAAGGTTTTCGTCACTATATTTTCTAAAAAGCTATCCGGTTCCTTCAACGATATCAAGTTCATTACGTTAAAGGTTTTCGCCAGAAACCATTCGTAGCCCTCCGTCGTTTCAGACGGGTAGCACGTAGTATTCATGCTATGTTTGTTGGCCTTCGTCAAGGCATAGTGTATGGTAGCTGCTTGTTACCTTTCTGCTGCATAGATAGATGCGTTGGTTTGGGACAGTCGTATAGCCTTATTGGCCTTCGTCAAGGGCTTCTACGGGTGGGTTCAAATTAACCTGGACAATGACGAGTAGAACTTGACATGTGACTTATGATTTGTTGGCCTTCGCCAAGGTCATAAGAGCATGGGGCAAAAATCCACATCGGGAGTTTCAAAAGATCTGAAACTTGCCAGATATGCGCATACCTTCTGGAGTGTGATAGCGTGAGTCGATTCCGTCACGTTATCATGCGATGATAGTTGGATCCCGATTCCCACAGATGAGTTGGTTTACTCCTTGGGTGATCCCGGCTAATTCTTCTTTCAGGTTTGGGGAAGAATTTGACGTTACAGTAGGAGGTTTCCAGATTAGATAAAGTGATAACCATTCTGATCTAGGTTAGAGTGCACGCTGAGTGTTTCTTTTCTCTCTCTCTTTGCTAGCGACCATTGACCCGACCCTAGACTATGACTCAGTGACCAAGTTGACCGAACCTTCTTAACACTGGCTTTTGGATTGTCAGAGTTGCAAACCTCATTGCCACTCCTACTTTTACCCTTTTCTCCAGGACACCCCGTATTACTACGAACGTCTACTTCCATTGGACAAAACCATCGTATGGTTATATACGAACTCGAAGGAATTCGAGGATGGTTTCCGGTTTTGGAGAAAACGAATAGGGCTATTAAGTTGTCTTTTCCTTTTACCTTCTCACTCAGATTGCGAGTACTCCTTGGCTTAGGAGATAGTACACCTATTACGCAAATTGGATAGTCTTCTTCCAAACCTTAGGCTGGTGCCGAACGGTAGGGAATGAAGAAAACCAGTTAGCCTAAACGGTGTACAGAAGGTATTAAGTTAAGATAAAGAAAGGGATTAGTAAGAGGGAAAAGTAAATTGCGACTGATATTCACGACCAAACCAAGTATTTCTTCGCCAATCCTGAATCACCTTTGTATTTCTCCAGGACGCTCCGTATCACTACGAAGATCCCAAGTTTATTGGATAATCCATCGTATGGTTATATACGAACTCGAAAGGAACTTGTTCCAGTTCGGGGATGGATCCTGGTTCAGGAGAAATAGGAATAAGGTTCATTCAGGTGTCTTTTATCTTCACCTTCTCTCGCATTGCGAGTGTTCCTAGGATTAGGACAGTACACCCATTATGCTTATTGGATAGTCTTCTTCCAAACCATAGGCTGGTGCCGAACGGTAGGGAAGGAAGAAAACCATTTGGCCTAAAGGGGTGTACAGAAGGTAATGACTAAAGACATATAAAGGGTTTTGGAGAGATGGCAAAGAATTATACGGTTATAGTTGTGAATCTGGATAATGGAAGAGGCATTAGTAGGAATACCCGGATACCCAATCGAAACATTTCAATGTTACAGTATCACTGTGTACTGTTAAAAGAAAACTGATTTTCCAATTAGACACTTGCTCCAGGGTATGTATTTACCAGGTATGATTCTCACATCTGTATGGTTTTAGAGATGATGAGTAGGAGTAAGTTATTGGGAATTAGGTGGTCATCCTCATTTTATCGGGATTCGTTGTAATTGGTGATATTTGAGGAAGTCACCTGGGCTGTTTGCCGGTTGGCAAATATTTGGTTTTGAATATTCGTTGTTATGCACCAATTTCAAATTGATATATCTGTATGTCTATTTTTACAGAGTGAGATATTTCTTTTTGAAATTATGTCTATGACATTTACCTATATCAGTGGATAGTTAGGTAAGGAGCATTGAACAGCGGTGTAATTCTTCTTAACCAAAAGTACAGTTTTCAACCTACGACACACAGTGAATGAGTCATTTGACTCAAGGGACTTGTACAGAGTATTGTATATTGTCCGGTGTCCATTAGGACAGAGGGGTTGGTCCTCGTACTATATTCTGTTTACTTATGACTTCTCTAGTTTTTAGACATGTGTTTCATTGAAACACAGGGTCTAAGTTTTGAGGAGTTATAGGTATAAGAGTAAAGTAGAGAACCAGATGTTGTAAGTATCAGGATTCATCAAGGTGATCGAAGATGTAGATACTTGTGTATGGTATTCAGTTGATAGTAATGATTAAGAGAACTTGCTTCTCTTTCAGGTTACTCATAATTGGAAGTACTCCTAAGTTGAGTAACGCTGATCGGCCTCCTTCCATTTGGTTGACATGCACTGGAGACAACTGCATGATTTGAATCTGCTTCAATTAAATCAGTGCCTCTATTTCTATATTGGACATAGAACAGTTCATATCTTGACATTGTTAAGATACGGGGAGTTGTCCGGCTTATGCTTAAAACCAGACTCCGGATAACTCAAGGCACGTTTCTGTAATGGCTGTTTGTGGGTTGACCCGGGCTATGATGAGGGTTGATATTCTACCATCTGGAAGATCAATAGTGATATTGTTCTTGACTCGCCACAGTTTTAATTAAAAATGGATTTTTTCAGAAAACAGTAGTGGGAGTATGGTAGAACTGGAAGTGATTCCAGAACCGCAAACGATTACTGAAGATTTGATAAGAACCTAAAGATTTAATCAGGTTTGACATTTCATTGGCCACTCCGCAGATAAAGTGGGTAACCTCAGGCACTCGAGAGGTACTTCGGTATGCTCAAGGACGGTGGCAGGGAGGTACTTGTTTACCCAAACATTCCATTGCTGTTGCTCCATACTGTGAGGCCCGGCATGAGGATGAGTATAGCATCCTTCTAAACTGGTTTTAGAAGTGTACGTCTATATGACTCTGCCAGAGGGTTGTCATAGTCAGTGGGAGCAGCGGAAGCATTGGTGGACTTCAGGCTTATGTCTATTTGTATACTAAAGCAGATATAGCGGAGATAGTTCATCTATTTCTGATGTGACAGTCATAGGTTTGACTTCATCAGAATAGGGGATGGATCTGTTAAGAAGGTAGTAGGGTGTGATGTCCTGGTATTTAATGACATACACAGAGTCGGAAATGATATTCCTATACTACGATCGGTTATACTTTGGTTGTCACACAGTAGTTTCTCCACATGGGACTTGGATATAATATCAAGACATTCTGGTTACTAGATCTATGGTTTTAGATCTAGATTTGGGTGGTTTCCTAATTTGGGTACCTTGACAGCATTCTATGAGTATTTAGAATGGACGACTCCTGGCACGGTAGTATACCTGCAGGTGATGGAGTCACCCTCTCAAAAGATGTCTTAAAGACTAAAGAGGAGAGGGATGGGCATGATTGGCAGATCACTTGCTTAGGCAATTGAGTGAATCATGAGATGTCAAGTACCACACCAGATGTTGTTCTTGCAGTAGGTGCAATAAGTTGATATTAATCCAATCTTGGAGAAACAATCGGAAGCAGGTTTAGAACATAAGTTGATGTTCTAGGGATATGTTAACAACATTCTCTTTCGGGAGACAATTATCATTCCAGGCTTCCAAGGTGACCTGGATGGCAGAATGGCTGTCAGAGTTATAGTTTTCCCTCTGACGAGGGGCAGTATTTTGGATAGGTGGTCCAGGTGGATACTGAGGGAAGGCATGGCGCAGGATACTGATTAAGTTCAGTTGACGATACAGTCTAAGAAGTTTGGATTTAGAGTTCACTTATGAGCTAGGTCCCATCAGACATCCAGACACATTCTAAGACAGGTATTGCTCATTTCGGGAGATGGCTTTCTCCGCGAACTTGAGATAGAGAGAGACATAGAAAGAAACATCAGAGCGGATCCACTCACTGAGGCTATTCCTCGAACGCAATAGTTTCGCAAACGAGCTTTGTGAGACTGACTAGTAGAGGAGTTGAGTGTTCGGTATCACACGGGCTGTGAGTATGTGACATCGCAATAATTAGCCTTGAGTGCAAGTGGGAGATTGTTGGAGATAGTGCCCTCAGAGTCAATTATTGGATCACAGGCACGTGATTGCAATGATTGAGGGGAGGACCTGTCCCAGTAGGACAGTCTTACTCAAGATGATAGTATGCTATCCGGTTTATTTTTATCATCGTGTACTGCTTTAGGTGACCTTACAAGTCGCTATTGCACGTTGATAGAGCCCCTAGGATTCTTGCTTGACTCCCAGCAGTATGAGGGCGATCATATACGTAAGAGCTGGAGTCTATAAGCACATCCTTAAAAGGTCCCTAGTCGTGGGAGTTTCGAGACAGGGCATCGATTCTCCAGAGTAGACTAGTGTATACAGTCGAGACCCCGACGAGGGGCGGTGGCCGGTCTTACAAGCCACTGGTGTCAGTTGGTTCACCTAAGATGTATACAGGTGCTCATTGGGTTATGAGTACAACGGACAGGACTCGCCGGGAACCTGCTAGTTGGTATTATACCTGACGTCAGATAGCAGTTCCCTGGTGACATGTGTAGAGGTTAGTTCATCGACCTGAGATCGTCATTTGTCTCATGTGAGTTCCCACTGTGCTTTAATTACTACCGTACCATGCTCAAAGGAGATGTGCAAACAGGTTTTAGTTGGGTACAGTCCCGAGCCACATGGAGGCAGTGAGAGGATCTGCAGGGGTTCGTCTCTCCCGGTATTGGGGGTGAGGTCGCGCTGTGTCTAGGAGAGCCGGAACCTGAAAAGTCCTTGGCCAAGACAGGAGATTTGCTGGTAGGTATTCCAGTAGTATCTCAGTGTGTTCTGGGTTACACTCCGACACGACTTGTACCGCTATTGGGGGTCTGACTTTTACCAACCCCCTAGGCCCGCCATGCGATGCTCATAGACGAACGGACTGGACTGTACGGATATTGTCACTGACAGGCTCAGTAGGGTGTCAGGACGAGTTCTCTCATCGACGTCCCTTTTGGTCAATAGCTGGTGGCCCGTCACGTATGGCTAATACCTCTGACGTGCTTGTGGTTAAATCCACAGCCATAGTATTGACGAGTCTTTAGAGTCCACCACACACAGTTACTCAGGTTTCGGGAGAAACGCTGTAGAGGCCATATGGAGATATGACAGGGTTCGATCAGATATGTGCGGTATTCCACGGATCGTGATCGGACGGTTTTTACTAGCCGGCTTTGGCTTAAGCCGGATCCTAGTATTAGATAGTGTAGTTTTGTCTCTTTGCATTTGTGTTCAGTGGGAATACAAATGTGGGCATGTATGTGCAGTAGTGGGGTTTTCTTATAATTTATTACGGGATCAGTTTTCTGAAGTTGCCAGTTTGCATTCCGTTCCGGCCGGTTTTGCTTTGTTCCTTCACGGCCGGACTTTATTGTTGGAGGGTGTTATTTGCAGTTTGCAAATAACATTTTGTGGAGGGGTTTTCTTGCATATGATGGCTTCAAAATTTGACTAGTATCATGAGATCCTTTTTCTTTCTTATCTTTTGCATTATGAGAAAAGAATGGATTAGATTTTGATGGGTTGAGATTTGAGTTTGGTGTGACCTTTTATCTTGCATTATCTTTTCTTTTCTTCATGGATTTTTTTCATTCCATTATCTCCACCATGGAGGAGAGGGCCGACCACTTGAGGGGTGAGGAGGAAATGAGAGAGAGCTTATTTTGTGAGGGAATTTGATCATCTCATTTTGCTTGCTCCAAAATCTTAAACCCCTCTCCAAAGTTCTTTTGATTCTCCACCTCCATCCTCCATGGCAACTAAACCCCAAAGAGACATAGACTCTACACTAGCCTACAGCAAATCTTGGACGCGTCGGCCAGCCAACTTCGCGCCCGAGTTCCCTCGGTCCAGAGGTGGGAGCCCGTAAAAGTATCCGGCTACGTGGTGCCCTTTCCGACGAGGAGGAGATGAACGGAGATTCCGCGGGAGATCGGAGTAGAGACGAAGACAGAAGGATACGGATCGCTTGGTATACTTCTCTACTCGTATTTTAGTTTGCTAGTAGCTAGGTTAATGGCCCGATCCGGGTTAAATGTGCGCGGTGGTGCCGGTTTGCTATTTTGCAAAGTTTTTCGTTTTCGCATTTCCGACGTCGGATCGACGGCCGGGGCGCCGCCGCGGACTTACAATATATGATATATCCCGCACCTCATTCGACGAGGAAAGGGCCGACGATCCATTCACCGGGAGTGACCCCTTTAGCAAAACTAGAAAAGCCTCAAAAACACTCCATTTCAAAATTCATTCGATTCTACAACGATATCAAGTTCATTACGCAAAAGGTTTTCATAAAAACCTGTCGTAGCCCTCCGTCATTTGAGATAAGTTGTATATAGTATTCGTGCAACATTTGTTGGCTTTCGTCAAGGTGTAGTGTGCGGTAGCTATATGCTGCTTATCTACTGCATATGATGCGATTGGATTAGGGTAGTCGTGCGGCTTTGTTGGCTTTCGTCAAGGGTCGTGCGGGTGGGTTTAATTCAATCAGGAAATGACGGGTTGAACTTGACTAGCGGGCTATGGTTTGTTGGCTTTCATCAATGTCATAGCACGTTAGGGGCAAAATATTATCGGGAATTTCAAGTGTTGAAATTTGCAATGAGATTGCATACCTTCTATGAGATAGTTGGATCCCGATACCCGCTGTGAGTAATTGTTACTCCTGGGAGAGTTTTACAAATTACAATTAGCCGATCTAGTAGGTGTCTAGAATGGTGTCAACGGGGTCACGCCTCTGGGAAAGCGAGGTTTACTGTAATTAGGTCCGTGCGAAAGCACGGGGAACCTCCCTCAAAGCACCGACACTGGCCTGGCTGAAAGATTGGCGAACTTGTAGTGTGTAATTAATCCCGGCTAGTCTTTCCTTTTAGGGTTTGAAGGAAGATTTGATAAAAACAGTGGGAGCCATCCTGATTAGATAAAATAATAACCAATCTGATCTTGCAGAAGCAAACGCTGAGTGTTTTCTTCTCTCTCTCTCCGGGTAGCGACCATGTCACGTCTTAATCAAGATAATAATACGGATGTACTGACCGAACCCGCTTGTTATACTGAGCTGGGGAACGTTGGTCCCGCTCCAACATATAATTCTTATAAGATAGAGCAGGAAATTGGGGAATACCAGATTTCCCGTGCCGCCCAAACGAAGAAAGTGCATATGATGCATCATCTTCGGGTGTGTTCGTTACACAGAACTGTTTCTCAATATCCTCTGGGTCCTGGATATCTGATCCCGGATCAGGATCCCTGATATGTAATCTGTTACATAGGGCTACAGAAAGATAGAGAACTGAGAACGGGTGATAAGTTTCATGAGACAGAAAACGGGGCAAGTGTTGCAGCCAAGTCTGTTGGTCACTGTCACCCTGTATTATCAGTACATTGATTCTGAACAAATGCTATTAGATACCGAACCTGATATACAAAATCATATCAGTCTCTTTATTAGTAAAGAAACGATAAAATTTTGTATTGTTGGATAATGTTTTGAACATTTCCTATATCAAAAGTTGATCGGTTCAGGCATGTTATCTAAAAGCATTGATGTTCTAAATCAAACTACAGTTCTTTAGTATACGGAACACACACAAGAGGAAGAGTTCAGATATGAACGAATTCTTCTTGAGGTATTGTAGACTAGGTCAGATCAATGTGACCCGACTAGCTAAAGTTACATTTAGATGCATATTTAAATCAGTTTGAATTTACATCTTATAAAACTTGCCGGTCATGTCACAAAATTAAGATGACCATTGATCTGTTTACTGGAAGCAGAGAAAGACGTAGTGAACTCTTGGGATTGATACATGCTGATGTATGAAAGTCCCCTGTCTACACATGCCAAGACCGGTTCTTTGTACTTCATTACATTCTCTGATAATCTCTCAAGATTCAGATATATGTTCCTGTTGAAACACAAGTCCGAACCTTTTGAGATATTCACAGAATATAAGATAGAAGTAGAGAACCAAAAACGGGTATAAGCATTATGTCCTTTGATGTGATCAAGGAGGAGAATACTTGAACACGGAATTCCTGGTTTATTCTAAAGGAGAATGAGATTCTCTCTCAGCATTACTCCTCCGTATACACCATAGCACGATGGTATATCGTTGCGGAGCAGATACACCCTATTTGATATGGTGTGCTCTATGATGAGTACTACTGAGTTACCTTTTTCCTTTTTGGGGGTTATGCACTTGGGAAGTTGCATACCTATTGAATAGGGTTCAAATCAAATCAGTTGCCTACCACTTCAAAGGTGATATGGAAAGGGAAGAGCCCATATCTTAAGTTAGTTAAGATTTGGGGTTGTCCAGCCTATGTCTGAAAAGCAAAATCCAGACAAGCTCGAGGCAAGATCTGTTATGTAGAACTGAAAATGTTCCAGCTATACAAACCGCAGCTGATGATTTGATAGAACCAAAGGATTCAGTAGATTCCAACGAACCTCAGCCTCTCCGCCGATCTAGTAGGGTTCCTCACCCACCTGAGAGTTACTTCGGTTTCTCTATGACAGTGGGAGCGAGGATTGCATCATGAGATGATGACCCAACTAGTTTCGAGCTGGCCATCAGGAGTGAGACTCTGTAAGAATGGCTGGATGCTAAGTGATCTGAGATGGAATCCATGTACACCAACAAAGAATGGACTTTAGTTGCTATATCTGAAGGGTTAAATCCCCATCAGGAGCAAGTATATCTTGAGAAGATTACTTGGTGTAGATGGAAAAGTTGAGACTTTCAAAGCTAGACATGTTAAAGGTTTTCATCATCGACCAGGCGTGGATAATGATGAAACCTTTTTCAAGTAGCTATGCTTAAGTCCATCCAGGTCCTACTTGCCACAGCTACATACCATGACTATGATATCTGGCGGTTGGGTGCCATGACTGCTTTTCTAAATGATGTTTTAGAAGAGTGCGTCTATAAGTACACAGCCAGAGGGCCTCGTAGACAGTGGGAGCAGCGGAAACGTGTGCAAGATGTTTTATGTAATAAAGCAGGCATCGCGGAGTTGGAACGTCTGTTTTGATGTGTTAGTCAAAAAGTTTGACATCATCAAAATGGTAGATGAACCTTGTATATAAAAAAGGTAGTAGGGAGTATGGTGGTGATCCTCGTAGAGTACATGGATGACATACTCTTAATGGGGAAGGAGTTTCATATGCTACGCTCGGTCAATCTCCGCTTATCACAAGGATTCTCCATATAGGATCAAAGTGATACCTGCTAAATCCTGGGTTTTGGATCTATGAGATAGATCTAATTGGATATTAGCATACTCACTCGTTGTAGTGAGATGGTATCGATTGATCCTGGGGAGAATCACTGGAAAGGTTCCAGGGTGATAAGGACGACTGAATGTCAGTCGCAGGCATTGTCTTTACCCTCAGTAAAGGGACGGTATGTTGGAAGAGTTCCAAGCTAGATACCATGGCATACTAGACGATAAAGGCTGGTTACATCGCTACTTGAGATGCTACCAAAGAGGAAGTCTGGGTGTATATCAGTTCATGAGATGAACTTCGTTCCTCCCATTGTGTGATAATGGAGTTGTGGCTTATGCCAAGGAACGCCCGTCCCATCAGTGATCCAGACATATTCTAAGGCAGTATCACCAGATCATGGAGATGGTTGATCTCCAGGGGATCAAGGTTAGGAGAGAAGACTCAGAGGACAACACGGCGGATCCACTCACAAAGGCCTTTTCCCAGAGAGAGACTATTATGGGATGGTTGAGTATGAGATACTGCAACCACTGCTAGAGATGGCCCTAGTGCAAGTGGGAGATTGTTAGTTATATGTATGCCCTAGAGGCCATTACTATACATAGGATGTATATTGTAGTGGATGCTGGGACATATATAGGGAGGACTTTCTTGCTCGACATGATAGTATGCTATCTGGTTGCTCTTTATCTTAACGTGTACACTGATTGTCTCTCTGTTACATGTTGGTAAAGCCCTTAGGATGTGTACTTGACTACCTGGACTATGATGCGGATCATACTAGTGGGGATATGGTATTCCATAAGTAAATCCTTCAAGGTCCCTAGTCGTGGGTGTATCGAGACGGGGCATCGATATACCAGAGTAGACTAGCGTATACCTTCTCGACCCATACAGATGGGCGATGGATGATCCCATATCCATTGGTGTTTCACATCAGAGATCATATACGGGTGCTCAGTGGAGACTGGGTACACTGGACGGACTCGCCGAGAACTCCTAGAAGGTTTTATACCTTACGTCAGATGGCAGTTCTCTTGTAACACTTTGATTTTCCGTTGAGTGTCTTTCATGATAATTAGTGATCATACGCGTTATTATATATATGTGTTCCTAGGATTATTAGTTATATTTAGTAGTGTTTGCATATTGGGAATTTTCTTGTGTTAGTGCACACTTGCACACTTAGCCATTTTTGTGACATAGGTTTAAGTGTTAGCCAAATTCTTGTGTTGCATGGTTGCTAACTCATTTTCCCACCATTTTAATCTTTTCATCACCCTTTTCATAATTTAAAATCATAATAAATAAATGAGGCATGGGGGTTAGGTAAAGAGCTTGACTTTTGACCCATTTTTCCCTCTCTTCTCTCTCTCTTTCCCCATCACAGAATTTCTGCAGTTCCAGCAGAAAAACGCTCCCGTTTTCTTCATCTTTTCTTCTCCTCTTCATGTCTCTTTGATCTCTACACAAATCCTACACAAAAACCACACATTTCCTTCACAAAACCTTAGGAAAAGTGAGCTTTTTGAGGTGTTTGAAGTAAATCTGCACACTAAAGGGGAAGGCTGAAACTTTTGGTGTTCTACAAGGTTCTTAGAAGGTATCAACACATATTAGCACTCCTTTTCCTTAAACTTGTAGTATTCTTTAGTAAAAATCTCATTTTTGTGCATTTTTGGTGATATTTAAGGATATTTGTGATTCACATGTTAGATTAGGGTTTTGTTAGTTGTGCTAGATCTATTATGTGTTATTAGAGCTATCTTAGGCCCGGTTTTGTTTCAATTTGCACAAAAATACCCTAAAATTCCATTTTAGTGTAAAAGTGTGGATTTTAACTAGAAATAAGGCCCTGTAGGATCTGCTGCTACCCGAGATATTTCAGAGTGAAACTAGATGTTACTGTAGCGTGTATGGGTGGTTTAGAGTGCACACACCAAACCTGGGAGCCCAATTCCCTACCCAGGCCGCCGAAATGTGCATTCTGGCCGCAAATTGCGGCCAGATGGGGGTGCTTTGGGTTGGGGTTTGGGGTGTGGGTGTCTGCTGCTATGTGGGTTATTTTGGTATATATAGTTTTACAATATCTTTTCTGTATCAAAATTTGGAGGTGATTACCTATTTTCCCGTATTTTCATCTTTCGCGACACGCGTGATACGTGTGTGTGGGTTTGGGGTTTCTGCGTACCGTGACGCGTCAGAGTGGTTTCAGGCGCGTAATCACACGTTTTAGCGTATCGTGCACACGCGCGCTTGGTTCACGACACGAGTTACTAGTTCGGCCTTAATGCCGTGTTTGTGTGATGTCAAGCTTATGTATGATGTATTGTGTAATTCTAGGTTCGCAGGCAAGTACGGTGGACGCCGCGCAGAAGGGGAAATAGGTTGTTGGCTATACCTAGCGAGAGACTACGGTGAGTAGATTTAACATCTACGGGGATATCGCCCGCATGGCGTTCTACGTCAGGGCTGATAGGACCTTATTGTTTCCTTTGCATACATTGACTGTTCGTGGCTGCTATTTAGTGCATACTGCATTCCCTGCTATATGGATATATAATAGAATTGATAGAACACCGCACCATTACTAACGGTCCATGTTGCACGAGCACTATCCTGCATGTTACACACACACCGTTAGTAATTTCCATGACACTCACACTGTAGAATTTACATCGGATCATTATATTGTAGCTCATCTATATGTGACTTGACATGCTATCCATACTTGATGCATATATCACATCGGATCATTATATTGTAGCTCATCTATATGTGACTTGACATGCTATCCATACTTGATGCATATATCACATCGGATCATTATATTGTAGCTCATCTATATGTGACTTGACATGCTATCCATACTTGATGCATATATCACATCGGATCTTATATTGTAGCTCATCTATATGTGACTTGACATGCTATCCATACTTGATGCATATATCACATCGGATCATTATATTTTAGCTCATATTTATGTGACTTGACATGATATTCGTATTTGATGCACATATCATATCGGACCATTGACTTGCATATTGGTTTGCATTATATGTGACTTCTGGATTTGGGAACCGTGGCTATTTCAATCAAGTAATCATTTAAAAACCCGGTTCCCTTGATATGATATTTCGGTGCGTCCACCATGTGTTTCCTCGGTGCTAGAGTGATATATATGAACCCGAATCGAGGAGCTGGTTGAGGCCGATTACGGGTACATGGTGGACCCGGTATGGTACCCCGGGGCGAGAACGGTTTCGCTGTGTAGTAGACGGTGAGCCTGGCAGAGGGACTACTACCTACCGGTGATTGGTTGGACCTGACAGTTATCCGGAGGGTACTGATCAGAGTCGATAGATAGATGCGGGGTGATCCGTACTGCCGGGGCCGAGGGCCGATACCGCAGACGGAGCCCGTGGGCTGACCCGGACTGACAGGGCCCGATGGATGAGGATTTGCGTGTCGATGCTGGACACGAGTATTTATGATATTTGGGTGCCGATGTTGGGCACTCGGGATTCTCAGAGATGTACAGGATTTGAGGGCCGATAAGAGTGCCGGCGCCTGAGCTATTTGGGGGATCTGGGTGCATTGATGGACACCGATTATATATTCCACGTTGACATTCCGTGTAGATATTATATTGCCCATGCTCAGCATTTATTATTGTACCTCATCCTGTAGTTACATTACCTGATAGAGCACTTGCATGATTATTGCACACACTGCTTATCACATATTGATATCATCTGTTGGCATATGATAGAGTAGCGCAGTACGTGCATGCTCGTGATTACCTTTATATGTTATCTCTATTCACGAGTTGGCAACTCACCCCCGTTGTGCCACAGTGTTTGCAGGTTGCCCTTCGGAGTAGTCGCGACAGGCTGTGTTTGCATCTTTTGACACAGATACCCCCATAGTTGGTGTACTAGCTCTTTTGCTGATAGGTGGGTTTTGTGCGGTATCTGTTTATCTTTCAGTTATGTACATTGTTGTATCTAGTATTCTCCATCTACCATGTATGTATTTGACTTAGAGACGGTGTGAGGACGATGATGTATTTTATTTGTATTCTGGTGTCGAGCTCGTTGTGAGCCGACTGTACTTGCAGTTTATTCTATCTATGATTGTTTACATAGATTTCTTATCATGTTTGTAAATGCTTTCATTTGAAACTTATAACACTCTATACTTTCACTGGTTTGATTTCTGGGGTTTCGGTTCACTTAGTCGCGTTACGCCTGTAGACGTTACGTGGTTAAGTGCCGGTCACGGGCCAAACTTTGGGTCGTGACAAAGTTGGTATCAGAGCGTAGGTTTTACCTTTCGGAGTGTAGGATGAACCTGGTATGATGGAGTAGGTAGCTGCAGTAGGGTAGCGTAGCCTGTGTATGTTCCGCGGCATACTCACGACATGGTACTCCGCCCACGCGACCTTAGGACTTGTTGACTTAAATTCCTTCTTGAGTCTATGCATTCTTGCGATTCGATTTCCATATCCTTATCGAATCCTATTGTTCCTTTCAGCCAATATGCCGCCAAAGACTACGAGGGCGCAGAGAGCGGCCGCGAGTGCTAAGATTCGAGTTGACTCGTCCGAGACGAGGACTGATCCGGGTAGTATACCGGTTGTGCCCGAGCAGGCTGTTCCTGCCGTGACAGATCAGATTGCTATGTTAGGGGCTGGTGTGCAAGAGATACGCCAGACGATGGGATCCAATATGCAGGAGATGCGCCAGATTATGGGATCTCTAGTTGAGACACTTCAAGCGCAGCGACCAGAGGTAGTTCCACCCGTTGCAGAGACCGTGGTGGTACCCACAGTTCAGGCAGTTGCACCTGCGACTACAGAGGTTATTACAGTATCGCTGTCAGAGTTTATGAGGCTGAAGCCTCCGGTCTTCACAGGCACCGATGTGGCCGAGGACCCACAGTCTTTCATTGATAGGATGGCGCGGATATGTCGTTCACTTAGATGCGCAGATGCGAGATGGGTTTAGTTCGCGAGCTTTCGCCTCGAAGGTCTTGCGCAGAAATGGTGTGAATCAGTCGGGAAGGGTAGAGCAGCAGGTCTTCCTCCTATGACCTGGACAGAGTTCGTGGCGCTATTCCTTGCCCGCTTTCTTCCCTTGAGTGTCAGAGATGCTAGAGCACGCAGGTTCGAGTCCTTACGCCAGACGCCAGAGATGTCAGTGGCAGAGTACGATGTGCTGTTCACCGAGCTATCAGTTTATGCTCCGTATCTAGTGGCTACTGAGGAGTTGCGAGTCAAGAGATTTGTCCGAGGTTTGCTTACACCACTATTCCTTGCAATCAGCGTGCAGCATTACGAGACATACGCAGCAGCAGTAGATGCAGCATTATTAGTTGACGAGCGCCTTGCTGAGACTTCGGCAGTTCCAGAGCCGAAGAGAGTTCGTGCTGATACGTCAGTGCAGAGACGGCCTTTCCGGCGTCGTGACAGGCACCTTGCAGGTGGCAGAGATTCGAGACGAGGCCGATAATTTAGCTCCTATCCCCAGGAGGGTGAGCGACCGTCATCGGGATGTTACCGTTGTGGAAGTTCTTATCATCGTGTGCGAGATTGTCCGGAGGTACCCCGGAGTGAGGCGGCAGCACCGCATGTTACATTACCACCTTCACCACCCCAGACGGCATTGCCGATAGTACCTGCTGTTACTCCGCGTCAGACGCATGCACAGAGAGGTCGTGGTCGCGGAGGATTTGTTCATAAAGGACGGGGTGACCGAGGTAGAGGGCAGCCAACGGCTGGCAGGGGACAGTTAGTTGCAGGTGGAGGACAGGCACGGGTTTTTGCTTTGACACATCAGGACGCGCAGGCGTCCAATGCGGTGGTCTCAGGTATCCTTCCTGTATGTTCGATTGATGCACACATGTTATTCGATCCCGGATCCATGCACTCGTACGTATCCACACACTTTGTGCCGAGTTTGGGTAGAGAGTCCGGTTTGCTTGACCAGCCGCTTGTTGTGACTACTCCTGTGGGAGATTCGTTTGTTTCTAGGCACGTGTTCCGATCCTGTATCGTCCGTATTGGCGAGAGAGAGTTGCCGGTCGATTTGATCCTTCTTGAGATGTTGGACTTCGACGTTCTTTTGGGCATGGATTGGTTAGCCACGTGCTATGCTTCTGTTGACTGCCGCGAGAAGACAGTTCGATTTTGTTTTCCCGGCGAGTCGGTTGTTGTTGTGTTGGGGGACCGTGGTGCCACCCCACACTGTGTGATTTCTTCTTTTCGCGTTGGACAGCTTTTGAGGAAGGGATGTCAGGGATTTCTCGCCTATGTTTGTGATACTAGAGCTACAGAGGTTCCTCTGGATCAGGTTCCGGTTGTTAGCGAGTTCCCTGATGTGTTCCTTGACGAGCTTCCTGGGCTACCGCCCGAGCGTGATATTTCTTTCTGTATTGACTTGGTTCCTGGCACGGGGCCTATTTCTGTACCGCCTTATCGGATGGCCCCGGCGGAACTTCGAGAATTGAAGGGCCAGTTGCAGGACTTGCTGGATAAGGGACTTATTCGACCCAGTGTTTCTCCTTGGGGTGCTCCAGTCCTGTTTGTCAAGAAGAAGGACGGCAGTATGCGTTTGTGTATCGACTGCCGCCAGCTGAACAGGGTGACAGTGCGGAACAGATATCCTTGGTCGCGCATCGACGATTTGTTCGACCAGCTTCAGGGGGCAGGATACTTTTCGAGGATCGATTTGCGATCGGGCTACCATCAGCTGCGGGTTCGACAGGAGGACATTCCTAGGACAGCCTTCCGCACACGTTACGGCCATTATGAGTTTTTGGTGATGTCGTTCTGACTCACCAACGCGCCAGCAGCATTCATGGACTTGATGAACCCCATTTTCCCGCCGTATCTTGATCTGTTCATCATAGTGTTCATTGACGATATCTTGGTGTATTCTCGGAGTAGAGAGGAGCACGAGCAGCACCTGCGGATTACACTGCAGACCTTGAGGGAGCATCAGCTTTTCGCCAAATTCTCCAAGTGTGCTTTCTGGCTAGACAGCGTAGACTTCTTGGGGCACGTGATTACACGAGATGGTATATGTGTCGACCCGAGGAAGATCGAGGCAGTTCGGAGTTGGTCTAGACCCACGTCAGTGACGGAGGTTCGCAGCTTTCTAGGGCTGGCAGGCTATTACAGGCGATTTGTGCAGGACTTCTCTCGCATTGCTACACCTTTGACCGGGTTGACCCGGAAGGGAGTTCGCTTCGATTGGACGGAGGAGTGTGAGCACAGTTTCCAGCGGCTACGGGCTCTACTGACTACGACACCAGTGCTATCATTGCCTTCAGGATCAGGCGGATTTATGGTCTACTGCGATGCTTCACGAGTGGGGCTAGGGTGCGTTTTGATGCAGCATGACAGGGTGATCACGTATGCTTCGCGGCAATTAAAGAAACATGAACAAAATTACCCCACTCATGATCTGGAGATGGCTGCGGTGGTCTTTGCACTCAAGATCTGGCGACATTTTTTGTATGGAGAATCGTGCCAGATATTCACTGACCACAAGAGCTTAAAGTACATATTTCAGCAGCGAGACCTGAACCTTAGACAGCGCCGATGGATGGAGTTAGTGAAGGACTACGATTGTGAGATCTTGTATCACACGGGCAGGGCGAATGTAGTGGCGGATGCTTTGAGCAGGCGGCTCGGGGGTAGTCTATCCTGTTTGAGCGCAGTACAGAGGCAGTCGTCGGCGGATTGGCAGATCTTATGCGACAGCCGGGTACAGTTCGAGTTTACGCCGATCAGAGGACAGATTGAGCTTGTTCGTGCACGCCCACAGTTGCTTGACCGTATACATGAGGCACAGAACAGTGATGACCGTTGTTCCGAGATCAGGACACAGATGGGACAGGGCAGATTTTCCGAGTTCGTGATCGATGATCAGGGGATACTACGATTTGGAGCTAGACTGTGCGTACCAGATGCTGAGGGATTGCTGTGCGAGATTCTTGAGGAGGCACATCGGTCGGTTTATAGTGTTCATCCCGGTTCCAACAAGATGTACCACGATATTAGAGATGTTTACTGGTGGGACGGTATGAAGAGGGACATTGCAGATTTTGTGTCGAGATGCCTGACTTGTCAGCAAGTCAAGGCTGAGCACCAGAGGCCCGTGGGAGAGCTACAGCCGTTACCCATTCCGGAGTGGAAATGGGAACAGATATCTATGGATTTCATTGTGGGTCTACCCAGGACTAGTCGAGGGTATGACTCCATCTGGGTGATCGTGGATTGTTTGACGAAAGCGGCGCACTTCCTACCGGTGAAGACGACTTTCGGATTTGCTCAGTATGCCCAGATTTACATTGATGAGATTGTACGACTACACGGAGTTCCGACTTGTATCGTGTCCGATAGAGGCACCCAGTTTACCAGCCGGTTATGGCAGAGGCTTCAGGAGGCTTTGGGCACTCGCTTGAGTTTTAGCACAGCATTCTATCCGCAGACCGACGGGCAGTCAGAGCGGACTATTCAGACTCTCGAGGACATGCTCAGAGCATGCGTATTAGACTTCGGAGGTAGCTGGGATCATCATTTGCCCTTAGTAGAGTTCTCCTACAACAACAGCTACCAGGAGACCATTCAGATGGCACCGTTTGAGGCTCTTTATGGGAGGAGATGCAGATCGCCCACCTGTTGGACGGAGCTCAGTGAGAGCAATATCTTAGGACCACAGATTGTGTAGGAGACGACCGTGAAGATCCGGTTGATTCACGATAGGATGAGAGCAGCCCAGAGTAGGCAGAGGTCTTATGCGGACCGTCGTCGGCGCAGACTTGAGTTTTCTGTTGGTGATCATGTTTTCTTGAGGGTCTCCCCAATGAAAGGTGTGATGAGGTTTGGGAAGAAGGGGAAGCTTAGTCCCAGATATGTGGGCCCCTTCGAGATCCTCGAGCGTGTTGGTGCGGTTGCGTATCGATTAGCCCTTCCGCCCAGTTTTCCAGACGTGCACCCCGTATTTCACGTTTCGATGCTCCGCAGATATCTTCATGATCCTTCGCATGCGATTCAGCACCCGACGATCCAGCTTGAGTGCGACCTTTCCTATGCAGAGCAACCGGTGATGATCTTGGATCGACAAGTGAAGAAATTGAGGTCGAAGGAGATACCGTCCGTCAAGGTACTTTGGCGTGGCCAGAGCGGCGAGGAGGTCACTTGGGAGACCGAGAGCGAGATGAGGAAGAGGTATCCCTATCTTTTTGAATGTGCGTATAGTTAGATTTTTTTAAATTCGGGGACCGAATTTCTTTAAGGGGGTAGATTGTAACACTTTGATTTTCCGTTGAGTGTCTTTCTTGATAATTAGTGATCGTACGTGTTATTATATATATGTGTTTCTAGGATTATTAGTTATATTTAGTAGTGTTTGAATATTGGGAATTTTCTTGTGTTAGTGCACACTTGCACACTTAGCCATTTTTGTGACATATGTTTAAGTGTTAGCCAAATTCTTGTGTTGCATGGTTGCTAACTCATTTTCCCACCATTTTAATCTTTTCATCACCCTTTTCATAATTTAAAATCATAATAAACAAATGAGGCATGGGGGTTAGGTAAAGAGCTTGACTTTTGACCCATTTTTCCCTCTCTTCTCTCTCTCTTTCCCCATCTCAGAATTTCTGCAGTTCCAGCAGAAAAACCCTCCCATTTTCTTCATCTTTTCTTCTCCTCTTCAAGTCTCTTTGATCTCTACACAAATCCAACACAAAAACCACACATTTCCTTCACAAAACCTTAGGAAAAGTGAGCTTTTTGAGGTGTTTGAAGCAAATCTGCACACTAGAGGGGAAGGCTGAAACTTTTGGTGTTCTACAAGGTTCTTAGAAGGTATCAACTCATATTAGCACTCCTTTTCCTTAAACTTGTAGTATTCTTTAGTAAAAATCTCATTTTTGTGCATTTTTGGTGATATTTAAGGATATTTGTGATTCACATGTTAGATTAGGGTTTTGTTAGTTGTGTTAGCTCTATTATGTGTTATTAGAGCTATCTTAGGCCAGGTTTTGTTTCAATTTGCGCAAAAATACTCTAAAGTTCCATTTTAGTGTAAAAGTGTGGATTTTAACTAGAAATAAGGCCCAGTAGGATCTGCTGCTACCCGAGATATTTCAGAGTGAAACTAGATGTTACTGTAGCGTGTATGGGGGGTTTAGAGTGCACACACCAAACCTGGGAGCCCAATTCCCTACCCAGGCCGCCGAAATGTGCATTTTGGCCGCAAATTGCGGCCAGATGGGGGTGCTTTGGGTTGGGTTTGGGGTGTGGGTGTCTGCTGCTATGTGGGTTATTTTGGTATATATAGTTTTACAATATCTTTTCTGTATCAAAATCTGGTGGTGATTACCTATTTTCCCGTATTTTCATCTTTCGCGACACGCGTGATACGTGTGTGTGGGTTTGGGGTTTCTGCGTACCGTGACGCGTCGGAGTGGTTTCAGGCGCGTAATCACACGTTTTAGCGTATCGCGCACGCGCGCGCTTGGTTCACGACACGAGTTACTAGTTCGGCCTTAATGTCGTGTTTGTGTGATGTCAAGCTTACGTATGATGTATTGTGTAATTCTAGGTTCGCAGGCAAGTACGGTGGACGCCGCGCAGAAGGGGAAACAAGTTGTTGGCTATACCTAGCGAGAGACTACGGTGAGTAGATTTAACATCTACGGGGATATCGCCCGCATGGCGTTCTACGTCAGGGCTGATAGGACCTTATTGTTTCCTTTGCATACATTGACTGTTCATGGCTGCTATTTAGTGCATACTTCATTCCCTGCTATATAGATATAAACTAGAATTGATAGAATACCGCACCATTACTAACGGTCCATGTTGCACGAGCACTATCCTGCATGTTACACACACACCGTTAGTAATTGCCATGACACTCACACTGTAGAATTTACATCGGATCATTATATTGTAGCTCATCTATATGTGACTTGACATGCTATCCATACTTGATGCATATATCACATCGGATCATTATATTGTAGCTCATCTATATGTGACTTGACATGCTATCCATACTTGATGCATATATCACATCGGATTATTATATTGTAGCTCATCTATATGTGACTTGACATGCTATCCATACTTGATGCGTATATCACATCGGATCATTATATTGTAGCTCATCTATATGTGACTTGACATGCTATCCATACTTGATGCTTATATCACATCGGATCATTATATTGTAGCTCATCTATATGTGACTTGACATGCTATCCATACTTGATGCATATATCCCATCGGATCATTATATTGTAGCTCATCTATATGTGACTTGACATGCTATCCATACTTGATGCATATATCACATCGGATCATTATATTGTAGCTCATCAATATGTGACTTGACATGCTATCCATACTTGATGCATATATCACATCGGATCATTATATTGTAGCTCATCTATATGTGACTTGACAAGCTATCCATACATGATGCATATATCACATCGGATCATTATATTGTAGCTCATCTTTATGTGACTTGACATGATATTCGTATTTGATGCACATATCATATCGAACCATTGACTTGCATATTGGTTTGCATTATATGTGATTTCTGGATTTGGGAACCGTGGCTATTTCAATTAAGTAATCATTTAAAAACCCGGTTCCCTTGATATGTTATTTCGGTGCGTCCACCATGTGTTTCCTCGGTGCTAGAGTGATATATGTGAACCCGAATCGAGGAGCTGGTTAAGGCCGATTACGGGTACATGGTGGACCCGGTATGGTACCCCGGGGCGAGAACGGTTTCGCTGTGTAGTAGACGGTGAGCCTGGAAGAGGGACTACTACCAACCGGTGATTGGTTGGACCTGACAGTTATCCGGAGGGTACTGATCAGAGTCGATAGATTGATGCGGGGTGATCCGTACTGCCGGGGCTGAGGGCCGATATCGCAGACGGAGCCCATGGGCTGACCCGGACTGACGGGGCCCGATGGATGAGGATTTGCGTGTCGATACTGGACACGAGTATTTATGATATTTAGGTGCCGATGTTGGGCACTTGGGATTCTCAGAGATGTACAGGATTTGAGGGCCGATGAGAGAGCCGGCGCCTGAGCTATTTAGGGGATATGGGTGCATTGATGGACACCGATTATATATTCCACGTTGACATGCCGTGTAGATATTATATTGCCCATGCTCAGCATTTATTATTGTACCTCATCCTGTAGTTACATTACCTGATAGAGCACTTGTATGATTATTGCACATACTGCTTATGACATATTGATATCATCTGTTGGCATATGATAGAGTAGCGCAGTACGTGCATGCTCGCGATTACCTTTATATGTTATCTCTATTCACGAGTTGGCAACTCACCCCCGTTGTGCCACAGTGTTTGCAGGTTGCCCTTCGGAGTAGTCGCGGCAGGCTGCGTTTGCATCTTTTGACACAGATACCCCCATAGTTGGTGTACTAGCTCTTTTGCTGATAGTTGGGTTTTGTGCGGTATCTGTTTATCTTTCAGTTATGTACATTGTTGTATCTAGTATTCTCCATCTACCATGTATGTATTTGACTTAGAGACGGTGTGAGGACGATGATGTATTTTATTTGTATTCTGGTGTTGAGCTCGTTGTGAGCCGACTGTACTTGCAGTTTATTCTATCTGTGATTGTTTACTTAGATTTCTTATCATGTTAGTAAATGCTTTCATTTAAAACTTATAACACTCTATACTTTCACTGGTTTGATTTCTGGGTTTTCGGTTCACTTAGTCGCGTTACGCCTGTAGACGTTACGTGGTTAAGTGCCGGTCACGGGCCAAACTTTGGGTCGTGACATCTCTGGTGACACTGGTACAGAGTAGTCTGTTGACCCGAGATCGTCATAGAGTCTTGTATGATTCCCACTGTATTTTGATTTCCACCTTACCACGTCCAAGAGGGCGTGCAAAACGGTGGCTTTTGGGTACAGTCCCGAATCACATGGAGGCAATGAGCGATAGGAGGGGATTCGTCTCTCCCGGTATAGGGAGTTGATGTTGCGCTGTGTTCGATTGGCTATAACCGGAAATCCCTGGCCAGGGTTCCTGAGATTTACTGGTAAGTGTTACCAGTAGTATCTCGAACTGTTATAGACCTCATATCGACACGACTTATTGAGCTACTGGGGTCTGACGTTTACCACCCCTAGGCGAGATATGCGACATATCAGACGAACAGACCGGACTATACGGTAAGTGTTACTGGTTGGATTCACAGGAGTGTGAGCGGGCTTGCTCGTTGATCTTCTGATCGCTCAATACCCGGGTAGCCGTTACGTTTAGCAGACCGCTTGCGGCTTGTGGGTGTTTGATATGATCATCACCTGCTGCCGGCGTATTGACGAGTCTTTAGAGTCCTACACAGAGGTTTCCTGGCTCAAGCGAAACGAAATAGGAGCGCATATGAGATATGTGCGGGACCGAGAATAATGCGTGTATGTGATACCGTATTCTATTCTCGCGATGAATGTATTGAATGGTTGTATGCGATATAACCTAGTTATCGAATCGAAGATTGATTCGATAAGTCGATACATTGGATATTAGTCGGTCATATGCGATATGACCGGATCGTTAAATCAAGTGTTGATTTAATGATTTAATGTATAATTATATTTTTGATATATTACCTTACATTAACTAGTATATGTTCACTTAAGATGGATTTTCTCACATGATGTGCACATTGTATATATGATATAATTTTGTGCACTAGTTTGTATCATGTTTGATGATACATGCAAACTTGGGTGTGTATGATTAAACCATGGTTATGTTAATGGTTAGGGTTTTGATTTACTTATTTATTTATTCTCTTTATTCATTTTGGCAAAGGAAAATGAAATGGTGGCTTGCTTTGTCTTTTGTTGAATCTTCATGAAGCTTTGAAGAAGCAACCATTTTTGTTTCTTTTGCCTAACCTAACCATTCACCTAACCCTAGTTTATTCTCTACACTTAACCATAGTTGCAATATGATAAGGGTCACTTGATTTTCTTTTTAAGTTAATTGATTTTTCATTTCTTTCTTCTTCTTCTTCTTGATGAAGAAAGAAAAGCTTTCTACAAAAATGTCAAGTGATGAAATCAAGTGAGAAATCCAAATCCAAAGTGAACCCACTTCCTATTTCTTCATCCTCTACCACTTGCCATGTAGTATATAGTGTTTTCTTCACAAGTTTCATGACTTGGTGAAGTTGGAGCTTGATCTTGAGTTGCCTCGACGTAGATCATCTTCGGCATCGAAGTCGACGACCTAGCCCGATCATTTCTTCGACGAAACCATCGCTAGAGTCCGGGATCCGATGATCGCAGTGGAGGGACATCATCATGGAGCTAAGGAAGTGGAGGACCGGATCTACAAAGGTTGTAGCCCCTTTCACTTAGCAGTAAAGTTGTTTACTAGCTTGTAGTTTCGCCTATTCTCTAGTTAACGATCTAGTTTAGGGTTTCTCGGCATCGGAAAATTTTGAATTTGGCATGGTTGATGCCTTGTGAGACCTCATTTATGTGCCTAGGAACCCTACAGTGAGGTTAAAGAGAGAGGGAGGTGAGTGTAGGAGAGAAAAGAGAGTGAGTGTATCCAATGCATTAATTAACCATTAATGCATTCCCATACACCTCATTACTCAAACAAAATATCTTTCTCTCATCTCACAAAAGATCTAGGGATTAGGGTAAGGATTGGATTAACTAGGATTAAAGCAAATAGATTAGATTAGGGTTAAGTGTCATGGTTGCTAAGAACAAAATTAGCACAAACAAAACCTTGCATTTACGTGCACACGTGTGTGCATGCATATAACAATTAATAATAAATTATTAATTAAATGTTATAAAATGTGAGGAACCCGAATTGGTAAACTTTTTACAGTAAACCCGCATTAACGTCTAAACGAACACTAACCGAAATCTAAGGCGTTACATTTCTTTTGGGTATTCAGTAGTATTCAAGCTATGTATTTTGACCAACGCCAAGGCATAGTGTTTGGTAGCTGCTGAATATTCAATTGTTGAATAGATAGATGAGTTGGTTTGGGACAGTCGTTCTGTCATACCCGGGCAACGTCAGGGGCATGTGTGGGTGGGTTCAAATTGACATGGACAATGACGGGTAGAACTTGGCATGTGACTTATGATATTTTGACCAACACCAAGGTCATAAGAGCATGGGGCAAAAATCAACATCGGGAGTTTCAAACATACTGAAACTTGCCAAGTATGCGCCTACCTTCTGGAGTGTGATAACTTGAGTGGCTTCCATCAAGTTATCATGCGATGATAGTTGGATCCCGATTCCCACTGATAAGTTGGTTTACTCTTCGGGTGATCCCGACTAATTCTTCTTTCAGGTTTGGAGGAGAATTTGAGATTACAGTGGGAGGTTTCCTGATTAGAAAAAGTGATAACCATTCTGATCTAGGTTAGAGTGCACGCAGAGTGTTTCTTTTCTCTGTCTCTCTTTGGCAGCGACCTTTGACCGACCCTAGATTATGACTCAGTGACCAAGTTGACCGAACCTTCTTAAAATACTGGCTTTTGGATTGTCCTAGTTGCATAAGTCATTGCCGCTCCTTCTTTTTACACTTTGTATTTCTCAGAACACCCCGTATTACTACGGACATCCACTTCCATTGGATAGATCCATCGTATGGTTATATACGAACTCGAAGGGACTTCTTCGAGGATGGATCTAGGTTCAGGAGAAATAGAATTGGTTTATTCAGTTGTCGTTTATTATCACCTTCTCTCAGGTTGCAAGGGCTCCTTAGTTTAGGAGAGTACACCTATTACGCTTATTGGATAGTCTTATTCCAAACCATAGGCAGGTGCCGAAAGATAGGGAATGAAGAAAACTAATTAGCCTAAGTAGGGTGTACAAAAGGTAATGAATAAAGACAGATAAAGGGATTAGAAAGAGGGCAAAGTAAATTGCGACTGTTATCATTCACGACCAAACCGCATACTTCATCGCCAATCCTATTCACCTTTGCTTTTTCCCCAGTTCGGGAAAAATAGAATAAGGTATTATTCAGTTGTCTTTTATCACCACCTTCTCTCAAGTTACGAGTACTCCTAGGATTAGGAGGGTACACCTATTATGCTTACTGGATAGTCTTCTTCCAAACCATAGGCTGATGCCGAACGGTAGGGAAGGAAGAAAACCATTTAGCCTAACGAAGGTGTACAGAAGGTAATGAATAAAGACAGATAAAGGGATTTGGAGAGATAACAAAGAGATATACGGTTATAGTCATGAATTGGATTATAGAAGAGGCATTACTAAGAATACCAGGATACCCCTACGAAACATTTTCATGTTTCAGTTACACTGTGCATTGTTAGAGGAAAACTGATTTCCCGATTAGATACTTACTCCAGGGTATGTATTTACCAGGTTTCATTCTCATATCTGTATGGTTTTACAGATGATGAGTGGGAGTAAGTTATTAGGAATTAGGTGATCATCCTCATTATATCGGAATTCGTTGTAATTGGTAATATTTGAGGAAATCGCCTGGGTCCAGTTTTCAACCTACGATGCACCGGTTTGGAGTTATTCAAACTCAGCGGACTTATACAGAGTATTGTATGTTGTCCAGTGTCCGTCAGGACAAAGGGGTAGGTCATCGTACTATGTTCTGTTTACTTATCACTTCTCTAGTTTTTAGACAAGTGTTTCGTAGAAATACAATGTCTAAGTTTTGAAAAGTTGTGGGTATAAGAATAAAGTAGAGAACCAGGTATCACAAGTATCGGGATTCTTCAAAAAGATCGAAGATGTAGATTCTTGTGATTAGTATTCAGATGAAAGTAATGGTTTTGAGAAACTTGTTTCTCTTTCAGGTTACTCATAATTGGATGTATTCCTAAGTTGAGTAATGCTGATTAGCCTCTCTCCATTAAGATGATATGCACTGGAGACAGCTGCATGATTTGAATCTGGTTCCAATTAAATTTGTGCCTTCGTTTCTATATTAGATATAGAATGGTTCATATCTTAACTATGTTAAGGTAAGGGGAGTTATCCAGCTTATGCTTAAAACCAGACACTGGATAACTCAAGGCACGTTTCTGTAATGGCTGTTTGTGGGTTGACCCTGGTTTTGACGAAGGTTGACATTTCTACCATCTGGAAGATCAATAGTGATATTGTTCTTGACTTGCCACAGTTTTATTAAAATGGAATTTTTTCAGAAAACAATAGTGGAAGTATGGTAGAACTTGAAATGCTTCCAGAACCGCAAACGATTACGGAGAATTTAATAGGACCTATATATTCAATCAGGTTTGACATTCCATTAGCCACTTCGCAGATATGGTGGGTAACCTCAGACACCCGAGAGGTACTTAGGTAGCCTCAAGGACGGTGATAGGGAGGTTCTTGTTTACCCATACTTGACGCTACTGTTGTTCCAGACTATGAGACCCGGCAAGAGGATAAGTATAACGTCGTTCTAAAGATGCTTTAGAAGTGTACGTGGATATTATTCTGCCAAATGGTTGTCGTAGTCAGTGGGAGCAGCGGAAGCATAGTGGGCAAGTAGCTTATGTCTATTTATAGACTTTAGTGAGCAGATATAGCGGAGATAAGATCATCTGATTTTGATGTGACAGTCATGGGTTTGACTTCATCAGAATAGGGGATGGATCTGTTAAGAAGGTAGTAGGGTGTGATGTCCTGGTATTTGGATGACATACACAGAGTAGGAAGTAAAACTCCTATTCTACGATCGGTTGTACTGTGGTCGTCACACAGTTGTTTCTTCACAAAGGACATAGATATAATATCAGACATTCTGGTAACTAGATCTATGGTTTTAGATCTAGATTTGGGTAGTTTCCCAATTTGAGTACTTTGACAGTATTCTAATGGTATTTAGAATAGATGACTCCTGCAGGTGATGGAGTCACCCTCTCTAAAGGTGTCTTACAGACTAAAGGAGAGAGGGATGTGCATGATTGGCAGATCACTTGCTTAGACAATTGAGTCAATCATGAGATGTCAAGTACCACACCAGATGTAGTTTTTGCACTTGATGCGATAAGTTTATATTAATCCAATCCTAAAGAAACATAAGGAAGCAGTTTTAGAACATAAGATGCATGTTCTACGGATTTGATGACGGCAGCCTCCTTCGGGAGACGGTTATCATTCCAGGCTTCCAAGGTGACCTGGATGACAGAGTGATTGTCAGAGTTATAGTTTTCCCTTTGACAAGGGACAGTATTATGGACAGGTGGTCCAAGAGGATACTGTGAGAGGCATGGTGCTGGATACTGTTTAGGTTCAGTTATCGATACAGTCTAAGAAGTTTGGATTTCAAGTTCATTTCTGAACTAGGTCCCATTAGATATTCAGACATATTCTAAGACATGTATTACTCGATTCGGGAGATGGCTTTCTCTGCGAATTTGAGATTTAGAGAGATATAGAAAGAAACATCAGGGCGGATCCACTCACTGAGGCTATTTCTCGAACACAAGAGTTTTACAAACTAGCTTTGTGAAACTGATTAGTAGAGGAGTTGGATGTTCGATATCATACGAGCTGTGAGTATACGACATCGAAATAATTAGCCTTAAGTGCAAGTGGGAGATTGTTGGAGATAGTGCCCTCAAAGTCAATTATTGGATCGCAGGTACGTGATTGCAATGATTGAGACAGGACCAATACTGATATGACAGTCTTGCTCGAGATGATAGTTTGTTATCTTGTTTTTCTTTATCATCGTATACATGCTTTAGTTCACTATTGCATGATGATAGAGCCCATAGGATTCTTTCTTGACTACCAGCAGTATGATGGCGATCATATACGTGGGAGCTGGGGTCTGTAAGCACATCCTTAAAAGTGTCCCTAGTCGTGGGAGTCGAGACAGGGCATCGATACTCTAGAGTAGACTAGTGTATACAGTCGAGACCCCGACGAGGGGCGGTGGCCGGTCTCACAAGCCATTGGTGTCAGTTTGATCACCTAAGATGTATACAGGTGCTCATTGGGTTATGAGTACACCGGACAGGACTCGCCGGGAACAAGCTAGTTGGTATTATACATATCGTTAGATAACAGTTCCCTGGTGACATGTGTACAGGTTAGTTCATCGACCTGAGATCGTCAATTGTCTCACGTGAGTTACCACTATGCTTAGATTACTACCCTACCATGCTCAAAGGAGTTGTGCAAACAGGTTTTAGTTAGGTACAGTCCCGAGCCACATTGGAGGCAAGTGAGCGGATCGGCAGGGGATTCGTCTCTCCCGGTATTGGGGGTGAGATCACGCTGTGTCTAGGAGAGACATTACACAAAGCCCTCGGCCGAGGCAGGAAATTTACTGGTAGGTACTCCAGTAGTATCTCAGGGTGTTCTGGGCTACTCTCTGACACGACTTATACCGCTATTGGGGGTCTGACGTTACTAGCCCTCTAGGCCAGATATGCGAGACTCATAGACGAACGGACCAGACTATATATACATTGTCACTGTCAGGCTCAGTAGGGTTTGTGGATGAATTCGCTTGTCAGCTTCCCTTCCAATCAATACATAGGCAAACCGTTATATACAGCTTGTACCTCTGACGTGCTAGGGGTTATACCCAGTGCCAGTGTGTTGATGAGTCATTAGAGTCCCCCACAGACACTTTTCCAAGTTTGGGAGAAACGTTGTAGAGGCCGTATGAGTTTATGGCTAGGTTCGGAAAAAGCACGTGCGTTTTCGCACGTGTCGTTTTTCGGACAGATAATACTGGTAGGCTTTGGTTTAAGCCGAAACCCAGTATTATACTGTGTAGATATAATATCTTTGTCTCTGTTGCATTTGTATTCGGTCGTAATACAAATGCGGGTATGTTTATACTGATATGGGGTTATCCTGAAATTCGTTTCAGGATCACTTTTGGAAGTTGCCAGTTTCCAGTTTTCTATTAGCCGTATTTTGACATTCGGTAAAATGCGGATTTATCTTTTCTTAATGAGGCGAGTCAGTGTTCTAGAAGGTTCTAGAGAGGGTGACAAGGCTTTTGAGTCATTAGGTCATTAATGGTGCAATTAATGACAAGGTGACTAGGTTAATTGTGATTGGTTTGCTTTTAATGCATTCATACTTGGTGCTAAGATATTTGTTGTTGATATTTTCCTTTGTGGTCACCTTCCCCCTCCTACACTCACCTCCCTCCTCTCCTATAAGTGGCCGGCCTCCCCCCCTCTCTATGCTAATGGTTGTTGTTCACTAGAAAAAAGATTATGATAGATTCGGGTTCATGAAAATTAGATAGCCTCTTTCTCATTTCACCCGATCCAAAAGGCAACTTCATTAACCGTTTGTCCATAGCCTTGGACGTAACGAGACAAAGTGTTCTACTCATTCTCTACTTCATCTTGGTCGTCTCTTTTAGCAAACTTGACGACGGAGTTGCCTCGGTTCAGAGGCGGGAGCCCGTTTAATGATCCGTCGACGTGGTGCCACCGGAACGAGAAGACTGGAGTTCAAGAAGATCGGAGCAGCCGCAACAAAGCGTGGGATGATGGTTGAAGACCGAAGGACTCGGATCATTCGGTATAACGATTCTACCCACTTTGTAGTTTGTTAGTTTAGCTTTAATGGCAGATCCGGGTTACGGTACACGATAGCGCCAGTTCGTAAAAAGTTTTTGTTCCGCATTTGGCGTCTGTTAGACGCCCGGGGCGCTACCGTGGACTTACAATGATATTAGTGATTGGATATATATTTTGAGATATGATAAATCTTTAGGCATATGAAAAGTGAATGTGAATCACGACTTATTGACATGTAGTTCCACTAGATTAGGTATGAGTTTTAGAGTAGTGTGACATTTTATGTATAAGGTAAAATCTATATATAAAATTAACGTGGTGTGAGATATAAATGCGATGAAAAGAATTTACGATATGATATGATGACTTGATGTTATGTTGGTATACGGATGCGAGTCGATTGAGATGATTGATACTCTTGCCGGTCCCCTGATACGAGGTTGTTATGGATCTGACCCGGGGATATAGGTATATAGATATAAATGTGGTGAATCTCGAGTGATATGCCGTATGAGACTTTAGGTCCGTACCCCTCATTGTCCTATTGGATGATAGGATCCCTAATGGTTTAATGCCGCCGTACGATGATTTACCGTACGTGATGAGTTTATGTTGATCGATCCACACCCTTGACTAGAGGATGCCGTACGATGGATTATACCGTACGTGCTGTTGTAAGGCTGGATGCCGATTGATAGATTCACCGACTCGGTCATGTTAGATATCTATACCTTATATCTTCTAGCTAACGATTTACCTTATGCTGCATTCATGCTATTCTCATTGCATTGCATATACCTGTGTTAGTACACTTACACCATTATCGATGATGCGTATGTTGCACTTACACAGATTGGCTAGCTCACACACTTCATCATCTAAAATTTCTATGTCACAACACAGTAGAATTGCTGCATCATGATATGACTCCTTGCATGAATTACTTGCTATAGTTGCATATACACCTTTATACGATGTTGCATTTGTTATCTGATTAAATTGGGAACCGCATGACTTATTTAAAAACAGGATTCATTTTAAAGAGCGGTTTTCCCTTGACATGTACATATTACTGTTCCATGTTGCATGATATACGGATATGCTTACATTTCTGTTATATGTCGCATACATCATGATTTATGATTATACGCATTGAGATATGCTGTTTTCATAAGATTTCTGGATTTGAGAACCGTGGTTATTTCAAAAGAAAGTATGTATTGTTTTAAAAACCCGGTTTCTCATGAAATGATATTTCAGTGCGTCCACCATGCATTTTCTCGGTTCTGAGACGTGTGGCATGTGAAACCCGATTCGAGGAGTGGACGATCCATTTGCGGGTTCATGGTGGACCCGGTATGGTACCCCGGGGCAAGAAAGGGATGTTGCGCAGTTGACGATGAGCTTGGCAGAGTGACTACTACCTACCGGTGATTGGTTAGACCTGGAAAATATCCGGAGAATACCGACTGGTGTCGAGAGAAGATATGGACCGATCCGGACAGACGGAGCCCGAAGGCCGATCCGGACTGATGGAGCTCGAGATATGAGGATTTACGTGTCGATGCTGGACACGTGTTTCATGATGTTTCGAGTGTCGATACTGGACACTCAGGTTCCATGATTTTGAGGTGTCACGAGGGACACTTGTTGATTTATATCCTCATATTTTCATGCATATGCTTTTTATGATATTTGCATGCATGATGTTGTTGTGTCATCGGTTGACATATGGACGAGATCCATATGCTTGCAGGCATTTATTATACTGTTGGATGTTATCCACCTGCTCATAGGCATTGATTATATTGTTGGCATATATACAGTTACGGTGACCCTAGATATCATAGTTTTACCTTTATGATATAGTTAACCTAAGACTCGTTGTTTATTCGATTTCTACCTGTAGATGTTTTTCTACTCACGAGTTGGAAACTCACCCCCGTTGTGCCACAGTTCTTGCAGGTTGAACGCATGGATTTGTAGCGGCTTCGCTGGCACACAGTTGCATTCGGGTGTTTTGCGTTGGTAGGTGGGACATTGTATCATACCCGCTCTTGTATTTATATTTCATATTGTATCTAGTCAACTCCATCAATTAAACTAGTATTTGTATAAGTAATGAGATTTAGTGAGACTTGTGGTTGCGAGACTTAGAGCGAGGGGTATTCCGCTACTTGTGATTTGATGTCTTGCTTATTTCTTTATCTTTTGTGGTGAATTTCGCCGTTGGGCATCCTATACTTATATATACTGTCTTGCGTGGTTGTGATCCGCCGGTTGGCGAAGAGCTAGCTCCCGCTTGGGTATGCCTTTATCATTATTTTGTATTTGTGGCTTTGGATTAAAATATACATAGGAGGTGCTGCCCAAATTTTCAAAAGACGAAACATGTTTTTAAACTTGCATAATCCACTTGTATTTTTCATGTTCCTATTCTATGCATTAAGAAAACTTGATTTCATTATACCCTTATTTCAAAACTTCACATCTTTTATTTTTATTAAAAAGGGTTTAGATTTCTGGGGTTCGGCTTACCTGAATTACGTTACGCCTTTAGACGTGGCGTGATTTTAGTGCCGGTCACGGGCTAGTTTCGGGTCGTGACAAAGTTGGTATCAGAGCGCTAGGTTTAACCTTGGTTCGTGTCTATGTTTGACTATGCGGAGTCTAGGGCGTATATATATTTCGGAACCTAGGCTTGACCTTACGGAACTTATACTTGAATGGGGGTATTAGACCCGAACTTTCGTTTCATAGGTTGACCCTTACTGATGGTGTAGGTAGTTTGAGTAGAGTGACGTACCGTACGTATGTTCCATGGTATATTTACGATACGATACACCACTTAAGAAACCTTAGGATGAACATATTTTGAGATCTGTGATTCTCTTCGTACCCATGATTATACATCCATTTGAGATCCTTGATTCTACTCGTTTCCATGACCATACTCTCATTGATATTGTTTCTTCTTATGATCATGTATCCATTCTGGGTTTGTCGTTTCCTTTCATGCCATTGATCTGTTTTCATCGATACACGCTTGAGGTTCCTGTCACCATGGTTTGAGCGCAGATTGAGCTGCTGCTACTGTTGCGGTCAGGGCGAGCTTGTCATGGACGAGGACTGACCATTATGTTTTCTGGTGACATGGGAACGTCTCGATGTAGTGTTTGTGTTGTGACCTCTTGTTGAGGCGAGTGTTTGGTTTTACACCGGATGATCGGGCCATTGATAGAGGCTGCCAGTCGCGAGAGGACTGTTGATGTACAACATACCTCAGAGATTGTAATGTCATCTACCGTGCAGACAGATGACCCAGCTGTTGCTGAGATTGATAGGATGTCGCCTCCATACTTTACGAGCTGAGATCGCTGGAGCTTTCAGGCAGAGCTGCGACGGATGATAGCTAGTCTACCTTGAGCTGAGAGGCCAAGGGTATTCACATGTTGCCTAGGCGAAGTTAAAAAGTTCGAACGAATGTCAGAAAACCCATTTTTCCAAGTTTAAAGTATTCGAAGGAACATGCAAGTAAATCTGTGGACCCTCTAGAAGAATGAAACCCTAACTCGACATCATGACCATGGAACCGTTTCTGAACTTTAAGGTTTGCGGCAGTTCAGCGGTGCCATCAGTGAGGGTTGGGTTTGCCCTTCTACGGTTGGTCCATAGGTACTGTGGCATGTACTGGATATTATTAGACTGTGCTCAGGTGTTGAGCTTTTGGGGAATTATGGGGCTTTGATGAATCGATCAAAACGCTTAACATCGTCCGGATATCATATGATAAGAGATCAGCAAGCTGACCAGCTTCGGATAGAGGACCTCACCCAGATGCGTTGTGAGTTGATCGAGAACAGACGAGTATTGAGTATTCCTCCGATGGTTGGGATGAGTTCCCGAGGAAGTGTTCGGCTAGAGATCTTCTACAGAGTGATGAAGATACTGAGTTTGTAATTATGAGTCCGTGTGAGAGACTCCGGATTGACTGTAGCCAAGGACCATTGCAGTACGCAGATAGCATGACATGACGTCGAAATGGGCGATGATAAGGACGAGTGGAACGAGAGGTTCGTGCGAGATGCATGATGAGCTGTTGTTACTCGCCGTCGAGATTAAAGATCTAATAGGTATACAGAGGCGTTGGGATACGACCAGTTCCCGAGGAATGCAGTGCTGAGAACGCAGATGTCCAGAAACGAGAAAAGATTATGCAAGAGTACCAGCCTCCGTATAGTTCGGCATAAGCGAGATCGGAAGAGACCCTGAGCAAGTTCCTTCCAGGACACTTCTACGATAAGATTTGCACCGAGGATCAGATGTGTGACGTGTATTCAGAGGGCTAGAGGCCGGCACCAGTAACGTGCTGCTTTACGAGTGGTCGTGATGATTGGCCGAGATATAACCAGAGAAGTGCCAGAACGGAATTGTTCCCGTTAGCACACCTGACCGGGCCGACGAGACGATAGATTGCGAGATTGGAAATCCACAGAGAAAATGAAGACCCGGAGATAGAAGATGCCAGACCGTGAGCAGGAGGCAAGCGGATGTTCTTGCTCTGCCAGTTTTGGGCGCACCGACATTTTTCGACATTGTAGGAGGTGTATCTCAATGTCATTTGTTGCGATTTGCGTTGGTGATCCGAGTATCACGCTTATATCGCTTGGATTTGGGTTTTCATGATTGAGTTTCATGATATCGTTTTCATGCACCATGGCTGCACCTACTGGGTGTTTATATTTGGTACATAGTTATTGCACTTCAGATATGCTTTATACACCGTTGCGTTGGTTTATGATTTGTGCATATTTATTGGACTTGATATCGGTTTTGTGCCATGGAAGCACGTGGTTATGATTTCATGGACTTCATACAGTTGAGTTGATGTTGTGTGAGTGGTACGCACTTGATTTGATTTTTGCACTCGGTATAGCTCATATATACTTGCAGTGCATTGATACTTGTTTTGTGCACGCGGTTGCACATGTTTATGATTTCATACACCTTGGTACACTCGGTGTTGCTTTTATAAGCATTTGAGTTATTGATGAGTTTCCGTGCATTTATTGCACCAGATTTGTACTTTGTGCATTTGCATGCACTGGATTTATATTTCGTGCACTGGATGCACCCGATTTGTGTTTTGTGCATTTGTTGCACCAGATTCGTATTTTGCGTAATGTTGCACCATCTTGGTATTTTGTGCATTGGTTGCACTGGATTTATACTTCGTAAAAAAAGTTCGGTAGTAGATTTAGAGATCTTCCCCTGCCCTGTCTTAGTTGAGAGTAATGGGGGAAGTCTACTAACTATAGGGCTACTCCACCTAACGATTGTTGTCTTCTATCAATAATGCTTTGTTGGTCACCGGGCACAGCTCTGCGAGAAAAAGATTAGCGCACTACACTAAGAGTAGACAGCATATGAGACGGCAATGGGAATGGAATGGATTTATGTCTTTGGGCATTCGTTTTACAAGATTTGTATTTTCGTGCGCGTTGACACTTGCCGTTCGTTTTCGTGCATACTACTGTACTATATGCTTTACAGACCCGACGCAAATGGGTTGAATTTTGCGCATATTAGGCGCTTGATTTTTGATTTTTGTGCGCATCGGATGCACTTGAGTGAGATTTTACTCGTGCATGTCGGATGCCCTTGATTTAGATTTTTATTCGTGCATGTGGCATGCACTTGATTTCGATTTTCATTCTTGCATGACGGATGTACTTGATTTGGATTTTCGCGCATGTTGGGGGCATGATATGAGATGTGATTTTGTGTACACTGGATGCACTCGATTGGGATTTTCCTTCGTGCATGTTAGTTGCACCGGATTGAGATTTTTGTGCACTCTAGATGCACTTGATGTGGCTGTCGTGCACACCCGTTGCACTGGACATATGCTTTCGTACGCACCTGTTGCACTTAGTTTTGGTTTTGTGCACATTCGTAGCACTTGTATTTGGATTTAATTTCCATGCGCACCAGACGCACGTGATGTTGGATACGCCTTTTGAGGCTGATTTAGCTTTTGAGCACTTTGTTTTCATGATGGGCACTATGTTATATAGTAGCCAAACAGGACTAATCTGAGGATGGTACCTGAGTACTTTGCATGCATTAAAAGCTTACCAAGAGATTTTCAAATGGATCTATAGTCTCGCTATTTCCTATGTGTCCGTGAGCGACACGAACGTTTATAAAGGAAAACGTTTTTTGGGATATTTTAAAATGGACGGGACATATATCTGAGCAAAACATATACGAAACTATATTTATTATTTTACAAATGAGCGTCCGTCACTTATGCCGTGAGTAACGCATCACGCGGTGATTCAGAAAAGATTTTGCATGTATTTTATTCAGATTTTGGGGGTTTTCAAAGATGCGAACTATACACGTATTATAGTATTTGACTAGTGTTCATTGGATTTCTGTAGTGGACTTCGAGATCTGTATCTCCATTGTAACTCCGAGGATATGCGTGCAAATCCGAGTATTTGCGTGACGCTTGATGGAGTTCAATTTTGAGTTTTATACTCGTTTTCAGACGTACGCGAAGCGCTGTGTTATTTCTATATCTTCCGTGATTTCGGAGCCCCGTTGATTTGAGCTGATTATTGAAATGTTTTAGATTTTGGGGTTTAAATTTAAATTCAGAGACCGAATTTATTTAAGGGGGAAGATTGTAATATTTCAGAAAATATAAAATATTATTTTTGGAATTTAATATTAAAATAATATTTTTCCCGAAAACTCCCCGATTTGCGAAATCGGGGTTTTCGAAAAAGGGTATAAATATATACCAATAATTGTGAAATAATTGTAAATTAAAATGATTTATTCATTTAAAAATATATATAAAGGATTTGGATTTTTCAAAATCAATTATATGCAGTTTAAATGAAAATCCAATTAGTGCACTGTTAATCGCGATTAAGCCAAATCCGTGTTTCAATAGTTTTCATGGCTAGTGCACCATGTCATGTTGCATTTTGGTAACATGTTGTTTTCTTGTATTGTTTTTTGAGTAATGTGATTTGGTTTTAAAAATAAAGAGAAAAGGGTAAAAGGGTAAATAGATGAGAGAGTGGGCGAGAATAAGAGGAGGAGAGAGAGAGAGAGGTCTGGCATCTAACCTCACCCCCCATTTGTTTTCTCCATTATTTACTCATCTCCTTCAACCTCATCTCCCTCCACCTCTACCCCAAGATCCATTTCCAAATATTCACCAAAACCCTATACTCCCTTCACAAAAAACGACCCCCTCTTCATCTTCTACACAATGAACCAAGCAAAGTTGGATTTTGATGACATTGAGAAGCTAGGGTTTTCTTGAGTGGCCTAAATGAGGTATAATTTCTACCATTTAGATAGTTTTAAGTTCCTTTATATTCTAGTTTTAGTTTAGAATTGGTTTAGTAGTGATTTGTGAAGTTAGAAAATTCTAGAGAGGGTTTGGGTGACTTGTGGACTTATGATTAGTAGTGAGGGTATACAAGACCTTAGAGATCAATTAGTGAACCTAGAATAGAGAATACGAATTTAGAAATTCATTCATTGTGTTAAATTGTGTGCCTACAGGGAATCTGGGTCGATCTGGGGAGTTTTTGAGGAAAGCAAACAATACCAGGGACCAAATTAGGGCACTAGGAGACCACCCTGACCAGAAGAACCCCAACGGAGCTACCCTAGCCGAGGTCACCGGATTTCCAAGAAATGTGGCCGGCCACTTGGTAGCATTAGGTATCTAGGTTGGTCCAGTAGCTCATATACTCCATATACAACACCCTATACTTGTTTGTTTAGCTTGATTTGACCTGAGTCAAAATCTGGGAGCACTTTGGTGTGATTTTTGGTTATGTTTTCCGTATTTTGAATGCTAGGTTTTGATATTTGGTATTGTATTTGGTTGTTGGATGTTCTTACATCAACGACAAGGGATAATTGGTTGGTTTTGCATGCGTGGCCTATAGGTTCTAACCTATAGGCGATCCTTGTGCCGTTTTGGTTTTCGGATTCGATTTTAATAGCGTTTGTGACTGTGTATTATTGTAGGTATCTTCGTGTGGATTCCGAGGCGACGGAGCATGGCGTCATCGACTTCGGCATGCGAGTAGCAAGGTCAGTAGATCTATATCTACGGGGGAAGTCGGGTGGATGGCGTATAGCACCCCCGGAAGTTTTGACGGAAACCGATTCTTAGAATATAGTTAAGGAAACCTATATTAGGAAACTAGGGATATGGTTTAAAAGATAGTTAGAAATGATATTAGTGATTGGATATATATTTTGAGATATGAGAAAACTTTAGTGATATGAAAAATGAATGTGAATCACGGCTTATAGACATATAGTTGCATTAGATTAGGTATGAGTTTTAGAGTAGCGTGACATTTAATGTATAAGGTAGAATGTATATATAAAATTGACGTGGTGAGAGATAAAAATGCGATGAAAAGAATATATGATATGATATGATGACTTGATGTTATGTTGGTATACGGATGCGAGTCGATTGAGATGATTGATACTCTTGCCGGTCTCCTGATACGAGGTTGTTGTGGATGTGACCCGGGGATAGATATAAATGTGGTGAATCTCGAGTGATATGTCGTATGAGACTTTAGGTTCGTACCCCTCATTGTCCTATAGGATGATAGGATCCTTAATGGTTTAATGCCGCTGTACGATAATTTACCGTACGTTATGTGTTTATGATGATTGATCCATACCCTTGACTAGAGGATGTCGTACGATGGATTATACCGTACGTGTTGTTGTGAGGCTGGATGCCGATTGATAGATTCACCGACTCGGTCATGTTAGATATGTATACCTTATAGCTTCTACCTGACGATTTACCTTATGCTTCATTCATGCTATTCTCATTGCATTGCATATACCTGTGCTAGTACACTTACACCATTATCGATGATGCGTATGTTGCACTTACACAGATTGGCCGGCTCACACACTTCATCATCGATAATTGCCATGTCACTACACAGTAGAATTGCTGGATCATGATATGACTCCTTGCATGAATTACTTGCTATAGTTAAATATACACCTTTATACGATGTTGCATTTGTTATCCGATTAAACTTGGAACCGCAGGACTTATTTAAAAACAAGATTCATTTTGAAGAGCGGTTTTCCCTTGACATGTACCTATTACTGTTCCATGATGCATGATATACGGATATGCTTACATTTCTGTTATATGCCGCATACATCATGATTTATGAATATACGCATTGAGATATGCTGTTTTCATAAGATTTCAGCATTTGAGAACATCAGTTATTTTAAAAGAAAGTATGTATTGTTTTAAAAAGCCGGTTTCTCTTGATATGATATTTCAGTGCGTCCACTATGCGTTTTCTCGGTTCTGAGACGTGTGACGTGTGAAACCCGATTCGAGGAGTGGACGATCCATTTGTGGGTTCATGGTGGACCCGGTATGGCACCCCGGGGCAGGAAAGGGTTGTCGAGCAGTAGACGATGAGCCTAGAAGAGGGACTACTACCTACCGGTGATTGGTTGGACCTGGCGGATATCCGGAGGATACCGACCGGAGTCGAGAGATGATATGGGCCGATCCGGACTGACGGAGCCCGAGGGCCGATCCGGACTGACGGAGCCCGAGATATGATGATTTACCTGTCGATGCTGGACACGGGTTTCATGATGTTTCGAGTGTCGATGCTGGACACTCAGGTTCTATGATTTTGAGTTGTTGCGAGGGACACATGTTGATTTATATCCTCATATTTTCATGCATATTCTTTTTATGATATTTACATGCATGTTGTTGTTGTGTCATCGGTTGACACGTGGACGAGATCCACATGCTTGCAGGCATTTATTATACTGTTGGATGTTATCCACCTGCTCATAGGCATTGATCACATTGTTGGCACATATACAGTTACGGTCACCCTAGATATCATAGTTTTACCTTTATGATATAGTTGATCTAGGAGTCGTTGTTTATTCGATTTCTACCTGTAGATGTTTTTCTACTCACGAGTGGGCAACTCACCCCCGTTGTGCCACAGTTCTTGCAGGTTGACCACATGGATCAGTAGCGGCTTCGCTGGCACACAGTTGCATTTGGGTGTTTTGCGTTGGTAGGCGGGACATTGTATCGTACCCACTCTTGTATTTATATTTCATATTGTATCTAGTCAACTCCATCAATCAAACTATTATTTGTATAAGTAATGAGATTTAGTGAGACTTGTGTTTGCGAGACTTAGAGCGAGGGGTATTCCTCTACTTGTGATTTGATGTCTTGTTTATTTCTTTATCTTTTGTGGTGAATTTCGCCGTTTGGCGTCGTATACTTATATATACTGTCTTGCGTGGTTGTGATCCGCCGGTTGGCGAAGTGTTAGATCCCGCTTGGCGATGCCTTTATCATTATTATGTATTTGTGGCTTTGGATCAAAATATACATAGGAGGTGCTGCCCAAATTTTTAAAAGAAGAAACATGTTTTTAAACTTGCATAATCCACTTGTATTTTTCTTGTTCCTATTCTATGCGTTAAGAAAACTTGATTTCATAATACCCTTATTTCAAAACTTCACCTCTTTTATTTTTCATAAAACAGGTTTAGATTTCTGGGCTTCGGCTTACTTGTATTACGTTACGCCTTTAGACGTGGCGTGATTTAAGTGCCGATCACGAGCTAATTTCGGGTCGTGACACACCTACTTTGATCGGCTAATTGTAATATATAAAACTCTCCCAGGAGTAACTCTTACTCGCAGTGGGTATCGGGATCCAACTATCTCATAGAAGGTATGCAATCTCATTGCAAATTTCAACACTTGAAATTCCCGATAATATTTTGCCCCAAGCGATCTATGACCTTGATAAGGTCAACAAATCATAAATCGCAAGTCAAGTTCAACCCGTACATTTCATGATTGAATTAAACCCAACCGCACGACCCTTAACAAGGTTAACAAGGCCGCACGACTACCCTAATCCAATCGTATCTCATACTTTAGCAGATAAGCACTAATCAGCTACCGTACACTACGCCTTAACAAGATCAACAAACGCATCGTGAATACTAAATAGTCCTTATCTGAAACGACGGAGGGCTACTACAGGTTTTTAAGAAAACCTTTTACGTAATGAACTTGATATCGTTGTAGAATCGAGTGATTTTGAAAAGGAGTGTTTTTCAGGCTTTTGCTAGTTTTGCTAAAGAGGTCACTCCAGGTGAAGGGATATTGGCTCTTTCCTCATCGAATGAGGTGCTGGATATTCATGAATACCACTATGCAAAGCAAGAACTAGATAAGCAATCAAAAGACAAAACCGAGTGGGTTGTAGCATCTGCTAGCTTTTTTCTAAAGAGGTTACTCCTGGTGAAGGTATTTCGGCTTTTTCCTCATCGAATGAGGTGCTGGGTATTCATCAAGGAATACCGCTATGCAAAGAAAAAACAAGAGCTACCGTTTTCTGAAAATTTGATTCTACAACATCTTGGGTTTCTTTCTTTTTCATTAATCTCATTAATGAAGTCCCATCAATTATGCTTCCTAAGCATCACAGAAGAAATGGAAATAGAACGTACGCTTATTCCATCTGCATTCGCCACAATGTCCCGTTATGCACCGTTAGGTTACTTAACTAACGACATAGCGGGACGGGACTAGCGCTGGTGCAAAACATAAGCAATGTTTATTATATATCATATATATAATAACAACATTCGTCTCATCATATAAAATGATCACATTACAGAATAACAGCTGTAGAAGTCCACATATGAAATATTGGATATACTAGGAATTCCGTGTTTTTAAATTAAGCCAGTAAAAAAACACGGATTCCACGGTCGTGATGAATAGCCAAACCCACATCCGTAGACCCTTACGAGACTGGCAAGCAACCCTCCCAATTATAGAGCTAGAAGACCCGGTCTTGACTCCTCGAGATGGCCTCCCACTTGACTCTAGAACCTGGTTACTTATGCTCCCCACCTTGGGTCTATCCAAATACGAAAAAGTAAATAATATACATCATTGGTGACATCATGCTCAACCCGGAAGTGCCCCAATAAAAGAATATTACATACAAGTTTTTACATGAATGAAAAAGAAAAAACTCTCATCTCACGAAAAAAAACCGGCTATTCAAACACAACGATCCAATATAACATATCATAGCAACACATAACATCACATGTCATCTACGTAAGTAAATATGTGTATCCCAATTGCCGTTGACATATAGCAATGAAACTGGCGATACACCACATATTACACTTACGGTCGCAGAAAAGAAAATGAAAACTACAACAATTGAAATCCACAACTAACTTAGACATCATAAACCCGAAATATCACATACTTCGGATTTCATGCCTAACCATTTGAATCCCTTAGACATCATAAACCCGGAATATATCATATTCCGAATTTCATGCCTAACATTATAAACCCCGCATTTTAGTCTCGATATTGAAACACTTTTCAATAACAAGTCGGGTAATTCAACAAGATTCCCGACAAGTTGATCGAATGCTCGTCGGAAACTTTAGTAGATGACCGCACCCCCGATGCCATCGACGAAGTGCACTTAGGAGGAACACCGCGGCCGTGAACACCCGTACGGATTCTTTAGGCAACGGGGTTCTCCTGCAGTCACTCGGTCGAGGCTATGAGGCGTGGCTATCTAGCAATGTTACCCGACGAACATTCGCATGCTATACGAGATTGCGATGGAGTTTTGATCCGAATCAAAATCCCGTGGTAACCGATCAAATGAGACTAAATTGTTAGGTTTACAAAATTCAAACTTGTTTTCACAAAACAAATTATTGTGGATTTCAAATATTGCATCACAATTCACAGATAGCTAGACGATGTTAAACATTTCGATAGAATCAACAAACACCCAAAATTTCCCAGAGAGCTCAACACTTGAGCACAGTTTAAAAATACCCAGAACATGCCACGGCACCTATGGACCAACCGTAGAAGGGCCGACCCATACCTCACTCATAGCGCCGCGGAACTGCCGCAAACCCTAGGGTTTAGCTGCGGTTCCGCGATCTAAGAGTCGAGTTTGGGTATCGTTCTTATAGAGGGTCCATACAATTACCTGCATGATATTTGAATAATTTTTTAACTTGGAAAAATCCAAATTCTGGAAAAAAATTTCAGAGAGGGGTAAAAAATGGGTTTTTGATTTTTGTTCGAACTTTTTAGCGTTGTCAAAGGTACCCGAGACAATGTTAAAATTACGACTACGAAATACTAAACTCCAGAGCCCCAAAACAAAAAAAAATCGAAGCCAACCCACCATGAATTTTCGGCCAGAATTTTCAAGGGAATTGTGTCAGGGTTTCGGAGTTGTTTTGGTTTCGCAATTCATCTACCATCGTCAAAACAACTCCTAATGCTCTAGCTCAGATCTAATACCATTGCTGGGTTCCATAGCACCCTAACTACGATTTTTAGGGCATCAAGTATGCAATTTTAAAAAACCTAGAGAGCTATGCAACCCATACCAAGGATCTAATAAGAAAATTGAAAGTAAGATAGCATGTAATCAAACATTGTTAGTTTTATGTATGCCCTAGAGGCCATTACTGTACATACGATGTATATTGTAGTGGATGCTTGGACATATATAGGGAGGACTTTCTTGCTCGACATGATAGTATGCTATCTGGTTGCTCTTTATCTTAACATGTACTCTGATTGTCTCTATGTTACATGTTGATAAAGCCCTTAGGATGTGTATTTGACTACCAGGACTATGATGTAGATCATACTAATGGGGATAGTGTAGTCGCCAAGTACATCCTTCAAATGTTCCTAGTCGTTGGAGTACCGAGACAGGGCATCGATACTCCAGAGTAGACTAGCGTATGCGCTTCTTGACTCATATGATGGGAAATGGATGATCCCATATCCATTGGTGTTTGACATCAGAGAAGGTATAAGGGTGGTCAGTGGAGACTGGGTACACTGGACGGACTCGCCGAGAACTCCCAGATGGTATTATACCTCACGTCAGATGGCAGTTCTCTGGTGACACTGGTACATGTTAGTCTGTAGACCCGAGATCGTTATAGAGTCTTATGTGATTTCCACTGTGCTTTGATTTTCACCTTACCACGTCCAAGAGGGTGTGAAAAACGGTGGCTTTTGGGTATAGGCTCGAATCACTTGGAGGCAATGAGCGATAGGATGAGATTCGTCTCCCCAAGTATAGGGAGTTGATGTTGTGCTGTGTTCGATTGGCTATAACTGGAAATCCCTGGCCAGGGTTGTTGAGATTTACTGGTAAGTGTTATCAGTAGTTTCTCGAACTGTTATAGACCTCACATCGACACGACTTATCGGTTACTGGGGTCTGTCGTTTACCACCCGTAGACCAGATATGCGACATATCAGACGAAGAGACCGGACTGTACGGGAGTGTTACTGATTGGATTCGCAGGAGAATGTACAGGCTTGCTTGTTGATCTTCTGATCGCTCAATACCTGGGTGGCTGTTACGTTTAGCTGACCGCTTGCAGCTTGTGGGTGTTTGATATGATCATCACCTGCTACCGGCGTATTGACGATTCTTTAGAGTCCTACAAAGAGGTTTCTTGACTCAGGGAAAACGGGGTAGGAGCACATATGTGATATGTGCAGGACCGAGGATAATATGATATGAGATACCGTATTATATTCTCGCGATATGTTGATATGAGCCGAGTCATCAGATCAAGTGTTGATTCGATGAATCGGTACATGATATGTTAGTCAGTTATATGCGATATAACCGGATTGTCGGATCAAGTGTTGATTCGATAATTTAATGTATAGTTATATATGTGATATATTGCATTACATTATCTAATATTGGCTCTCTTTATAGATTCATTTTCTCACCGGGTAATACATTGATATATATGCGATATATGTTAATTGTATTATTTTCTTTTGTTACAAAAATATATTATATATGTGATATATATTATTGTAACATGTTATGATTACAAATGCAACATGATTAATGGAGATTAAACATGGTTAGGGTTTGATTTGGGTTAATCTTTTCTAGAAGCTTCTAGAAGCTTTTATTTTGTTTCTTGCAAAGATATTTTGTTTAGATATTTTTGCTTGATATTTCCTAACCCAACCCACACCCTTTAACCCTAGTCAAATCTCTATAATGGTTAAGTCCTTCTTGACATAACCATGGTTGCAATTGTAATGATAATAACTTTTTATTATTCATCACAAAAGGATTTTTCATTCTTCTTCTTCTTCCTTGAGCTCTTGAAAAGCTTTCTAGGTTTTTCTTTTGTGATGATTTAGTGTGAGAATTTGATAATAAAAGAGAGCATAAGTCCTACTTCATCATCCTCATCTAATCTAGACAATTAGATTAGGGTTTTCACTTCATTAGTTTGTGAGAAGCTTGAGTTAAAGAAATTTCAAGGTAGATCATCTTTGAAAAGGAAGACTACAAGCAAGCATGGATCATTCGGGTTGTGGAGCCTCTCTTGAGTCCGGGAGATCATGGGTCGCGGGGAAGGGACTTCTACTCGGAGCTTATGAAGCGAAGGAGCGGACTACAAAGGTTGTAATCCCTCTCTCTTAGTTGTAAAGATATTTACTTGCATGTTTAACCCTAATTATCTAGCAAAGGTCCTTGCTTTGGGTTGTTCGTCATGTCTAAATTTTAAATCGGGCATGGTTGATACCTTATAGACCCTTGTAAGAGTGCCTAGTAACCCTACAGTGGTATCAGAGCCAAGCTAGAGCACGTGACGTGTATACGAAGTTAAAACTCCGATCGAACCCTGAAACATCGAACTTGACCCCCTCTGTGGAAATTTTCTAAAAAGTTGGTTTTTTCCGTATTAAAAATAATCAAAAAAATCAGCAGGGAATTATAAGGATTACTGTGGAACACGACCCCCTAACTCCCTCAAGTCGCCGCGGAACCGCGGCAGGAACCTGCTTCGCGCGGTGGTTCCGTGACCGAACTTGGGTGTTAGGGTCTCGTGTTTGTATAGTTCATTCATTGGTAATAATACATTATATTGGGTATTTTTAATCTTGCTCAAGTGTTGAGTTTTTCAGGGGATATTTTGTAATCGTTGATTCGATCGAAAACTTTAACTTCGTTCTGTTTTCCGGATAATTTAGAAAGTATTAAAATGTTCGAACAGATATCAATAACTCACTTTTTCCGGACACGAAAAACTTTCAAGTGTTGAATTTTTCTTGAGTTTAAAACGTTCGGAAAACCATGCAAGCATATCTGTGGACCCTCTAGAAGAACATAACCTTAACTCGATTATGTGACCGTCAAAACTTCCACTGAACCTTTGGGTTTGTGGTAGTTTGGCGTTGCCACATGTGAGGTGTTGGTTTGACCCTTCTACAGCTGGTTCACTGGGGTTGTGACATGTTCTGGGATTTTTGGACTCCGCACAAGTGTTGAGCTATTTGGGAAACATTGGGTATTTGATTATTCGATCAGAAAGTTTAATATTGTCTATTTATCTGGAATGTGATACAATATGTGGAATTCATATAGTTAGGCATGGAATGCAAAGTATTTCATATTTCGGATTTACGATGTCTAAAGAGATTGTGGATTCCAAATGTTGTAGTTTTACACTTTCTTTTCTGTGACCGTTTTTTTAGTATGTGGGGTATCGCCGGCTTCGTTGCTATACATCAACGACAATCGAGATACGCATACTTGCGTACGTTGATGATATGAGATATTATGTGTTGCTGTGATATGTTATATTGGATCGTCGTGTTCTGAATAGCCGGGGGTTTTATGTGAGAAGAGAGTTTTTATTTTCATTCATGTAAAATTCAATTGTATGTAATATTCTTTTATTGGGGCACTTCCGGGCTGAGGATGATGTCACCATTGTATATTATTTACTTTTCCGCATTAGGATAGACCCAAGGCGGGGAGCACGAGTAACCGGGTTCTAGGTTCTAGTGGGAGGCCATCTCGAGGAGTCGAGTCCGGGTCTCCTAACCCTAGAATTGGCAGTGTTGCTTGCCGCTCTCATAGAGGTCTAAGGTTGTGGGTTTGGCTATTCATCGCGACCGTGGAATCCGTGTTTTATACAGGCTCGTATTAAAAACACGGACCTCCTAGTATATCCAATATTTCATATATGTTCTTCTGCTGCAATGTTCTGTGATGAGATCATATTACTGCCTGAGACGAATGTTTATATTATATATATGAGATATATATTATATTGCTGATTTCGTTTCAAATGTGATGCTTATGAAGCATAATAAAATGGTCCTTCATTAATGAGATTAATGAAATAAAAGAAACCTAAAGATGTTGTAGAAACTTGTTAAAAAACTGGTAGCTCTAGTTCTTGCTTTGCATAGCGGTATTCCTTGTAGAATATCCATCACCTTATTCGATAAGGAAAGAGCCAAGATCTCTTCACCGGGAGTGACCTCTTTAGTGAAACTAGCAGATGCTGTTCACTCGGTTTGTCTTTTGATTGCTTCTATAGCTTTTGCTTTGCATAGTGGTATTTGCGAAATATCCTGCACCTTATTCGATAAGGAAAATGCCGAGATCCCTTCACCGGGAGTGACCTCTTTAGCAAAACTAATAAAAGCCTCAAAAACACTCCTTTTATAAAATTCACTCGATTCTACAACGATATCAAGTTCATTACGCAAAAGGTTTTCTTAAAAACCTGTCGTAGCCCTCCGTCATTTCAGATAAGTACTACTTAGTATTCGTGCTGCGTTTGTTGACCTTAGCTAAGGCGTAGTGTGCGGTAGCTAATTAGTGCTTATCTGTATAAGCATATGATGCGATTGAGTTAGGGTAGTCGTGCGACTTTGTTGACCTTAGCCAAAGGTCGTGCCGGTGGGTTTAATTCAATCGGGAAATGACGGGTTGAACTTGGCTAGCACTTATGATTTGTTGACCTTAGCCAACGTCATAAGTTGCTAGGGGTAAAATATTATTGGGAATTTCAAGTGTTGAAATTTGCAATGAGATTGCATACCTTCTATGAGATAGTTGGATCCCGACATCCGCTGCGAGTAAGAGTTACTCTTGAGAGAGTTTTACACATTACAATTAGCCGATCAAGTAGGTGTCTAGAAAGGTGTTAACGGGGTTACGCCCCTGGAAAAATGAGGTTTATTTTAATTAGGTCCGTGCGAAAGCACGGGGAACCTCCCTCAAAGTACCGGCACTGGCCTGGCTGAAAGATTGGCGAAATTGTAGCGTGTAATTAATCCCGGCTAGTCTTTCCTTTTAGGGTTTGAAGGAAGATTTGACTAAAACAGTGGGAGACATCCTGATTAGGTATATTAATAACCAATCTAATCTTGCAAGAGCATACGCAAAGTGTTTTCTTCTCTCTCTCTTTCTCCAGGTAGCGACCATATCACGCCTTAATCAAGATAATAATACGGATGTTTTGACCGAACCCGCTTGTTATACTGAGATGGGGAATGTTGGTCCCGCTCCAACTTATAATTGTTATAAGACAGAGCAGGAAATAGGGGATTACCAGAATTCCCGTGCCGCCCAAACGAAGAAAGTGCATACTGATTCATCTTCTTCGGGTGTGTTCATTATAGAGAACTGAGAACGGGTGATAAGTTTCAAGAGTTGGAAACGGTGCAAGTGTTGCAGCCAAGTTTGTTGGTAGTTATCACCCTGTATTACCAGAATACATGTTAGTGTATATGCCCTACAGGCCATTACTGTATCATACTAGCTTGTATATTACTTGATGGAAGCTTGGATATTCACAGTTGTATAGACAATCTTGCTCAAAATGGTAGTATGCTACTTGGTTTGTCTCTACTTCAATATGTGCTAGTGTTTCTTTTAGCATATCGCTTATATACATATTAGTAGAGCCCTTAGGATCTTTGCTTGATTACCAGCGTTGTGATGGCGCTCACACTCGTGGGGCTGGGTAATCCATAAGCACATCCTTATACAGGTCCCTAGTCGTAGGACTATCGAAACAGGGCATCGATACTCCAGAGTAGACTAGCGTATGCGCTTCTCATCCCAGCGGGGGAGACGGTCGGTCCGACAGCCGTCAGTACGTCGTACTTGAGATAGTATGCGGGTGCTCGTTAGGTTACGAGTACACTGGACATGACTCGTCGGGAACTGTTGGTTGGTATTATACCTATCATCAGTTATCAGTTCCCAGGTGACATGAGTACAGCTTAGTCCGCCGACTTGACACTGTCACTTCGCCTCGAGTGTGTTCCCACTGTACTTAGATTACTACCCTACCACGGCTCAAAGGAGTCGTGCAAACAGGTAGTAGTTGGGTGCAGTCCCGAAGCACTCGGAGGCAGTTACGGTTAGACAGGATTCGTCTCTCCCGGTATTGGGGGTTGACATCGCGCTGTGTCTAGGAGAGCCATTACACAAGTAGTCCCTGGCCAGGGCAAGCGAGATATACTGGTAGGTTTCCAGTGTTATCTCAGGGTGTTCTGGGCTACACTCCGACACGACTTGTACCGCTATTAGGGGACTGACGTTCACCGCCACTAGGCCCGCCATGCGATGTATCAGACGAACAGACCGGACTGTACGGAGATTGTCACATACAGGCTCATTAGGAGTTCGGATGGGTTTACCTCATCGGCCTTTTTGTCGACATCTACCTGGGGACCGTAACGTACAGCTAGTGCCGCTTGCGGTCTGTGGTTAAACCCACTGCCAGCGTAGTGTCGAGTCTTTAGAGTCCCACACAGAGAGTTTCCCTGCACTGAGCGAAACGTGTAGAGGCCGTATGGTTTTACGGCAGGCCTACGATCACTTACGTGCACTTGTGTGCGTATGATGTTCGGGCAGGAAATACTAGTGGGCTTTGGTTTAAGCCAGATCCTAGTATTGCACAGGTGGATTTGATTTGTCTTCTGTGCATTCGCATTCTACGGAATGCGGATGCGGGTGTGTATGCACAGTTTTGAGGAGCGATGAAGGAGGAGGTGCCCAATTAGGGTTTTGGCAGTTGGCTCGGCCAAAACCGTAATGTGGCACACTCATTAGGGTTTTGACAATTCGTTTGGTCAAAACCGTTATGAGCCGGAGACATTGTTTACTAATCCTTTTAGTGATAGATTAGTGATGGCTAATTGCATTGACCATTTGACCACTTAGACCTCTCTTGACTTTGTTGACCCGTTGACCGTGTTGACCATTGACCTTCAAGAGAGATCTACACTCTTCTTTCATTTTCTTTTTAATTCTTGAGTTATGATAATGGTCAATTCAATGTGCCATCAACTTTATCATGATAGGATTAGTAATGATGATTTTAGTGTATTATTGCAACCATGGTTCATTTTCATTTGGGTTAATCTTTTCATTATTCTCTTTTCATTCTCTCTCTTGAAGTGAGAACAAAAAGAAAAGCTCCATGGTTGCTAAGTTTCTCCTTCTTCTTCCTCCTCTTGATCTCATCTTTTGATCTCATGTGTTGAGAGAAAAAGATCCCACAAAGACAAACACATCCATACATCTCCTCTACACTTCCTAGGGCTTCTTGACTAGCAATCTCTTTGCCCTAGTTGCCTCGGCTCGAGGTGGAGCTCGGTGTACATCTCTCGGGTGGATCGTCTTCGACTCAAGAAGGCCGCGGAGGTGCCCAAGGTCCGGATCGACGCTTGGAGCTTGGATGGACGAGCGGGACAGCGGAATGAAGACCCGAAGGACCGGTTCCGTGAGGTATACTTTCTACAACATAATAGTTAAAACCTCTAGTAGTTTACTAGTTTCTTGTTTAGCCATGATCCTTGCTTTTGAGTCCATGTTGCCTTGAGCCAAAATTATTGTTTTTCGCCGTTTCCGCCTCCCCGTAAGAACCGGGGTGAGCAACGTGGACTTACAGTGGTATCAGAGCCTAGCAAAACATAAACTAGTAAGCTTGCAAAGTGTTTAGAATATCGATCAGAAAAAAGTCGCAAAACACGTCCGCAAAACCTCAAGTTTCTGTCGATTTTTATACTGCTAAAAAAGTGATTTAAAATATATGAAAAATCATCTCATGGTTTTGTAAAAAAACTGCAGAAAAACGATCCAGTGACTCGATCAAACGACCGCGGTTCCGCGGCAATAACATGCTCTTTGCCGCGGTTCCGCGGCCGATTTAACTCGGCAGTGGATCGGGTTTTGTGCAGTGTTTTAGTTTGGCTGTTTTGGGATTTTTAAGACATGTTTTTTCTACCCAGAATTTCCAGAGAGAAAATTGACTTTTGGGGTGGTTATAAATCCGTATTTTGATCGATATTACGTACTCTATGTCTAATGAATATTATCTGTGATGTGATATATGTATTGAACGTCCGCTAATCGCTATACGTCGATTATTGGGGGTTATACATATCTGTGATCTGTAATGTTGTTGGTTTGTGTATATGAACTCGGTGGATTGTCGCGGATGAATAGCCGGGAATGGGTGAGAGATGAGAGTTTCTTTTTCTTTCATTCATTGTAAAATTTGTAAATTGATGTAATATTATTTGTTTGGCCGCACAACCGGGTCGGGGTTGTAGCCGTCATTGTATAATTTCTTTTTACTATTTTTGCTCCTAGGATAGACCCAAGGTGGGGTGCACAAACTACCGGGTATCTCGAAGTGCCGAGTGGCCTACTCACGGTGTTGAGGGAGGTTGCTTCGCTTCGGGTACTTGGCGGGTAGTTTGCCTCACCCGTAGGGGTCTAGGGTGGGGTTTGGCTATTCATCGCGACCGTGTAATCCGTTTTTCGTTGCAGGTTCGAACGAATCGCTGATTCCTAGTATATCCAAAGTGTTCATCTGTGATCTGTAATGGCTATCATTGCTATATATCTATATATAATAACTATTTAGGTGTTGCTTATGTTTTGCATCCGCGCTAGTCCAGCCCCCGTTCTGTCGTTAGTTAAGTAACCTAACGGGTGATGATGGGGCCCCGTGGCGAATGCGGATGGCATAAGCGTACACCATATTTTAGTTGTTTTCTGCAATGGTACGATTAAATGATGGGACGCATTGGAATTAATGCAAGAAAATAAACCAAGTAAAAGTCATTGGAACACTTTGAAAACCACTCGGTTCTTTTTAAAAACCAGCATTTTAAACGCGGATCTTGAACCACTCCTTTTAAAAGCTATATCGTTCCATCAATTATATCAAGTTCACTACGTTCACGGTTTCGCCAAAACCATCCGTAGCCCTCCGTCGTTTCGTATGGATAGTCAATAGTATTCAAGCTGTGTTTGTTGGCCAAAGTCAAGGCACAGTGTTTGGTAGCTATTGGGTATTCATATATAGCATAGATAGATGCGTTGGTTTGGGACAGTCGTACTGCCTTGTTGGCCAAAGTCAAGGATGTAGGGTTCCTAGGCACACTAATGGAGTCTTGCAAGTGATCAAACATGGCCAATTTAAATTTTACAAGTGCCGAGAAACCCTAATACGGATCGTTAACTAGATATATAGGCTATGCGATGCAAGTTAACGACTTTTAACTAAAGGAAAGAAGCTACAACCTTTGTAGATCCGGTCCTCCACGTCCTAGGCTCCGTGATAAGGTCCCTCCGCTGTCCAAATCAAATCCATGACTCTAGCTGTAACATTTAGGAAAAGTAGAAATAAATAAAATTAATTAAATTAAAAATAAAGTGATAAATCACAAAACGGTTAAAATCAAATATGTCAATCTTCATAAGTTATATGTAATACAAATTAAATTAAAATTTTTGAATGTAATTTAAATAAGTTATAAGGGTTTTAATGATAAATTTAGCTTCATTTTAACAAAATGTGTGTTTTATAATAAGTTAGGTTGTGAAGGGTTTTTATGTAAAAATGTAAGTTTTATGCAAATATAAGATAGTTAAGGTTTTAATTGAAAGTGTTGGAAAAGTCAAATTAGTTTAGAATTTTATTTAGATTAAAAGGAAAATGTGAAGATAAATCAAAAACACCTCATGCTTGCATGAGCACCTTCAATCTCCACCTCCTTCTTGCATGAAACATGCACCCTTTAAACCTTGACACCACCACCTTCCTTTATCCTTTCCCCATTCACTTATATACCACATTTTTCAGTTTAAACTCAGAATCAAAACTGAAGAGAATTAAAAGAAAAGAAAAATTAAGAGAGAAAAAGAAAGAACAAGAAGAAGAGGATGAAAAAGGAGCTTGTTCTTGAGTTTTGTTCATCATCAAGCTAGGAGGAGCTTATCAATCTTGGGTGGTTATTCCTACAGCAATATAGGAGGGTAAAACTCTTAAACACAGTAGGGATTAGATTCTGTAGCTTAGTTAGTTTAGAGTTAATCAAGTCACATAATATCGTATTTTAGTTAAATTTAGTGTCTGTTAAAATCTGCTAATGTCTGGAAGATAATTAACTTAATTAAACAGAGTTAAAATGATATAGATAACAACTAGAGTAAACCACAAGAAGACGACACCAGGGGGCCGGTTTTGGGCCGGCGGCCATACATGAAAAACCGGCGTCGCCGGCCATGAAGGGGCTTTGTGGGTTTGGTCTTTTGGGTAGTTCACAGTACACAATTGTGGCTATTTTGGTACTGTTTAATTTAATTAGTTTCACTGTAAAAAGAATCTGGAAAGATATATCGGAAAGGGTATCGTAAAACACTAAATACGACACGACTAAATCACGTCGCGTTTTAATTCCTGAAACAGTACAGATTGAGGTTAAAATCCAGCAAGATTAAGCGTTTAATAACTTGAAATAATCGAATAGTATATAACTTGTAAGTAGGAAAGCGTGTTTTTCATTTCCGACATATCGGAATAGCCATTTTCTTATATAAGTTAAATTGTAAATTTAGACTCAGATACAAGAATTACGGAAGCCGCGAGGAAAGGGAAAGGATTAGCAATTCCAGAGTAGATTCGACTTTTCCGGTGAGTAGACTAAACATCTACCGGGGAATTTTGTAAAGATGGCGTGTTTCGCCCTTAGTTTTTACTTAATTTAATACTTTATATCGTTATGCCTAGATGTTAAATTGCATTCATTACAAATACTTGTAAATTGCTTAGTTGTTAGAACACTTCACAATTATCGACGAGTCATGCCACGTGCACATCTTATATGCTACACACACCCCGTCGATATTGCCATGTCACTTACACTTAAATATCATACTTGTTAACATGGATTTATATCGTATTTCACATACCAAATAGAATGGTAGATTGCATCATTGACATCCTGTTGCTTTATGCGTATTTCTATGTTGTATATGAGGTAGATACAGAATTGAGGATTTATGGTTTTGAGTTTTGAATACTATTACATAAATCCAGTGTTTTATGATTGATGTGTCATGTCCACCATGAGATGATTTCTGTTTTGGTTTTATTCCGGACCGAGTGGGGGAGATATACGGTCGCGGATTTTACGTTATCCATACTGAGTGGGGGAGATATACAGTTGGATACATGGTGGACCCGGTCGAGACCGAGGGGCAGGATAGCCGTATTGAGACAGGGGAGCCTAGCGAGGTTACTCGATACCGGAGATGGTAATAAATATACGTCGTGTATCTAGATGATAACGACCGGTTTTATGATTCAGGATCATTCGGGGAATGATGCCTATTTGAAAAGGAAGTTTTGTGTCGTTGATGGACACTGAGAAATGATTTTACTGAGTTGAGATTTCCCTAGTATCAGGAGATTTATTGTTGAATTTCACATATACTCATATCTCATATTGATTCATATTTCAGTAGTATGATTGTCATATTTACTTTATTCACCGTTATATGTTAGTCATATTCACTGAGTTGGCAACTCACCACCGTTGTGCCACAGTTCCTTGCAGGGATAGAGTGGGCGGGTAGCTGCGAGGCAGAGTTACTTTTGTTGTTGTATTCCATCTTTTGTTAGGTAGGTTACATGTGTAGTAACCTTCCTTTTTGATTTTGTATTTTGTATCTAGAAAGTCTCCATCAAACCTTTATTTTGACTTAGAAATGAGAGATGGTATACATATGGACAGTTGAGATCTGTTGGTCAGTATCATAGTTTCTTTCCTTATGATATTCACAGTGATGTTATATATGTTTATATTCATGTTCATTGTTAATATTGTTGATTCCAACTAGGAATACAACTAAATTTAACCTTTATTATTTGTTTAATAAATTAACTTCATAAATTAAGATTTTTACTTAAAAACTAATTTTTCATAAGTAATTCCGCTAAAAGGTATTTTGATCTTGGTTTTCGGCTTACTTGGACTTGTGCATATCTTTAGATATGATACAATCTAAGTGCCGGTCACATCCAAACTTGGGTCGTGACACTAGCATCGGCTTCATCGTAGAAATGGGCGGGCTTGGTCGTCGGTTCGATGCCGAAGATGATCTACGTCGAGGCATCACAAGATCAAGCTCCAACTTCACCAAGCCTTGAAAACTTATGAAGGAAACACCCTATACTACTTGGCAAGAGGTAGAGGATGAAGAAATAGGAGGTGGGTTCACTTTAGAATTGGATTTCTCACTCATTAGCTCAAGTTGCCATTGATGGAGCAAGCTTTCTTCTTGTTGATGATGAAGAAGAAGAAGAAGGAATATTATGATAAGTATTTTTAAAAAGAAAAACAAATGAATACTTATCATTTGGCAACCTTAGTTAGGTGTAGAGAATATACTATGGTTAACTTGAATGGTTAGGGTTAAGGAAGAGACAAGAATGGTGGACTTGTTCAAAGCTTCAAGAAGCTTCAAAGAAAAACAAAACTAGCAACCATTCTTTTCTCTTTATCTTTTCTAAAATAAATAAATAAATAAATAGATAAACAAAACCCTAATCATTAGTTTAACCTTGGCTTAATTCTTTACACTTAACCAAGTAAACATGTATCATCAAACATGATACAATCAAGTGCACAAAAGTATATCACATATACAACTTGCACAATTCAAGTGAGATAATCCATTTAAAGTGAACCAATACTAGTTAGTGCAAAGTAATATATCAAATATAAAATTATGCATTAAATTATTGAATCAATACTTGATTTAACGATCCGGTCATATCGTATATAACCGACTAGTATCCTATGTATCGGCTTATCGAATCAATCCTTGATTTGATAACTAGGTTATATCGCATATACCAATCGAAACATTCATCGCTAGAATGGAATACGGTATCACATACACGCATTATTCTCGGTCCCGCACATATCTCATATGCGCTCCTATTTCGTTTCGCTTGAGCCAGGAAACCTCTGTGTAGGACTCTAAAGACTCGTCAATACGCCGGCAGCAGATGATGATCATATCAAACACCCACAAGCCGCAAGCGGTCTGCTAAACGTAAGGGCCACCCGGATACTGAGCGATCAGAAGAACGACGAGCAAGCCCGCTCACACTCCTGTGAATCCAACTAGTAACACTTACCGTATAGTCCGGTCTGTTCGTCTGATATGTCGCATATCTCGCCTAGGGGTGGTCAACGTCAGACCCCAATAGCTCGATAAGTCATGCCGACGTAAGGTCCATAACATTCGTGAAACTACTGATAACTCTTACCAGTATATCACTGCAACCCTGGCCAGGGATTTCCTGTTATGGCCAGTCGAGCATAGCACAACATCAACCCCCAATACCGGGAGAGACGAATCCCCTCCTATCGCTCATTGCCTCCATATGAATCGGGACTGTACCCAAAAATCACCTGTTTGCACGACTCAGTAGAGCCGTGGTAGGGTGGAAATCAAAGCACAGTGGGAGACACACAAGACTCTATGACGATCTCGGGTCAACAGACTAAGCTGTACCAGTGTGACCAGAGAACTGCCATTTGACGTGAGGTATAATACCATCTGGGAGTTCTCGGCGAGTCCGTTCAGTGTACCCAGTCTCCACTGAGCACCCGCATACCATCTCCGATGTCAAACACCAATGGATATGGGATCATCCATCGCCCATCACATGGGTCGAGAAGATATACGCTAGTCTACTTTGGAATATCGATGCCCCGTCTCGATATTCCCACGACTAGGAACAATGAAGGATGTACTCATTGACTACCCAGGCCCCACTAGTATGATCTTCATCACAGTCCTGAAAGTCGAGTACACATCCTAAGGGCTTCATCAACATGTAATCAGAGAGACAGAAAGTATACATGTTAAGATAAAGAGCAACCAGATAGCGTACTATCATGTCGAGCAAGAAAGTCCTACCTATATATGTCCCAGCATCCACTACAATATACATCCTATGTACAGTAATGGCCTCTAGGGCATACATATAACTAACAAAGGATATATGCTGGTGGTTTCAAATTAACCTGGATAATGACGGGTAGAACTTGACATGTGACTTGTGATTTGTTGGCCAAAGTCAAGGTCATAAGAGCATAGGGCAAAAATCCACATCGGGAGTTTCATAAATACTGAAACTTGCTAGCGCTGCATACCATTTGGAGTGTGATGATTCTGGTAGGATTCCTTCGGTTTTATCACGCGATGATATTTGGATCCCGATCATACTGTGAGTATATGCTACTCCTCGGGAAATCTCTCACTTAACGATCAATACTATAAACCAAGTAGGTGTCTAGAAAGGTGTTAGCGGGGCTACGCCCACAGGGAAAAAAGGTTACTTAATTAAGGAACTTCGCGAAAGCGTTGGAAAACCTCCCTCGAAGTACCGACACTGGCCTGGCTGAACGGTTAAGCAAGTATTGTACGGTGAGAGTGATCCTGACTAATTCTTCCTTTATGGTTTGAGGAGGGATTCGAGAGACAGTGGGAGCCATCCTGTTTTAGATAAATTAAAAACCAATCTAAACTTGCAAGAGCATCATGCTGAGTGTTTTCTTCTCTCTCTTAAATGCAGCGACCCAGTGACCATACCTAGGTTACATCTAGATAATAAAACGACTGAATCTGACTGTTACGACTGGCAAAGTTCTGTCCAGATGTCCATTGCCCATGACAAGCTAGGACACCTCTTGACTGATCCAACCCCTGCCGTCTCAGGTCCAGTTTCCCCTGTCACGGATATTGATATCCGTAGGACATCGGAAGAAGACTGTGCGAAAGCCAAGTGCCTCGTGTTAGCCTCAGTTGATGGTATATACCAGAGGCAGCACGAGAAGATCGACTCAGCTTCTATCTTCCTCCATAACAAAGTTTTATATGGAGAGCAATCTCGTATCGCAAGATATAAGACCTCGAATGAATTGCTTCCAGCGGGTTGGCTATCGGGTCATTTGTAGGGGGCAACGTCCTTACAAAGACCAGCTCTTTTGAGCTCTCGGACCTGAAGACCACGTTGAAGAACGGGTCAGATGCTGGCTTAGTTCAACAGTCTCTACCTACTACTCTGAAGGAAACCAGGGAAGTAGAAAGAAAGGGAAAGGCAGAAGTTTCGGGAATGGATACAGTAAAAGAGGGATGTTCCTATTGTTACGGGAATGAACATGGGCAGAAGGATTACAGGGATTGCAAAGCCAGTAGCCAAGCATGTTGTGGCTTCGGCTTCGGGTGTGTTTGTAATAGAGAACTGTATGTCAGTTAACCCTACTTCCTGGGTATTGGATACCGGATCAGGATCTCATATCTGTAATTCGATACTGGCTCTGAGAAACCGTAGGGTTATCAAGAAAGGTGATATGACTCTCAGGGTTGCTAACGGAATGAGCATGTATGCTGAATCCGTAGGGGAATATCATCTAGGACTGACAACTGGGCAGATATTGATTCTGCGTGACTGTTTTTATGTACCAGGTGCGACTTGTAACATCATATATGTATCCTTACTTTCTAAGGAAGGATATGATTTTACTTTTATAAGCGATGTAGTAAACATCCACCTAAATCAAGTACTGATTGGGTCAGGTACATTGAAATACGGTATATACGTTTTGAATCAAGCTCAGGTCTTCAGTGTCCAGAACACACTTAAAAGAAAGTCTCCGGAAACAAATCAGGCTTTCTTATGGCATTGTAGACTGGGTCACATTAATGAGACACGGTTGACAAAGTTACATAAAGAAGGATACTTGGATCCGTTCGAGTACCAGTCTTATGCCACTTGTGAATCTTGTCTCATGGGAAAGATGACAGAGACTCCGTTCATTGGACACGGAGAAAGAGCGAGCGAGCTCTTGGGAATCATACACAGTGACGTGTGTGGTCCAATGTCTACATATGCGCGAAGTGGTTATTCATACTTCATTGCTTTCACAGACGATTTCTCTTGGTATGGATATGTCTTCTTGATGAAGCACAAATCCGAGGCCTTTGAGAAATTTCAGCAATACAAGAATGAAGTTGAAAAACAAACATGCAAAAGTATCAAGACACTGAGATCTGATCGAGGTGGTGAATACTTGAGTACCGAGTTTCTGGGCTTCTTAAAAGAGAATGGAATTCTCTCTCAGCTTACTCCTCCATACACACCACAACACAACGGTGTATCGGAAAGGAGGAATCGAACCCTATTGGATATGGTTCGTTCTATGATGAGTAAGGCTGAGTTGCCGCGATCCTTCTGGGGTTATGCACTAGAATCAGCTGCATACCTTTTGAACCGAGTTCCAACTAAGACTGTGCCTACTACACCATATCAGATGTGGTGTGGGAAGAAACCCTATCTTAATCACATTAAGACATGGGGATGTCCATCTTTTGTTAAAAAGCAGCATGCGGACAAGATCGAGGTACGTTCAGTACAATGTAAGTTTGTAGGATACCCAAAGAACTCCAAGGGGTATCTTTTCTATTACGCAGAGGAACAAAAGGTTTTTGTTTCTCGTCATGCCCGCTTCTTAGAAACTGAGTTTTTGGAAAACCAGATAAGTGGGAGCGCAATAGAACTGGAAGAAATTCCAGAACCACAAGCTATTACTGAAAGCTTAGTAGAACTAGAGGGTTCGAAAGAACAGGACATCCCAGCGCCACTCAGCAGGAGTAGTAGGCAGTCTCATCCGCCCGAGAGATACTACGGTTTTCTCATTGACGGGGATAGAGAGGATTGCACTATGGATTATGGTGAGCCTACTAGCTTCTAGCAAGCTATTCAGAGCGGTGACTCGGTAAAATGGCTGGATGCAATGCGGGCCGAGATGGAGTCTATGTACACCAACAAAGTTTGGACTTTGGACTTTGCTCCAGAAGGGGTAAAACCCGTAGGCTGCAAATGGATCTTCAGAAAGAAGATTGGTGTAGATGGGCAGGTTGAGACCTATAAAGCTAGACTTGTTGCAAAGGGTTTTCGTCAAAGACCTGGTTTGGACTATGATGAGACATTTTCTCCAGTGGCTATGCTGAAATCCATTCGGATCCTTCTTGCCATTGCTGCCATCCACGATTATGAAATCTGGCAGATGGACGTAAAGACGGCTTTCCTAAATAGAAATTTGGAACAGTGCGTCTATATGGATCAGCCGGAGGGATTCATTCAGAGTGGGAGCAGCGGTAGAGTGTGCAAGTTGCTAAAGTCCATCTTTGGACTTAAGCAGGCATCGCGGAGTTGGAACATCTGCTTTGATGATACTGTCAAAGAATTCGACTTTATCAAAAACCCAGATGAACCATGCATCAACAGTAAGATTGTAGGGAGAACTATGGTATTCCTCGTCTTGTACGTGGATGACATTCTCCTAATAGGAAATGATATTCCTTTGCTACAGTCAGTCAAAGGATTCTTGTCACAGAGGTTCTCCATGAAGGACCTGGGCGATGCCAACTACATTCTGGGGATCCAGATCTATCGTGATAGATCTAAGAGGATGTTTGGACTTTCACAGTCAAGGTACATCGACACCATACTTCAAAGATTCAGTATAAAAGATTCCAAGCGCGGTAATTTACCGGCTTGTCACGGGATCACCCACTCCAAAGAGATGTCTCCCAAGACTGATTTGGAGAGGGATCGCATGTCTATTATACCCTACGCTTCTGCGGTAGGCTCTATAATGTATGCGATGTTATGTACCAGACCAGATGTAGCATACGCATTGAGCGTTATAAGCCGGTATCAGTCGAACCCAGGGGAGAAACACTGGATAGCGGTAAAGAACATTCTCAAGTTCCTTAGAAGGACTAAGGAGATGTTCTTGGTGTATGGCGAAAAAGACCTCCAGCTCGAGGCCTTTGCTGACTCCAGCTTCCAGAGTGACAAGGATGACTCCAAGTCCATGTCGGGTTATGTCTTTACCCTCAATAGAAGGGCGGTTTGCTGGAAGAGTTCCAAGAAGGAGACAGTTGCAGACTCAACTGTGAAAGCGAAGTACGTAGCTGCTTGCGATGCCACAAAGGAAGCTGTCTGGATGAAGAAGTTCCTCACGGAGCTTCAGGTGGTTCCTACCATTGTTGATCCAATACCGCTGTATTGCGATAACAACGGCGCTATAGCTTTAGCGAAGGAACCCAGGTCCCATCAGAAGTCCAGGCACATTTTGAGGTGGTACCACCTGATCAGGGAGATCGTAGATCGCCGGGAGATCGAGGTGAAGAGAGTAAATACGGAGAACAACACTGCAGATCCACTCACGAAGGCCCTACCCCAGACTCAGTTCGAGCGGCTGATCGAGATGATAGGTCTTCGATACGCCAGTACATGGCCTTAGTGCAAGTGGGAGATTGTTAGTGTATATGCCATAGTGGCCATTACTGTATCATACTAGCATGTATATTACTTGATGGAAGCTTCGGATATTCACAGTAGTATAGAAAATCTTGCTCAAAATGGTAGTATGCTACTTGGTTTGTCTCTACTTCAATATGTGCATATGTTTCTTTTAGCATATCGCTTATATACATATTAGTAGAGCCCTTAGGATCTTTGCTTGATTACCAGCGTTGTGATGGCGCTCACACTCGTGGGGCTGGATAATCCATAAGCACATCCTTATACAGGTCCCTAGTCGTAGGACTATCGAGACAGGGCATCGATACTCCAGAGTAGACTAGCGTATGCGCTTCTCATCCCAGCGGGGGAGACGGTCTGTCCCGCAGCCGTCAGTACGTCGTACTTGAGATAGTATGCGGGTGCTCGTTAGGTTACGAGTACACTGGACAGGACTCGTCGGGAACTGTTGGTTGGTATTATACCTATCGTCGGTTATCAGTTCCCAGGTGACATGAGTACAGCTTAGTCCGCCGACTTGACACTGTCACTTCGCCTCGAGTGTGTTCCCACTGTACTTAGATTACTACCCTACCATGGCTCAAATGAGTCGTGCAAACATGTTGTAGTTGGGTGCAGTCCCGAAGCACTCGGAGGCAGTGACGGTTAGACAGGATTCGTCTCTCCCGGTATTGGGGTTGACATCGCGCAGTGTCTAGGAGAGCCATTACACAAGTAGTCCCTGGCCAGGGCAAGCGAGATATACTGGTAGGTTTCCAGTGTTATCTCAGGGTGTTCTCGGCTACACTCCGACACGACTTGTACCGCTTTTAGGGGACTGACGTTCACCGCCCCCTAAGCCCGCCATGCGAAGTATCAGACGAACAGACCGGACTGTACGGAGATTGTCACATACAGGCTCATTAGGAGTTCGGATGGGTTTACCTCATCGGCCTTCTTGTCGATATCTACCTGGGGACCGTTACGTACAGCTAGTGCCGCTTGCGGTCTGTGGTTAAACCCACAGCCAGCGTAGTGTCGAGTCTTTAGAGTCCCACACAAAGAATTTCCCTGCACTGAGCGAAACGTGTAGAGGCCGTACGGTTTTACGGCAGGGCTACGATCACTTACGTGAACTTTTGTGCGTATGATGTTCGGGCAGGCAATACTAGTGGGCTTTGGTTTAAGCCAGATCCTAGTATTGGACAGGTGGATTTGATTTGTCTTCTGTGCATTCGCATTCTACGGAATGCGGATGCGGGTGTCTATGCACAGTTTTGAGGAGCGATGAAGGAGGAGGTGCCTCATTAGGGTTTTGGCAGTTGGCTTGGCCAAAACCGTATTGTGGCACACTCATTAGGGTTTTGACAATTCGTTTGGTCAAAACCGTTATGAGCCGGAGACATTGTTTACTAGTCCTTTTAGTGATAGATTACTGATGGCAAATTGCATTGACCATTTGACCACTTAGACCTCTCTTGACTTTGTTGACCCGTTGACCGTGTTAACCATTGACCTTCAAGAGAGATCTACACTCTTCTTTCATTTTCTTTTTAATTCTTGAGTTATGATAATGCTCAATTCAATGTGCCATCAACTTTATCTTGATAGGATTAGTAATGATGATTTTAGTGTATTATTGCAACCATGGTTCATTTTCATTTGGGTTAATCTTTTCATTATTCTCTTCTCATTCTCTCTCTTGAAGTGAGAAGAAAAAGAAAAGCTCCATGGTTGCTAAGTTTCTCCTTCTTCTTCCTCCTCTTGATCTCATGTGTTGAGAGAAAAAGATCCCACAAAGACAAGCACATCCATACTTCTCCTCTACACATCCTAGGGCTTCTTGACTAGCAATCTCTTTGCCCTAGTTGCCTCGGCTCGAGGTGGAGCTCGGTGTACATCTCTCGGGTGGATCGTCTTCGACTCAAGAAGGCCGCGGAGGTGCCCAAGGTCCGGATCGACGCTTGGAGCTTGGATGGACGAGCGGAACAGCGGAATGAAGACCCGAAGGACCGGTTCCGTGTGGTATACTTTCTACAGTATAGTAGTTAAAACCTCTAGTAGTTTACTAGTTTCTTGTTTAGCCAAGATCCTTTCTTTTGAGTCCATGTTGCCTTGAGCCAAAATTATTGTTTTTCGCCGTTTCCGCCTCCCCGTAAGAACCGGGGTGAGCAACGTGGACTTACAATATATTGATTCTGAACGAATGTTATTAGATACCGAACCTGATATACAACATCATATCAGTCTCTTTATTAGTAAAGAAGGATATAATTTTGTATTGTTGGATAATGTTTTGAACATTTCCTATATCAAGAGTTGATCGGTTCAGGCACGTTATTTAAAAGTATAGACGTTCTAAATCAAACCACAGTTCTTAATGTATAGAACACACACAAGAGGAAGAGTTCAGAAATGAACGAATCCTTCTTGTGGTATTGTAGACTAGGTCATATCAATGTGACCCGACTAGCTGAAGTTACATTTAGATGCATATTTAAATCTGTTTGAATTTACATCTGGTGAAACTTGCCGGTCATGTCACAAAGATAAGATGACCACAGCTCTGTTTATTGGAAACAGAGAAAGAGTTGGTGAACTCTTGGGATTGATAGATGATGATGTATGTAAGGTCCCCTGTCTACACATGCCAGGACCGGTTCTTTGTACTTCATTATATTCACTGATTGTCTTTCAAGATTCGCATATGTATTCCTATTGAAACCCAAGTCTAAACCTTTTGAGAAATTCAATGAATATGAGTTAGAAGTAGAGAACCAAAACGGGTATAAGTATTATATCCTTTGATGTGATCAGGGAAGAGAATACTTGAGCACGGGATTCCTAGACTATTCTAAAGGAGAATGAGATTCTCTCTCAGCATTACTCCTCCGTATACACCACAACACGTCGGTGTATCGGAGCGGAGCAATCACACCCTATTAGATATGGTGCGCTCTATGATGAGTACTACTGAGTTTCCTATTTCGTTTTGGGAGTTATGCACTTGAGAAGTCGCATACCTATTGAATAGGGTTCAAATCAAATCAGTTGCCTACCACTTCATATGTGATATGGAATGGGAAGAGCCCATTTCTTAAGTATGTTAAGATTTGGGGTTTTCCGGCCTATGTCTAAAAGCAAAATCCGGACAAGCTCGAGGCAAAGTCAGTTCTGTGGAAGTTTGTTGGATATCCTAAGCATTCGCAAGGGAATATCTTCTACCAAACCGAAGAACAAAAGATGTTTTTCTTCTCAGTATGCCACCTTTGTGAAGAAATTAGTGGTCATGAGGTAGAACTAGAAAGAGTTCCAGCTATACAAACTGCAACTGATGATTTGGTAGAACCCGAAGGATTCAATAGTTTCCAACGAACCTCAGCCTCTCCGCCGATCTAGTAGGGTTCTTCACCCACCTGAGAGATACTTCAGTTTTCTCTATGACAGTGGGAGCGAGGATCGCATCATGAGATGATGACCCAACTAGTTTCGAGCTGGCCATCAGGAGTGGGACTCTGTAAGAATGGGTGGATGCTTAGCGATCTGAGATGGAATCTTTATACACCAACAAAGTATGGACTTTGGTTACTTTATCTGAAGGGTTAAATCCCCATCAGGAGCAAGTATATCTTGAGAAGATTACTTGGTGTACATGGAAAAGTTGAGACTTTCAAAGCTATGCTTAAGTCCATCCAGATCCTACTTGCCACTGCTACATACCATGACTACGATATCTGGTGGTTGGGTGTCATGACTGCTTTTCTAAATGATGTTTTGGAAGAGAGCAACTATAAGTACACAGCCAGAGGGCTTCATAGAAAGTGGGAGCAGCGGAAACGTGTGCAAGTTGCTTTATGGGATAAAGCAGGCATTGCGCAGTTGGAACGTCTGTTTTGATGTGGTAGTCTAAGAGTTTGACTTCATCAAGATGGTAGATGAACCTTGTATATACAAAAAGGTAGTAGAGAGTATGGTGCTGATCCTCGTATTGTACGTGAATGACATTCTCTTGATAGGGAAGGAGTTTCCTATGCTACGCTCGGTCAATCTCCTCTTATCATAATGATTCTCCATATAGGATCAAGGTGATACCTCCTAAATCATGGGTTATGGATCTATGAGATAGATATATTTGGATGTTAGGATTCTCAATAGCTGTAGTGAGATGGTATCAATAGATCCTGGGGAGAATCACTGGAAAAGGTTTCAGGGTGATAAGGACGACTGAATGTCAGTCGCAGGCATTGTCTTTACCCTCAGTGGAGGGACGGTATGTTGAAAGAGTTCCAAGCTAGATACCGTGACATACTAGACGATTAAAGGCAAGATACATCGTTACCAAAGATGTTACCAAAGAGGCAGTCTGGATATATTTTAGTTCATAAGATGAACTTCATTCCAACCATTGTGTGACAATGGAGTTATGGCTTTGGCCTAGGAACTCCCGTCCCATCAAAAATCCAGATATAATTCTTAGGCAATATCACCTGATCATGGAGATGGTTGATCTTCAGGGAGATCGAGGTTAGGAGAGTAGACACAGAGAACAACAGCGTGGATCCACTCACAAAGGCCTTTTTCCCAGTAGATACTTTTATGGGATGGTTGAGTATGAGATACTTCAACCACAGCTAATTTTTGGGTATGCGAAACCACAACAGATGGCCCTAGTGCATGTAGGAGATTGTTAGTTATATGTATGCCCTAGAGGCCATTACTGTACATACGATGTATATTGTAGTGGATGCTTGGACATATATAGGGAGTACTTTCTTGCTCGACATGATAGTATGCTATCTGGTTGCTCTTTATCTTAACATGTACTCTGATTGTCTCAATGTTACATGTTGATAAAGCCCTTAGGATGGGTACTTGAGTACCAGGACTATGATGTAGATCATACTAGTGGGGACAGTGTAGTCGCCAAGTACATCCTTCAAATGTTCCTAGTCGTGGGTGTACCAAGACAGGGCATCGATACTCTAGAGTAGACTAGCGTATGCGCTTCTTGACTCATATGATGGGCAATGGATGATCCCATATCCATTGGTGTTTGACATCATAGAAGGTATACGGGTGCTCAGTAGAGACTGGGTACACTGGACGGACTCACCGAGAACTCCCAGATGGTTTTATACCTCACGTCAGATGGCAGTTCTCTAATGACACTGGTACAGGTTAGTCTGTAGACCCTAGATTGTCATAGAGTCTTATGTGATTCCCACAGTGCTTTGATTTCCACCTTACCACGTCCAAGAGGGTGCACAAAATGGTGGTTTTTGGGTACAGTCCTGAATCACATGGAGGCAATGAGCGATAGGAGGGGATTCGTCTCTCCCGGTATAGGGAGTTGATGTTGTGTTGTGTTCGATTGGTTATAACTGGAAATCCTTGGACAGGGTTGTTGAGATTTACTGGTAAGTGTTATCAGTAGTTTCTCGAACTGTTATAGACCTCACATCGACACGACTTATCGGTTACTGGGGTCTGACGTTTACCACCCCTAGACCAGATATGCGACATATCAGACGAAGAGACCGGACTGTATGGGAGTGTTACTGATTGGATTTGCAGGAGAATGTACATACTTGCTTATTGATCTTCTGATCTCTCAATACCTGGGTGGCTGTTACATTTAGCTGACCGCTTGCAGCTTGTGGGTATTTGATATGATCATCACCTGCTACCGGCGTATTGACGATTCTTTAGAGTCCTACAAAGAGGTTTCTTGACTCAGGCAAAACGGAGTAGGAGCACATATGTGATATGTGCAGGACCGAGGATAATACGATATGAGATACCGTATTATATTCTCGTGATATTTTGATATGAGCCGGGTCATCGGATCAAGTGTTGATTCGATGAATCGGTACATGATATATTAATCGGTTATATGCGATATAACCGGATTGTCAGATCAAGTGTTGATTCGATAATTTAATGTATAATTATATATGTGATATATTACATTATATTATCTAATATTGGCTCGCTTTAGTGATTCATTTTCTCACCGGGTAATACATTGATATATATGCGAAATATGTTAATTGTATTATTTTATTTTGTTACAAAAATAAATTATATATGTGATATATATTATTGTAACATGTTATGATTACAAATGTAACATGATTAGTGGAGATTAAACATGGTTAGGGTTTGATTTGGGTTAATCTTTTCTAGAAGCTTCTAGAAGCTTTTATTTTGTTTCTTGCAAAGAAATTTTGTTTAGATATTTTTTCTTGATATTTCCTAACCCAACCCACACCCTTGAACCCTAGTCAAATCTCTACAATGGTTAAGTCCTTCTTGACTTAACCATGGTTGCTATTGTAATGATAATAACTTTTCATTATTCATCACAAAAGGATTATTCATTCTTCTTCTTCTTCCTTGAGCTCTTGAAAAGCTTTCTAGGTTTTTCTTTTGTGATGATTTAGTGTGAGAATTTGATAATAAAAGAGAGCATAAATCCTACTTCATCATCCTCATCTATTCTAGCCAATTAGTTTAGGGTGTTCACTTCATTAGTTAGTGAGAAGCTTGAGTTAAAGAAACTTCAAGTCAGATCATCTTTGAAAAGGAAGACCACAAGCAAGCATGGATCATTCGGATTGTGGAGCCTCTCTTGAGTCCGGGAGATCATGGATCGCGGGGAAGGGACATCTACTCGGAGCTTATGAAGCGAAGGAGCGGACTACAAAGGTTGTAATCCCTCTCTCTTAGTTGTAAAGATGTTTACTTGCATGTTTATCCCTAATTATCTAGCAAAGATCCTAGCTTTGGGTTGTTCGGCACGTCTAAATTTTAAATCGGGCATGGTTGATGCCTTATAGACCCTTGTAAGAGTGCCTAGTAACCCTACGAACATTACACTAAGTGAATGAGGAATACAACCTTTATAGACCGGTCCTTCACTTCTAAAGCTCCGTCTAGTAGTCCCTTCGCTCCAAGTAGTAATCTCCCGGACTCTAGTAAAGGTTCACAAGGCGAAAGGAACAAGCTTGCTTGAAGTCTTCGAGGCCGAAGATGATCTACGTCGAGGAAACTCCAACTCAAGCTTCCTCTTCTCTAATTGGGAATTAGTGAATCAAACAACTTAAACTAAATGGCTAATCTAGTATAGGTATATGAAGTAGGATTTTTTCTCACTTTAAAATAATTTTTCTCACTATATTTCTTCACTTTCCAAAAAGCTAGAGAGAAAAATTGGAATGAAGAAGAAGAAGAAGATGTGAATGGAATGAGAAGCAATGAGTGAGAATAGCAACCATGGGTGAGATAATATCTCATATTAACTCATGTAGAGACTTAACCATGGCTAAAAATAATGGTTGGGTTAATAAATATCTACGGTAAGAAAAAATTGGTGGTCTAAGTCAATGGTTTCCATAAGCTTCCAAAGCATCTTAACAATGACAATTTTCCAACAAACATTGATTTTCCCTTTAATATTAATTACCCTCAATTATCTTAGGAATGGTGTGAGTCTCATACACCCATGTAGCATGTATCATCAAGCATGACACAAAAAAAACACAATTAATATATATATCACACACACACACACACACACACACACACACATATATATATATTAAATGCATAAGTGAGATAAAGAAATTCTTAAGTGAGCTAATATTAGTTAATGTAAAATTAATATATCAAATATATAATCATACATTAAATTATTAAATCAACACTTGATTAAATAATTAGGCTATATCATATATAACTGACTAATATCATTTGTATCAACTTATCGAATCAACACTTGATTCGATAACCTGACTATATCACATATAACCGACCGATATCAAATATCGCGAGATTCGAATACGGTATCACATACAAGTATTAATCTCGGTCCCGCACACATCACATATGTGCTCCTACTTCGTTTCGCCTGACCAGGAAACCTCTGTGTAGGACTCTAAAGACTCGTCAATACGCCGTCAGTAGGTGATGATCATATCAGTCACCCATAAGCCGTTAGCGGTACTAGCTTGACGTAATGGCTACCTGGGTATTGAGCGATCAGAAGATGAACGAGCAAGCCTACTCATACTCCTGTGATTCCAATAAGTAACATTACCGTACAGTCCTGTCTCTTCGTCTGATATGTCGCATATCCAGCCTGGGGGTGGTAAACGTCAGACGCCAATAGCTTGATAAGTCATGCCGATGTGAGGCCCATAACGGTTCGAGAAACTACTGAAAACACTTACCAGTAAATCTCAGCAACCCTTACCAGGGATTTCTTGTTATGGCCAATCGAGCACAGCGCAACATCAACCCCCAATACCGGGAGAGACGAAATCCCCACCTATCGCTCATTGCCTCCATGTGACTCGGGACTATACCCAAAAACCACTGTTTTGCACATTCCCTTGAACGTGGTAAGGTGAAAATCAAAGCAAAGTGGGAATCACACAAGCCTCTATGACGATCTCGGGTCAACAGATTAACCTGTACCAGTGTCACCAGAGAACTGCTATCTGACGCGAGGTATACTACCATCTAGGAGTTCTCGGTGAGTCCTGTTCAGTGTACCCAGTCTCTACCGAGCACCCGTATACAATCTTTGATGTCAAACACCAATGGATGTGGGATCATCCATCGCCCATCATATGGGTCAAGAAACGTATACGCCAGTATACTCTGGAATATCGATGCCCCGTCTTGATACTCCCATGATTAGGAACAATTGAAGGATGTACTTACGGACTACCCTGGCCCCACTAGTATGATCTTCATCATAATCCTGGTTGTCAAGTACACATTCTAATGGTTTTATCAACATGTAACAGAGAGACAGTAAGTGTACATGTTAAGATAAAGTGCAACCAGATACCATATTATCATGTCGAGCAAGAAAGTCCTCCCTATTTATGTCCAAGCATCCACTATAATATACATCATATGTACAATAATGGCCTCTAGGGCATACATACAACTAACACAAAGGGACTACTACCTGGAGCTTTAGAAGTGAAGGACCGGTCTACAAAGGTTGTATTCTATTCACTTAGTGTAAAACTTGTTTACATGTTTACAAACCCTAATTCTCTAGTTTGATTTTAGGTTAGTGTAGCTTAGACCTCTAGATTTTTGAAAATTGCATACTCGATACATGTGGAAACCTAGTAGAGGTGCTAAGACACAGTTTCAGTGATACGGCAGTTCTACTGTGTAAGTGGCATAGCAATTACCGATGATGAATGTGTGTGCCGGCAAATCTGTGTAAGTGTAACATGCACATCATCGGTAATACTGCAGGTGTACTAGTAGACAAAGCCATATACAGGAAATGCTGGGAACATAGTACATATGTCATAACGAAAAAGTTGCAATCTAAGTATGAACGATACAAAGTATACAACTACACCTAGATTCACCAACATAAACCATATCTATCAAGGAGTTTAGAAATCAAAGATTCTCCGAATCAAGACAATCCAAACATCGGCGATCCAGCCTCAGTATCAGATGTGACAATACCGTCGAACATCATCCTTAAATCACAAGCGCGGATCAATCATCCGGTATATCTTATCGCGTATGGTAATTTATCGTACGGTGTCATCAAACAGAATAAGGATTCTATCGTCCTATACATAAACAAGGGTACAGATATATGGTCTCGTATATCATATCATTTTTTATTCTCATATATATACCTGCATATTTATCTCATGTCATATCTTATCAATCTCACAACATATCTTATCATATGTATCTATGTTTTCATATCGCCTCACATCCTCATATCAAGCATATACGCTCATGTTATCTTATTTCATCATATCCTCATATCAATATATATCATCTCGTACTTGTCCTCTTTTCAATTATATATCTATTTATCGCTTTACATCCTCACTTCATCATATCAATATACCAATCCGAGTCATCTTATATTTATCATATCATCTTATACTAATTCTTTTGATCTTATACGTAATTTCATAGCATAAGTTTCTCTAAATTGAATTTTATATATATATATATATATATATATATATATATCGGTTTTCCATTATGATGGTTGCGGGGGTGCTATACGCCATCCACCCGACTCCCCCCGTACATATAGATCTACTCACCTGTAATATCCTGCTCAGTCGAAGTTGATGAACACCTTGATATCCTTCGTCGTCTCGGAAGTCCACACGAAGGTACCTACAAATCAATACACATCGTAACTACATTAAAACCAAGTCCGAAAACCGATATGGCACACGATGTGCTCATTGGTTAGAACCTATAGCCTACCGATTAGTCTGAAATATTGCACATTTGAATGATTATTTTCCCCACTATTGTTATGTTCTAAAAGGTGTTTATTGTAATTATAGAACATATGAGGGTTTATGTGTAAAAAGTTTATTATCATATGTTTCTATATTATAATTAACATAATGAGGGAAAATACTTGCATATAATATTTATATGAAATATTAGTGTTTAAAATATGCATATCATATCAAATAATTCTAATCAATATTCTTAAAATATTGTATCATACAAATGGTTAGGATAATATCTCCAAATAATAACAAATATTACTAATACTATGACTTCAGATATTGTGCAGATATTAGCTCAGATCTGGAGATCAAAAGATCTGAGATGTCGGAATCAAATCTGCCGAAATATTGAAGGAAAATATAAGATCTAGCAACGGCAGAGACTCATGGTAATATTTCCAAAATCCAGACATCGAAGAGATCTACAAATGTCAACACCAGAGAGCACAAAAAATTCCAAGACCTGATCTGACTATGGAACCGCGGTTGGGCGACCAAACACCTATATTGGCGGCGGATCCGCGGCCCCTTGTTGGCCGTTGGATCTGAGATTTTTTTGGTATGATCGTATCAGTATATCCTAACGTCTCGAAACTAGGGTTCCAAGTTTCTGTGACTATTTAATGGACCGAGAGCTTCACATGAATGATCATCAATCCGAAATGATCAAGAGGTCCAAAGCAATCCACGCATCCAGATGATCATCAGCTAGTCATCTACCTCCAACAAAATAGAGAGCGAGAGAAAAAACTAGGGTTCTTGTAATCTACCTTCAAAGGATTTGTAAATGAAATAGTTGATTAATAAAGCTGGTGTATTTATTAGTCTTTTCGCAATTAATTTTTGCTCTTACTTTTTGCATTTAATTTCTGTATCTTAATCATGTTTCCTTCTTCAATCTTTCTTCTATCTCAAACCATGAGCGAGTAATTCCTAGCTTTCATAGGGTAGAGTAGATCAATGGATGATAAAATCATTTAACTTCTTTTATACATTTTAAAGTCTATAAACTTTAGCAAAATAAATGTTAATATCCTTATCGGGCGCGCTACCAATTTATTGCTAGTCATGACCACGATTTGAGATTGGTTTAACACTTGTTTTGGTAAAGGCTAGACATGAATAGAGATCAATGCAAGGATAAGGGTTAAGAGTAGGGAAACCCTAGTTTCTTCCAAAAGATTCCTAATCTACATTAATCACTATCGATCTAGTTTTAAACTATTAAAAGATAAAAAGAGTCATTTTTAATTATTCATCCATTACCACCAAGTCCTATGAACCCTACAAGTCTTTTTCTTATAAAGTCTACATCCGTATTAAAATAGATCTACAACCAATCACCAATCTTTCATCAACTCATCTAAAGCAAGATAAAGGTTCACGTTTCCCTGCAGACGACCCGTACTCATCGCGGCTAGCAACTAGCGACACCGTCCCGATTATGGTTACTTTTACTAAACACAAACCTTTTACAAGATCAATCAAATAGTGACGTTGCCGAGGAAACGACTGTAAATTTTTTCTTGCTATTCGGGTTGAATTCTTATTAATCCATATCATAAAATAATCAAAACCGCATCTTGTGTATTTAAAGATGATTGTGCGAGTTATGCAAGGGAATCTCGAGTAACTGGAGCAAGCCAACAGAGAGTTAGAAAATTTCAAAATAGTCCAGAGGAGCAGAGGGGAGAACTGATGAAAATTATCGAAATAACCATATAAAGTGAAGTGGAACCGCGGCGGGATTGTACTATTGGCGGCGGAACCGCGGCGCTCTGGTCAATTTGGGCCCCTAAAATCCTCAGGTAACTTCTTCATATCTTTCTCTCTCCTCTAAAACTCCAATAATCTGATTTTGACTGCAAGATTCTTTGCAAATATCGCCGCTCAAAAATCGTTTTGCATGTTTTAGATTTTGGTTTGTTTTGCATATCTAAAACAGAAATTAAGGGGCAATAAACCTAAATTCAGATTAGGTGGGGATTTCATCACCTTTCCTAGGCCCCACAAATCATAAACGAGTATACTTTCACCCTATATTAATACAAAAATATCTAGACCAAGCTTCTAAGGACCGTCGCGCTCAAATTAGGACAGAGGAGGGTCATAGGTAATCTATCGCTTATCCGCATTTCTCTTGTGGTGTCTAGGAAAGGGTGACTAAGGAAAGTGGTTACTTAATTAGGCCCGCTATTTCAGTGATTCGTATAGCGGATACCTCCCACTTACCTGGCCACAAGAGTAATAAAGAGGTGATAGAGGATTGATCCCGCGACTTTGTCCTTTGGAAGTCTAGGAGCGGTCTAGTGACTTGACCTAGGTGACCTAGTTCTAGAGATTGATTGTGCATTTTATGATATGTTGAGTCCAGCCTCAAGTCCCTTTTTTCAAAGCAAAAAAATTTCCAAAATCCAAAAAGAGCTTAAATCATTTCAACAACTTTTCTTATAATGGGTAACCCAAACAGACGAACTCTTGCCGAGCTTTGCTATCCAGAACCAGATATATCTTGTTTTCGTAACTGCTTCGGTACAAAATCCGACTCTATCATGTCTTTAAGAGATAAGATAGAACAAGTGGAAAAGAACAGTTAGAAACTTCATTCATGGTCCTATCAACCACATCCAAATTCCACATCTTCTTATGTTGATAACCCGTTAAGCGAGTGATGGAACTGCGAAACGCATGTCCATCGCTGAGCATATCGCGAAGGCTGAAAGCCAAAGTTTCAATCCTTTCACTAATCTAAAACTGTTAGGACAACAAACACCATCATTCCCTTATGAAAATATTGATATTCGCTTTGAGGCGAATATGACATCTTTTACACCCATGACCATTGCTGAACAAATAGCAATTGCCAGTCGCCAACTAGCCAACCAATCTCAATATTCTTCATATTCCAATGTTGATCCTAATCCTGGTTATGAAACTTAGGTTCACCCTTCTAATTCTTATCCACAGTACCAAACCTTCACACGCTCTCATGTTGACACTTATCTTGAGGCTAACGGGGACAAATCATAAACACATGTCGATTGCGGAACACATTGAACTCACCCGTATCCGACAAGTAAGAGCATCTCTTTTTAACATTTCTTTTCAGGCTAATGCGGGAAATCATAAACGCATGTCAATTGCTGAACACGTTGAACTTGCCCGTAGCCGACAATTAGACACATCCAAACCATACTCATCTTCTTCACCTTATCAAAACAGTGTTTCTGAAAAATGAATTAGAAAGTTCCACAGTTCAAAGAGAATCTTTCATTGGAACTTCTTCACAACCCATGTCTAGTCTTGAGGTAGAGTTGGAATTGAGTAGTGAAAAAGAACAAGAATGCTCATAAAGTCAAACCAAAACCAATTCTTTTGATCTCGACACCTTCTATCCTTCACCCCAATAGAATATTTTCGATGTTAAACCGCTTCATAGTCTAAGTGATGAGGTGCCCGAGAATAACATGTTTGACTTTGCTAATAGTGAGTGTGAAAGAGAGCTTGACACCATTTCAAATCAAACCGATCCTTATTCGACTACACTTGATATTTCAAACCTTCCAGCTCCTTCAAGTGAACCAAGTGATTTATCGATTGACGATAGTATAATTGATGAATTCTTGAATACCTATTCGTTTGATTTGACCGAAGGTGTTAGTAAGAGCGGTGATAAGAATATCGTTGAAGATGAACCCGTTATGTTGGATGAGTTGGATTCTCCTACCCATCATATCCTTTCTATTGAATACGAACATCTTCCTATAAAATTAACCGATCCTATTCTTACCACCGACCTAACCGAAAAGCAGAATGATATTCAACCTTCATTTCCCACATCTGGTTCATCAAAGCTCGACATACAAGTTTGTTTACCCATTTCATCGCCCACTTTCTTTAGTTCTTCTAATCCTCTTTCAATTCCACTGAGTTTTGATGAATCACACTCCGATATTTCGAGTACTATGATTCTTGAAAGACCACTTGATTTAGACTTTTTTGAAAATAAGGTAGATGAGCTTTTCGAGGCTCCTTTACCTGTTAGTTGTATGTATGCCCTAGAGGCCATTATTGTACATGATTGTATATTATAGTGGATGCTTGGACATATATAGAGAGGACTTTCTCGCTCGACATGATACTATGCTATCTGGTTGCTCTTTATCTAAGCATGTAGACTTGTATTATGATACTGTCTTGCTCTCACATGTTGGTAAAGCCCTTAGGATGTACTTGACTACCAGGATTATGATGAGATCATACTAGTGGGGCCAGGGTAGTCCACATGTTCATCCTTTAATAGTTCCTAGTCGAGGGTGTATCGAGATAGGGCATCGATATTCCAGAGTAGACTAGCGTATACCTTTCTTGACCCATATGATAGGTGATGGATGATCCCATATCCATTGGTGTTTGACATCAGAGATGGTATACGGGTGCTCAGTGGAGACTGGGTACACTGAACAGGACTCGCCGAGAACTCCTAGATGGTATTATACCTGACGTCAGATAGCAGTTCTCTGGTGACACTGGTACAGGTTAGTCTGTAGACCCGAGATCATCATAGAGTCTTGTGTGATTCCCACTGTGCTTTGATTTCCACCTTACCACGTTCAAGAGAACATGCAAAACAGTGGTTTTTGGGTACTGTCCGGAGTCACATGGAGCCAATGAGCGATAGGAGGGGTTTCGTCTCTCCCAGTCTTGGGAGTTGATGTTGCGCTGTGCTCGATTGGATATAAAGGAAGATCCTGGTGTAGGGTTCCTAGGCACATTTATGAGGTTCTACAACTGATCAACCATGTCCAATTCAAAAAATTCCATGTGCCAAAGAACCCTATACCAGATCGTTAACTAGAGGTAAGGCGATAGTAAGTAAGCAAACTACTTTTGCAACTAAGTGAAAGTGACTACAACATTTGTAGATCCGGTCCTCTACCTCTCTAGCTCCGTGTTGACGTCCCTCCGCTGCGATCATCGGAATCCCGGACTCTAGCGTCGGTTTCATCGGAGAAATGGACGGGCTAGGTTGTTGACTTCGATGCCGAAAATGATCTACGTCGAGGCAACTCAAACTCAAGCTTCATCTTCACTAGGTCATGAAACTTATGAAGATAACACACTCTACTATATGGCAAGTGGTAGAGGATGAAGAAATAGGAAGTGGGTTGACTTTAGATTTGGATTTCTCACTCTAAATCTCATGGCACCATTAGAGGTAGCAAGCTTTCTTGAAGCTTGATGAAGATGAAGAAGAAGAAAAGAATAAAAAGATAATCAAATAAGAATGAAACTTATCCTTTTAATTATGGTACCATGGTTAAGTTAAGCCCTCATGCTTAACTTGTGTAGAGAATTAACGAAAGACTTGGGTTAAGGGTTGGGTTAAAGAATTATCAAAAGAAATGACAAAAGAGTGGACTTTGTCAAGGTTTCTCCAAGCTTCTTCAAGCTTGACAACTTTGACCAAGTTCATTTCTTTTGTTAATTCTTTTGATAAAACAATACCCTATTCTTAAACTTAATCTTGATATAATTCTCATACACACAACTTGTATGTATCATCAAACATGATACAAACATATGTACATAAATATATATCATATATACACTTATGCACAAACTAGTGAGAAAACAAATCTTAAGTGAACCAATACTAGTTAATGTAAAGTAATATATCAAATATATAATTATAAATTAAATCATTAAATCAACACTTGATTTAATGATCCGGTCATACTGCATATAACCGACTAATATCAAGTGTATCTATGTATCGAATCAACATTAGATTCGGTAACCCGGCTATATCTTATATAACCGTTCGATGATACAAATCGCGAGAATAGAATTCAGTATCACATACTGGTATTATTCTGGGTCCCGCACATATCTCATATGCGCTCCTATTTCGTTTCGCTTGAGCCAGGAAACCTCTGTGTAGGACTCTAAAGACTCGTCAATACGCCGGCAGTAGGTGATGATCATATCAAACACCCACAAGCCGCAAGCGGTCTGCTAAATGTAACGGCCACCCGGGTATTGAGCGATCAGAAGATCAACGAGCAAGCCCACTCACACTCTTGTGAATCTAACCAGCAACACTTACCGTACAGTCCGGTCTGTTCATCTGATATGTCGCATATCTCGCCTAGGAGTGGTAAACGTCAGACCCCAGTATCTTGATAAGTCATGCCGGTGTAAGGTCCATAACATAGCATGAAACTACTGATAATACTTACTAGTAGATCAATGCAACCCTGGCCAGGGATTTCCAGTTATGGCCAGTCGAGCATAGCGCAACATCAACCCCCAATACCGGGAGAGACGAATCCCCTCCTATCGCTCATTGCCTCCTTGTGAATCGGGACTGTACCCAAAAACCACCCGTTTGCACGACTCAGTAGAGCCGTGGTAGGGTGGAAATCAAAGCACAGTGGGAGACACACAAGACTCTATGACGATCTCGGGTCAACAGACTAAGCTGTACCATTGTTACCAGAGAACTGCCATCTGACGTGAGGTATAATACCATCTGGGAGTTCTCGACGAGTCCGTTCAGTGTACCCAGTCATCACTGAGCACCCGCATACCATATTTGATGTCAAACACAAATGGATATAGGATCATCCATCGCCCATCACATGGGTAGAGAAGATATACGCTAGTCTACTCTGGAATATCGATGCCCCGTCTCGATATTCCCACGACTAGGAACATTGAAGGATTTACTGATTGACTACCCAGGCCCCACTAGTATGATCTTCATCATAGTCCTGGAAGTCGAGTACACATCCTAAAGGCTTTATCAATATGTAACAGAGAGACAGAAAGTATACATGTTAAGATAAAGAGCAACCAGATAGCGTACTATCATGTCGAGCAAGAAAGTCCTACCTATATATGTCCCAGCATCCACTACAATATACATCCTATGTACAGTAATGGCTTCTAGGGCATACATAAAACTAACAATCTCTCACTTGCACTAGGGCCATCTGTAGCAGTGGTTGCAGTATCACATACTCAACCATCCCATAAAAGTTTCTCTTTCGGAAAAGGCCTTTGTGAGTGGATCCGCCATGTTGTCCTCTGAGTCTACTCTCCTAACCTCGATCACCCTGGAGATCAACTATCTCCATGATCAGGTGATGCTGCCTCAGAATATGTCCGGGTCTCTGATGGTACCGGGGTTCCTGGGCAAAAGCCACACTTCCATTGTCATACAATGGTAAGAACCTAGTTCATCTCATGAACCAATATACACCCAAACTTCCTCTTTGGTAGTATCTTTAATAGCGATGTTACCAGCCTTTATCTTCTAGTCTGACACGGTATCTAGCTTGGAACTCTTCCAACATACCGTCCCTCCACTGAGGGTAAAGACAATTCCTGCGACTGACATTCAGTCGTCCTTATCACCCTGGAACCTTTCCAGTGATTCTCTCCAGGATCGATTGATACCATCTCACTAAACTTAGTGAGAAGCCTAACATCTATTTAGATCTATCTCATAGATCTAAATACCAGGATTTAGGAGATCCTGTATGGAGAATCCTTGTGATAAGCGGAGATTGACCGAGTGTAGTATAGGAAACTATTTTCCTATTTCGAGTATGTTATCCACGTACAATACGAGGATGACCACCATACTCTCTACTACCTTTTTGTACATACAAGGTTCATCTACCATTTTGATGAAGTCAAACTCTTTGACTATCACATCAAAATAGATGTTCCAACTCCGCGATGCCTGTTTTAATCTGTAAAGCAACTTGCACACGTTTCCGCTGCTCCCACTGTTTACGAAGCCCTCTGGCTGTGTTCTTATAGACGTTCTCTTCTAAATCATTATTTAGAAAAGCAGTCATGGCACCCAACCACCAGATATCGTAGTCATGGTATGTAGCAATGGCAAGTAGGATCCGAATGGACTTAAGCATAGCCACTGGAAAAGGTTTCATCATTATCCACGTCTGGTTGATGATGAAAAACCTTTAACAAGTCTAGCTTTGAAAGTCTCAACTTTTCCATCTACACCAAGTAATCTTCTCAAGATATACTTACTCCTGATGGGGATTTAACCCTTCAGATATAGCAACCAAAGTCCATACTTTGTTGGTGTACATGGATTCCATCTTAGATCGCTAAGCATCCAGCCATTCATACAGAATCCCTACTCTCGATGGCCTGCTCGAAACTAGTTGGGTCATCATCTCATGATGCATTCCTCGCTCCCACTGTCATCGAGAAACCGAAGTATCTCTCTGGCGGATGAGGAACCCTACCAGATCAGCGGAGAGGCTGAGGTACGTCTGGGACTATTGAATCCTCTGGTTCTGTCAAATCATTAGCTGTAGTTTGTATAGCTGGAACTTTTCCAGTTCTACAGAACTGACCTTGCCTCGATCTTGTCCGGATTTTGCTTTCGACATAGGCCGGACAATCCCAAATCTTAACTTACTTAAGAGATAGGCTCTTCCCATACCATATCTTATATGGAGTGGTAGGCGCTGATTTGATTCGAACTTAGTTCAATAGGTATGCAGCTTCTCAAGTGCATAACCCCAAAAGGAAATAGGTAACTTAGTAGTACTCATCATAGAGCGCACCATATCATATAGGGTGTGATTGCTCCGCCCCGATACACCGTTGTGCTGTGGTGTATTCAGAGGAGTAATACTGAGAGAGAATCTCATTCTCCTTTAGAATAGTCCAGGAATTCCATGCACAAGTATTCTCCTCCCTGATTTCATCATAGGACATAATACTTATACCCGGTTTTTGGTTCTCTACTTCTAACTTATATTCTGTGAATATCTCAAAAACTTCGGACTTATGTTTCAACAGGAACATATGGCTGAATCTTGAGAGATCATCAGAGAATGTAATGAAGTACAAAGAACCGGTCCTGGCATGTGTAGACAGAGGACCTTACACACATCATCATGTATCAGTCCCAAGAGTTTACTAACTCTTCCTCTGTTTCCAATAAACAGAGCTATAGTCATCTAATCTTTGTGACATGACTGGCAAGTTTCATAAGATGTAAATTCAAACTGATTTAAATATGCATCTAAATGTAACTTCTGTCAGTCGGGTCGCATTGATATGACCTAGTCTACAATACCTCAAGAAGGAATCATTCATTTCTGAACTCTTCCTCTTGTGTGTGTTCTGTATACTAGGAACTGTAGTTTGATTTAGAACGTCAATGCTTTTAGATAACGTGCCTGAACCAATCAACTTTTTAAAAAGGAAATGTTCAGAACATTATCCAACAATACAAAATTTTATCATTTTTTTACTAATAAAAAGACTGATATGATTTTGTATATCAGGTTCGGTATCTAATAACATTCGTTCAGAATCAATGTACTGGTAATACAGGGTGACAGTGACCAACAGGCTTGGCTGCAACACTTGCCCCGTTTTCTGTCTCATGAAACTTATCACCCGTTCTCAGTTCTCTACCTTTCTGTAGCCCATGTAACGGATTACATTTGCGGGATCCTGATCCGGTATCTAATACCTAGGACGTAGAGGACACTGAGAAACAGTTCTTTATAATGAATACACCCGAAGGAGATGCATCATATGCACTTTCTTCGTTTGGGCGGCATAGGAATTCTGGTATTCCCCTATTTCCTGCTCGGTCTTATAAGAATTATAAGTTGGAGCGGGACCAACGTTCCCCAGCTCAGTATAACAAGCGGGTTCGGTCAATACATCTATATTATTGTCTTGATTAAGGCATGATATAGTCGCTACCTGGAGAGAGAGAGAAGAAAACACTCTGCGTGCGCTCTTGCAAGATTAGATTGGTTATTTATTTTATCTAATCAGGATGGCTCCCACTATTTTATCAAATCTTCCTTCAAACCCTAAAATGAAAGACTAGCCGGGATTAATTACACTCTACAAGTTCGCCAATCTTTCAGCCAGGCCAGTGTCGGTACTTTGAGGGAGGTTCCCCGTGCTTTCGCACAGACCTAATTAAAGTAAACCTCGTTTTCCCAGAGGCGTAACCCCGTTGACACCTTTCTAGACACCTACTTGATCGGCTAATTGTAAAGTGCAAAACTCTCCCTGGAGTAACAATTACTCGTAGTGGGTATCGGGATCCAACTATCATATAGAAGGTATGCAATCTCATTGCAAATTTCAACACTTGAAACTCCCGATAAAGGTTTTTACCCCTAGCACCTATGACCTTGGCTAAGGTCAACAAATCATAAGCACTAGTCAAGTTCTACCCGTCATTTCGTGATTAATTAGACCCACCCACATGACCCTTGGCTAAGGTCAAGAAAGCCACATGACTGTCCTAACTAATCACATCATATGCGGTGTAGGAAGACATCACTTAGCTACCGTACACTGTGCCTTGACTATGGTCAACAAACACATCACGAATACTAAGTACTCTACTTCCTAAAATGACGGAGGATTGCGAATGGTTTTTAATAAAACCTTTAACGCTTTGAACTTGATCTCGTTGCGGAATCAAATGGTTTTTAAATGGAATGTTTTTGAGGCTTTTCAAGTTTTGCTAAAGGGGTCACTCCCGCTGAAGGGATCGTCGGCCCTTTCCTCATCGAATAAGGTGCAGGATATATCATATATAACGCTGTGCAAAGAAAAAACTATAGAAGCAATCAAAAGACAAACCTAGGGTTGTAGCATCTGCCAGTTATTGCTAAAGGAGTCACTCCCGGTGAAGGGATCTCGGTCCTTTCCTTATCGAATAAGGTGCAGGATGTTCTACAAGGAACACCGCGATGCAAAACAAGAACTGTAGCTACCTGTTTTTATTTTTGAAATTCGATTCCACAACAACTTTTAGGTTTATTTTCTTTCATTAATCACATTAATGAATATCCCATCATTTAAGTCCACCTAAACATCACAGATAAATATAATGTACGCTTATGCCATCCGCATTCGCCTCGATGTCTCGTCTGCACCGTTAGGTTAGGTAACTAATGCCAGAGCGAGGCAGGGCTAGCGCGGGTGTAAAACATAAGCAACGTCTATATAATATATCATATATATACTATATACAATATCTATCTGAACATATCACAAGATCACATCACAGATAACGCAGCAGAAAATATCATATGAAATATTGGATATACTAGGACGTCCGTGTTTTTAATATGAGCTAGTATAAAACACGGATTCCACGGTCGCGATGAATAGCCAATCCCACACCCCTAGACCCCTACGAGAGCGGCAAGCAACCCTACCAATTCTATGGTTAGGAGACCCGAACTCGACTCCTCGAGATGGCCTCCCACTGGACCCTAGAACCCGGTTACTTGTGCTCCCCTCCTTGGGTCTATCCTAATGCGGAAAAGTAAATAATATACATCAACGGTGACATCTTCCGCAACCTGGAAGTGCCCCAATAAAAGAATATTACATACAACTTTTTACATGAATGAAAATGGAAAAACACTCATCTCACATAAAAACCCCCGGCTATTCGAACACGACGATCCAATATAACATATCCAGCAACACATAATATCACATGTCATCAACGTAAGTAAATATGCGCATCCCAATTGTCGTTGACATATAGCAACGAAACCGGCGATATCACATATTACACTTACGGTCGCAGAAAAGAAAGTGTAAAACTACAACAGTTGGAATCCGCAAACTCTTTAGACATCGCTTGCCTAATCAAAGGAATTCCTTAGACATCGCATGCCTAACAATTATAAACCCCGCATTTTAGTCTCAATATCGAAAACACTTTTCAATATAAAGTCGGGCAATTCAACAAGATTCCCGGCATCCTGAATGAATGCTCGTCGCAAACTTTAGTAGACGGCCGCACCCCCCGATACCATCGACGAAGTGCACTAAGGAGGAACACCGCTGCCGTGAGCACCCGAACGGATGCTTTCGGCGACGGGGTTCTCCTACAGTCACTTGGTCGGGGCTGTGGGGTATAGCTGTCTATTAAGTTTACCCGGCTAGTATCCGCGTACGCTACGTGATTGCGACGGACTTTTGATCGCATCAAAATTTCTTGGCAACCGATCAAGTGAGACTAAAGTGCTAGATTTATAATATTCAAATTAGTTATCTTATAACTACTTGTGGATTCCAAATATTGTATCACATTCCAGATAAATAGAAAATGTCAAACTTTCCAATCGAACATTCAAACACCCAAGTTTTCCCGAAACAACTCAACACATGAAATAAGTTTAAAAACATTCACTTCATGCCACAGTACCAACGGTCCAGCCGTAGAAGGGTCAAGCCAACGCCTCACATGTTGCACGCCGTACTGCCCCAAAACCTAAAGTTCAAAGGGCAGTTCAAGACGGTCACATAATCGAGTTAAGGTTTGTTTTCTTCTAGAGGGTCCATCGTGTTACTTGCACTACTAAGAACGTTCTTAAACCACGGAAAAATCCAAACTTGGAAATTTCCCGGCAGGGGAAAAAGTGGGTATTTATATCCTGTCGAACTTTTCAACATGTTCTAAAATATCCGGAAAAACATAAACAAAGTTAAACAATCCGATCGAAACATCGAGTCCCCAAAACAACCCTAGAAAACTCAACACTTGAGTGGAATTAAAAAGTTCCCAGAAAAAATATCAAGAAAGGACCTAAGAATGATTACATGAAATTTCAGGGACTAAGTCACAATTTTGGCCGCGGAACCGCCGCCAAACCCTTGGTTTGGCCGCGGTTCCCTGGTTGAATTTTTGAGTTAGAGGTCCGTACTTCACAGTAATTCTTAGTTTTTCCTGCTTAATTTTCTGAGCATTTTTAATTCACAAAAAGTCACAGTTTGAAAAAATGTACAGAGAAGGGTTTTGATCGGGGTTTCGGGGTTCGATCGGATCTCTAACTTCGTCTACACTTCGCCTAAAACTCTAGCTAGGCTCTGATACCACTGTAGGGTTCATAGGTACACTTATGAGGTTCTACAACTGATCAACCGAGGCCAATTTAAAAAATTCCATGTGCCAAAGAACCCTATACTAGATCGTTAACTAGAGGTAAGGTGAAAGTAAGTAAGCAAACTACTTTTTCTACTAAGTGAAAGTGACTACAACCTTTGTAGATCCGGTCCTCTACCTCTCTAGCTCCGTGTTGACGTCCCTCCGCTGCGATCATCGGAATCCCGGACTCTAGCGTCGGTTTCATCGGAGAAATGGACGGGCTAGGTTGTTGACTTCGATGCCGAAAATGATCTACGTCGAGGCAACTCAAACTCAAGCTCCATCTTCACTAGGTCATGAAACTTATGAAGATAACACACTCTACTATATGGCAAGTGGTAGAGGATGAAGAAATAGGAAGTGGGTTGACTTTATATTTGGATTTCTCACTCTAAATCTCATGGCACCATTAGAGGTAGCAAGCTTTCTTGAAGCTTGATGAAGATGAAGAAGAAGAAAAGAATAAAAAGATAATCAAATAAGAATGAAACTTATCCTTTTAATTATGGTACCATGGTTAAGTTAAGCCCTCATGCTTAACTTGTGTAGAGAATTAACCAAAGACTTGGGTTAAGGGTTGGGTTAAAGAATTATCAAAAGAAATGACAAAAGAGTGGACTTTGTCAAGGTTTCTCCAAGCTTCTTCAAGCTTGACAACTTTGACCAAGTTCATTTCTTTTGTTAATTCTCTTGATAAAACAATAACCTAATCTTAAACTTAATCTTGATATAATTCTCATACACACAACTTGTATGTATCATCAAACAAGATACAAACATATGTACACAAATATATATCATATATACACTTATGCACAAACTAGTGAGAAAACAAATCTTAAGTGAACCAATACTAGTTAATGTAAAGTAATATATCAAATATATAATTATACATTAAATCATTAAATCAACACTTGATTTAATGATCCGGTCATACTGCATATAACCGACTAATATCAAGTGTATCAATGTATCGAATCAACATTTGATTCGGTAACCCGGCTATATCTTATATAACCGTCCGATGATACAAATCGCGAGAATAGAATTCAGTATCACATACTGGTATTATTCTCGGTCCCGCACATATCTCATATGCGCTCCTATTTCGTTTCGCTTGAGCCAGGAAACCTCTGTGTAGGACTCTAAAGACTCGTCAATACGCCGGCAGTAGGTGATGATCATATCAAACACCCACAAGCCGCAAGCGGTCTGCTAAACGGAACGGCCACCCGGGTATTGAGCGATCAGAAGATCAATGAGCAATCCCGCTCACACTCCTGTGAATCCAACCAGCAACACTTACCGTACAGTCCGGTTTGTTCGTCTGATATGTCGCATATCTCGCCTAGGGGTGGTAAACGTCAGACCCCAGTAGCTTGATAAGTCATGCCGATGTAAGGTCTATAACATAGCATGAAACTACTGATAACACTTACCAGTAGATCACTGCAACCCTGGCCAGGGATTTCCAGTTATGGCCAGTCGAGCATAGCGCAACAACAACCCTTAATACCGGGAGAGACGAATCCCCTCCTATCGCTCATTGCCTCCATGTGAATCGGGACTGTACCCAAAAACCACCCGTTTGCACGACTCAGTAGAGCCGTGGTAGGGTGGAAATCAAAGCACAGTGGGAGACACACAAGACTATAGGACGATCTCGGGTCAACGGACTAAGCTGCACCAATGTCACCAGAGAACTGCCATCTGACGTGAGGTATAATACCATCCGGGAGTTCTCGGCGAGTCCGTTCAGTGTACCCAGTCATCACTGATCACCCGCATACCATCTCTGATGTCAAACACCAATGGATATAGGATCATCCATCGCCCATCACATGGGTCGAGAAGATATACGCTCGTCTACTCTGGAATATCGATGCCCCGTCTCGATATTCCCACGACTAGGAACATTGAAGGATGTACTCATTGACTACCCAGGCCCCACTAGTATGATCTTCATCATAGTCCTGGAAGTCGAGTATACATCCTAAGGGCTTTATCAACATGTAACAGAGAGACAGAAAGTATACATGTTAAGATAAAGAGCAACCATATAGCGTACTATCATGTCGAGCAAGAAAGTCCTCTCTATATATGTCCCAGCATCCACTATAATATACATCCTATGTATAGTAATGGCCTCTAGGGCATACATATAGCTAACACCTGGCCTGGGCTGTTACTGACTGGTAAGTGTTATCAGTAGTTTCTCGACCCGTTATGAGCCTCATATCAGCATGACTTATCAAGTTACTGGGGTCTGACGTTTACCACCCCTAGACTAGCTATGCGACATATCAGACGAAGAGACCGGACTGTAAGGTAGTGTTACTTATTAGATTCACAGGTGTATGAGTAGGCTTGCTTGTTGATCTTCCGATCGCTCAATACCCGGGTAGCCGTTACATGCAGCTAGTATCGCTGACGGCTTGTGGGTGACTGATATGATCATCACCTATTGTCGGCGTATTAACTTATATTAGCTCACTTAAGAATTTCTTTATCTCACTTGTACACATTTAATATATATGTGATATATATTATTGTGTCATGCTAGTTGCTACATGCTTCATGGGTGTATGAGACTCATACCATAATTAAGATAATGTGGGTTTTTATTATTTAAGGAAAATACAAAATTAGGTGGAAATTAATCATGGTTGGATGCTTAGTGAAAGCATGTAGTTAATATGAGATATTATCTCACCCATTGACTTAGTTCACTAATTTTGTCTTACCCTATATATTTATTAACCCAACCACCATCTTAAGCCATGGTTAAGTCACTACATGAGTTAATATGAGATATTATCTCACCCATGGTTGCTATTCTCACTCTTATTCCATTCTCATCATCATCTTCTTATTCATTCCAATTTTTGCTCTTTAGTTTTTTGGAAACTGAAAAAATATAGCGACAAAAATTATTCTAAAGTGAGCAAAATTCCTATTTCATCAACCTACACTAGATGAGCCATTTAGTTTAGGTTGTTTGCTTCACTAATTCCCAATTAATGATGAAGTAACTTGAGTTGGAGATTTCTCGACGTAGATCATCTTCGGCCTCGAAGACGTCAAGCAAGCTTATTCCTTTCGTCTTGTGAACCCTTACTAGAGTCCGGGAGATCACTACTTGGAGCGAAGGGACTACTACACGGAGCTTTAGAAGTGAAAGACCGGTCTACAAAGGTTGTATTCCTCATTCACTTAGTGTAATGTTTGATTACATGCTAGCTTACTTCTAATTTTCTAGTTAGATCCTTGGTATGGGTTGCATAGCTCTCTAGGTTTTTAAAAATTGCATACTTGATGCCCTATAAATCGTAGTTAGGGTGCTATGGAACCTAGCAGTGGTATCAGAGCCAAGCTTGAGCATTAGGAGTTGTTTTGACGATGTTAGATGAATTGCGAAACCGAAACAACTCCGAAACCCCGACACAAAACCCTTCAAAATATGGCCGAAATTTTCAAGTGGGCTGGGTTCGAATTTTTTTTGTTTCGGGGCTATAGAGTTTAGTGTTACGTAGTCATAATTTTAACATCGTCTCAGGTAACTTTGACGACGTTAAAGTTCGAACGAATATCAAAAACCAATTCTTTTCACCCCTCTCTGGAAATTTTTCCAAAATTTGGATTTTTCCAAGTAAATTTTTTTTTATTCAAATATCATGCAGGTAATTCTATGGACCCTCTAGAAGAACGATACCCAATGTAACACCTTAGGATGTGTTTAGTGTCTAATTATATTTTAATATATGGTTTTCAATAAAAAGTTTACCAAATTGATTTTCAAATATTTTATCCTATTTAATGAATATTTTATTAGAATTTTTCTAAGCTTGCACATACTTGAGCATGTGAACTAGGGTTTTAATTTGGGGTTAAACCATGATTTGCCATCATGGTGGATTAACCCAATTGCCTAAATCTAGTATAATAGTTTTATTAAGTGTTTTGAGTTTTAATTTTGTATGGTTGTTTTTTAAAAATGAAAATGAGTTTCTTTGCTTTTGTTGACAAGAGAGAGAAGAGCATAGGGCTACATGGAATGAGCCATGCCTCATTAAATGATGAAAGAGAGAGAGGGGGAGGGGTTTTTGCCTTGTGTTCTCGCTCTCACTTCTCTCATTCTCTCACACTCACACACACACCAGCAGCCCAGCAGCAGCAGCAGAGGCTTCAGCAGCAGCAGCACCATCAGCAGCAAGCAGCATCAGCATCAGCATCAGCATCAGCTCTGCTTCATGCATCAACAGCAGCAGCAACATGCAGCACCTGCAGTAGCAAGCAGCAGCAGTAACTCAGTTCTTCTCCTTCTCCTGCTTCCAAGGGTCTATTAGGGTATAATTCTTAAACTCAATTCCCTTTTTGCTTCGCTTATATGTAGAATTAGCTTCGGTTTGTGATAAAAGTAAATTTTTGTGCTAATTATAGTGATTTGTGTGGACTTTTGGCCAAGTGATGATTTTATTGGTTAATCTAGCCTATTTAAGTGTTATTAGGGTCACTTTAACTGAGATTAACCCCAGATTTCACTAAAGTACCATAGGGTTTCTATTTTGTGCAAAATCATGGTTTTAAAGCGATATTGTAGCTTTCTGTGATCTGCTTTTGACCCGGCTCTCTCAGATAAAAATTGAGGAAAATGGAGCATGTACACTAGGTCTAGACCACACCACCTGAGCACGAACTCCTAATTCTTTTCCATGGCCTCCATTTTAACCATTCTGGCCGCAAATTGCGGCCAGGTAGGGGACTGGAGTGTTGGGGTTTTGGTTAGTGTAGTCTGCTGTGTTTTCCAGTATTTTGGCATGTACAATTTTGTGAGATTTCACCTGTATCAAAATATGGGACCATATATCGTTTTTCTAGTACGTTTTGTTTGCGCGATACGCGCGATACGTGGGTGGGTTCTGTGATCCAGCGTGTCGCGAATTGTCGGGGTAGTTTTAGACGCGTATACACACGTTTCAGCATATCGTACACACGCGTGTTTAGTTCGCGACGCGAGTTTCTCGTTTGGTTCGACATCGTGTTTTGCGAGATATTTTGCTTATATATGGATTCCTTGTCTAATTTTCAGGTTTTCCGGCGGGTACGTCGGACATAGCAAAGAAAAGGAAGCAGGTGGTCGGCTACGTGTAGCACGCGACCAGGTGAGTAGATTTAACATCTATAGGGGAATCGCCCGCATGGCGTTATGCGTCTGGGCTAGGAATGTTAATACCTATCGCATATTCTATGTTATATTTAGAATTGCGCATTTACCCTATTACTTAGATGTTGTTGTGCTTGGACTAGTAGCCGTAGGACACTGCACATATTATTGACGATTCATGTTGCACGAGCGCTGATTGTATGCTACACACACAGTCAATAATTTCCATGTCACACACAAAACACTTATAGATATTATATTGCTTAGTTAGGGGCATTGTGACATTGATTCATATTTCTTATCGCATATGGCATTTAGCATACCTGTATACCACATGCTTATATATATGTCTTCACATACTTATATACTAGATACCTGTATACCTATAGAGTATTGTACCATTAGTGATGGGTACATACACACTCCATGACATAGCTACAGGTATACCTTGCACATACTGCTCTTATACCCAGGGGGTATATTACATCATTTACTTATAGGTAGATACCTATACCTTGCTATACCTGTATGTTACACATATATCAGTTATAGCTACATATTTACCTTTACTTGATGTTATTTAGAATTGGATTATATAGGAACCACATGATATTTATATTAAATTGTTGTAGTTAATTAGCGGTTTTTCCTTTATATGCTTGCAATTCAGTTATGTCGCATATATTATATTCATGGATTTTCGCATTGCTATATGGATTTTTCATGATGTTTTCTGGATTTGGGAACCGCGGGAGTTCATGAAATTATGCATTATTTGAAAAACCCAGTTTCCTTGATATGATATTTCAGCATCCACCATGATCTTTATCGGTTCTGATATATATATATACCCCTACGAGGAGGCGTAGAGGCCGTATGAGGGTACATGGTGGGGCCCGGAGGTACCCCAGGGCAAGAAAGGGATGTCGATGCACCACGCCGATGAGCCCGGCAAGGGAACCATACACTCTGGTGACAGTACCTATGACTTGGAGGTTATCATGGGGATACCGACGGGAGTCATGTACGTATGGATACATCGAAAGGCGAGGGTCAGAGCTAGGCACTAGAGCTTTCGGTATAGCGTATGATACGTACCTATCAGGATGCCAGTCTTGGTGACAGCATCTGATAGATCAGTGTTTCTGTGTCGATGCTTGGCACATTGGTTTCATGATATTTCCTTTATTCATATGTATATATAACAGTGGGTTAGGACGCTGTTATATATGCCCTTACACTAATATTAGTGGAATGAGACGCTAATATATGTGTATTGACATTAATATATATACCTTATCATATTTATTCACACAGATATACGTAGATTATAAGAGATTCACTGGATATTGGATTTAGGACATATGACATTTACTTGAGATTTGATAAAGGATATACGAGACTCACATGATTTTGTACATTCGGGATATAGGAGATTTATTCGATATTGTACATTGAGGAGATATGAGACTTATATGATATGAGAGCCAATTTGGGGGCTGATTTGAGGAATTGGGATTTTGATTGTCTTGATCGATTGTGATCCTACCACGATGTCAGGATTCCGTGGAAATGACAAATTTCACTCCATACCTCACATTTATTGTTTATGCACTATTTCATATATCAGTAGTACCTGTTATAGTACCCTACATGATTGTTGCATATCTACATTCTCATATCATTATTGCATGATTATTGCATACTGTTTGTCATATTATTGCTTCATGTGTTAGTTGTACCTGCTAGTGTACTTTTCATTATTACTGCATTCATATGACCTGTTAATGTTGTTAATTGCATATCTTAGATTCATGTTGTACGTGCATACTTGCGATTACCTACATATGTTATTTATTATTCACGAGTTGGTAACTCACCCCCGTTGTGCCACAGTTGTTTTGCAGGGTGTTCCCCAGAGTAGTCGAGGTAGGCTATTCATCTATCATCTTTTGCTACGGATACCGCTTCAGCTCATAGTGTGCAGTTTTGCTTAGGTGGGTTTTGTGGTTATCCTTATTTTTGTATTGTATATTGTTGTATCCTTGTACTCTCCATCTACTGTTATTTTGTTGACTTAGAGACTTGGTGAGGACGATATTGTATATTATTTGTGACTTGTTGTCTTTTATACAGTTTCCTTTCTATCGTCTTTTATTTCTTCGCTATGGCGTCGTATATTTGTTGTGGTGGTTGTTTTCCGCCTTTGGGCGTGTATTTGCTCCCGTTTGGGGATGTTTTATTTATATTTATGTTGTACCCATTTTTGGGGTTAGTTTTTACAAAGGAAGTGCTGCCAAAATTTTAAAGAAAGAAAGTTGGACTTTTAAAGCATTTGGGTTATGATTTCAAATGTTTCAAAAATTTCTATTATCTTTTCTTGTATTTTTAATGGTTTATATTTCTGGGTTTTGGCTTTCTTTTATTGCGTTACGCCTTTAGACGGTGCGTAGTATTAGGGCCGTCACGTGCCAATTTCGGGTCGTGACAAAGTTGGTATCAGAGTGCTTGGTTTTTACCTTTCGGAGTGTAGGATGACCTCGGTATGATGGAGTAGGTAGCTTAAGCAGAGTAACGTAGTGTGTGGATGTCTGCAGCATACTCACGATGCGGTACTTCGCCTAAAGTGACCTAAGTACATTGCTTGAAATTCCTTCTTTGATGATTCATATCTTTATGATTCAATTTCCGTGTTCTTATCGAATCTTATCTCTATTTATAGCCTTGCCGCGGATGACTATGGGGACTCAGAGTGATGCAGCGAGGGCCGAGGTCAGAGTTGGTTCGGATGAGACGAGTACTGACCAGGATGGCACGCTAGTTGCACAGGTGCAGACGGATCAGCCTTCGACAGATCAGCACGCTAGGCTTGTGGCAGAGATGCAGGACTTGCGCCAGATGATGAGTTCATTGGTTAAGACCATTCGAGCGCAGCGACAGGAGGTTGTCACCCCTGTTACTTAATTGTTCCTTGCGATCAGCATGCAGCAGTCCGTCACCTACATAGCACCACTGGATGCAGCTCCAGTTGACGAGGCACATATTCCAGAGACTCTGAGAGTTCCGAAACAGTGGAGGACTCGTATCGGTGTACCATCCCAGAGACATAGGCTTAGTCATCGAGATAGATTTCGTGACCGTCAAGGGAGTAGCAGAGGCTTAGGACGAGGATAGTCATTCAGCTCTAAACCGCAGGGGGGTCAGCAGCGTTATTCTGGATGCTATCAGTGCAGGAGCCTTCATCACTATATCAGGAATTGTTCCCTAACACCGCGTTAGGGTCGTATTCAGAGAGGTCGTCGACATGGAAGGTTCGCTCAGAGGGGTCAGTCTAGCAGAGGAGTTCAGCCTGTTGTGGGTAGGGGGCAGACACGAGAGGTTGCTTCTACTCATCGGGACGCGCGGGCGTCCAATGCAGAGTTTTCAGGTATTCTTAATTCGTATGTTCTTTTGATGTATTTGTTATTTTTCACACTTTGTGCCGTGGTTGGGATGAGAGTCCTGTTAGGTAGATCAGTCGTTTGTTGTGTTAACTTCTGTCAGCGATTCTTTTGTTGTGCGACACGTATTTCAGTTGTGTGCCAATCGGATAGGAGATAGAGATTCGTCCGTCGTTTTGATCCTTCTAGAGATGTTGGATTTGGCGTTCTCCTAGGCACGGACTGGTTAGCTACGTGCTAGGCGTCTGTTGACTACCGTGAGAAAATAGTTAGGTTTTGTTTTCCCCGGTGAGTCAATTCTTGTTGTGCGGGTGGATTGTTATGCCGCTTCTCACAGCTTGAATTCAACCTTTTTCGCTCGTCGGCTTTTGAGGAGGATATGTCGTGGATTCTTGGCGTTCATTCACGATACCGGAGCCACAGTCGGTTGTTGGACCGGGTTCCTTCGTGCGAGAGTTTTCCGACGTTGTTTCAGATGAGCCGGCGAAGCTTAGGGAGCTTAAGGATCAGCTGCAGAGTTGTTTGTTGGGGGGCTCGTGCGTCTGAGTGTTTCTCTTTGGAGAGCTCCTATTTCTGTTCGTCAAGGAGAAAGACGACAGATTGAGGTTGTGGATTGATGGATCGTCAATTGAACCGGCTTACGGTGCGGATAGTTATCCTTTACCTCGCATGGACGATTTCTTCGACCAGCTCCAGAGTGCGAGACATTTTCTAAGTTTGTTTAGGATCAGGTCATCATTGTTGCGGGTTCGGAGTGATGACATTCCGAAGACTGCCTTATGCGTGCTATGGGTTTTGTGTGTTTTGGTGATGTCATTGGACTCACCAATACCCTGGCAGCATTTGTAGATATGATGAACTGGATTTCTTCACGCCGTTTCTCGACTAGTTATTATTGTGTTATTGACGACATTATGGTCTACTCAATGTGTGGTGAGGCACAGGAGTAGCACTTGAGGATTTGTTTTGCAAGCGTTGGGAGAGCCCCAGCGATTTGCTAGATTCTCGGAGTGTTCCTTTAAGCTTGTTTGTGTTGACTCCTAGGTCTTTTAGTTACGGGAGACGGTTTTTGTATGGTTCCGAGGAAGATCGAGGCCGTACAGCTTGGGCCCAGACTTTTGTGCAGGACGGAGGTCCGCAGATTTTTTGGCTTAGCAGGTTTTTACCGCCGTTTCGTGCAGGATTGCTAGTGTAGTGCTGCACTGTTGACCAAATTGACCGGAAAGGGGGTTTCTTTTCTTTGGACTGAGGCATGTGTGCGGAGTTTCGGCAGTTGAAGACTCGGTTAATAACTGCACCAGTTCTTTCTTTGCTTTTGGTTCGGGCGACCTTGTAGTTTAACTGTAACGTTTCGTGAGTGGGGCTCGATCGTGTACTGAGGTGACACTATAGAGTTATCGCTTTGGCTTCCCTACATCTGGAGGAAGTATTAGCAGGATATTCCACTCATGATCTGGAGATGGCCGCGGTGGTTTTGCGTTGGAGATTTGGAGACACTATTTGTTCGAAAGTCGTGTCAGATTTTCACGGACCACCATAGCTTAATGTACATCTTCCTTCAGCGGATTTGATTGTTGTGATAGTTTTCTGCAGATTTACAGTTCTTGTGCGATCGTCGAGTTTAGCTTAAGTTCGCCTCTACTGAGGGGACAGCTTGCTCATGTCCACGCCCAACCACTTTTCCTTAATCGCTTTCGCGAGACACTGCCCGCCGACGCTCGTTCGTCAGTGATACTTGAGCATACTCGGCTGGGTAATGATTCGGAGTCCTTGATTTGTGACAATAGTGTGCTAAATTTAGGGACGCATTTGTGTACCTGATATTATCGGGTAGAGATGTGAAATCCTGGAGCAAGCACATCAGTCAACTCTGCATTCATTCAAGTTCCACCAACATTGACGTGACTTGTGAGATAGTTACGGGTGTATAGAGATGTAAAGAGTAGTTTCAAATTTTGTTTCAAGGTGTCTATCTTGACGTGTGCTTGGGTTGAGCATCTGAGACCGGCTGGAGAGTTGCAACTTTAACCGTTCCGAAGAGGGAGTGGGAGCAGGTCTCCACAAATTTCGTTATGGTGTCTACCCAGGTTTAGTCAGGGTATGACTCCATTTGGATTCTTGTCGTCCGGTTATACTCAGTTTGCTCAGTTGTTCTTTGTTAAGTTTGTGCGTATGTATTAATTGTTTTCGGCAGTTGGGATCGTCACTTGGCATCGTTAGGATACTTCTTTGATAGCAGTTATCAGGGAGTGTTCCAATTGGCAACCCATAGGTTTAGGGGTTAGGTCATGTCGATCACCAGTGTTGTATTTCTGACTCTGCGTTGTAGGATTTTTAGACCCCAGCTAGTCTAAAGACTTCGGAGATGATCCAGTTGTTTCAGGTCAGGATGAGAGTAGCCAGTGCAAACAGAGGTCTTATACCGGCCGTGTTGGTCGTAGACTTGAGTTCGCAGTGGCGGATCATGTATTCCTACGGATTTTTCCGATAAATGACGTGTTGAGTTTTGGAAAGCTTATCCCAGAAATGTAGGTCCTTTTGAGATCCTATAAGCGAGTTAGTTTCGTTGCCTTTAATTTGGCACTTTCGTCCAGATTATTGAGAATTCACCCCGTATCTTTTGTGTCGATACTTTGCAATTACCTTCATGACCTTTCTCACATGATTCAGCACCAGACCATTTAACTCGAGCGCGATCTTTCGTTCACCGAGTGGACAGTCGTGATATTGGACCGGCAGGTGAAGAAACTTCGATCGAAGGTCTTGCTATCAGTGAAGATGCTTTGGCGCAGCCCGAATGGTGAAGAGATCATTTGGGAGGCCGAGGGAGAGATGTGGAAGAAGTTCCCTCATCTCTTTGAAGGTACGCGTAGCATTATATTTTTAAATTCGGAGACGAATTTCTTTAAGGGGGGAAGATTGTAACACCTTAGGATGTGTTTAGTGGCTAATTATATTTTAATATATGGTTTTTAATAAAAAGTTTACCAAATTGATTTTCAAATATATTAGCCTATGTAATGAATATTTTATTAGAATTTTTCTAAGCTTGCACACACTTGTGCATGTGAACTAGGGTTTTAATTTGGGGTTAAACCATGATTAGCCATCATGGTCGATTAACCCAATTGCCTTAATCTAGTTTAATAGTTTTATTAAGTATTTTGGGTTTTAATTTTGTATGGTTTGTTTTTTTTAAAATGAAAATGAGTTTCTTTGCTTTTGTTGATAAGAGAGAGAAGAGAATGGGGATACATGGAATGAGCCATGCCTTATTAAATGATGAGAGAGAGAGAGGGAGGGGTTTTTTGCCTTGTGTTCTCACTCTCACTTCCCACTCTCACTTCTCTCATTCTCTCACACTCACACACACACCAGCAGCCCAGCAACAGCAGCAGAGGCTTCAGCAACAGCACCAACAGCAGCAAGCAGCATCAGCATCAGCTCTGCTTCATGCATCAACAGCAGCACCATCAGCAGCAAGCAGCATCAGCATCAGCTCAGCTTCATGCATCAACAGCAGCAGCAACATGCAGCACCTGCAATAGCAAGCAGCAGCAGTAACTCAGTTCTTCTCCTTCTCCTGCTTCCAAGGGTCTATTAGGGTATAATTCTTAAACTCAATTCCCTTTTTGCTTAGCTTATACGTAGAATTAGCTTCGGTTTGTGATAAAAGTGAATTTTTGTGCTAATTATGGTGATTTGTGTGGACTTTTGGCCAAGTGATTATTTTATTGGTTAATCTAGCCTATTTAAGTGTTATTAGGGTCACTTTAACTAAGATTAACCCCATATTTCACTAAAGTACCATAGGGTTTCTATTTTGTGCAAAATCATGGTTTTAAAGAGATATTGTAGCTTTCTGTGATCTGCTTTTGACCCGGCTCTCTCAGATAAAAATTGAGGAAACTGGAGCATGTACACTAGGTCTAGACCACACCACCTGAGCACGAACCCCTTATTTCTTTCCATGGCCGCCAATTTAACCATTCTGGCCGCAAATTGCGGCCAGGTAGGGGACTGGGGTGTTGGTGTTTTGGCTAGGGTAGTCCGCTGTGTTTTCCAGTATTTTGGCATGTACAATTTTGTGAGATTTCACCTGTATCAAAATCTGGGACCATATATCGTTTTTCTAGTACGTTTTGTTTGCGCGATACGCGCGATACGAGAGAAGGTTCTGCGATCCAGCATGTCGCGACATGTCAGGGTAGTTTTAAACGCGTATACACACGTTTCAGCGTATCGTATACATACGCGTTTAGTTCGCAACGTGAGTTTCTCGTTTGGTTCGAAATCATGTTTTGCGAGATATTTTGCTTATATATGGATTCCTTGTCTAATTTTCAGGTTTTCAGGCGGGTACGTCGGACGCAGCAAAGAAAGGGGAGCAGGTGGTCGGCTACGTGTAGCACGCGACCAGGTGAGTAGATTTAACATCTACAGGGGAATCGCCCGCATGGCGTTATGCGTATGGGCTAGGAATGTTAATACCTGTCGCATATTCTATGTTATATTTAGAATTGCGCATTTACCCTATTACTTAGATGTTGTTGTGCTTGGACTAGTAGCCGTAGGACACTGCACATATTATTGACGATTCATGTTGCACGAGCACTGATTGTATGCTACACACCGTCAATAATTGCCATGTCACACACAAACCACTTATAGATATTATATTTCTTAGTTAGTGGCATTGTGACAATGATTCATATTTCTTATCGCATATGACATTTAGCATAACTGTATACCACATGCTTACATATATGCCTTCATATACCTATATACTAGATACCTGTATACCTATAGAGTTTTGTACCATTAGTGATGGGTACATACACACTCCATGACATAGCTATAGGTATACCTTGCACATACTTCTCTTATACCTAGGGGATATATTACATCATTTACTTATAGGTAGATACCTATACCTTGCTATACCTGTATGTTACACATATATCAGTTATAGCTACATATTTACCTTTACTTGATGTTATTTAGAATTGGATAAAATAGGAACCGCATGATATTTATATTAACTTGTTGCAGTTAATTAGCGGTTTTTCCTTTATATGCTTGCATTTCAGTTATGTCGCATATATTATATTCATGGATTTTCGCATTGCTATATGGATTTTTCATGATGTTTTCTAGATTTAGGAACCGCGGGAGTTCATGAAATTATGCATTATTTGAAAAACCCGGTTTTCTTGATATGATATTTCAGCATCCACCATGAGTTTTATCGGTTATGATATATATATACCCCTACGAGGAGGCGTAGAGGCCGTATGGGGGTACATGGTGGGGCCCGGAGGTACCCCGGGGCAAGAAAGGGATGTCGATGCACCACGCCGATAAGCCCGGCAGGGGAACTATACACTCCGGTGACAGTACCTATGACTCGGCGGTTATCATGGGGATACCTACGGGAGTCATGTACGTATGGATACGTTGAAAGGCGAGGGTCAGAGCTAGGCACTCGAGCTTTCGGTATAGCGTATGATACGTACCTATCAGGATGCCAGTCTTGGTGACAACATCTGATAGATTAGTATTTCTGTGTCGATGCTTGGCACATTGGTTTCATGATATTTCCTTTATTCATATGTATATATAACAGTGGGTTAGGACACTGTTATATATGTCCTTACACTAATATTAGTGGAATGGGACGCTAATATATGCGTATTGACATTAATATATATACCTTATCATATTTATTCACGCAGATATACCTAGATTATAAGTGATTCACTGGATATTGGATTTAGGACATATGATATTTACTCGAGATTTGATAAAGGATATACGAGACTCACACGACTTTGTACATTCGGGATATAGGAGATTTATTCGATATTGTACATTCAGGAGATGTGAGACTTATATGATATGAGAGCCAATTTGGGGGATGATTTGAGGAATTGGGATTTTGATTGTCTTGATGGATTGTGATCCTACAATGATGTCAGGATTCCGTGGAAATGACAAATTTCACTCCATACCTCACATTTATTGTTTATGCACTGTTTCATGTATCAGTAGTACCTGTTATAGTACCCTTCATGATTGTTGCATATCTACATTCTCATATCATTATAGCATGATTATTGCATACTGATTGTCATATTATTATTGTTTCATGTGTTAGTTGTACCTGCTAGTGTACTTTTCATTATTACTGCATTCATATGACCTGTTATTGCTGTTAATTGCATATTTTAGATTCACGCTGTACGTGCATTCTTGCGATTACCTGCATATGCTATTTACTATTCATGAGTTGGCAACTCACCCCCGTTGTGCCACAGTTGTTTTGCAGGGTGTTCCCCATAGTAGTTGAGGCAGGCTATTCATCTATCATCTTTTGCTACGGATACCGCTTCAGCTCATAGTGTGCAGTTTTCCTTAGGTGGGTTTTGTGGTTATCCGTATTTTTGTATTGTATATTGTTGTATCCTTGTACTCTCCATCTACTGTTATTTTGTTGACTTAGAGACTTGGTGAGGACGATATTGTATATTATTTGTGACTTGTTGTCTTTTATACAGTTTCCTTTCTATCGTCTTTTATTTCTTTGCTACGGCGTCGTATATTTGTTGTGGTGGTTGTTTTCCGCCTTTGGGCGTGTATTTGCTCCCGTTTGGGGATGCTTTATTTATATTTATGTTGTACCCATTTTTGGGGTTAGTTTTTACAAAGGAAGTGCTGCCAATATTTTAAAGAAAGAAAGTTGGACTTTTAAAGCATTTGGGTTGTGATTTCAAATGTTTCAAAAATTTCTATTATCTTTTCTTGTCTTTTTAATGGTTTAGATTTCTGGGTTTTGGCTTTCTTTTACTGCGTTACGCCTTTAGACGTTGCGTAGTATTAGGGCCGTCACGTGCTAATTTCGGGTCATGACACCTAAACTCGACTCTTTGACCACAGAACCGCAGCCAAACCCTAAGGTTTGCGACAGTTCCGCGGCGCTATAAGTGAGGCATGGGTCGGCCCTTCTACGGTTGGTCTATAGGTGCTGTGGCATGTTCTGGGTTTTTTTTTTAAACTGTTATAACACCCAAGTTCATTTATACCAGTTCTATTTCATGTATTTCTTTGTTTATGGTATTTTCCTGATTTACCGTGTTTTGGGTGCGAATAGTGTTTTGACATCTGTATTTGCATCCCACCCGACCCGCATGCTTGAAACTTGTCTTGATTCATGTTTATGATTTATCCTGACTTGTCGCGTGGACTCGTGCACTTTCATTTGCATACTGCATACTGGCATTTCATCTGGCATCTGCATTTTTTTTAATATAACATTTCAAGTAATATAAAATATTTTAAAAATACATTGCATGGCCTGCATGATACCACTAACTCTGTGGTAGCATCCACGCATCTTGTTCTCGTCCCGTTCAGTGAAACGGACTTGTTTGGATGGCTACGCGGACGTGCGTGCATTCATTCTTGGGGGTATGCATTTTCGTTACCCGGATATCTAATTTTAGTTTTAGTTGACATGTATATTTTTCGAATTTTGAAATTGAATTTTATACCCGACCCGGGCGTGTTTTGGACTAAGTTTGTATTTACCAGAAAAATCAAATTTTATTAATTTAATATTTTTATTTAACACAGTTTAAATTTTATAACTAAACATATATTTTTTTAAATTTAAAATCTTAACTTTTACAACAACCTTTCTCTCTCCCTCCGCAGCACTCTCTCTCTCTCAACCTTTCTTTTTCTCTCTCCCACTCAGCACTATCTCTCTCTCCTCTCGCTCGCCTTTCTCTCTCCTCTCGGAAACACTGTTTCCTTCTCGATTCTGGTCACCTCCTCTCTCCTTACCGTCACCTCCCTTCTATTCTCTCTTCTTCTCTTTTTTAAAACCCCGAGCCCTCTACGAGAACCATTAACTCCTCTGCCTACTCAAACCCTAACCGTAACTCCTCTGCACCACTACCCTCGACCTTGCCTCCATTCTCATCTCCATCCTCTCCTCCTCCTCGTCATCATCTTCTTCTTCTCCTCTCCTCTGTCCCCGAGCACAACCTGCACACCCAAGCCCCCTGAACCCATATCCAAACCCTAGCCTCGCCGCTGACCATCTCGTCGTCTCCAGTACCTTCTTCTCTCCTCATCTCCATCATCCCCTTCTTCTCTCCACAACCATCTCCTCTTCCCTCTCCATTCCCTGCACACCCGAGCCAACCCTAACCCACCAACCCATAACCCTTGCCTCACCTGCACCTCCATCACCGGCGATCCCTCATTGTCGCCATCCTCATCACCATCACCCTTCTTCTCCCCTGCACACTCCAACACCCCAGACCTTCTTCCCTATACAAAAATCCTCACCTGACTTCTTGAAACCGCAGCCCACTCCCATCACCGGCAAACCCCATCGCCGGTGACCCGCAACTCATCATCACCCCCTTACAGCCTCCTCTGACCCCAGGACACCATTACAACACCAATCATCCACCTACTTCCTCTCTTCTCTTTCTTCTTCTTGTTCTTCTTGCTTTCTTGATTTCCGTTTTCCGGTCACCCGCCAGAGCCATGACCGTCGCTGCCGATCCGAAGATCCAGTGAACGTATCTTGCTCGCGTGATCACCCTCTTGCCTTGCCTGGACCCGTCCCGCGTGCCGCGTGTGCGTTACGACGATTTACCGACATCGGGCGTGCCGTGCGTATCCGTCGTGTGATCCGATCGAGGCAAGTTAATCTTGCTACATGCTATAATATAATATACTCCACCCATTTGAATAATAGTATTACATATTGTTTAGTTATGCATCCATTTTACAGTTTTACTGTTTTCGGATACCCGTTTGCATCCATATCATTTAAAATATATATAACTGCATCTATAGATCACATTAATTCATATTATTATTGTAGTAACACCCCATGCTTAATAATGTGCATCCCACTTAGTTTTGGGAACTGTAAATGTAACCCTAATCGATATTTGTGCATCCATACCATTAATTATATATCAATTTGCATGCCATGTCACATTGTTTCATATTATTGTTATATTGGTACTCCATGCTAGATAAAGGGCATCCTACATAATCATGGAATTGTAGTTGTAACCCCTGATATTTATTTGAGCATCCATATTCATTTGTGTCTACATACCATTAATTCTGCATACCTAATTGCAACCCATATTATATTAACTCATATTATTAATACATTAGTAACCCATGCTTGATATCGTCCATCCTGCTTAGTTATGGTATAACCCCTAGTGGATATTCGTGCACCCATGCTTTTATCGTACATCCATATTCTACCCTGATTCAATAATGCTTGTTGGGCACCCACTTGATACATGTACGCTACCTGACATGACCTGATATATCATTACCTGACTTGATACCTGATCCTGTTTCTAATGCCGACAATCCTGACATGTTGTCCTGATGGACATATCCTGTTGTCTGTATAGACAGACCTGTACCTGCTTGATCCTGTGTTGGCATTAGCTCCAGATTTATCAATACCTGACTTGAACACATAACTTGGGGGTATGGGGAAATCAATGATGAAACCTGACTTGTAACTCGACAATTCGATGCTTATACCGATCAGTTTTACGGGCTAGGCCAGCCCCGGGATGATGCTGCTGACATCATTCGTCTGTACATGTTACCTGTAACTGCCTAGCGGCACGTCTCGGATTCAGCCCAAGAGTCTTGACCGTGGTCCCGGGCATGCACGGGATACTATTGAGTTACATCGATGATTCATTAAATTGATTTCAAAGACTTGAGAGTGATTAACCCAGTAGCTTAGTTCAGATTACTCACTGTACATCATATGTGCATATACCCTTCACTGTTCCTTATTCGTGATATTGTTATACTCTTATTACTGTTCATACTCATGCCTGCATGTCTTGTTACCTCTTGATTGTATTATTGTTGATATTATGACGCACCGTCGTCTGGGTTTTTCATGGCCCTGATCCTCTCTCCCTGTCGCAGGCTATTCAGGAGTATTTCAGCCAGCAGGCCGAGCAGTGAGGACCTGTTAGTATTTTAGTTTAGTTTTCTTTCATCAATTTTCATTTCCTGATGTGAGACCGTATTGGGACGTACCTTCCAGATTGTTAATTTTACTTGGATTTATTGCTTCCGCATATTATTTCTTGACTCGTTTATTCTGGTTCATGGACATGTACTGGATAGTTTATTTTTTTTCTATTGTTCTTGATATCTCTAGACAGCCGTAATGTGACTGTTGAGAGATTTTTTCTATCCACGGGTAGCATGGTTGGCTCTGTCACGTGCCGATCTTAGCGCACACTGGGAAGCGGGGCGTGACAGGGTTTGTTTGGTATCAGAGACATAGGATTTAGGTTAATTTGGTTCGATTCTTTTGTAGTTGGGTATTGGACCTGTTCAGTTGATAAAACTGCACATTTGTATTACATTTTTCCTACCATTTTCATATTAAAAAGGGACTTTATTATAATATATTATACATATAAGGTTTATGTGTAAAAACACCATTTTCCATGTGTTAATATATTTTAATTAGTATTTGGTAGGAAAATGTATGCAAATAATATTATTGACCTAATTCTAGTAGAACAAAGTCTACTAAAATCTTATTTGAGTTGTTATGCAGAATATTTCCATGTTGTGCAGAATTTTCCAAGGCTAGAATCAAGCAAATCAAGTTGTTGAAGAAATCTTGCCAAATTAAGAAGCAAAACTTGGAGACCAAGTCTGGAAGCAATCGAGAAAAGATTTCCAGATTCTGAAGGTTCCTAGGATTGCCACATGTCATAAGATGCAAGCCCAAAAATTTCAGTCAAGAGATCCTGAACTTTAAGCGCGGATCCGCGGCCAAACCCCCCCTTGGGCCGCGGATCCGCCGCAATTCCAGGGAGTTAGGGGCAGAGGATTTTTAGGGTGAATCTATGCTATATTTTAGCAAGTTTTCAACAATAAAATTCTGGCTTTGCACTATAAAAGGGCACCGAGAGCCTCTTGGAAAAGCGATCAAGCCGACGCGATCACGAAGCTTCCGACGCTCACGCATCCAGGCTGATCGTCAACTGTTCGTCTACCTCCTTAGGAAAGATCGAGAAGCAACTAGTTTGTAATTATTTTCAACGGAATAAAAGTGTAGATTGTTCAAGTTGATTAATAAAGGTAGTTATTTTATTTAATTCTTTTGCATTTTACATTATGTTTTCCCTCTCTGTCTTTTCATCTTCTTCTCCCAACATGCGCGAGTAATTCTCCGCTTGTTAGGGTTCGTAGGATTAGGTTAGGCTAATGGACGATGAAAATAATTAAACCCTTTTTAAGTCCTATAAAGTTTAGGAACTTTATCAAAAGGATCATTAACATCCTAATCGGGCGCGCTAGGAATTCTTTGCTAGTTCCGACCGCGATTAGAGATTAGATTAATGATTGTTTTGGTAAAGGCTAGATATGAACGGAGTTCCGTGTCGAGATAAGGGTTAAGAGTGGGATTCCTTTTTCCTCCAGAAACCCTAATCTACACGCATCACCGTCGTTCTAGTTCTAAATCTATTAATGGATAAAAGGGTAACTTTTAATTAATCGTCCATAACTACTAAATCCTAACAAACTCTACAAGCCCTCTTATTATATTAATTACATCTTTAAAATAATCTTGATCTATATTTTACATTCTTGTTTAACGTAGATCTAGAAATCTTTCTTCAATATTTTTTCTTCCTCCTCTCTTTTTCAACACAACTAAAGTAAGAGTAAAATGTTCCACGTTTCCCTGAGGACGACCCGTACTCACCTCGGTCTAGCTACGCGCGACACCATTCTGATTGCAGTTATTTTCTACAAACTACACTCTTTCGTACCAATCAGGACCCAATACACGAATCAGAAAACCTGTAATTAGGAATATGTCCTACCACATTGTTATCGTGATTCTTGAATCAAATCCTTCTCTTGACCCTGTGTCTTGACGATATGCAAACCACTTTGCATCTCGACTTGAAACTTTTGGTTCCCTATTGTTTATATCTAGGATTTAGGCGACTTGAGTGGTGTTATTTGATTGTAACTATGTACCGCGAGATGGTTACAATTTGGTACTCTATTTAAGTAACTTGGAGTCCTTCTGTTGATTCCTTTCCTTGATTTATGGTCATGATATTACCTTGCTTCTCTCGGTTTCATTGCTTACCAGTTCATGTTTTATCGTCAGCTTGAATCTTGTTTACCGTGCTTTTCTTCTTCAGTGTTTGGCTGAGGTGAAGTTGTTTCCGGTATCCTACTTGTTCATGATTTTCCCGCATTAGCATTATTCAATTCTAGTGCATCCCATTGTTTTATGTCGTCCAAGTTTATTGCTGCACATTCGATTTCTTGCACGACCCTGTCTAGTTGTTGGGATATACAAACTGGGAATGGGATGATCATATCTAGTAGTGAGTGCAAGGATTGTTCAGTTGTTATTTGCGGACGAGAGTTATTTGCAGATTTCTTGGTGATCGATACCGGCAGTTATGATGTTGTCTTGGGAATGGATTTTCTTGGCACTTTCCACGCTCACATTGATTGTCGGACAAAGAAAGTGATTTTCCAGATTCTCAGACATCCGGGGTTTGTTTTTGCTGGAGGTAGCAGTTCTGTCAGGCCAGTCGAGTTTAGGGCTAGGCCGACAAGCAATGTTCTTTCGTCAATGGAAGTTGATAAGGAGGAGGCGCCATCTGTAGTTCGAGAGTTCATGAACGTGTTCGAGAACATCTCGGCTTTACCGACAAAACGAGATGTAGAGTTCGCAATCGATCTTGTTCCTGGTGCAGTGCCAATCTCAAAGGCGTACTATCTCCTGGTGCAGTGCCAATCTCAAAGGCGTACTATCCAATGACACCAGTGGAGTTGGATGAAGTCAAGAAGCAGGTTACCGAATTACTTGAGAATGGTTGGATTCGCAGCAGTAATTCACCTTGGGGAGCTCCAGTTCATCTAGTCAAGAAGAAAGATGGCACAAGAAGGATGTGCATCGATTATCGAGAATTAAACCGGGTGACTATTAAGAACATGTAACGTTTTAGAAATCGTTTTGCAAATTTTCCGTTTTTAGGGAAAAATAGTCGGTGTTTTCCGTTTTAACCTGTTTGTGATCAAACTTCTGTATAGACTTGTAGGCACTTAGTTTAACTAGAATAAAGCTAGTGTGCAGGCTTTGGGGGTCAATGGGATGTTTTGGTTCACATAGAATTTTTCCCTAATTAAAATATTATTTTAATACTTTATTTGTGCACTTTATTAGTGGTAATTAAATTTTTATGTTGGTTAATTACTACTAATGTGAATCTATGCTAAACTAATCACTAGAATTATGTTTAAACCTTCTCACCTAAATATCTAGATATCTGTGGAGATTAATTGAATTTTAAAGAAAAGGAAATGTTGACAAAATGCTATTTTGTTTTATATTGCAATTATTGTAATTTCCTTCTAGAATTTTCCACACTTCACCACAAAACCCTAGCACCTTCCTTTTGGCCGGCCACTCCTATAGCTTGCTGCCCTTCATCATTTCCACCCCTTTTCAACTCATTTTGCTTCAAAAAAATCATCAAAAATTCAAATAAATTCATAAAAAATCATATATAAACCAATACCCTTCTTTCTTCTTCACAAAACAAGTTTTGTTCTTCATTCAAGTGAGGATTTTGGAGGCTAATCATTGGATTTTCAAGTTTCAAGTTGTGTTTCTTTGAAGGTATAAATCCAAACCCTAATCTCTTTAAGTGGTGTTAATACTTTAATTTAGCTTATTTAGATGTTTAATTTAAGCTTTTAATTTCATATTTAGAATTTCTAGTAAGGTTTTTTTATAATTAAATTAGGGTTTTGATTAGTGAAATAGTTAGTTGATAATTTTATACAAATGAAAACTAAACCAAATTGCTAATTTGTTAAATGATATTTTCCTAATCGGATATTTAATCTAATTATCAAACTATACTTTTACTAATCATATTTGAGTGAAATCTAAAATTCTAGTAAGGGTTTGTATGGTTAAATCATGCTATATTGTGATGTTTGTAATTCTAGTTTTGGAAAAAACTTGTGGTTTTGTGCTAAAATAATATATGTTGCTTACTAGATTTCGGTAAGTTTTGGCGTGGGTTTATTTTGACGTTGCGACATTATTCATATTAGATTCCACGTTTATTAGTGTGTCGTGAATGTGTGATCGGTACGATAAGGGTCTAGGCTTGATGGTTGTGTCGCTTTGCATTCTTAGCTAGGGTCGTGCCGATGTCGTTCGTTTCTTTGTGTAGCTTTTGCTCTTGAGTTAGTTTCGTAGTGTCGCTATGTTGGAGATAGTGCCCTCAGAGTCAATTATTGGATCACAGGCACGTGATTGCAATGATTGAGGGAGGACCTATCCCGGTAGGACAGTCTTACTCAAGATGATAGTATGCTATCTGGTTTATCTTTATCATCGTGTACTGCTTTAGGTGACCTTACGAGTCGCTATTACACGTTGATAGAGCCCCTAGGATTCTTGCTTGACTACCAGCAGTATGAGGGCGATCATATACGTGGGAGCTGGTAGTCTATAAGCACATCCTTAAAAGGTCCCTAGTCGTGGGAGTTTCGAGACTGGGCATCGATACTCCATTAGTAGACTAGTGTATACAGTCGAGACCCCGACGAGGGGCGGTGGCCGGTCTCACAAGCCACTGGTGTCAGTTGGTTCACCTAAGATGTATACAGGTGCTCATTGGGTTATGAGTACACCAGACAGGACTCGCCGGGAACCTGCTAGTTGGGATTATACCAGACGTCAGATAGCAGTTCCCTGGTGACATGTGTACAGGTTAGTTCATCGACCTGAGATTGTCATTTGTCTCGTGTGAGTTCCCACTGTACTTTGATTACTACCCTACCACGGCTCAAAGGAGTCGTGCAAACAGGTTTTAGTTGGGTACAGTCCCGAGCCACATGGAGGCAGTGAGCGGATCTGCAGGGGTTCGTCTCTCCCGGTATTGGGGGTGAGGTCGCGCTGTGTCTAGGAGAGCCATTACACAAAGACCTCGGCCGAGGCAGGAGATTTACTGGTAGGTATTCCAGTAGTATCTCAGGGTGTTCTGGGCTACGCTCCGACACGACTTGTACCGCTTTTGGGGGTCTGACTTTTACCAACCCCCTAGGCCCGCCATGCGATACTCATAGACGAACGGACCGGACTGTACGAATATTATCACTGACAGGCTCAGTAGGGTGTCAGGATGAGTTCGCTCATCGACGTCCCTTTTGGTCAATACCTGGTAGCCCGTCACGTATGGCTAATACCTCTGACGTGCTAGTGGTTAAATCCACAGCTATAGTATTGACGAGTCTTTAGAGTCCCCCACACAGACAGTTACTCAAGTTTCGGGCGAAACGCTGTAGAGGCCGTATGGAGATATGGCAGGGTTCGATCAGATACGTGCGGTATTGCGCGGATCGTGATCGGACAGATTTTACTAGCCGGCTTTGGTTTAAGCCGGATTCTAGTATTAGAAAGTGTAGATTTTGTCTCGTTGCATTTGTATTCAGTGGGAATACAAATACGGGCATGTATATGCAGTAGCGGGGTTTTCCTGTAATTTATTACGGGATCAGTTTTCTGAAGGTGCCAGTTTGCATTCCGTTCCGGCTGGTTTTCCTTCGTTCCTTCCCGGCCGGACTTTTCTGATGAAGCTGGTTATTTGCAAGTTTGCAAATAACATTTGTGGAAGGGGTTTCTTGCTTTTGTGGCATTATGAAAGGTTAAGCATCTTTGCTTTTTCATGATGGCTTGCTTTATTGAGATTAGAAAGGTTTTGGATGGATTTGATGTTGATATGATATTGTTATCATAACCTTTTGCTTATGGTCACCCATTCTCTTTTCCTACACTCACCTTCCTTCTTGTTTTGAGATTCCTCCACCATATTTCCAAAAAGGGGGGGCCGGCCACTTCTAGAGAGGAGAGGGATTCATTTTTGAAAAGTGATATCGTCATCTCATTTCATTTTTCCTTTGCTAGAAAAATGATTCCACACATCTCTCCATAGTTCATTCTTTGATTCCTCCATCAAGGCAACTTCACCCCAATGAGACAAGGCTTCTAAACAAAACCTACAGTACCCTTGGACGCGTCGGCTAGCCAACTTCGCATCCGAGTTTCCTCGGTCCAGAGGTGGGAGCCCGTAAAAGAAATCGGCTACGTGGTGCCCTTTCCGACGAGAAGACGACGAACAGTGATACCGTGGGAGATCGGGACGACGACGAGAAGACCGAAGGACACGGATCGCTCGGTATACTTCTCTACCCTTCTCTTTTTAGCTAGCATTAGGTTAATGATTACGATCCGGGTTTATTTTCCGCGGTAGCGCCACATTAAAAGTTAAGAAAATTTTTGATTCCGCATTTTGGCCTCGGATAGACGGCCGGGGCGCTGCTGTGGCTCAACACGCTATGCGCGTTAGCCACTTGACGAACACTTGAGAGTATGGTTGGAGTTGGTGCGTCGGTCAAACGTAGTTTGTACGCGTTATTGGTCGATTTCTAATATATACTTGTTATATTGTTATATGCTTTCAGGATCGCAGGCGAGAACTTCGGGCGCTGCGAAGAGGGAAAAATGAGTTGTTGGATTTACTTAGCCAGGATGGTTGGTGAGTAGATTTAACATCTACAGGGGATCGCCCGCGTGGCGTTATGCGTCTGGGCTAGATCAAATGACAGGACTATTAGTTAGAAGTCTACGCATATTGATTGTGCGTGTATATCTTGTTGATTATCTTATTTCCTTATGTATGGACTTAGTTTTAATGATACACAACACCATTACAGACGGTTCATGCTTCACGAGCACTAATTGTATGCTACACACACACCGTCAATAATTGTCATGACATGCACAACACTCATACATATATGGTATTGTATTGTTTAGGGATATTGAGACTTGATCCTTATTTTCCTTCGTGCATATGACATATAGCATACATGTATACCTACATGCTTACATATATGCCTTGACATTCTTACATGCTAGTTACCTGTATGCCTATAGGGTATTGTACCATTAGAGATAGGTACATACACACATAATGACAAAGCTACATGTATACCTTGCATACATACTTCACTTATACCGGAGGGTATATTACATCATTACTGATAGGTAGATACATATACCTTACTATACCTTTATGTTTACACATATATCTGACTATAGCTACATGTTTACCTTTATTTGATATTATATAGAATTGGAGAAATTAGGAACCACATGATTTATATATTAACTTGTTCCAGTTAAATAGCGGCTTTTCCTTTATATGCTCACACTACAGTTTTATGTTGCATATATTATATTCATGGATTTTCACATTGAGATATGAATTTTTCATGATATTTTCTGGATTTGAGGACCGTGGTAGTTTCATGAAATTATGCATTATTTGAAACACCCAGTATCTCTTGATATGATATTTCAGCAGCCACCTTGATTTTTATCGGTTCTGATATATATACCCCATGCGAGGAGCGTCGTGGGCCGTGTGAGGGTACATAGTGGGGGCCGGAGGTACCCGGGGCAAGAAAGGGATAGTCGATGTAACATGCCGATGAGGCCTGACGGGGGAACTGTAGGGTTACTAGGCACACTCAAGAGGTTCCACAAGGCATCTACCATGCCAAATTCAAATCTTTATGTGCCTAACAACTCTATGCAAGATCGTTAACTAGAGATTTGGCGAAACGAAAATCTAGTAAACTACTTTACTAGTAAGTGAAAGGGATTACAACCTTTGTAGATCCGGTCCTTCACTTCAATAGCTCCGTGTCGACGTCCCTTCGCTGCGATCATCGGGATCCCGGACCCTAGCGTTGGTTTCTTTGGAGAAATGAGCGGGCTAGGTCGTTGACTTCGAGGCCGAAGATGATCTACGTCGGGGAGACTCAAACTCAAGCTATTCCTTCACTTGGTCATAAACTTTGTGAAGAGAACACCCTATACTATATGGCAAGTAGTAGAGGATGAAGAAATAGGAAGTGGGTTCACTTTAGAATTGGATTTCTCACTCTTTTTCTCATGGCACCATTGGAGCTAGCAAGCTTTTGTGGAGCTTGATGATGAAGAAGAAGAAGAAGAAGAAAAGAATAATAGAATAAAACGAAACTTATCCTTTTAATTATGGCACCATGGTTGAGTTAAGCTCTCATGCTTAACTCATGTAGAGAATTAACCAAAGTATTAGGTTAAAGGTTGGGTTAACTAATATCCTAAGGAAATGACAAAAGATTTGACTTTGTCAAAGTTTCTTCAAGCTTCATGAAGCTTGATAACTTTGACCAAAGTCTCAATCTTTTGTTATTTGTTAGGAAAACAGTAAACCCTAATTTAACCTTGATTTGGTATAAGTCTCATACACACAACTTGTTTGTATCATCAAGCATGATACAAACATGTACACTTGCATATATCACATATAAACAATATGCACAAACAAGTGAGAAAATCAATCTTAAGTGAACCAATACTAGTTAATGTAAAGTAATATATCGAATATATAATTATAAATTAAATCATTAAATCAACACATGATTTAACGATCCGGTCATATTGCATATAACCGACTAATATCAATAGTAACAACTTATCGAATCAACATTTGATCCGATAACCCGGCTATATCGCATACAACCGATCAATGTCACAAATAGCGAGAATAGAATACAGTATTGTTAGGTTTGTCTAGCACCCTATGTAGAGTTTGGAAGCATCACATGTCACAAAGTTCATGTTTTTATCGTGCTAAGCAAGCATACAAAGGAATCGATCCTAGAAAATTAGGGTTTCAAAACTTAAAGGCAATAAAGACTAGGGTTTCGAGACTACATCCTTTGTAGCTCCCTTCGCTAGACTCTTTGGCCTCTTGGGTGTTGGAAGAAGGTCCTCTTGAAGTCTTCTCGCGTCCACGACGATCCACCCGAAGTTCCCCGTCCAAGCTTGAAACTTCACTTTTCAAGACGAAAAATGAAGAGAACACTCTAAACAAGTTGGCTAAACTTGTGTAGAATGATGTTGTGGTTATGATTCTCACTTCAAAAACCTTTCTTGTTGTGTGATTTGCTTACTAGAAGAAACTAGAGAGCAAAGGAAGAAAGAAGAGGAAGATGATGGCTTTCTTTTTGAAGAAGAGAAAAATCAACCATTGAAATGAAATGAAATATATCCTTATATATTTTATTTCTTCTCATTTCAAACCATGATTAAATCTTTGAGTTATTATTTAATTAGGGTTTAAAACATATAAGGAAAGTTTAATCCAAGGTTAAGGGTAGGTGAGAATGGTTAGGTTAAAGAAGAATGTAGAAGCAAGTCAAGAATTATCCTTTCCTTTTCTATTTTGTTTTAAACATAAAATCAAATAATAATCCATCCATTTCTCCATGGTGTGAGTCTTATATTGCCACCATTTTCCATGTGTAATCAACCATGATAGATGGTGTATGGATGTATGTATGTATGCATATCCATATGTGCATGAAACTAAAAGAAAGATAGAAAAACATACATGCATGCATACATCCATCATATACAAGAAAAGGTTTTAAGTGAGAAAACTAATGGTTAAATGATAAATCAACACTTGATTTATCAATCCGGCCATATCACATATGACCCCACCAAAAGCAAGCCGCCCGATCAATGTTCGGCATCTTATACGCGCATTTTAATCGGGTCCATGCGCATATCGCATACGCACACCACAACGTTTCGCCTGGACTAGGTAACTCCTTTGTGGGACTCTAAGACTCATCAATACGCCGGCAGTGGGTGATGATCACATCAAGTACCCCCAAGCCGCAAGCGGTCAGCTAAACGTAACGGCCACCCGGGTATTGAGCGATCAGAAGAAAACAAGTGAACCTACTACAACTCCCGTTGAGCCGACCGGCAACACTACCGTACAGTCCGGTCTCTTCATCAGATATGCTGCATATCGAGCCTAGGGATGGTCACGTCGACCCCAATAACTCAATAAGTCATGCCGGTGAATGGTCTATAACAGATCGAGAAACTACTGATAACACTTATCAGCAATTCTCAGCAGCCCTGGCCAGGGACTTGCTGATATAACCAGTCGTGCACAGCACAGCATCAACTCCCAATACCGGGAGAGACGAAACCCCTCCTATCGCTCATCGCCTTCGTGTGTCTCGGGACTGTACCCAATGGCCACCTGTTTGCACGACTCGGTAGAGCCGCGGTAGGGTGGCAATCAAAGTATAGTAGGAGAACACACAAGGCTCTATGACGATCTCGGGTCTACAGACTAACCTGTACCAGTGTCATCTGAGAACTGCTATCCGACGATAGATATAATTTCATATAGGAGTTCTCGGTGAGTCCGTCCAGTTTACCCAGTCACCACTGAGCACCCATATATGATCTTGATGTCAAACATCGATGAATGTGGGAACATTCATCGCCCATCGTATGGGTCTAGTATCATATACGCTAGTCTACTCGGGTATATCAATGCCTCGTCTCGATATACCTACGACTAGGGACATTCCAGGAGATGCTTACAGACTACAGATGTCCCACTAGTATGATCTCCATCATAATCAGAGTAGTCAAGCCGATATCCTCAGGGCTTTATCAGCATGTATGAATGAATAAAAGCATGATCAAATCAATATGTCAGATAAAGAAGAACCAGATAGCATACTATCATGTCGAGCAAGAATGCATACTGAATATATATATACATGTATAGATACATCCACTATCACATAATGGCCTCTAGGGCATACATATATCCAACAATCTCCCACTTGCACTAAGGCCAGTTATTGGCGTATCTCATACCCAACATCTCAAAAAGTCGCTCATGCTGCGGCTGAGGGAGGGCCTCGGTGAGTGGATCCGCGGCGTTATTCTTTGTGTCTACTCTCTTAATCTCGATCTCGCGGCGATCTACAATCTCCCGGATCAAATGAAAGCGCCTCAAGATGTGTCTGGACCGCTGATGGGACCTGGGCTCCTTGGCTAACGCCATAGCCCCATTATTATCACAATACAAGGGTATTGGATCAATAATGGTTGGAACTACTCCTAGCTCCGAGACGAACTTCTTCATCCAGACGGCTTCCTTGGCGGCATCATTTGCAGCAATGTACTCAGCCTCCATCGTAGAGTCTGCAACGGTATCCTGTTTGGAACTCTTCCAACTTACCGCCCCTCCATTGAGGGTAAATACAAACCCTGAGATAGATTTGCTGTCATCCTTATCGCTCTGGAAGCTCGAATCGGTAAAGGCCTCCATTTGGAGATCTGTATTACCATACACCAAGAACAATTCTTTAGTACTTAAGAATGTTCTTCATAGCTGTCCAGTGGTTCTCCCCTGGGTTGGATTGATACATGCTTACAACACTAAGTGCATAAGCTACATCTGGGCGTGTACATAACATCGCATACATTATAGATCCTACTGCCGAAGCATAGGGTATAATGCTCATGCGAGCTCTCTCTTCATCGTCCTTTGGACAAGAATCCTTGGAGAGAGTGACTCCATGGCAAGCGGGTAAGGCACCCCGTTTGGAGTCTTCCATACTAAACCTTTTTAGGATGGTGTTGATGTACCTGGTTTGGGACAATCCCAATAACTTTTTGGATCTATCCCTATAGATCCTTATGCCCAGGATGTATGTGGCATCACCCAGGTCCTTCATGGAGAACCTTAGTGATAAGAATGATTTGACCGACTGTAGCATAGGAATATCATTTCCTATGAGAAGAATGTCATCCACGTACAATACGAGGAATGTGACAGCTTTTCCTACAGCCTTCTTATAAACACAAGGTTCATCTGGATTTTTGATGAAATCAAACTCTTTGATAACATCATCGAAATAGATGTTCCAACTCCGAGATGCCTGCTTTAACCCATATATGGATTTAAGCAGTCTACATACTTTCCCGCTGCTCCCACTGTCAATGAAGCCCTCTAGCTGATCCATATAAACGCATTCTTCTAAATCTCCATTTAGAAATGCTGTTTTAACATCCATCTGCCAGATTTCATAGTCATAGTGAGCAGCGATAGCAAGTAGGATTCGAATGGATTTAAGCATGGCTACGGGCGAAAAAGTTTCGTCATAGTCCAAACCTGGTCTTTGACGAAAACCTTTCGCCACAAGTCTTGCCTTATAGGTCTCTACCTGCCCATCTACACCAATCTTTCTTTTAAAGATCCATTTGCATCCCACAGGTTTTACCCCAGGGGGTACAATGTCGAATGTCCATACTTTGTTGGTGTACATAGACTCCATTTCGGATCTCATGGCATCCAGCCACTTCATAGAGTCTCCACTCGTGATTGCTTGCTGAAAACTGGTAGGATCATCATCATCCATGATGCAATCTTCTCCGTTACCATCAATGAGGAAACCGTAGTACCTCTTCGGTGGGCGAGAAGTCCTACCAGACCTACGGAGTAGCCGAGGTTCCTCAGTTTCTATTGCAACAGCCGGTTCAACCAAATCGTCATTAGTAGTTTGTGTTTCTAGAATCTCTTCTAGATCCACCACCTTGCCATCATCTTTATCTGTGAAAAACTCTTTTTCTAAGAATGTGGCATACTGAGAAACAAACACTTTTTGTTCCTCTTTGTGGTAGAATAGATATCCATAAGAATTCTTTGGATATCCCACAAAGTTACACATGACTGACCGTGTCTTGAGTTTGTCCGGATTCTGCTTTTTAACATAGGCCGGGCAACCCTAAATCTTAATACCCTTAAGAGATGGTCTCTTCCCATGCCATATCTCATATGGCGTGGTAGACACGGTTTTGGTTGGAACCCTGTTTAGTAGAAATGCTGCAGTCTCCAATGCATGCCCCCAAAACGAGACTGGTAACTCAGCGTCACTCATCATGGACCGGACCATATCTAATAGGGTCCTATTCCGTCGTTCTGACACACCGTTGTGCTGTGGTGTGTAAGGAGGAGTGAGCTGAGAGAGAATCCCATTCTCTTTTAGGAAGTTTGCAAATTCTGTACTGAGATACTCACCACCTCGATCTGATCGAAGCATCTTGATACTCAAGCCGGTTTGTTTTTCTACTTCTTGTTTATTTTCAATGAATTTCTCGAAAGCTTCGGACTTGTGCTTTAATAAAAATACATGACCGAATCTTGAGAAATCGTCAGTGAACGTAATGAAGTATGAAAAACCGCCTCTAGCTCGTGTAGACAATGGCCCACATACATCACTATGTATGAGGCCTAGGAGCTCAGTAGCCCTTTCTCCATGTCCGGTAAACGGAGTTTTGGTCATTTTACCATTGATACAAGACTAGCAAGTCGTATAAGATTTATATTCAAAAGAGTTTAAATATCCATCTTTGTGTAACTTGTTTAGTCTTGTTTCGTTAATATGACCAAGTCTACAGTGCCAAAGAAAAGCTTCATTTAATTCTGAAAGTTTTCTTTTATTAGTGTGTTCTATACTGAAAACTGTGTGTTGATTTAGGACATATATTCCGTTATTAATCGTACCATACCCAACCAACATTTGATTCAGGTGAATTTTCATAACATTGTTCTGCAATACAAAATTATATCCTTCATTGTCCAACAAAGAAATGGATATTATATTACATAGCATACTAGGTACAAAATAACATGGATTCAAAACCAAAATACATCCAGATGGCAACCCCAAGTGATACTCTCCCACTGCGACTGTATGTACATTGGAACCATTTCCAACGCGGAGAGTATGGTCACCTGTCTTCAAAACTTTGCTATTTCTCAGCCCCTGCATAGAATTGCAAATGTGAGAACCTGAACCGGTATCTAATACCCAGGAAGCAGAGTTTATTGAAAAACAGTTTTCTGCCACAAACGCACCTGAAGCAGAAGCATCACCATGCTTCTTCTTGAGACTTAAGTACTCCATGCAGTTGCGCTTCCAATGTCCTGTCTAGTGGCAATGAAAACATTCGCCTTTCCCCGAGTCTCCAGCTTTGGACTTTTCCTTTCCCTTTACCTTTTTAACTCTACCCTTAGGATTAGTGGGCTTCTTCTTTTTCTTTCCCTTGGCCTTAGCTTTCGGGCGAGAAGAAGAAGACTGTCCAATAGTCATAACGGGAGTTTTTGCTGACTTCATAGTGCTCTCTGCACTCCTTAACATATTAAGGAGTTCAGGGAGTTCCTTCTCCATGCCGTGCATGTTGAAGTTCACTATGAATTGAGCAAAGGTGGAGGGGAGGGACTGCAGAATAATATCTATATATTGTTCATTGTCCATTGTCCATCCTAGGTCCTCAAGCTCTTCTATAAGAGCTATCATCATCAGAACATGGTCTCCTACTGGTGTGCCATGGGCCATTCGCATCTGAAACAATATCTTTGATGCTACGTATCGTAATACACGGGATTGCTCTCCATACAACTCCTTTGTATGGAGAAATATGGTTTGAATGTCCATATTCTCATGCTGCTTTTGATGTGTATTGTCCATCGATGCAAGCGTGAGGCATTTGGCCGTGGCACAGTCAGCGTCCCATGTCTTGCGGACTTCAACGTCCGCAACTGAGGATTTTGGACATGGGACGGGCGGGGCTGAAGCCGTGAGGACATATGATACTTTATCATAAGTCAAGGCGATTTTCAGATTCCTCAGCCAGTCTTTGTAATTGGTCCCATTCAGTTTGTTTTTATCTAGTAGAAGCTTGAGTCCAGTCATGGGTATCTGCCATTAAGAGAGAGAAAAGAATACACTCAGCGAAAGCTCTTGCATAGATCAGATTGGTTATTATCTTGTCTAATCGATGTCTCCCACTGCTTTAATCAAGTATTTCTTTCAAACCTTAAAAAGAAAACTATCCAGGATTAATTACAGTCTACAACTTCGCTAACCGTTCAGCCAGGCCAGTGTCGGTACTTGAGGGAGGTTCTCCGTGCTTTCGCACGGACCTAATTAAAGTAAACCTCGTTTTCCCAGAGGCGTAGCCCCGTTAACACCTTTCTAGACACCTAATGAGTTAGCTAATTGTAAACTGCAAAACTCTCCTAGGAGCAACTATTGCCCACAGTAGGATCGGGATCCAACCATCACATGGAAGGTATGCAATCTCATTGCAAATTTCAACACTTGAAATTCCCGATGTAATTTTTACCGCTAGTACTTATGACCTTAACTATGGTCAACAAATCATAAGTACCAGTCAAGTTCTACCCGTCATTTCTTGATCAATTAGACCCACCCATATGACCCTCAACTATGATCAACAAAGTCGCATGAATGTCCTAATTAATCTGCATCATATGCAGTGTAGGAAGACATCACTTAGCTACCGTACACTACGCCTTAACTAAAGTCAACAAACTTAGCACGAATACTAAGTACTCTACTTCCTAAAATGACGGAGGGTTGAGGATGATTTTTAAGAAAATCTTTAACGCTTTGAACTTGATATCCTCGTAGAATCAAATGGTTTTGAAAAGGAGTGGCTTGTGCTCCGCAGTTTTTTTTGAAATACAGCTTTTTCATAAAGAGCCGAGTGGTTTTCAAATCCGATTCTACAACATCTTTTTAGGTTTATTTTCTTTACATTAATCATATTAATGTAATCCCATCATTTAAGTCCTTAAGCCAATCACAGAAAAGAAACGAAAATAACACGTACGCTTATGCCATCCGCATTCGCCGCAATGTTCCGTTATGCACCGTTAGGTTACTTAACTAACGGCATACCGGGACGGGACTAGCGCGGGTGTAAAACATATGCAACGTCTACTATATATCTCATATATAATATATCATTCGTCTCAGATATCACAGAACACACGCAGCAGAAACATATATATAATGTGGGATATACTAAGACGTCCGTATTTAGTATTTAACCAATAATAGAAAATACGGATTCCACAGTCGCGATGAATAGCCAAGCCCACACCCCTAGACCCCTACGAGAGCGGCAAGCTACCCTACCAATCCTGGAGTTTAGGAGACCCGTTCTCGACTCCTCGAGATGGCCTCCCACTGAACTCCAGAACCCGGTCACTTGTGCTCCCCACCTTGGGTCTATCCTAATGCGAAAAAGTAAATAATATACAACACTGGTGACACAACCTCAACCCGGAAGTGCCCCAAATAAAAGAATATTACATTACATTTGAATTTACATGAATGAAAATATAAAACTCTCATCTCACATACCCGGCTATTCGATCGCGACAATCCTGCACATCATATCTCAGCAACACATAATATCATATATCATCAACGTAAGTAAGTATGCGTACCCCAATTGTCGTTGATGTATAGCAACGAAACCGACGATATCGAACATACTACACTTACGGTCACAGAAAAGAAAGTGTAAAACTACAATATTTGGAATCCACAAACTCTTTCGACAACATAAATGCGAAATATCACATACTTCATATTTCATGCCTAAACTATATGAATTCCACATATTGTATCACATTCCAGATAAACAGACAGTATTAAAGTTTTCGAACGAACGATCAAATACCCAAGATTCCCTAAAGCACAACACTTGAGCAGAGTTCAAAAACCCGGAGTGTGACACAGTAGTAGCGGTCCAGCCGTAGAAGGGTCAAGCCAACGCCTCACATGTGGCATGCCGTACTGCCCCAAACCCTAAGGTTCAAAGGGCAGTTCAAGACGGTCACATAATCAAGTTAAGGTTTGTTGTCTTCTAGAGGGTCCACCACAAAAAGACTTACACGTACTTCCAAAATATTTAAACCCCGTGAATAGTGAGCAAATAATACTTGTTCAAACACTTTAATACTTTCTAATTTACCCGGAAAAGCAACGAAATGAAAATTCCGATCGAATCTACGCGTCCAAAACCATCTCCAGAAAATACAGTGCTATATTCAGATTAAACATACCTAAAACACTGTACAAGAAGTTATAAGAATTACAGTGGAAATTTTATGCAATGATGCCTCTGTACGGCCGCGGAACCGCGGCCTAAGCCATGAATTGCGGCGGTTCCGCGGCGGTTTATACTGTTCAGGTCATCGAATTTCACTGTTTTTCTTATTTTTTCCTGCTGTAATTTTTAAGTATTTTTAATTCTGAAAAATGTCAGATTTTAAAATTTTTCCAGAGAGGGTATCAAAAAGTCGTATTTTTGTCCGATCGGGATTTTTACTTCGTAAAAGTGTCGCCTAATGTTTTAGGTCGGCTCTGATACCAATGTTAGGTTAGGCAGCCACCCCATCCAATGGGGTCGCCGTGGCACCAACGGGTCCCTCAGCCGCTACTTTTTACGCATGCCCCCTCACGAGGACTACAACCCGCCGGAACACCTTCCGGTCTCGGAACACCCTGGGGGTAAGAGCCTATGCTTCGCCACACTGTCACACAGTGAGAACCCCCCATAGGTCGACATCCAATGCCTAGTAGCTCTGATACCACTGTAGGTCAGGCAGCCACCCCATCCAATAGGGTCGCCGTAGCACTAACGGGTCCCTCAGCCGCTACATTTTACGCATGGCCCCTCGCGAGGACTACTACCCGCCGAACACTTTCCGGTCTCGGGACACCCTGGGGGTAAGAGCCTATGCTTCGCCACACTGCCACACAGTGAGAACCCCTCATAGGTCGACATCCAATGCCTAGTAGCTCTGATACCAATGTTAGGTTTGTCTAGCACCCTATGTAGAGTTTGGAAGCATCACATGTCACAAATTTCAAGTTTTTATGGTGCTAAGAAAGCATACAAAGGAATCGATCCTAGAAAATTAGGGTTTCAAAACTTAAAGGCAATAAAGACTAGGGTTTCGAGACTACAACCTTTGTAGCTCCCTTCGCTAGACTCTTTGGCCTCTTGGGTGTTGGAAGAAGGTCCTCTTGAAGTCTTCTCGCGTACACGACGATCCACCCGAAGTTCCTCGTCCAAGCTCGCAACTTCACTTTTGAAGATGAAAAATGAAGAGAACACTCTAAACAAGTTACCTAAACTTGTGTAGAATGATGTTGTGGTTATGATTCTCACTTCAAAAACCTTTCTTGATGTGTGATTTGCTTAGTAGAAGAAACTAGAGAGCAAAGGAAGAAGGAAGAGGAAGATGATGGCTTTCTTTTTGAAGAAGAGAAAAATCAACCATTGAAAAGAAATGAAATATATCCATATATATTTTATTTCTTCTCATTTCAAACCATGGTTAAATCTTTGAGTTATTATTTAATTAGGGTTTAAAACATATAAGGAAAGTTTAATCCAAGGTTAAAGGTAGGTGAGAATGGTTAGGTTAAAGAAGAATGTAGAAGCAAGACAAGAATTATCCTTTCTTTTTCTATTTTGTTTTAAACATAAAATCAAATAATAATCCATCCATTTATGCATGGTGTGAGTCTTATATTGCCACCATTTTCCATGTGTAATCAACCATGATAGATGGTGTACGGATGTATGTATGTATGCACATCCATATATGCATGAAACTAAAAGAAAGATAGAAAAACATACATGCATGCATACATCCATCATATACAAGAAAAGGTTTTAAGTGAGAAAACTAATGGTTAAATGATATATCAACACTTGATTTATCAATCCGGCCATATCACATATGACCCCACAAAAAGCAAGCCGCCCGATCAGTGTTCGGTATCCTATACGCGCATTTTAATCGGGTCCATGCGCATATCGCATACGCGCACCACAACGTTTCGCCTGGACAAGGTAACTCCTTTGTGGGACTCTAAGACTCGTCAATACGCCGACAGTGGGTGATGACCACATCAAGCACCCCTAAGCCGTAAGCGGTCAGCTAAACGTAACGGCCACCCGGGTATTGAGCGATCAGAAGAAAACAAGCGAACCTGTTACGACTCCCGTTGAGCCAACCGGCAACACTACCGTACAATCCGGTCTCTTCGTCAAATATGCTACATATCGAGCCTAGGGATGGTCACGTCGACCCCAATAACTCAATAAGTCGTGCCGGTGAATGGTCTATAACAGATCGAGAAACTACTGATAACACTTATCAGCAATTCTCAGCAGCCCTGGCCAGGGACTTGCTGATATAACCAGTCGGGCACAGCACAACATCAACTCCCAATACTGGGAGAGAGGAAACCCCTCCTATCGCTCATCGCCTTCGTGTGTCTCGGGACTGTACCCAACGGCCACCTGTTTGCACGACTCGGTAGAGCCGTGGAGGGTGGCAATCAAAATATAGTGGGAGAACACACAAGACTCTATGACGATCTCGGGTCTACAGACTAACCTGTACCAGTGTCACCTGAGAACTGCTATCCGACGATAGATATAATTTCATATAGGAGTTCTCGGTGAGTCCGTCCAGTGTACCCAGTCACCACTGAGCACCCGTATATGATCTTGATGTCAAACATCGATGAATGTGGGAACAATCATCGCCCATCGTATGGGTCTAGTATCATATACACTAGTCTACTCTGGTATATCAATGCCCCGTCTCGATATACCTACGACTAGGGACATTCCAGGATATGCTTACAGACTACAGATGTCCCACTAGTATGATCTCCATCATAATCAGAGTAGTCAAGCCTATATCCTCAGGGCTTTATCAGCATGTATGAATGAATAAAAGCATGATCAAATCAACATGTCAGATAAAGAAGAACCAGATAACATACTATCATGTCGAGCAAGAATGCATACTGAATATATATATATACATGTATAGATACATCGACTATCACATAATGGCCTCTAGGGCATACATATATCCAACAAGTATCACATACTGATATTATTCTCGGTCTAGCACATATCTAATATGCGCTCCTATTTCGTTTCGCTTGAGCCAGGAAACCCCTGTGTAGGACTCTAAAGACTCGTCATTACGCCGGCAGTAGGTGACGATCATATCAAACACCCACAAGCCGCAAGCGGTCTGCTAAACGTAACGGCCACCCGGGTATTGTGCGATCAGAAGATCAACAAGCAAGCCTGCTCACACTCCTGTGAATCCAATTAGTAACACTACCGTACATTCCGGTCTGTTCGTCTGATATGTCGCATATCTCGTCTAGGGGTGGTAAACGTCAGACCCCAATAACTCGATAAGTCGTATCGATATGAGGCTCATGACGGGTCGAGAAACTACCGGTAACACTTACCAGTAAATTCCTAAAGCAGCCATGGCCAAGGACTTCCTGTTATAGCCAATCGAATACAGCGCAACATCAACTCCCTATACCGGGAGAGACGAAACCCCTCCTATCGCTCATTGCCTCCATGTGATTCGGGACTGTACCCAAAAGCCACCTTTTTGCACGCTCTCTTGGACGTGGTATGATGGAAATCAAATCACAGTGGGAATCACACAAGACTCTATGACGATCTCGGGTCTACAGACTAACCTGCACCAGTGTCACCAGAGAACTACCATCTGATGTAAGGTATAATACCATCTGGGAGTTCTTGGCGAGTCCGTCCAGTGTACCCAGTTTCCACTGAGCACCCGTACATCATCTCTGATGTCAAACACCAATGGATATGGGATCATCCATCGCCCATCTATATGGGTCGAGAAGCTACACGCTAGTCTACTCTGGTATATCGATGCCCCGTCTCGATACACCCACGACTAGGGACTTTGAAGGATGTACTTATGGACTACCATGTCCCCACTAGTATGATCAGCATCATAGTCCAGGTAGTCATGTACACATCCTAAGGGCTTTTCCAACATGTAACAGAGAGACAATCAGTGTACACGTTAAGGTAAAGAGTAACCAGATAGCATACTATCATATCGAGCAAGAAGTCATCCCTATATATGTCCAAGCATCCACTATAATATACTTCCTATGTATAGTAATGGCCTCTAGGGCATACACATAACTAACAATCTCCCACTTGCACTAGGGCCATCTGATAGCAGTGGTTGTAGTATCTCATACTCAACCATCCCATAAAAGTCTCTCGCTGGGAAAAGGCCTTTTTGAATGGATCCGCCGTGTTTTCCTCCGAGTCTACTCTCCTAACCTTGATCCCCTGGAGATCAACCATCTCCTCGATCAGGTGATACTGCCTAAGAATATGTCTGGATCACTGATGGGACGGGCGTTCCTTGGCATAAGCCACAACTCCATTGTCACACAATGGGAGGAACGAAGTTCATCTCATGAACTAATAAACACCGAGACTGTCTCTTTGGTAGCATCTTTGGTAACGATGTATCTTGCCTTTAATCGTCTAGTATGCCACGGTATCTATCTTGGAATTCTTCCAACATACCGTCCCTTTACTGAGGGTAAAGACAATGCCTGTGACTGACATTCAGTCATCCTTATCACTCTGGAACCTTTCCTGTGATTCTCCCCAGGATCGATTGATACCATCTCGCTACAATTAGTGAGTATTCTAACATCCAATTAGATCTATCTCATAGATCCAAAACCCAGGATTTAGTAGGTATCACTTTGATCCTATATGGAGAATCCTTGTGATAAGCGGAGATTGACCGAGCGTAGCATAGGAAACTCCTTCCCTATTAAGAGTATGTCATCCATGTACTATACTAGGATCACCACCATACTCCTTACTACCTTTTTGTATATACAAGGTTCATCTACCGTTTTTGATGATGTCAAACTCTTTGACTAACTCATCAAAACAGATATTCCAACTCCGTGATGCCTGCTTTATCACATAAAACATCTTGCACACGTTTCCGCTGCTCCCACTGTCTACGAAGCCCTCTGACTGTGTACTTACAGACTCTCTCTTCGAAAACATCATTTAGAAAAGCAGTCATGACACCCAACCGCCAGATATCGTAGTCATGGTATGTAGCCGTGGCAAGTAGGATCTGGATGGACTTAAGCATAGTTACTTAGAAAAGGTTTCATTATAATCCATACCTGGTCAATGATGCAAACCTTTAACAAGTCTAGGTTTGAAAGTCTCAATTTTTCCATGGACACCAAGTAATCTTCTCAAGATATACTTTCTCCTGATGGGGATTTAACCTTTCATATAAAGCAACCAAAGTCCATACTTTGTTGGTGTATAAGGATTCCATCTCAGATCGATAAGCATACAGCCATTCTTACAGAGTCTAACTCCTGATGGCCAGCTCGAAACTAGTTAGGTCATCATTTCATGATGCAATCCTTGCTCCCACTGTCATAGAGAAACCAAAGTATCTCTCAGGTGGGTGAGAAACCCTACTAGATCGGCGGAGAGGCTGAGGTTCGTTGGTAGCTATTGAATCCTTTGGTTCTACCAAATCATCAGCTGCAGTTTGTATAGCTGGAACTCTTTCCAGTTCTACCTCATGCCCTTAAATTTCTTCATAAGAAATTTCCTTTCACAAAGATGGCATGCTGAGTAACAAAACATCTTTTGTTCCTCGGTTAGGTAGAAGATATTCCCTTTCGAATGGTTGGGATATCCAACAAACTTCCACAGAACTGACTTTGCCTCGAGCTTGTCCGGATTATGCTTTTAGACATAGGCTGGACAACCCCAAATCTTAACAAACTTAAGATATGGGCTCTTCCCTTTCCATATCATATATGAAGTGTTAGGAAACTGATTTGATCGGAACCCTATTCAATAGGTATCCAACTTCATAAGTGCATAACTCCCTAAAAGGAAATAGGAAACTCAGTAGTACTCATCATAGAGCACACCATATCTAATAGGGTGTGATTGCTCCACCCCGAAACACCGAGGTGCTGTGGTGTATACGGAGGAGTAATGCTGAGAGAGAATCTCATTCTTAGAATAGTCCAGGAATCCCGTGCTCAAGTATTCTTCTCCATGATCACATCAAAGGACATAATACTTATACCCGTTTTTGGTTCTCTACTTCTAACTTATATTCTGTGAATATCTCAAAAGGTTCGGATTTGTGTTTCAACATGAACATATGTCTGAATCTTGAGAGATCATTAGAGAAGGTAATGAAGTACAAAGAACCGGTCTTGGCATGTGTAGACAAGGGACCTTCATACATCAATATGTATCATCCCAAGAGTTCACTAACTCTTTCTCTTCTTCCAATAAATAGAGCTATGGTCATCTTATCTCTGTGACATGACTGGCAAGTTTAACAAGATGTAAATTCAAACTAATTTAAATATGCATCTTTATGTAACTTCAGCTAGTCGGGTCGCATTGATATGACTTAGTCTACAATACCTCAAGAAGGATTCGTTCATATTTGAACTCTTCCTCTTATGTGCGTTCTGTATACTAAGAACTGTAGTTTGATTTAGAACGTTAATGCTTTTAGATAACGTGCCTGAACCGATCAACTCTTGATTATAGGAAATGTTCAAAACATTATCCAACAATACAAAATTATATCCTTTCTTTACTAATAAAGAGACTGATATGATTTTGTATATCAGGTTCGGTATCTAATAACATTTGTTCAGAATCAATGTATTCTGGTAATATAGGGTGACAGTGACCAACAGACTTGGTTGCAACACTTGCACCGTTTTCTGCCTCATGAAACTTATCACCCGTTCTCAGTTCTCTACCTTTCTGTAGCCCATGTAATACATAACATATGTGGGATCCTGATCCGGTATCAAAAACCCAGGACGTAAAGGACACTGAGAAACAGTTCTCGGTAATGAATACACCCGAAGATGATGCATCAGCATGCACTTTCTTCGTTTGGGTGGCACGGGAATGCTGGTAATCCCCTAAATCCTGCTCTGTCTTGTAACATTTATAAGTTGGAGCGGGACCAATGTTCCCCAGCTCAGTATGACAAGCGGGTTCGGTCAATACATTCGTTTTATTATCTTGATTAAGGCGTGACATGGTCGCTACCTAGAGAGAGAGAGAAGAAAATACTCTGCGTGCGCTCTTGCAAGATCAGATTGGTTATTATTTTATCTAATCAGGATGGCTCCCACTGTTTTTATCAAATCTTCCTTCAAACCCTAAAAGGAAAGACTAGCCAGGATTAATTACACGCTACAAGTTCGCCAATCTTTCAGCCATGCCAGTGTCGGTACTTTGAGGGAGGTTCCCCGTGCTTTCACACGGACCTAATTAAAGTAAACCTCGTTTTCCCAGAGGCGTAACCCCGTTGACACCTTTCTAGACACCTACTTGATCAGCTAATTGTAATGTGTAAAACTCTCCCAGGAGTAACAATTACTCGCAGTGGTTATCGGGATCCAACTATCTCATAGAAAATATGCAATCTCAATGCAAATTTCAACAATTGAAATTCCCGATAATTTTGCCCCCAGCACCCTATGACCTTGACGGAGGTCAACAAACCATAGGCTACTAGTCAAGTTCTACCCGTCATTTCTTGATTGAATCAAACCCACCCGTACGACCCTTGACGGAGGTCAACAAGGCCGTACGCCTACCTTAACCCAATCTGCATCATATGCATAAACAGATAAATACTAGTTAGCTACCGCACACTACGCCTTGACGGAGGTCAACAAACGTAGCACGAATACTAAGTAGGACTTATCTGAAATGACGGAGGGCTACGACATGTTTTTCTGAAAACCTATTGCGTAATGAACTTGATATCGTTGTAGAATCAAATGATTTTAAAATGGAGTGTTTTTGAGGCTTTTACTAGTTTCGCTAAACAGGTCACTCCCGGTGAAGGGATTGTCGGCTCTTTCCTCGTCGAATGAGGTGCAGGATATATCATATATATCACTGTGCAAAGCAAGAAATAGAAAAGCAATCAAAAGACAAACCGAGTGGTGTAGCATCTGCCAGTTATTGCTAAAGGGGTCACTCCCGGTGAAGGGATCTCGGCCCTTTCCTTATCGAATAAGGTGCAGGATGTTCTACAAGGAACACCGCGATGTAAAGCAAGAACTGTAGCTACCTGTTTTTGAAAATTTGATTCCACAATATCTTTTAGGTTTCTTTTCTTTCATTAATCATATTAAATAAGTCCCATCATTTAAATAACCTAAACATCACAGATAAATACGACGTACACTTATGCCATCCGCATTCGCCTCGATGTCCCCTCGTGCACCGTTAGGTTAGGTAACTAACGGCAGAGCGGGGCAGGGCTAGCGTGGGTGTAAAACATAAGTAACATCTATATCATATATCATATATATCATATACAGTATCTATCATCACATATCAAATGATCACATCACAGATATCGCAGCAGAAGAAACATATTAAACATTGGATAAACTAGCACGTCCGTGTTTTCAATACGAGCCTGTATAAAACACGGATTCCACGGTCGTGATGAATAGCCAAACCCACACCCCTAGACCCCTACGAGAGCGGCAAGCAACCCTACCAATTCTAGAGTTAGGAGACCCAGACTCGGCTCCTCGAGTTGGTCTCTCACTGGACTCTAGAACCCGGTTACTTGTGCTCTCTTCCTCGGGTCTATCCTAGTGCGGAAAAGTAAATAATATACAAATGGTGACATCAACCTCAACCCGGAAGTGCTCCAATAAAAGAATATTACATACAATTAATTTTACATGAATGAAAATAAAAACTCTCATCTCACATAAAACCCCCGGCTATTCAAAACGCGACGATCCAATATAACATATCCAGCAACACATAACATCACATGTCATCAACGTAAGTAAATGTGCACATCCCAATTGTCGTTGATATATAGCAACGAAACCGGCGATATCACATATTACACTTACGGTCGCATAAAAGAAAGTGTAAAACTACAACAGTTGGAATCCGCAACCTCCTTAGATATCGCATGCCTAACAGTTATAAACCCCGCGTTTTAGTCTCTATATCGAAAACTCTTTCCAATATCAAGTCGGGCAATTCAACAAGTTTCCCGACATCCGGTACGAATGCTCGTCGCAAACTTTAGTAGACGGCCACACCCCCGATACCGTCGACGAAGTGCACTATGGCGGAACACCGCTGCCGCGAGCACCCGAACGGATGCTTTCGGCGACGGGGTTCTCCTACAGTCACTTGGTCGGGGCTATGGGGTGTGGCTATCTATTAAGTTTACCCGACGAGTATCCGTGTACGCAACGTGATTGCGATGGACTTTTGATCACATCAAAATTTCGTGGCAACCGATCAAATGAGACTAAACTGCTATGTTTATAACATCCAAATCAGTTATCTCATAACTACTTGTGGATTCCAAATATTGTATCACATTCCAGATAAATAGACAATGTTAAACTTTCCGATCGAATAATCAAACACCTAAGTTTTCCCGAATAGCTCAACACTTGAAGGGGGGTTTAAAAACATCCATTTCATGCCACAGTACCAACGGTCCAACCGTAGAAGTGTCAAGCCAACGCCTCACATGTGGCACGTCGTACTGCCACAAACCCTAAGATTCAAAGGGCAGTTCAAGACGGTCACATAATCGAGTTAAGCTTTGTTGTCTTCTAGAGGCTCCATCGCGTTACTTGCACTACTTAGAACGTTCTTAAACTACGGAAAAAATCCAACACTTGGAAATTTTCCGGCAGAGGAAAAATTGGGTATTTAAATCCGGTCGAACTTTTTAAAATGTTCTAAAATACCCGGAAAAACACATAGACGCGGTTAAAGTTTCCGATTGAATCATAGAATCCCCAATACACCCCAGATAACTCAACTCTTGAGTGTAATTTAAAAATTCCCAGAAAACACAGGAAATTAAGTTGGACATTACTGTGTAGAGCACGTGACAAGAGTCACCTTTATGGCCGCGGAACCGCCGCACATGCCAGGGTGGCGCGGCGGTTCCGCGGCTCATTTGTTGACTTGGGGTCACGTGCTTCACAGTAACTCTTATAAAACCCTGCTGTATCTTTTGGATATTTTTAATTTGGAAAAATCCACTGTTTTCAAAAATGTACAGAGAGGGGTTGCGATTAGGGTTTCGGGGTTCGATCGGGTTTCTAATTTCGTCTACACTTCGCCTAAAACTTTAGCTTGGCTCTGATACCACTGTAGGGTTACTAGGCACACTCAAGCGGTTCCACAAGGCATCTACCATACCAAATTCAAATTTTTATGTGCCTAACAACTCTATGCAAGATCGTTAACTAGAGATTAGGCGAAACGAAAAGCTAGTAAACTACTTTACTAGTAAGTGAAAGGGATTACAACCTTTGTAGATCCGGTCCTTCACATCAATAGCTCCGTGTCGACGTCCCTTCGCTGCGATTATCGGGATCCCGGACCCTAGCGTTGGTTTCTTCGGAGAAATGAGCGGGCTAGGTCGTTGACTTCGAGGCCGAAGATGATCTACGTCGGGGAGACTCAAACTCAAGCTATTCCTTCACTTGGTCATAAACTTTGTGAAGAGAACACCCTATACTACATGGCAAGTAGTAGAGGATGATGAAATAGGAAGTGGGTTCACTTTAGAATTGGATTTCTCACTCTTTTTCTCATGGCACCATTGGAGCTAGCAAGCTTTTGTGGAGCTTGATGGTGAAGAAAAAGAAGAAAAGAATAATAGAATAAAATGAAACTTATTCTTTTAATTATGGTACCATGGTTAAGTTAAGCTCTCTTGCTTAACTCATGTAGAGAATTAACCAAAGCATTAGGTTAGGGGTTGGGTTAACTAATATCCTAAGGAAATGACAAAAGATTTGACTTTGTCAAAGTTTCTTCAAGCTTCGTGAAGCTTGATAACTTTGACCAAAGTCTCAATCTTTTGTTATTTGTTAGGAAAATAGTAAACCCTAATTTAACCTTCATTTGGTATAAGTCTCATACACACAACTTGTTTGTATCATCAAGCATGATACAAACATGTACACTTGCATATATCACATATAAACAATGTGCACAAACAAGTGAGAAAATCAATCTTAAGTGAACCAATACTAGTTAATGTAAAGTAAAATATCAAATATATAATTATACATTAAATCATTAAATCAACACTTGATTTAACGATCCGGTCATATTGCATATAACCGACTAATATCAATAGTAACAACTTATCGAATCAACATTTGATCCGATAACCAGGCTATATCGCATACAACCGATCAATGTCGCAAATCGCGAGAATAGAATACAGTATCACATACTGATATTATTCTCGGTCCCGCATATATCTCATATGCGCTCCTATTTCGTTTATCTTGAGCCAGGAAACCCCTGTGTAGGACTCTAAAGACTCGTCAATACGCCGGCAGTAGGTGATGATCATATCAAACACCCACAAGCCGCAAGCGGTCTGCTAAACGTAATGGCCACCCGGGTATTGAGCGATGAGAAGATCAACAAGCAAGCCTGCTCACACTCCTGTGAATCCAATTAGTAACACTACCGTACAGTCCGGTCTGTTCGTCTGATATGTCGCATATCTCGTTTACGGGTGGTAAACGTCAGACCCCAATAACTCGATAAGTCGTGTCGATATGAGGCTTATAACGGGTCGAGAAACTACTGGTAACACTTACCAGTAAATCCCTAAAGCAGCCTTGGCCAAGGACTTCCAGTTATAGCCAATCGAACACAGCGTAACATCAACTCCCTATACCGGGAGAGACGAAACCCCTCCTATCGCTCATTGCCTCCATGTGATTCGGGACTGTACCCAAAAGCCACCTTTTTGCGCACCCTCATGGACGTGGTATGATGGAAATCAAAGCACGGTGGGAATCACACAAGACTCTATGACGATCTCGGGTCTACAGACTAACCTGCACCCGGGTCACCAGAGAACTGCCATCTGACGTAAGGTATAATACCATCTGGGAGTTCTCGGCGAGTCCGTCCAGTGTACCCAGTCTCCACTGAGCACCCGTATATCATATCTGATGTCAAACACCAATGGAAATGGGATCATCCATCGCCCATCTATATGGGTCGACAAGCTACACGCTAGTCTACTCTGGTATATCGATGCCCCGTCTCGATACACCCACGACTAGGGACTTTGAAGGATGTACTTATGGACTACCATGTCCCCACTAGTATGATCCGCATCATAGTCCAGGTAGTCAAGTACACATCCTAAGGGCTTTACCAACATGTAACAGAGAGACAATCAATGTACACGTTAAGGTAATGAGTAACCAGATAGCATACTATCATATCGAGCAAGAAAGTCATCCCTATATATGTCCAAGCATCCACTACAATATACATTCTATGTATAGTAATGGCCTCTAGGGCATACATATAACTAACAGGAACCATACCTGCCGGTGATAGTACCTTTGACTCGACGGGTATCGTAGGGATACAGGCCGGGGTCATGTGCGTATGGATACGTCGAAGGACGAGGGTCGAAGCTGGGCACTCGAGTTTTCGGATAGCGTATGCTACATACCTATCAGGGTGCCAGTCGTAGTGACAGCACCTGATAGATCAGTATTTTTGTGTCGATGCTTGACACATTGGTTTCCATGATATTTTTACTCCTAAGTGTATATATGTCATGACCTGAAAAGTATGGAACATGACCGGCACTTAAATTACGAAACGTCTTGAGACAAACGTAATCTAAGTAAGCCAAAACCCAGAAATCAAAACCAAGAAGCAGTAGAGTGAAGGAAAAACCAATTTAAAGCAAGTAGTTTTAACAACATAGGCCGAAACATGTATTTTTTAAAATCTCAAGTATTTTCTGAAAATTTCGGCAGAGTCTTCTTTGTAAATACTGGTCCTAAACGGGATACAACATGAATAGTATACGAAATAAATAAAAAGGCATCCCCAAGCGGGAGCTAGCTCTTCGTCAATCGACGGTCACAACCACGCAAGCAATATAATATACAACGCCGAAGGGCGAGGATCAATACTCAAAAGAAAACCCAAAATCAGTATGAAAACCATAATAATACAACGCGCGACTTTAAGGTCGAAATAATAACAAGTCTGGTCTTCTATCTCTATCAAATATACAATCTGGTTGATGGAGTTTCTAGATACAACTGAAATAATAAATAAACGATGGTGGTCCTGATGCAAAAGAACCCACCTACCGAAGCAATCACCCGGAAGGAACAGTGTGCCAGCAAAGCCGCAACGAAACCTGTACGGCAAAACCTGTAAGGAACCGTAGCACAACGGGGGTGAGTTGCCAACTCGTGAGTAGATAACATCTACGAGAAGAAATCACATGCATGACGCTATCCTATGTCATACGATCAGAAATATCCTCAAATAATAATAATAAGGCCTGAAGCATAATATAACGGTAAGGGGTAAACATCTATCCATATAGTGTAATACCAAGAACTCGTGTCAGTGCCTCAGGTAACAACATGTCACTAATATGATGTACAAATGTCATGTAGCAATATATCACTAAAATGATGTGCAGATGCATATAATGAGAACAAAGTACATCATGAATCAAAGAACTGTTTTTCTTTATTTAATGAGATTTTTGTATGTATATAAATCGAGATATCATCAATGAACTCAACATCAAATCCGTGTTAAGCATCGACACAAAACATAAACCTCAATATCTCAATATCTCAGGCTCCGGCTATCCGAACTGGCCAGTATCATCAAATCTATATATCTCAGTGTCTCAAATCTCAATATCTCAAGCTACGTCAATCCGGATCGGCCCATATCAACAAACACACGACCACGAACGGTATCCTCCGGATATCCTCCGCGCCAGGTAAAATCACCGGTAGGCAGTCTGCCCCTGCCGGGCTCATCATCTACAACTCGAGCTTTTTGCCCCGGGGTACCATACCGGGTCAACCATGTACTCGAGACGGTTCATCCAACTCCTCTAATCGGGTCTCGAAAACATCTCAGAACCGAGAAAACATCATGGTGGACGATATTCAACATATCAAGGAAAACCGCATTTTTTTCTCTTTAAATTGGTTCATCAGTCTACAAAACTTTCAAATGCGGTTTCCAAATCCATAAAATATCAAGAAGAATCCGAAATCATCAAGTCACCATGTTAATAACAATGAAAACTGGCATAAATCTCCATAATACCACATAACCAATGAATATATGGATGCGTCTGATATCATGCAATAATTAAACTAGCATATTAAAGCTATAACATGTAGCAACTATCAGTTAGCAAGCCATGTCAATGAAATAGTGTTTTCTAAAGTGTACGTGACATGGCAATTACCGATGATGATGCGTGTGAGCCGGCAAGTAAGTGCATGTGGAACATACGCATCATCGGTAATGGTGTTGGTGTCTTGACAGCATGTTTCATAATCACTAAGTACACAATAAACATGCACTGAGACGATAACAACATGATAAATGGCAATGAATAGTAATAGCAACAATAATATGCGGAACATGAATGATAACGTAACAATAAGGAATCTACATCGCTACACCTGTGTTATACTGATTTGCCGTTTGAAATAGTACGAATCGTGGCATTTTGAAAATAAAGGCTACGGTGTTTTTAAGAAAAGGTACTGTTCGCACGCAAAAAGCGTGTCGGATATTTAAAAGTTCTAAAACTTAACCGCGATCAGGACGGTGTCGCTTTGCAACTAGCCGCGATGAGCACGGATCGATCCACAGGGATACGGAGCATTTTACGTTCTTGTTCTCACGAGTTAATGCGCGTGGGCGGAAAGTTCTTATCTACCCTATATGTTATATGTAAAGTAAACGCTTGTTAGGAAATGATAGGATAGTGTAAGTTAGTTGAAATCCGTATTCAAGTCCTTTGAGCCGAACTTAACCAATGAAGCTAGAGCAATCAGCAACAACGTGGATTAGGGTGCTTAAGCACGGTATTCATGGAATCCGGCTTATTGACCCTTGTTCTTTCGTTCTTGTCTCTTGCTTTCGCCTCCAGCCAAATCGAACGCAACCGGTCGCGGTTAGGAATCACCGTTACGTTGGTAGGGTAGGGGTCCTAACGGAGCGCTTGCGTAAGGTTTAGACGGAGTTTCAAATGGAAAAGACGGGAAAAGGAAATGAGCAAAGAAACCTTAACTTACAATATCATTATCTATTCCTAACAACACCATATTAACAACCATTCACAAAAACAAAAGAAAAAGCAAAGAAAAGATAAACAATGGAAAGAAAAGAAAAACAATACAAGAAAGTAAATTGCATAGAATGTAAATGAGCATGTAAGTAAAGGCAAGAATGAAAATTGCAAGAATGTAAAGCATGAATATAAAAGAGCAAAGTAAGAAGAACCAGGAACCAAAGTGTGCAAAATGATATCTTTATTATGTCCAAGATACAACCTTGAGATCAATATCCTAAACTTAAACTTGCAAGCTCACTAAAGAAGTTGCAAGATCAAGAGAAGGGCATGAACTCAAGGGAAGGCTACGATATGTACAAGAGAACCAAAAAGAAAACAAAAAGTGTAAAGCTTGGAAAATGAATTACAATGTGTGACCTCATCCTTGCTGCCTAGTTCTGCTTTTATAGGCTCAAAAACTGAATAAACAAACAATAAAAATATGTTGACTAGGCAGCAAGGTGGGGACCACAGAAAACTGGGGGCATTTGGAGGTAGTGGGGCCGGCCACATAGGTGCTCATATTGGGTCAAATCCGAGCTCCTAGGCCCGTTCTTTGTGTGCTGTCTTGTTTTGTCCCCCACATCACTCTGGTGTTGTTTATTTTCTCTGTTTTGACTTGGTTTGCACCCAATGCTTGGAGGGAAATTTGAATCTATGAATCACATCAACACTTTATGCAATAAATGCACATTTAATGCACATCACCTCCATTCCACTTGCACCATGATTCATGGCTGCCCCATCATGGTCTATGCTATCAAAGAGCTAGTGCACAACTTGTCATGTGTTGGACCAAAATGTGTGTACACTAGATTATTTACAAAAACTCTTCGATTCTTGATCGGTTTGCAGTTCTGGTTGCAGTGTCAGCGCACAAATGTAATATCCGTGATTCTGGATGTATTTCTAGTATTTTGTCACGGATACCTGTAATCTGTAATACTGAGCTAACACCGGTTAATAGAACCGATATATACAAAAAATAGATAATGAATGAGCGGTATTAAAATGCAATATTCTGGTCTGAACAAATACCCCCAAACTTATCTTTTGCTCGTCCCGAGCAAAACAAAATCCTAGCCTCACTTTCGCAGGGAACGCGATTGCACTGAGCACATGCAACAAGCCGTTAAACCTCTAGGTGTCCCTAGTAAGAGGAGTGTTGTCTCCTGAGGGTTTTCAGCGCATACTACCTACAAAATCACGTCAAGCTAGTTTCACAAGTTAACGTCGATTCTACTCCTACAGTTTAGTATCTATGTTAGAAATTCTATTATCCTAAGTTAGAAATATCCAACCCTTATGTTTCACACCTCCTATCTATTTAACCCTAGATTATATACATTCCAAAAAAGTTTAGAAAGATGTTGGTATCTCTTGAGTTTTCCTTCTAAAGCGCGGTCTCAAATCAGGGATTTTTATCAACTTTACAGAAAACATAAGTCTTATTCATCATTTCTATCTTTTATCTAAACATCGATTGTATACCCCTACGTGTGTGTATATTTGCACCCCTGTTGGAGATAGTGCCCTCAGAGTCAATTATTGGATCACAGGCACGTGATTGCAATGATTGAGGGAGGACCTGTCCTAGTAGGACAGTCTTACTCAAGATGATAGTATGCTATCTGGTTTATCTTTATCATCGTGTACTGCTTTAGGTGACCTTACGAGTCGCTATTACACGTTGATTGAGCCCCTAGGATTCTTGCTTGACTGCCAGCAGTATGAGGGCGATCATATACGTGGGAGCTGGTAGTCTATAAGCACATCCTTAAATGGTCCCTAGTCGTGGGAGTTTCGAGACTAGGCATCGATACTCCATTAGTAGACTAGTGTATACAGTCGAGACCCCGACGAGGGGCGGTGGCCGGTCTCACAAGCCACTGGTGTCAGTTGGTTCACCTAAGATGTATACAGGTGCTCATTGGGTTATGAGTACACCGGACAGGACTCGCCGGTAACATGCTAGTTGGGATTATACCAGACGTCAGATAGCAGTTCCCTGGTGACATGTGTACAGGTTAGTTCATCGACCTGAGATCGTCATTTTTCTCGTGTGAGTTCCCACTGTGCTTTGATTATCACCCTACCACGGCTCAAAGGAGTCGTGCAAACAGGTTTTAGTTGGGTACAGTCCCGAGCCATATGGAGGCGGTGAGCGGATCTGCAGGGGTTCGTCTCTCCCGGTATTGGGGGTGAGGTCGCGCTGTGTCTAGGAGAGCCAGTACACAAAGCCCTCGGCCGAGGCATGAGATTTACTTGTAGGTATTCCAGTAGTATCTCAGGGTGTTCTGGGCTACACTCCGACACGACTTGTACCGCTTTTGGGGGTCAGACTTTTACCAACCCCCTAGGCCCGCCATGCGATACTCATAGACGAACGGACCGGACTGTATGGATATTGTCACTGACAGGCTCAGTAGGGTGTCAGGATGAGTTCACTCATCGACGTCCCTTTTGGTCAATAGCCGGTAGCCCGTCACGTATGGCTAATACCTCTGACGTGCTAGTGGTTAAATCCACAACCATAGTATTGACGAGTCTTTAGAGTCCACCACACAAAGTTACTCAAGTTTCGGGCGAAACACTGTAGAGGCCGTATGGAGATATGGCAGGGTTCGATCAGATACGCGCGGTATTGCACGGATCGTGATCGGACGGCTTTTACTAGCCGACTTTGGTTTAAGCCGGATCCTAGTTTTAGACAGTGTAGTTTTGTCTCTTTGCATTTGTATTCAGTGGGAATACAAATGCGGATATGTATTTACAGTCGCGGGGTTTTCCTGTATTTTATTACGGGATAAGTTTTCTGAAGTTTCCAGTTTGCTTTCCGTTCCGGCCGATTTTCCTTTGTTCCTTCACGGCCGGACTTTCCGATGGAGGGGGGTATTTGCAAGTTTGCAAATAACTTATTGTGGAGGGGTTTCTTGCGTATTGGTGGCATCATGATAGTTATTCATCATGAGATTCTTTTTCATTCTTATCACTTGCATTTATTGTGATGGTTAATGAGATTAGAAAGGATTTGAACTCGATATGATATTATTATCATAACCTTTTGATGTGGTCACCTCTTTTCAATTCCTACACTCACCTCCCTTCATGTTTTAGTCTTATTCTCTCCACCATTTCTTTTGGGGGGGCGGGGCGGCCACATTAGATGAGGGAGAGGTGAGGGAATTCTTTTTGATGTGGAGAAAAGTGTTCATCTAATTTTGTATCAAAAGTTCCCAACCTCCATTTTCTCATTGCTCCTTTTGATTCTCCAACCCCATCCTCCATGGCAACATCACAACCCCTAGAGAAAATGGATTCTACACTATACCTACAGCACCCTTGGACGCGTCGGCTAGCCAACTTCGCGCCCGAGTTGCCTCGGTCCAGAGGTGGGAGCCCGTAAAAGAATCCGGCTACGTGGTGCCCTTTCCGGCGAGAAGATGAAGACCGGAGATTCCGCGGGAGATCGGGACGACGACGAGAAGACCGGAGGACACGGATCACTCGGTATATCTCTCACCCCTTCTCTTGATAGCTAAGATTAGGTTAATGGTTACGATCCGGGTTTATTGTCCGCGATAGCGCCGGTTTAAAGATAAGAAAAAATTTTGATTCCGTATTTTGGCCTCGGATAGACGGCCGGGGCGCTGCCGTGGCGCAACATGGTTCCAGAGCCACGCCATTAACCTAGTCTAGCTTGCTCTAGTATGTTTAAAAACACGATCGAGCAAAAATCCCAAAAACCGTATTTCGTGTGCATCAGGTTTCTGTCGAAATTTTTTGGGCTCCAAAAATTATTCAGGTTGTTGCAGAGACACGTGTAGGCAATTATTAGCATTCTGAGAAAATTTGGTGGCGTGATGTCACCATTCCACCGCGGAACCGCGGCCAAACCCACGCATTGGCCGCGGTTCCGCCGCCACTTTGACTTGTCAACGCACCAAATTTTTCCAGTGGGCTGTTAGGTTGGAAATAGGGGTTTTGGGATGTTCTTTTTGGGCCCATATTTTCTGTAAGTGCTACAGTACTGCTTGGGACCCACTTCGGCAAATTTGTTCGATCGGATATTTTAAACATGTTAGTTCACAGTATTTACATTATATCTGCGACCGTGAATGTCATTTGATCGGTAAATCCTGTCTAACTGCTATAGCCCTTTTAGACGGATTTGCGAACGTGGCATTCACGTTGATGTTCTGTGTTGTGCTATGATGTTGTGGATTGGTCGTGGGGGATAGCCTGGTTGCAGTGGTAGTACAGTCTTGTTTTATATGTACATTTGATATTGCGGGGCGAGCGTCCGACATGTGGACTGTCGTCACTGCCTGTTTGTATTATTCTTTTGGGGCACGACCGGGTCGAGGTCGATGTACCCGTTGTATGTATATTTTACTTTCTGTACTAGGATTACCCCAAGGAGGGGTGCACAGATAGCCGGGTTCTAGAGGGCAACGGGCCCGCATCTCATGGCATTGAGACGGAGGGGGCTTTACTCTAGAATTGGCGGGCTATTCGCCGCACTCGTAGGGGGTATAGATTGACCCATGAGGGGTGCCCAAGTTACCGGATTCCGTGAAGTGCAGGGTGGTCCATTCACGTTGCTGAAGGGGGCTGCCTCGCTTCAGGTTTTGGCGGGTAACTTGCTGCGCCCGTAGGGGTCTAGGATTTCATTGCACAGGCTATCCACACGACCAGGGGAACGTCGGGTTTCAGCAGCGGCTCTGTGAAACCCGGGGATCCCAAATATCTGTATTGTTCTGTGATGCTGTACATTTCTGTGATGTTGCATTTTATCATGCCTTGAGCGAATATTATATATTGATATATACTAGTAGATGTTGTATATGTTTTGAATCCGCGCTAGTCCAGTCCCCGCTCTGTCGTTAGTTAAGTAACCTAACGGGTGATGACGGGACCCAGTGGCGAATGCGGATGCCATATACGTACATCATTATTTTCGTTCTTTTGTGGTGTGATCAATTGATGGGACTGCGTTGGTTCGGATCAATGCAAGCTAAATAAACCTGTTCTGATGTTGTTGGAACAATTTTTCAAAAATCTGTTATTGCAAGGACGTTCTCTTTTGTTTTGCACAGTGGTATTCGGTTATGAATATCCAGCACCTCATTCGACGAGGCAAGGGCCGAGATCCCTTCACCGGGAGTGACCCCTTGGACAGAAGTTTGCGTCAGGGTAATAACTTCACTATAGCCGATTGCCTTTTGCTTTGCATCGTGGTATTCAGTTGGAATATCCTGCACCTCATTCTATGGGGAAAGAGCCGAGATCCCTTCACCGGGAGTGACCTCTTTAGCAAAGGTTTTCGTCACTATATTTTTATAAAAAGTTATCCGGTTCCTTCAACGATATCAAGTTCATTACGTTAATGGTTTTTCGCCAAAAACCAGCCGTAGCCCTCTGTCATTTCAGATTAGTATTGCTTAGTATTCGTGCTACGTTTGTCGTGCTCAGCCGAGGCGTAGTGTGCGGTAGCTCTGTAATGCTTTTCTGTCTTATGGATATGTGATTGGTTAGGACAGTCGTACGGTCATTTTGGCTCAGTCAAGGACTCGTGCGGGTGGGTCTAATGCAATCAAGATAATGACGGGTTGAACTTGACTAGGATCCTTTGATATGTTGGCTCAGTCAAGGTCACTTGGGTCATAGGGGTAAAAACACACATCGGGAGTTTCTAAAGAAACTGAAACTTGCCAGGCATGCGCATACCTTCTGGAGTGTGGTGACTTGAGTGGATTCCTTCAAGTTGTCATGCGATGATAGTTGGATCCCGATTCCCACTGATGAGTTGGCTTACTCCTCGGGTGATCCCGACTAATTCTTCTTTCAGGTTTGGAGAAGAATTTGAGGTTACAGTGGGAGGTTTCCTGATTAGATAAAGTGACAGCCATTCTGATCTAGCAACAAATAAACTTCATTCTCAATGTCTACAACTACAAAAAATGTTGCTAACTTTGTTTCAAATGCGTCGAAATTGTAAGCAGTGCACACTGAGTGTTTCTTTTCTCTCTCTCTCTCTCTTTGGCAGCGACCATGACCCGACCCTAAGACTATGACTCAGTGACCAAAATTAACCGAACCTTCTTAAACACCGGCTTTTGGATTGTCAGAGTTGCATACCTCATTGCCACTCCAACTTTTACCCTTTTCTCCAGGACACCCCGTATTACTACGAACGTCCACTTCTATTGGACAAATCCATCGTATGGTTATATACGAACTCGAAGGAATTTATTCAAGGATGGTTTCCGGTTCTGGAGAAAACGAATAGGACTATTCAGTTGTCTTTTCCTTTTACCTTCTCTCAGGTTGCGAGTGCTCCTTGGATTAGGATAGTACACCTATTACGCAAATTGGATGGTCTTCTTCCAAACCATAGGCTGGTGCCGACCGGTAGGGAATGAAGAAAACCAATTAGCATAACGATGGTGTGCAGAAGGTATTAAGTTAAGACAAAGAAAGGGATTAGTAAGAGGGCAAAGTAAATTGCGACTGATATTCACGACCAAACCAAATATTTCTTCGCCAATCCTAAATCACCTCTGTATTTCTCCAGGACACTCCGTATCACTACGAAGATCCAGAGTTTATTGGATACTCCATCGTATGGTTATATACGAACTCGAAAGGAACTTGTTCCAGTTCGGGGATGGACTCTGGTTCAGGAGAAATAAGAATAAGGTTTATTCGGTTGTCTTTTATCTTCACCTTCTCTCGCATTGCGAGTGCTCCTAGGATTAGGACAGTACACCCATTATGCTTATTGGATAGTCTTCTTCCAAACCATAGGCTGGTGCCGAACGGTAGGGAAGGAAGAAAACCATTCAGCCTAAAGGGGTGTACAGAAGGTAATGACTAAAGACATATAAAGGGATTTGGAGAGATGGCAAAGAGATATAAGGTTACAGTTGTGAATCTGGATAATGGAAGAGGCATTACGAAGAATACCAGGATACCCCATCGAAACATTTCAATGTTTCAGTTTCACTGTCTATTGTTAAAAGAAAAACTGATTTCCCAGTTAGACACTTGCTCCAGGGTATGTATTTACCAGATTTGATTTTCATATCTGTATGGTTTTACAGATGATGCGTGGGAGTAAGTTATTGGGAATTAGGTGATTGTCCTCATTATATCGGGATTCGTTGTGATTGGTGATATTTGAGGAAATCGCCTGGGTTGTTTGCCGGATGGCAAATATTTTGTTTTGAATATCCGCTGTTATGCTCCAATTTCAGATTGATATATCTGTACGTCTATTTTCATAGAGTGAGATATACCTTTTTGAGATTATGTCCATGACATTTACATATATCAGTGGATGGTTAGGTAAGGAGCATTAAGCAGCGGTGTAATTCTTCTTAACCATAAGTACAGTTTTCAACATACGACACACAGTGAATGAGTTATTAAACTCAGGGGACTTATACAGAGTATTGTATGTTCTCCAGTGTCCATTAGGACAGAGTGGTTGGTACTCGTACTATATTCTGTTTACTTGTGACTTCTCTAGTTTTCAGACAGGTGTTTCGTAGAAACACAGGGTCCGAATTTTGAGAAGTTATAGGTATATGAATAAAGTAGAGAACCAGGTATTGCAAGTATCGGGATTCATCAAAGTGATCGAAGATATAGATACTTGTGTATGGTATTCAGTTGATAGTAATGATTAAGAGAACTTTCTTCTTTTTCAGGTTACTCATAATTGGAAGCATTCCTAAGTTGAGTAACGCTGATCGGCCTCTTTCCATTTAATTGACATGCACTGGAGACAGCTGCATGATTTGAATCTGGTTCAATTAAATCAGTGCCACTGTTTCTGTATTGGATATAAAACAGTTCATATCTTGACATTGTTAAGGTACGGGGAGTTGTCCGGTTTATGCTTAAAACCAGACTCCGGATAACTCAAGGTACGTTTCTGTAATGGCTGTTTGTGGGTTGACCAGGCTATGACGAGGGTTGACTTTCTACCATCTGGAAGATCAATAGCGATATTGTTCTTAACTCGCCACAGTTTTAATTAAAAATGGATTTTTTCAGAAAACAGTAGTGGGAGTATGGTAGAACTGGAAGTGATTCCAGAACCGCAAACGATTACTGAAGATTTGATAAAAACCTAAAGATTCAATCTGGTTTGACATTCCATTGGCCACTCCGCAGATACGGTGGGTAACCTCAGGCACCCGAGAGGTACTTCGGTATGCTCAAGGACGGTGGCAGGGAGGTTCTTGTTTACTCAAACTTGCCATTGCTGTTGTTCCAGACTGTGAGACCCGGCAGGAGGATGAGTATAGCGTCGTTCTAAACTGGCTTTAGAAGTGTACGTCTATATGACTCTGCCAGAGGGTTGTCATAGTCAGTGGGAGCAGCGGAAGCTTGGTGGACAGGTGGCTTATGTCTATTTATAGACTAAAGCAGATATAGCGGAGATAGATCATCTATTTCTGATGTGACAGTCATAGGTTTGACTTCATCAGAATAGGGGATGGATCTGTTAAGAAGGTAGTAGGGTGTGATGTCCTGGTATTTGATGACATACACGGAGTAGGAAGTGATATTCCTATACTACGATCGGTTATACTTTGGTTGTCATACAGTAGTTTCTCCTCATAGGAATTGGATCTTATATCGTACATTCTGGTTACTTGATCTATGGTTTTAGATCTAGATTAGGGTGGTTTCCCAATATGGGTACTTAGACAGAGTTCTAAGAGTATTTAGAATGGAGGACTCCTAGCACGGTAGTGTACCTGCAGGTGATGGAGTCACCCTCTCTAAAGGTGTCTTACAGACTAAAGTTGAGAGGGATGTGCATGATTGGCAGATCACTTGCTTAGGCAATTGAGTCAATCATGAGATGTCAAGTACCACACCAGATGTTGTTCTTGTAGTAGATGCAATAAGTTGATATCAATCCAATCCTGGAGAAACGATTGGAAGCAGTTTTAAGACATAAGTGCGTGTTCTAGGGATTTGATAACGACAGCCTCCTTTAGGAGACGGTTATCATTCCAGGCTTCCAAGGTGACCTGGACGACAGGGTGGCCGTCAGAGTTATAGTTCTCCCTCTGACGAGGGGAAGTATTTTGGACAGGTGGTCCAGACGGATACTGAGGGAGGCATGGCGCAGGATACTGATTAAGTTCAGTTGACGATACAGTCTAAGAAGTTTGGATTTGGAGTTCATTTATGAACTAGGTCCCATCAGACATCCAGACATTCCAAGACAAGTATTGCTCATTTCGGGAGATGGCTTTCTCCGCGAACTTGAGATATAGAGAAACATAGAAAGAAACGTCAAAGCGGATCCACTCACTTAGGCTATTCCTCGGACGCAATAGTTTCGCAAACGGGCTTTGTGAGACTGACTAGTAGAGGAGTTGGGTGTTCGGTATCACACGGGCTGTGAGTATGCGACATCGCAATAATTAGCCTTGAGTGCAAGTGGGAGATTGTTGGAGATAGTGCCCTCAGAGTCAATTATTGGATCACAGGCACGTGATTGCAATGATTGAGGGAGGACCTGTCCCAGTAGGACAGTCTTACTGAAGATGAGAGTATGCTATCTGGTTTATCTTTATCATCGTGTACTGCTTTAGGTGACCTTACGAGTCGCTATTACACGTTGATAGAACCCCTAGGATTCTTGCTTGACTGCCAGCAGTATGAGGGCGATCATATACGTGGGAGCTGGTAGTCTATAAGCACATCCTTAAATGGTCCCTAGTCGTGGGAGTTTCGAGACTGGGCATCGATACTCCATTAGTAGAGTAGTGTATACAGTCGAGACCCCGACGAGGGGCGGTGGCCGGTCTCACAAGCCACTGGTGTCAGTTGGTTCACCTAAGATGTATACAGGTGCTCATTGGGTTATGAGTACACCGGACAGGACTCGCCGGGAACATGCTAGTTGGGATTATACCAGACGTCAGATAGCAGTTCCCTGGTGACATGTGTACAGGTTAGTTCATCGACCTGAGATTGTCATTTGTCTCGTGTGAGTTCCCACTGTTCTTTCATTACCACCCTACAACGGCTCAAAGGAGTCGTGCAAACAGGTTTTAGTTGGGTACAGTCCCGAGCCACAAGGAGGCGGTGAGCGGATCTGCAGGGGTTCGTCTCTCCCGGTATTGGGGGTGAGGTCGCGCTGTGTCAAGGAGAGCAATTACACAAAGACATCGGCCGAGGCAGGAGATTTACTGGTAGGTATTCCAGTAGTATCTCAGGGTGTTCTGGGCTACACTCCAACACGACTTGTACCGCTTTTGGGGGTCTGACTTTTACCAACCCCCTAGGCCCGCCATGCGATACTCACAGACGAACGGACCAGACTGTACGGATATTGTCACTGACAGGCTCAGTAGGGTGTCAGGATGAGTTCGCTCATCGACGTCCCTTTTGGTCAATAGCTGGTAGCCCGTCACGTATGGCTAATACCTCTGACGTACTAGTGGTTAAATCCACAAACATAATATTGACGAGTCTTTAGAGTCCACCACACACAGTTACTCAAGTTTCGGGCGAAACGCTGTAGAGGCCGTATGGAGATATGGCAGGATTCGATCAGATACGCGCGGTATTGCACCGATCGTGATCGGACGGCTTTTACTAGCCGGCTTTGGTTTAAGCCGGGTCCTAGTATTAGACAGTGTAGTTTTGTCTCTTTGAAATTGTATTCAGTGGGAATACAAATGCGGGTATGTATTTACAATCGCGGGGTTTTTCTGTAATTTATTACGGGATCAGTTTTCTGAAGTTGCCAGTTTGCTTTTCGTTCCGGCCGATTTTCTTTTGTTCCTTCACGGCCGGACTTTCCGATGGAGGAGGGCATTTGCAAGTTTGCAAATAACTTATTGTGGAGGGGTTTCTTGCATATTGGTGGCATCATGATAGTTATTCATCATGCGATTCTTTTTCATTCTTATCACTTGCATTTATTGTGATGGTTAATGAGATTAGAAAGGATTTGAACTTGATATGATATTGTTATCATAACCTTTTGATGTGGTCACCTCTTTTCAATTTCTACACTCACCTCCCTTCATGTTTTAGTCTTATTCTCTCCACCATTTCTTTTTTTTGGGGGGGGGGGGTGGAAGGCCACATTAGATGAGGGAGAGGTGAGGGAATTCTTTTTGATGTGGAGAAAAGTGTTCATCTCATTTTGTATCAAAAGTTCCCAAGCTCCATTTTCTCATTGCTCCTTTTGATTCTCCACCCCCATCCTCCATGGCAACTTCATAACCCCTAGAGACAATGGATTCTACACTATACCTACAGCACCCTTGGACGCGTCGGCTAGCCAACTTCGCGCCCGAGTTGCCTCGGTCCAGAGGTGGGAGCCCATAAAAGAATCCGGCTACGTGGTGCCCTTTCCGGCGAGAAGATGAAGACCGGAGATTCCGCGGGAGATCAGGACGACGACGAGAAGACCGGAGGACACGGATCACTCGGTATATCTCTCACCCCTTCTCTTGATAGCTAAGATTAGGTTAATGGTTACGATCCGGGTTTATTGTCCGCGGTAGCGCCGATTTAAAGATAAGAAAAAAAATTTATTCCGCATTTTGGCCTCGGATAGACGGTCGGGGCGCAGCCGTGGCGCAACAACCCCTACACTCAAGAATGCAATTCAAGCTATAATACCCTTGACCTAATGCCTAATACTACTTTTTTTCATTAATGATGGACGGTGTTGCTCACACACCTTTCATGCGACTATTAATGCTTCTTGAGGCACTAACGGTCGATTACTGAATGTGTGAGCTTAAAGCGTAAATAGCAGTTTCCAGGTCTTGACTTTATTTATTTTTTCTTTTCTTTTTCTTTTTCTTTTGAAGACCGGATATATTTTTCAATGATGCTCTTTTGGTGTTTAGCTTTAAATACCGTTTTTTCTTTCATACTAGGTTTTCAGGCAAGAGTATTTCTAGGTATCCTCTACTATCCCAAGTTTCAAGGTGTGTGTAAGTGCGGATTGTAGGGTATATACTTTCTAAATTTGAACTCAAGAATAGAAACTATTTTTCAGACTTATCCTTCAGAAAAGCTTCAATACTCTCCCTTTATCTCGGCTTAATTCAAGAACTGAACTCAAGATTACCTATTTCTCAAAAAAAAAACTGTAAAGACGTATATTTACCAAGGATAAACAGAATGAGGGTTATTTTTAGGGTTTTCAATTCCTAAGCGTTGAATTTAGTTATTTCTAATGTATCAACTAAACTTTCGGTGCTCTCCAAAGTTTATATAATTTTTTGAGAATTTTTTTGATTTTTATGGGTTTTTAATAAAGTACGCAAATGCAAAATATACAAATGAATGCGAAGGAAGAAAGTTTACCGAGCACACCCCCAAACTTAAACTTGACAGTGCCCTCACTGTCAGGCTACACCAAGAGGGTCAAAATTTTCGGTGCTCCCCAAAAGATTTATACAAAACAAAAAAATATATATACAAAAAGGTTCCCCCCAAACTTAAGTAAAACAATGTTTCCACTGTTAAGCGTTGAAGTTCAGGATTATGGGGGAAAGAGAATAGTATCAAACTATATAAGGCCTTACACAGGCTAAAAGTGAGCACCAACCATTCGAAAATTCTATCTCTGTAGTATGTGGATTGGTGAAAGAAGGTGAAGAGGAAAGAAATGGAGAAACACGAGACTGTATGGAGATAGAAGCGGGATACGGTCTCGGTATATGAGAAGAAGAATGGCGGAAGGGAAAAAGAAACGGAGTACGAACTTGAGGGTGAAAATGGAGTGAATAGATTAGCACAATTTGTGATGACCGATGTGTAAAAAGCGATTGTGCTAATCTATCAACCCGTCGAGAAATTGGGTCAAATTCTTCAAGATTTATGAGAAACCATGGGTATGCCGAACTTGGTAAACCAGACATATGAAATGAAAGTGATACGGTTTCTTGCAAGGTTGGAACGACGGAAAGGATGTGGGGAAGTGATTGAGGAAGGGTATCGGTTAAGGGTTCTGGAGGGTGTACACAGTCAATAAAAGGGATATGATGAATTGGAAAATTCGACTCATCAAGTAAAACTGTTTCATCCTCAAAAATATCCTCAAAAATATCGTCAAAGTTAAGCTCATCCATGCATATTTCATCAAAATCAAGATGCATATAGAGTTCGGGAAAAACAGTTAATGACTCAGGATGATGAATTGGAGAGAAAAACTCATCTAAAACTGCGGGTTCATCATCCGAAATATCCCCAGCGTCAATATCCTCGATCAAGTAAAAATCAATTTTCTCAGACACCTCATCAAAAGCATGGATTTCATTCAATTTAGGTTCTAAGATGGAGGTGTAGAGGTCAAAAGGTTTAGGATTGGTTTCACTTGGAAGGGACCCTTCACAGTCGTGCAAATCAAACACTACAAAGTCGCACAACTCTTTAACCATTCTATCTTCAATTGATAAATCATTTGGGATACTCGATAGACTTTCAAAACAGGAGTTGTGGGATTCAATTTGGTACGGGTAGGTTTGATTTGGAAGGGTATACAACTCACTCTCTCCACTTAAATTCTCAGCCTGTCCTACCGCCTCATCATACATTGGAAAATTTGGAGCTAGTTGGAAACTAGCTGCCGGGTCACTAGGTTGTATGAGGGCGGCCATAGACGCATTCAAATCCATCATATGTTGACATGACGCTACCCGAAAGTCTTCTAATGACTTTTCCAGACTAGATATGGGTTGTGATGGAGTTTCAGTAAAAGATTCAAAGTTTGTTGGATGCTGAAAACACCCAAATGACGGTCCAAAAGCAATGTCTAGGAAAGGTGTAAAAGTCGGGTAGGACTGGTAGGAATCGAATGAATGGACAGGAGTAGGATCAACATACGGATAAGCAAGTGGTTGAAATTGTTGATCAAAAGAATTGGTAGTGAAAGATCGGTTACGGGATTATTCGATAAGTTCAGCGATAGACATAGGTCTTGGAGTTACAACCGGACTCTCAAAAGGGGTATCAACGTAACAAGGGGTGAATATTTGAAACGGTTGATACGAAGTGGATTGCGGAGTCCAATTGTTTTTCCTAGACGCGTCTATCCGATCTCTCAAAGAAATTTTGGGCATGGAGGGGTCGTTCGAAATTCGACCAAAGCAAGAACCGTAGGAAGTTATGTCTGGTTGTGGGTACCAAAGTTCGGCAAGAGTTTTGCGAGGTGGGGTACCCATAATATGAAGAGAAGAAGAAGAGAAGAAAAAGAATGTGTTTTTTTTAAAAAATTTTAAGTTAGTTATTAACAAAAGAATGAAGTATACACATAAAAAGAATCTGGACAAAAATAATCACGACACAAAAATACCACGCACCTAATCGTTCTAGGAGTCACCTAGGTCAACTAGATCTGCACAAGAACCTGATTGTCGAAGTAAAACTGTGTCAGGAAACGGGCTCAAGATATACTGATCACGAGACCAGGTAAGTGAAAAGATAAGGGGAGGTTTTCCGACGCTTTCGCGAAGGTCCTTAATTAAATAACCCTTTCTCTTTTGGCTGTTTCGTCGTTAACACTTTCCTAAACACCCCGTAAACAATATACCGTTAAACGGTGTTCTAAACACAGTTAACTTCTCCTAGTGAGCGCGAAGTCCTTAAGACTTAAAGTCTAGTTTCTTTTAAAAATTTGTGTGGGTAAATGTTTATGCACAGTTTCGTGATTTGTGGGCCACGGAAAAGGTGATGAAATCCTTTACCATATGTTGTGGGGTTCGCTTGCCCTTAAGTCCATATTACTGTATGCAATGCGCAATTCAATAAAAAAATTTCTAAAAGAATCAAACAATCGTTTTTTTATGTTTTAAGCTCGGCAATACAACAAATATGGGTTAGTCAAGTTTTAGCGTTTGCTAGCGAACTTCCAAAGAATCCTGCAAAGAATAGTATATTGGATGTGTCGGATTTGAGAAGAAGGTGTTAGTAAAGTACGTACCGTTAAGTTTTTGGGTTAAGAAACCCTCGTTGAATCAAATCCGGTAAGCTTAAAAAGTTCGCTTGCGTGGGTCAAACTACCCGGATCTTTGGCACTGTACTTCGTAATCACCTTGGCCTTGATCGTACACTTTGCTCCCCACGATCGTAGTTCGCAATTCCGCAAAATCTACAAATGTCGGAAAATTGGATATTAGTGCGAAAAAGCGATACGAATGCCCAAATACCCGCACACTAAAATTTAAAACAAGAAAACAAAAACAATAGGACAAAAATAGAACACTGGAGCACAGGGGAAAAACTGGAGGCAAAAGGAGGCAGTACGGCCGGCGACGCCGGAAAATGATGGGAAGTCGTCGGTTTTCTTGTGGAGTTTAGGCTCCAAACTTCTTATGTGATCCAAGTGTTGTACTAGTGTCACACTGATATTGTTTGGTTTTTTAGTTCAGAGACAAAGTATGAGCAGATACAAAATCCAGAGAGCAAAATGAGTTAGCGAAGTTAGTTTTTTTTTTTGGTTTTGAAAATTTTGAGATTTTTAGTTGATTTTGAAAATAGGGTTAGTTGTATAAGTGAGATGTACAGAGATTAACCCGAAATAACAAGAAGTAAAACGTTACCGTCTTCCCGGCAACGGCGCCATTTGATCGCACGCCAAAAGCATGTCGGATATTTAAAAGTTCTAAAGTTTAACCGCGATCAGGACGGTGTCGCTTTGCAGCTAGCCGCGATGAGCGCGGGTCGATCCACAGGGAGACGAAGCGTTTTACGTTCTTGTTCTCACGAGTTAATGCGCGTGTGCGGAAAGTTCTTATCTACCCTATGTGTTATATGTAAAGTAAACGCTTGTTTGGAAATGGTAGGATAGTGTAAGTTAGTGGAAATCCATATTCAAGTCCTTTGAGCTGAACTTAACCAATGAAGCTAGAGCAATCGGTAACAACGTGGATTAGGGTGCTTAAGCACGGTATTCGTGGAATCCGGCTTATTGACCCTTGTTCTTCCGTTCTTGTCTCTTGCTTTCGCTTCCGGCCAAATTGAACACAACCGGTCGCGGTTAGGAATCACCGTTACCTTGGTAGGGTAGGGTTCCTAACGGAGCGCTTGCGTAAGGTTTAGACGGAGTTTCAAATGGAAAAGACGGGAAAAGGAAATGAGCAAAGAAACCTTAACTTACAATATCATTATTTACTCCTAACAACACCATATTAACAACCATTCACAAAAACAAAAGAAAAAGCAAAGAAATGATAAACAAAGGAAAGAAAAGATAAACAATACAAGAAAGTAAATTGCATGGAATGTAAATGAGCAAGTAAGTAAAGGCAAGAATGAAAATTGCAAGAATGTAAAGCATGAATATAAAAGAGCAAGGTAAGAAGAACCAGGAACCAAAGTGTGCAAAATGATATCTTCATTATGTCCAAGATACAATCTTGTGATCAATACCCTAGACTTAAACTTGCAAGCTCACTAAAGAAGTTGCAAGATCAAGAGAAGGGCATGAACTCAAGGGAAGGCTAAGGTATGTACAAGAGAACCAAAAAGAAAACAAAAAGTGTAAAGCTTGGAAAATGAATTACAATGTGAGACCTCATCCTTGTTGCCTAGTTCTGCTTTTATATGCTCAAAAACTGAATAAACAAACAATAAAAATGTGATGACAAGGCAGCAAGGTGGGGCCCACAGAAAAACTGGGGGCATTTGGAGGCAGTAGGGCCGGCCACATAGTTGCTCATCTCGGGTCAAATCTGAGCTCTTAGGTCCGTTCTTTGTGTGCTGGCTTGTTTTGTCCCCCACATCACTCTGGTGTTGTTTATTTTCTCTGTTTTGTCCTAGTTTGCATGCAGTGCTTGGAGGGAAATTTGAATCTATGAATCACATCAACACTTTATGCAATAAATGCACATTTAATGCACATCACCTCCATGCCATTTGCACCATGATTCATGGCTGCCCCATCATGGTTTATGCTATCAAAGAGCTAGTGCACAAATTGTCATGTGTTGGACCAAAATGTGTGTACACTAGATTAATTACAAAAACTCTTTGATTCTTGATCGGTTTGCAGTTCTGGTTGCAGTGTCAGCTCACAAATGTAATATTCGTGATTTTGGATGTATTTCTAGTATTTTGTCATGGATACCTGTAATCTGTATTACTGAGCAAACAGCGGTTAATAGTACCGATATATACAAAAAGTAGATAATGAATGAGCGGTATTAAAATGCAATATTCTGGTCTGAATAGGTACGTCTTTTGAAATATCCGTAGTATCCCTTAACATGTCTTTAAAATCCTCACGGTTCGTTAGTTTTGGAAATAGGTATGACTCGGGTCCAGTCAAACATCTACTAGGTAAGCTACAGGTCTAACTAACAGCCAATCTAAAGGGGTATGGAAACCACCTAAATCTGAGTCGATATATATATACATATATAAATAGTCGGTGATCCCGCCTCAATAATATCACGTACGATACAACATATCATATGACATCCTCGAGTCAAGAGTGCGGATCTATCGTCAATATATAGCTCGTACGGTAAATCCATCGTACGGCATCCCAAACTGGGTACAGGTCAACTACCACATCAATCTCATCATTTATCTGGTATCCTTATCATCACATCATGAATTAGGGGTACTGACCTACAGTCTAGTACAATCTGATACCATCAACATATATGTAGATGCGTGTGTGTGAAACACAACGCCTACCGATCCGCTATCATCACATGTCGCACCTCATAATATGATCCCAATCACATCACCGATCTCGTGGCATCAAGCCCAATCTCATCGACTCATCCCCAACTATCATCCACTATCCACATTATCCATGTATAGGTATACGTATATGTATATATATATAGTACCATACTTATGTGTATATAAATATATACATATCCCATTTACGCACAAGTACTAAAATGCATGCAAGTGTGTGGAGGTGCATGTATGCAAATCTTTACTCTTGGATTTCGCGACAAAAATCAACTAAACCACTTTCCTCAAATCTCGCTAAAACTAATCCATGATCTCTTAAAGCTTGCTTGCTAAGTATCCATATCTCGCAATCACACATAAATGTATACCTAAACTTTGCGGGGGTGCTATACGCCATCCACCCGACTACCCCCGTAGATAAATCTACTCACCTGATCTTCGCTTTCCGGTGCCGACGTCGCCACGCGCTTGCTTGTCATCTCGAAGTCCACATGGGGGTACCTACATGTCACAACGTATCGTCTCGCATAAAAACCCAATTCGAAATCGAAACGGCATACGAAAACCAAATCGGCACGCGTATCACGCATAGGTAAAAACCTATCGCCTACGCATGCAAGAATAGCCAAACCAACTCTCGATGTCAATGTACAAATATCAAACCATCGAGAAAAACCCAAACACCCAAATCGTGTTTTCACAATCACTAATTATATAAGAAATAGGTTTTAATTCATCAAAACCTTAAAATTAATTAAGTCGTTTTATTTACTAGATTTTGATCACATCATTTTGTATTAATCGATAAAATTTAGTTTGCGAATTTATCCAATTTTAACCATTTTAAAGTAATAATACACTATTTAACAACTAAACTAGGTTTTGCATCAATTAAGATGTTAAACTGGACATCATAACTAGCACCAAGTGATTAAACCCAAGTTTGCAATATTATGCAAATTGGACAATTTTAATGTAGCAATTTACAAATAAGCAACAAGATTAAATTTTTTGTGTCTTGGCATGCTAACTAAACCATGTAATCATAAACATTTTATAAAAACTCAATTGATTTAAAAACCCAAAATCTTGAATTTCCAAATTAACAACTAAACCTAATTAGCTTCAATTGAAGTATGATAGCAACAAATTAGTAACTTGGTTAGGATTTATACCTCACAACCATCTTGAGATCAACATGAAACTTGTCCCCAAAATGGAAACTTTTCTCCAAGATTCAATTTAGAAAGGGCTAAGGAAAAATGGGTAAGGCTTGGATTTGACTTTTAGCTTGATTTTTGATGGAAATTTGATGAATTTTTGATGGAAAAAGATTGGGATTTTGGGGGAAGGGGGATGCTGCAGTTGGAGAGGGGGCTCGGCCTGAAAAGGGAAGAGAGGGGAGAGAGGATGTGGTGATGTTATGAAGTCAAGAATTGACCAAAGCCAACAAAGCCCATACTTATATATATTTATTCTTTCCTTTTTATTTTCTTTTCATCTGTTTTGTGTAATTGGAGGGGAGAGTAGGGAGGGGCTGCTCAAGGTGGGCTCGGCTAAGCCATGGGGAATGGGGGTGCGTGAGTGTAAGTGAGTGAGTGGGTGCACACACAAGAAGGTAATTACCAAACCTCAATTTCTATTTAATTTATTTTCACACTTTAAGCCTTTTTCTTCGATATTTTCTAAAACCGTTTGACAATTTAATTTCGTTTCAAAAATAATAATTTAAATGTAAGTTTAATGTGTCATGATGCACAAAATTTGTATCAACCTATTCCAAATTGTAATATTCCCTAATTAAATGTATTAGTGACGGCTTAAAATAATATTAAAATAATTATTTTCGGAAATTTTTTCAGTAAATTAGAAATTTTACAAGTGGCTCAATAAACACCAAATACTAGCAATTACATAGCTAGAATATGTATATTTAATTTTTATATTAAAAGATATTTAATTCTTTATTTTTACGATAAAAACCCGTTATTTTACCGATTTCCGAAATTTCACCTAAACGATTTTCAAAACGTTACAATCTTCCCCCCTTAAAGAAATTCGATCCCCGAATTTAAATTAAAACTCCCCCCAAATACTAAAACATTTAAGCAAAACCATCAAGTCGTTGGGGCTCAGAAATCATAAATACATGAAACACATCGTAGCGCAATGCATGGGCATGAAAAACAGATATATAAACCAAAATCAAAACTCCGTCAAGCAACCCGCAATCATCGGAGTTATGGGGAAGGCATCAATGTTAAGATCCAATACGAAAACCAACATGATATACATCATTAGAACATCTGGAAGCAATGCATGCCAAACCCTTTTTTTAAAATCGCTGTGCGATGTGTGTATCACTGCACAGCGGCGGACGTCCATTGTGAGAAAATAACTATATATATACCCTTCGTTTAACATACACGTCCCGCCGTTTTGAAAACAATTTAGAAGGGTTTCCCTTGTAAATAGTTTCGTGTCATTACGGACACGTAGGTAAATACTGAGACTATAGCTCTTCTTTGGAAATCCCTTCAATAACTATCAATGCATGCAAAATATACTCAGGTACTGTCCTCTGACTAGTTCTGCTCAGTACTAAATCGAATAGCAAGTATAATAAAATATAAGGATCCAAAATAAATCAATCCCAATATATATATGAATGCCACGTGCGTATGGTGTGCACGGAAATCGAAATCCATGAATGTGCCATACATGTGCACGGAAACAAAATCTTAGTGCAACGGGTGTGCACGGAAACACCTGTCAAAGGCAACGTGTGTGCCTGACAGCAAAACCAGGTGCCTCTAATATGCACGAAGAATCTTGATTTAGTGCATCTAGTGTGCACCTAAATCACATCAAACGCCTTAAGTATGCGCAAAATCCAAATCAAGTGCACAAGGTGCACGAAAACAAATATCAAATATCACAATCGAAATCGACGGTATACAACACATTTCAATCAAAATCCCAATCAGGTATACCATGGTATAAAATCTCACCATCCTGTCCATCGGCATGCACAAAAGTAAGTCAAAACACTAAAAGTGCATGAAAGCTATGCCGAAAGCATAAGTCAAATCATATGCATGCCCTAGGCATGGAATAAAATATCATGAAACTCGGTCATCAAAACTCAATCATGATCTAAATCACCCAAAAATACTGAAATCCAAAGTGATGGATACGTGATAGTCAATCACAAAATCACAAATCATAAATGTTGTCGTCGATATGTTCGTCCTTCAAGGTCAAGAAGATGTTGGTGCATCAAATGCTAGCAGAGCAAGATATTTACTTGTCTTCTGATCATGGCCTGTCTCCTAGTGCCCTTAGGCTCCCGTCTCTCACTACAGATTGCTAAGTACATATCTCCTCGGCTCAACGTTCCGATATATAAATGATAACGGAAACAGTCCGCTCTGACACATCCTCTAAAGATCTCTGGCCAACTACCATGGTCACTCAAAACATGTCTCGTTGACGATGCTGAACTCTGGCCTGTTGGGTGTGTGCAATATGACCGATCCTGGGTCCAAGTTTTCTCGTATAGTATTCCAGAAAGGTCATGTCAAGATCTCTCCCCAAATCTCGTTTTTGCTAAACTGCCCGGAAGTTATCATCCTTTACCATATCTATTTCTTGTTCCGGAACGGCTGCAAACTCATCACGGCTCCTTCTGGAAGATGTATCTATATACAACATCTCTGCATGCGTATCACATCTCTGATGTCGGCGGAGTAAAACGTCATCTTATCAAGATCTCGTACGAACCTCTTACTCCACTTTTCTCTAATGTTGACCGATTCGGACTCGCCTCCTCGTGGCTGCAAGGACTGCGCTCTAACGGCTATACTCGTATCTGGAGTCTCCCAAGCAATGTATCCCATCACATGATGTCCGAATGATGTCGAACTTTTTGATCGATTCCTCAAGGTTCCATCATCCCCAAGAGCTCAACATCTTGGGTACAATTTAATAGTATCGAATATATGCCACAGCACCTGTGGACCAGCTATAGAAGGGAAAACCCAAGCCTCACTAATGGCACCGCAGAACCGCCGCAAACCCTAAGGTTCAAAGGCTTTCACACGGTCATTATGTCGAGTTAGGATTTCATTCTTCTAGAGGGTTCATATAATTGCTTGCATTGTTTTCCGAATACTTTAAACTTGGAAAATGGGTTCCTGACATTCGATCGTCTCTATCGACTCTCAACTTATCAGCGTGAAGTCGTCTCTAGCTGGAATCAATCTATCTGATGACCTTGCATCGGGGTAGGCAATGAATCACATGTTTTAGTCTTTCATCTTTGGTGACTAGCGATCTTCAGTCATATCTCGAAGTATAACTCGTGCGGCATTAGCTTCAACATCTGGGGCGATATCTCCTTATTCGCCAAAATCACTGGCTCATTCATCAGCATGCTGAACAGTGCCTCAATCATCAAAATAATCCATGCTTTGACGGTCATCACAATCTGGTTGGCCTCTTATAGTGGCCCAGTCCTCTGGTGTTGATCTGCACGTCCGAGAAATCTCGTAAAAGCGATCCATCAAACGCTCATGGCGCGAAAACACAATAAAACGATGCCTCTATGAAATCGTATGTCCCTCGAATCACGCTCTGGTCAGTCCTCGTTCGTGACGAGCTCGTGATCACCGCAACTCTAGCCGTAGCTCTCTCTTCCCGTACCACCGTGATAACAAAACCATAAACTGTTACTGATGAGGCTAGACCATAGGAATGAATATAATGCTGTGTAAAGAAATGTACATCCTAAGGCTTCTTAAGTGGAGTATCATATCGTAAATATGCCGCGGAACATACGTACGGTACGTCACTCTACTCAAGCAACCTACTCCATCAATCAAGGGTCATCCTACACTCCGAAGGTAAAACCTAACCCTTTGATACAAACTTTGTCATGACCCGAAAAGTACGGAACATGACCGTCACTTAAATTACGAAATGTCTCGAGGCGTACGTAATTTAAGTAAACCAAAACCGAGAAATCAAAACCAAGAAGCAGTAGAGTGAAGGAAAAACCAATTTAAAGCAAGTAGTTTTAACAACATAGGCCGAAACATGTATTTTTTAAAATCTCAAGTATTTTCTGAAAATTTCGGCAGAGTCTCCTTTGTAAATACTGGTCCCAAACGGGATAAAACATGAATAGTATACGAAATAAATAAAAAGGCATCCCTAAGCGGGAGCTAGCTCTTCATCAATCGACGGTCACAACGATGCAAGCAATATAATATACAACGCCGAAGGGCGAGGATCAAAACTCAAAAGAAAACCCAAAATCATCATGAAAACCATAATAATACAACGCGCGACTCTAAGATCGAAATAATAACAAGTCTGGTCTTCTATGTATATCAAATATACAATCTGGTTGATGGAGTTTCTAGATACAAGTGAAATAATAAATAAACGATGGTGGTCCTGATGCAAAAGAACTCACCTACCGAAGCAATCACCCGCAAGGAACAGTGTGCCAGCAAAGACACAACGAAACATGTATGGTAAAACCTGCAAGGAACTGTGGCACAACGGGGGTGAGTTGCTAACTCGTGAGTAGAAAACATCTACGAAAAGAAATCGCATGCATGACGCTATCCTATGTCATACGATCAGTAATATCCTCAAATAATAATAAAAAGGCCTGAAGCATAATATAACGGTAAAGGGTAAATGTTGGGGTAAAAATTTACACCCCGGATGATCAAGTCAAAATCAAAGTCAACCCCAAGCCAAGTGGGCCCAAGCCCAGATCCAGTGGGCCCATGCCCTGGTCGAGCCCGAACATGAAGCGGCCGGCCTCCCCCCATGCCAAGATAAAAATTTTGTAATAAATAATTTTGTTGTATTTCTTTTATTTTATTTTATGGATAAATGTAAGAAAAATAGGCATAAAGCCAAATTTTTGTAAAGCCCATGGCTTATGTGCAAAAAGAAATGGCACATGAGCTATGGGATAGGCAAAATGCCATTTTGTGAAGCCCAAGGGTCTATGTGTAAAGTGTATAGCCTATGAAAGCAAGGATAATGAAATATCCCAAGAACTTTTTTTCCACTCCAAAATTTTTTTTTCATCTGAGATCTTTTCTCCTTCCTCAAGGTTCCAAAACCTTCTTCTTTCTTTTGAATTAAATCAAGAGTTTTACTCTTCATTTTATAAAACTAAATAGTTTTTCACCACAAAACCCATAAAGAGGAACTCAGATCTTCCAATATATCTCAGAAAGAAGAGATTTTTAAAATCTCTTATCTCTTGATCTTCAAGATCCAGCAACCAGAGGAGAAAGCAGAAGAACCCCTTTCATCAACCCCAAATATCTTAGGAGTTTAACTCCACTCTGATTTCTCTTTCGAGAATTTCTAGGGATAAAAGCCTCTTTTTCTCGCCGGCGCCCAAGCGTTCAAGCGCCAAGCGCCCACGTACCGACACGTGGCGCACTAGAGCTCGAGCGCAAAGCGCCCACGTGCCGACACGTGGCGTGCTGGAGCTCCAGCGCTCAAGCGCAAAGCGCCCACTTGTCGACACGTGGCGCGCTTGTGCTCAAGCGCCCAGCGCAAGCGCAAAGCGCCTACATGCCGATTGAGTTCAACGAGTGAAGCGAAGCGGAACGGAGAGTCAAGTGAACGACACGTGGCGCGCTTGCGCTCCAGCGCAAAGCGCCCACGTGTCGATACGTAGCGCGGTTGCGCTCAAGCGCCCAGCGCAAGCGCAAAGCGCCCACATGCCGACACGTGGCGCGCGTGCGCTCCAGCGCCCTGCGCTCAAGCACAAAGCGTCCGTGTGCCGACACGTGGCGCGCTTGCGCTCAGGCGCCCTGCGCTCAGGTGCAAAGCGCCCACGTGCCGACACGTGACGCGCTTGCGCTCAAGCGCCCAGCGCTCAAGCGCAAAGCGCCCACATGCTGACACGTGGCGCGCTAGCGCCTAAGCGTACAACGCTCAAAGCGCTGATCCCACGCGTCCGTTGGGCGCTTTTTCCCTTTTTATATATATATACATGTATATATATGTACAGATACATTCTAACCCCCTTGACCCACAGCCCGCTATCCGGGTAGCGGGACCCCCGTAAAAAATCTGCATGGCTCCCGATATATCCAAACCACCCTTTCAAAACAACACACACGTACACTGCACATTGAGTTCGCATGACCAGTTTAACCCGTTAATCGGAGGTTCCTTCGCCCCAAAGGCGAGGGGTAATTAACTGCAGCTTAGTCCGTGGCTGCCAGAGATTCGGATCCCCATAATCAATAACCCCCGGCCTACCCTAGGCAGGGGGAATCTGTAGTACGCCTGACAAGTTCGCGCGTATTCCCATCTCAATGAGGTGACGAAAAACACCCTACAGATTCTGGCATGCCCGGTAGGACCTTTCTCTCCTCCCATATCTCGGGTTAAATGTTCATGCGAACTCAATCAATATACATATCGATTGTCTATACTGAAATGATGTTTTTTTTCTGTGCAGCAATCATCTTTCGACGACAATGTCTCCCAAGATGAATTCAGCTTCCAACACGACCCCGATCCCGTGCGTGGTCAAGGTCAATGCTCGTGTGGTTCTCCCCGCAAGCCTCAGTCGACAGTGGGAGGAACTGCCCCGCCAGTTTGGCTCCGTCATCATCTACCATGCCGGAAGTGCTCATCTGGCAGAAATCCCGGCGAAACAGGTGGCCAAGCTGGTCTCAAGGGGCAAGAGGCCGAATGTCGTGGTCGCCAAGGCACCACAACCTAAACTTAAGACGGTGTCTGAACGATTCTCTGGTGCTCCAGCGGGGGGCAAGAACTCCGGTACAAACGGCAACATCAAATGTTGCAGACGAGCTCAGGCGATGACTCCAACAAATGCACAATCGAGCATATCTCCAAAATCCTCCATCGTCCAGTCTATGGCGTCTTCCCAAAGAGCCGAAGTCTGCCAGGTGCTTAGAACAGAAAAATTAAGGCAGAAGCGGCTCAGGTATCGAGCCAACAAGAGGGCCAGGGCTTCGGCCAAATGGAATCTTATGAAGTTCCAAGTGCTGGGTCGCCCCGCGATGACGGCTGAGTCGGACGTGAGAATCAACAATTCCTTCGAGCCTCTGAAGTGGGTTCAGAAAAATGCCATGACCGCCAGAATCAAGAAGACAGCGGTCCGAACAATGCTACAAAGAGACGTGTCCCGACCCCAACAGAAAAAGTATGACACTGACTCTTCAAGAGTCTATCAGGCGCTCTGTGCCGCATGAAAGCAGCGGGGAAATCTAGAAAAGAAGCGCCAGCACCGATCAAGAATCCGTCCAGGACATCCGCCCTCAATCGATTGCCCGCTACTGAAAAAGGGGGGTCAAGGCAGCGATCTATGAAATCAACTGCCGACAATAAAAAGAGGGCTGGATATATTATCCATACGGTCTATATGGCGGGAGGGCGCCCCATCGACAACCTTCGCAGCAAAAGCAAGGATGGGGCCACCACATCCCAAGTCCAATCTGGCTTGAATGTGGTTGCCGCTTCCCAAGAACAGCCGCCTCCGCCGGATGATGAAAACCCTCTCGGGGAGGAAGATAAGCAGAAAGACCTCTCGGTCCATGTAGAGTCAAGCTCAGACAGCGAGGAAGAGCCGACTTTCCGCCCCAGGACCGCGGAGCAAGAGCTGCTTCAAGAGCTTCGAAAACAGCTCAGGAGCAAGGATAAAGAGATGGCCAAGCTCTATTCGAAAATTGACGACCTAACAAACGTTGTGATGCAGCTTACGGCTCAAATTGCTCGAGCGCCTCCCAATCAAGCATAAGTCGCTACTAATCAGCCGTGTGATGACAATCCAAAGCAGCCAATGCCTGTTCCTTTGGGTCCATGACTGGGCGAGCCGCACGAAAGCCGGCCACATTCTACTTCTGGGGACGCCTTGGCCCCAGATAGCTCTATCCCGCTAACACAAGATCGGATAATGGATTTGGTCACCAGCAAGGTTAAAACATTGATGGTCGAAGCTGAAGCTCAGAAAGAAATTGGCAGTAGTGGGCGGCCATATCCCGCACAGTACGATCTGATCGAGTTCCCGAGCGGCTACGTCATTCCTAAGTTCGGAAGGTTCGACGGGATGGGAATTGCAAATCAGCACGTCGCCCACTTCAATGTCTCGTGCAGAAATACAAGGGGCAATGACGCGCTCCTTCTTCGTTAGTTTGTCAACAGCCTGACCGGTGTCGCCTTCGACTGGTACGCAAGTATACCAGACGAGTCCGTCATTACCTTTGCCCAAATGGAGTCTCTGTTTCGGCAAAGGTTCATGAGTGTCAGTGATAAAATCTCCATTGCCGACCTTGTGAGACCAAGCCGGGGAAGAATGAAAGCAACACCGACTTTATCGCCCGATGGCGTAATCTCACGGTCAAGTGCGAACCGCCGCTGGAGTAGGACCAGTCCGTCAGCCTTCTCATTGGGAACCTCAGCAATTGGATGGTCCCGTTCTTGTGTACAGCAGGCCTCAAGACGTTTCAAGAGCTAACTAAGAAAGTACACATGCTGGAACGCTCGAAGCAAGAGTCTGCCCCGGACTCTCAGAGAGACAAAACTTGGAAAAGCAAGCGGGACGACAACCGTAGAAGCGGGAGTTCCAGCAGTACTAATGTCTTCAATGCGTCCGACAATGAAGAAAATCGAAGGGCGGGCGAATCCAAAACCAACCGGTTTCGAAATCCATTGCTGAGGGGAGATGGGCCTTCCCTAGAGGAGAAGAAGAACAAGGTTTACTCTTTCAGAAGGGACAAGGTCCACAAGATATTTAAAGATGCCTTGAACAACGGCCTACAATTGCCAGAGTCGAAAAGACCCCAAGAAGCAAAAATGACCGACAATCCCCTGTATTGCCCGTACCACCGAGTAGTGAGCCATGCGATCGAGGATTGCTATATCTTCAAGGACTGGGTCGAGAAGCAGTACAAGGCTGGAGAGATCGAGCTGTCCAAAAGTGTGTTGGTGAACAATCAAGTTGCAACCACCAACTTTATACAGACAAAGGCTGAAGCCTTCTGGGAGAAGACAGACGAACCTGCTACCCTGAGAGATGAAACAGACCCACCGCAGCCTCCGTGGAGTACGCATGTATCTAATAAGACGAAGAAGATGATGAACCTACTTCGGAAAGTGCCAAGGACGGAATGGGAAGGGCAGAAGAAGCCTACCATTCCAGCTGCCAATGCGGCTCCATCAGGCTCAAAATCCAAAAAGCTCAAGAAGAAGAAAAGTGCAGCTCGGCGTGAAAAGGAATTTGTAGGGAGATCGACCATTCAAAAATATATCGATTCCTTCGAAGAATATGAAGAGAAAGAAAGAACTCTGATTCAATTAAAGGGGTTCTTCCCTGTACAAGCGGCAGAAATTCTAGAGGAGTTAGAAGAAGACCCCAATAAAGAGATCCCAGTAGTGACCTGCTACGCCATCCATCTTGGCAGCGATTCTGAGGAGGAGCTCTGTTTTCCCGAAGAGGATGAGGAGCTCGCCACAAAGGCCAATCAAATCCAGCTCAGAAGCGGCATGACTCTACCGCCAAATCAGGGCAACTCACCAAAAGGGAAGGAAAAACTGGTGGCTAATAATGAAGATGGCAGAAAACCGGCTGATGAAAACTCAAGTCCTTCCCCAGTAGACTATAATGTTTTGGCTCACCTCCGAAAGCTTCCGTCTATCCTTAGCATCTACGATGCCTTGGTTCTATCTCAAGAGCGTAGAGATGTTCTCATTCATGCTCTCCAAAACCCTGAGCGGTATCAGGCTCGCTTTGCGGAAATTAATATGAAAGAAGCTCAGTACACTTTGCAAGCCGCCGCAATCACGTTCAAGGATGAAGACTTTCTACTGGGAACCGCTGAGCATAATCAGCCACTTAACGTGACCGGGTACAGCGACGGAGATCGAATTAATCGCATATTGATTGATCCGGGGTCCTAAGTGAACATCATGAACTTGCGAACTCTGAAGAGTTTGTCAATGGACGTCCGACACCTGTGTCAGGGGAATGGATTATCATTCAAGGCTTCAACCAAAATTTCCAGCATGTTCTGGGGTCTATAGCTTTGCCAATCAAATTCGGGGATTTGCAAACTGAAGCTAAGATATACGTGATCGACGCCAACACGTCTTATAAGATTCTCTTGGGACGGCCGTGGCTCCACGATTACGGCATCGTCCCATCAACTCTCCATCAATGTATGAAGTATACTAAAAATGGCGAAGAAAGACGCATTGACGGAGACATCCAGCCGTTCGGTGTGCATGAAGTCCGATATGAAGATTCTCGGTACTTTATGAACCTCCAAAATTCTAAGTCACAACTGACTGGGGATAGAGCGGCCCCAAGACTCAAAAGAAAATCTGAGCCGGCTGTCACTTTCAAAAGCAAAAACGCTCAAGTGCGCCCGCATTTCGATAGCGACACTGATGAGTCCGACGGTGGAAGTCCGTCCTTCCGTAAAACTCGCCCTCGTTTCGGTAGCGATACGGACGAATCTGATGCCGAAAGACCATCTAGCAGCAAAATCCGCCCTCATCTTGGCAGCGACACTGAAGAGTCGGAGGAAGAGGACCTGCCATGCAACAGCGGTGCAGATTGGGCCCCTATTCAACAAACAAAACTACGAGAGACCTTCGAAATTGCAGAAGGGTCTTTAGCCGTCACAAGGGTACCGGAGCAGATGTGCAAAGAGCTCGATGCCTTGTCAGTCTCCACCGTAGACCAGCTGAAAACTTTCTACGTCCCCGGAAGGAAAAGTGGGCAGAAAGGCATCCTGTTTTATGGGACAAACCCCGTTGTGCACCCGGACGATTTGTCTGTCGCGTGCCTTCCATATGAAAGAGGCATAAGAGCCGTCCTCAATCCCAGATACTATGCGCCCGAGATGCGGGAATTCTTTAAATAGTGCGGATGCCGGTTATATCAAACGGAGTCCAAAGCAAAGTTTTACGAAGGGCTATGGCATCCACTTCAGGTCCGAGCACTCATCGATGGACGAATTCCAGATAGGCGGGGCCTAGGTTTCATCCAGCCTGATTCTAAGGCATGTTATATGACCCATATTGCGGAAGCCAGCGAAGAGTGAAATGATGAAGACGAGCAAACCGAGCCAGAAGAAGCTCCTCAAGAGCTCGAAGATGGCGGACAAGCAACCTTTGAAGAGCTAACCGAGATTGACTTCGGAACACCCGATGATCTAAGGCCGACCTACATCAGCTCACTCATGTCGGAGGAAATGAAAGAGCAGATAATTGCCCTGCTGCATGAGTTCGTCGACTGCTTCACGTGGACATACAAAGAAATGCCTGGTGTAGGTTGTTTTTCGTCACCCCATTGAGATGGGAATACGCGCGCGCTGGTCAAGCGTACTACAGATTCCTCCTACCTTGGGTAGGCGGGGGTTTAATGATTGTGGGGATCCGAATCTCCGGAAGCCACGGACTAAGCTGCCGTTAATTACCCCTCGACTTTGGAGCGAGGGAAACTCCGATTGACGGGTTAAACTGTTCATGCGAACTCAATGTGTGCAGTGTACGTGTGTGTTGTTTTGGAAGGGGGGTTTGAATATATCGGGAGCCATGCAGAGTTTTCACGGGGAGGCCCGCTACCCGGATAGCGGGCTGGGGGTCAAGGGGGCGAGCATCCCCTTGTGGGGTGCGGGGCAGCGCCCCGGCAAAAAATTTTTTTTGGGAGGGAGAGTGTTGTAGAGTATGTGTATGTGAACATATGTATACATATGTATATATATACATGTATATATATATAAAGGGGGGAAAAGACAACCAAAGGATGCGTGGGGCCAGCGCTTTGAGCGCAAGAGCGCTAGCGCGCCACGTGTCGGCATGTGGGCGCTTTGCGCTTGAGCGTTGGGCGCTTGAGCGCAAGCGCGCCACGTGGGCGCTTTGCGCTTGAGAGCAGGGCGCTGGAGCGCAAGTGCGCCACGTGTCGGCACGTGGGTCCTTTGCGCTGGAGCGCAAGCACGCCACGTGTCGGCACGTGGGTGCTTTTGCGCTTGAGCACAAGCGCGCCACATGTCGGCACATGGGTGCTTTGCGCTGGAGCGCCACCACGCTACGTGTTGGCACGTGGACGCTTTGCGCTGGAGCACCACCAAGCCACGTGTCGGCACGTGGGCGCTTTGCGCTAGAGCGCTGGGCACTTGAGCGCAAGCGCGCCACGTGTCGACACGTGGGCGCTTTTCGCTCGAGCGCAGGGCACTGAAGCGCAAGTGCGCCACGTGTCGCCATGTGGGCGCTTTGCGCTCAAGCGACAGCACGCCACGTGTCGGCACGTGGGCTCTTGGCGCTTGGGCGCCGGCGAGAAAAGGGGGGCTTTTAGTCCCAGAACTAGAAGCTATGCTTCAGAAAGGAAATATTTATTATATATATATATATATATGTATATATAGAGAGTTAAACTCCTAGGATGTTTTGAAGCTGATGAAGGGCTTCTCCCCTTGAGCCCTAGTTCTTCCCCAAAGTGGGGTTTCTGGAGATGAGTCTCCTTCTTCTTCCTTTGTTTTGCCGGATCTTGAAGATCAAGATATGTAAGATTTTATAGATCTCTTCTTTTTAAGATCTAATGACAGATCCAAGTTACCCTTTATGGGTTTTGTGGTGGAAAACTATTTAGTTTTGGAAAAGGAAGAGTAAAACTCTTGATTTATTTCAAAAGAAATAAGAAGGTTTAGAACCTTGGAGAAAGAGCAGGAAGCACAAACCCTAGGTTTTTTTGAGAGAATGAAAAGTGTCTTTTTTTATTCATCATCATTTTGCCTTTTATATGGTTACATATTTTCATATAGCCCCTTGGGCTTCCCAAAATGGCATTTTGCCTATCCCATGGCTCATGTGCCATTTTATTTTTGCACATAAGCCATGGGCTGACAAAATATTGTCTTTATGCCCATTTTGCATGCATTCATGTATAAAAAATTGCATAAAAAGTATTTATTACATGATTTTGTTGTTGGCATGAGGGAGGCTGGCCGCGGGCTCGACTTGGGCATAGGCCCGCTTTGACCTGGGCTTGGGCCCACCTAGCTTGGGGGTTGACCTTGATTTTGACTCGGTCAACCGGGGTGTAAATTTTAACCCCAACAAATTGCCCCTCATCAATGAATGCACACCGCACATGTGGGTCGTGTGCATGAAATTAATGGATCTTGTTTTGCATGGAGGAGACTTGCTTTAGTCCTCACTTTTTGGCATGCACCGCCCTTTTTACGACGTGGACGGTCGGCGCTTAACGCGTCTCCGAGACGGAGTGTCCGTGGTAGACGTTTCCCTAGCCCGGAGCGATCTGGTTCCTACTTTGTAGGAAGCCTGCACTGCCCTTTTTGCGACATGGACGGTCGACGTTCTGATCCGGAGCGATTTGGTAGACGTTTCCCAGGGCACGAAGTGTCTGCTTGACGTTTCCCCGGCACGGAGTGTCGCTGGTTGACGTGTCCCCGAGACAAAGTGTCTGCTTGACGTTTATCCGGCACGGAGTGTCGCTGTTGGACGTTTTCCTGATGCGGAGTGTCTGTGTTGGACGTTTCCCCGATGCAGAGTGCCGCTGGTTGACGTGTCCCCGGCACGGAGTGTCTGTGTTGGACGTTTTCCCGATGAAAAGTGTCGTTGGTTGACGTTTCCCTGATGCGGAGTGTCTGTGTTGGACGTTTCCCTGATGCGGAGTGTCTGTATTGGACGTTTCCCCGATGCAGAGTGTCGCTGGTTGACGTGTCCTCGAGACGGAGTGTCTGTTGTCGATGTGCCCCCGACACGGAGTGTCTGCTTGACGTTTCCCCGAGGTGGAGTATCGGCTGGTTGACGTATCCCCGATACGGAGTGTCTGTTGTCGATGTGCCCCCGACACAGAGTGTCTGCTTGACGTTTCCCTGAGGCGGAGTATTGGCTGGCTGACGTATCCCCGAGATGGAGTGTCTGTTGTCGATGTGCCCTCGACACGGAGTGTCTGCTTGACGTTTCCACGAGATGGAGTGTCTGTTGTCGATGTGCCCCCAACACGGAGTGTCTGCTTGACGTGTCCCCGAAGCGGAGTATCGGCTGGTTGACGTTTCCCCGAGGCGGAGTATCATCTGGTTGACGTATCCCCGAGGCGGAGTATCTGTTGGTTAACGTATCCCTGAGACGGAGTGTCTGTTGTCGATGTGCCCTCGACACGGAGTGTCTGCTTGATGTTTCCCCGTGGCAGAGTATCGGCTGGTTGACGTATCCCCGAGGCGCAGTATCGTCTGGTTGACGTATCCCCGAGGCGGAGTATCGGCTGATTGACGTATCCCCGAGACAGAGTGTCTGTTGTCGATGTGCCCCCGACACTGAGTGTCTGCTTGACGTTTCCCCGAGGCGGAGTATCGGCTGTTTGACGTATCCCCGAGACGGAGTGTCTGTTGTCCGACGCAGAGGTCGATGTTGGAATTGGTTGGTTGGATTTGTTTGATTTGAGTCGACATCAGCATCGCTACATTGGAATATGGTACCATGAGCGAATCATCATTTGTCATGAGAGAATTCTGGGTTTGGTATTTTTGTTTGGCATCTGCATTGCTGCACTGGAATAATGCCTGGAGCAACTCATCATTTGCCCCAAGAGGATTTGGGAATTGGTTTTTGTTTGGTATCTGCATTGCTGCACTAGAATAATGCCAGTAGCAACTCATCATTTGCCCCGGGAGGATTTGGGAATTGGAGACTTAGGAGACAGGTTTAGATCCCTATCACCTAAGACTTTTCAATTTTATGGTCCGTAAGGGTCCCATAAAAGCATTTTCTCCCTACGAGTCGAAAGGATCTCGTATGTGTATTTTCTCCTTAGGAGTCGTGGGGACTCCTAAGGGTGTTGCTCCTTTGTGAGTCGTAAGGATCTCACGCGGGCATTTTCTCCTTACAAAGTCGAGAGGACTTTGTGAGTGCATTTCATTTATTTTTTACCAGTTTTGTGCCTTTTCGGGTTTTCACAAACTCCCCGGCAGCCCTGCTGTTTTTACTTACGGAGCCCTTTCGGATTTTCATCCGTGCCCCTTTTACTTGTGGACATACCTTTTTTTTAATTGTTTTTTTTTATTATTATTTTTTATTATTTTTGGTGGGACTTTAAATGTGGTCTCACCGGTAGGACTTGAGAGAGATTGGGGTTGTTTTAGAACCGTGGATTGTATACAGTTTTGCAGGATGTATGATCCAGACCGTAGGGCCGGAAACATTTCGGGACTTTGTTGGCGTCTGCATCGCTGCACTGGAATATAGTACCAGGAGCGACTCATCATTCGCCGTTGCGGGTATGAAATTTGGTTGGCGTCTGCATCGCTGCACTGGAATATGGTACCAGGAGAGACTCATCATTCGCCATTGGGATTTGGAATTTGGATGGCCTCTGCATTGCTGCACTGGAATATGGTACCAGGAGCGACTCATCATTTGCCACTTGGGGATTGGGGAGCGATGGATTAGGAGACATGTTTAGATCGCTATCACCTAAGACTTTTCAATTTTATGGGTCGTGAGGGTCCCATAAAAGCATTTTCTCCCTGCGAGTCGTAAGGATCTCGCAGGTGCATTTTCTCCTTAGGAGTCGTGAGGACCACCAAGTGTGTTTTTCCTTTGTGAGTCGTAAGGATCCCACAAAAGTGTTAGTGTATATGCCCTAGGGGCCATTATTGTATCATACTAGTTTGTATATTACTTAATGGAAGCTTGGGATATTCATATGTATATAACAGTCCTGCTAAACATGGTAGTATGCTACTTGGTTTTTCTATCTTAATATGTGAGTATACGTATTGATAGAGCTCTTAGGATCTTGCTTGACTACCAGCGTTGTGATGGCAGTCACACTAGTGGGGGCTGGGTAGTCTACAAGCACATCCTTATTCAGGTCCCTAGTCGTAGGATTATCGAGACTGGGCATCGATACTCCGGTGTAGACTAGTGTGTACGCTTCTCATCCCACCTGGGGAGATGGTCTGTCCCACAGCTGTCAGTACGTCGTACTGGAGATAGTATGCAGGTGCTCGTTAGGTTACGGGTACACCGGACAGGACTCACAGGGAATTGTTGGTTGGTTTTATACCAGTCGTCAGTGAACAGTTCCCAGGTGACATGAGTACAGCATAGTCCGCAGACTTGACACTGCTACTTCGCCTCGAGTGTGTCCCACTGTTCTTAGATTGCTACCCTACCACGGCTCAAAGGAGTCATGCAAACAGGTAGCAGTTGGGTGCAGTCCCGAGCACTTGGAGGCAGTGGCGGTTAGACAGGATTCGTCTCTCCCGGTATTGGGGGTTGATATCGTGGTGTGTCAGAGAGCCATTACGCAAAGTTCCTGGCCAGGGCAAGCGAGATTTGCTGGTAGGTTCCAGTAGTTTCTCAGGGTGTAATGGGCTTCGCTCCGACACGACTTATACCGCTATTAGGGGACTGACGCTTGCCGCCCCCCTAGGCCCGATATGCGATAGTCTTAGACGAACATGCCGGACTGTACGGAGATTATCACATCAGACTCAGTAGGAGTTCGGATGGGTTTTCTCATCGGCCTTCTTATCAACATCTACCTGGGGACCGTTACGTACAGCTAGTGCCGCTTGCGGTCTGTGGTTAAACCCACTGCCAGCGTAGTAATCGAGTCTCTAGAGTCCCACACAGAGAGTTTCCCTACTCCAGGCGAAACGATATAGAGGTCGTATGGTTTTACGACAAGGGTTCAGACGCATACGTGTGTTTACGCACATACGACATCCGGACAGTTTTTACTAGTCGGCTTTGGTTTAAGCCAGTTTCTAGTATCCGGTTATTGGATTTATACAGTCTAAAGTTTTTCTGTGTTTTCTCCGATAGGAGGGGCATTCTCGTAATTGCGCGAGAAGCTTCTAGAAGAGGGTGACTTGGGGGTTAAGGTGGCATATGTATTAAATGAGATTAGTGAGTCATTTGAGCGATTCATCCAAGTCATTAATGCATCATAAATGCTTAATGACTCATGGAGATGAATCACCCTCTTATATTTATTAAGCATGATGATTAATCATTTATTTTCTTTTATTTGGATAAATCATAATGCTTGATATATATTATGATAGCTCATTTTCTCATCTCATTCTCTTGCTCACTTTCTCTCTCCTCAAGCTCTCCCTCTTCAAACCCTAATCCTCCCTTTTCATGTGTTGAGTACAAGGATTAGATTAGACTACTTAATCATTAACCATTCTCTATATCACCTAGGTTGCTTAGATTAGCGATTTAAGAAACCTAGTTACCTCTAGTTTGAGGTGAAGCTTGTAGTAAAGCTCTCGGGTGGATCTTCTACTACTTAGAGAAGGCCGGAGAGGACGTGGAGAACGACCAGACGAAGGACTCTGTTCTACAAGTATAATCACTTTTCATAGTAGTTGTTAACTCCAATGTTTGCTGTTAGTTATTGTTTATGCAAAGATTCTCGGTTAGTCGATGTTTACGCTTTATACAAGATCGTTTTTCATTATTCCGCCTCCCCGCAAGTCTTGGGGTGTTGTACATCGACTTACAAAAGGTTTGTTCTCCTCATGTATCTTGAGGACACATGAGTGGGTCTTCTCAATGGAGCATAATTCCAAAGGCAGAGACCATCCGCGTGACTGGTGATTAGGTGGGGCATGAGGGTGATGAGAATTATTTGAGCCCGTTGATTGTATACGGTAGTCAATTTGGGGACTGGCCATAGGGCTGGAAGAATTTTGGGAAACTGGATTTTGGTTGGCGTCTGCATCGCTGCGCTGGAATATGGTACCAGGAGCGACACATCATTCGCCGTTGTTTTTTTTTTTTTACCGCGATTGCTCTATCATTTCTGCTTTTCTTATCACGAAGGTCGCGGTTGCCCTATCATTTCGGCTATTTATTGGCGGTTGCCCCATCATTTCTGCTTTATTTTCATTTTCATTTTTTACTCGAAGATTTGTATTGCGAGTTGCCCCATCATTTCGGCTTTTCTTTATTTTTTTTCTCTTATTTACACATTTTTTTGTTTATTTACAAATTTTTTTACATCCCCAGTTTAATGACTCAGAGGTCGATTGTTCCCAGTTTAAGGACGTGGTGGTCGATTGTTCCCAGTTTAACGACGTGGTGGTCAGTTGTTCACTTATCCCAGCTCCTCGAACTTTGATCTTGGCGGGACTATGTTGATGACCGTAGCTCTGTGGCCTGTCGGTACATCTGACGACTGTGAGGCTTTCCCGAGTTTGTATTGGTTCTCCACCCAATCTTTAAAAACATAGCAGTCTTCAATGGTATGACTCACCATTCTATGATTTGGGCAGTATATGGGATTGCCGGTCATTTTCATCTCGTGTGGCCTATTTGGAATAGGAAGTTGAAGACCGTTTTTCAAGGCGTCCATGAATATTTCGCGTACTTTATCCCTCCTGAAGGAGTATACTTTCTTCTTTCTCTCTATTGGAGCAGGTGCCCTTACTGATGCCGGACCCCGAGGATGATAAGTCTTTGGTTCGCATACTGTCCGCTTATCACGTTCAGTGTACGCATCGGAAGGACTGGAAGCTGATCGCGTCCGTTTTTCACAAAGGTGTTCCGCTCTTAGGTTGACGGGAGCATCGGTCGGCTGCTTCCGGATATCAAACCCCAGCTCACGAAGCAAAATTTGATTTTGCTGTAATTGCAATTGGGCGACTTGGGTCATGAGATCCGCCACGACATTTGCTAGCTCGTCGACTTTAGAATGGACATTGGCCATGTTCTCATCCCTGTCCTGAAGTTGCCTTTGTAGCCATTGGAATAATGCTTGTTCTAAAGTTCCAGGTATGACAACGGGGTCATCCCTACCGCCTGAACTTGATTCCGCATGAACCACGGGTTCCTTTGGTTCAATAGCCTGAGCGAGCTCTTCATCATTTGGATAGGGCCGATGTTGGATGGCAACAACCGCGTCATTGTCGCGGTTATAAGGCGTAGGAGGACTTGCTCCTCTGAGCTCCATCATGTAGACCGTATGGGTTGTGTACCTGTCTATTGCTTCTTCATTGGCAATGTGGCTCGCTTGGCTATTAGCTTGTTGCCTTGGTCCGCTCTTTTTAGAGAAAGGCAGATGTCTGAGAGAATTAGGTCCCTGAAGGACTTCGGTCCCCGTTTGTATGAAATTGGCGGTCGCAGCTTGATTGTTTGTTAACACGCCAGGGGACAATGATATTTCTCCCGCCTTATATTGTTTCTCGACCCAATCCTTAAAGATGCAACAATCTTCAATAGTGTGTCCCAGCACTCGGTGGTATGGGCAAAAGTTAGGGTGATCAATCATGTTCGCTTCACTTAGCCTTTTTGGTTCTGGTAGCCGCAGGCCATTCTTCAGAGCGTCTTTAAAAATTTTGTGGACCTTGTCCCTTCGGAATGAGTAGACCTTATTTCTTCTTTCCTACAAAGTTGGCTCTCGAGACTGTCCAGTCTTTGCTCCGCCCGCTCTCTGCTTATTCAGGGAATCGGTGCTGTTAGAACTTCCGCCTTTTCGGTTGTCGTCCCTCCAAGGTTTCGGTCTATTTATGAACTGATGATCCTGAGCGGACTCAGGCTTTGAGCGTTCTAACGTTTGGAACTTTTTGGTCAGCTCTTGGAATGTTTTGTGACCCGCGGTACATAGAAACGGGGCCATCCAGTTGTTGAGATTTCCGACAAGGAGACTGACAGATTGGTCCTGCTCTATCGGCGGTTCACATTTGACGGAGAGATTGCTCCATCGGGTTATAAAATCCGTGCTGCTTTCGTTGTTCTTAGGCTTGGTCCTTATGAGCTCGGCAATGGTGATCTTATCGCTGAAGCTCATGAACCTTTGTCGAAACAAAGATTCCATTTGGACGAAAGTAGTAACGGAGCCATCCGGTATGCTCACGTACCAGTCGAAAGCAACATCGGTCAAGCCATTAACGAACTGGCGGAGGAGAAGCGCATCATTGCCCCCAGTGTTCCCGCATGAGGCTTTGAAGTGGGAGACGTGCTGATTCGCATTTCCCGTCCTTTCGAATCTTCCGAATTTGGGGATGACATAGCCGCTAGGAAATTCTACCAGATCATACTGAGCAGGATATGGTCTCCCACTACTGCTGATATCTTTTTGCGCTTCGGGTTCGGCCACCATTGTTTTGACTTTACTGGAAACCAAATCCATAATTTGATCTTGAGTTAGTAGGCTGCTGTCATCGGCAGCCAAGACATTTCCCAAGATAGGATACGATTGATTTTCATGCGGTGCACCCACTTTTGGATTTGAGGGAACGGGCATCGGCTGTTTCAGGACACCGTTTCCCGGTTCATGAGAGCGCTGCGCCTGTTTGGGCAGGTGAGAGGCAAGTTGGGCTATGAGCCGTAAGACGACGTTTTTCAAGTCGTCAATTTTTTAGTAAAGCCTGGCCATCTCCTTGTCTTTGCTTCTGAGCTGCTTTCGGAGCTCTTGGAGAAGTTGCTGCTCTGCGGTCTTAGGAAGGAAAGTTGGCTCATCTTCGCTTTCCGAGCCTGACTCCTCATGAATTGAGGGTTCTCTCTTCCTATCAGCCTCACCGAGAAGGTTTTCATCATCCAGTGGAGGCGGCTGTTCTTAGGATGTGGCAACCACATTCAAGCCAGATTGGATTTGAGATGTGGTGGCCCCGTCCTTGCTCTTGCTGCGCGTGCCCACCATGTAGACAGTGTGGACCACATATCCAGCCATTTCCTCGTCTTTGGAGGGGTAACCCTGTTCCTCGAACCTAATGAGGTTCATCCTAGCAGGAGCCCTAGCCCTTTTGTTGGCTCTATACCTGAGACTTTTCTGCCTTAGCTTCTCAATTTTAAAGGCTTGGCAGGCATCTGCTTCCTGGGAAGCCACCGTGAGTCGATTAGCGGGGAGCTTAGAGAAGTCACCCGATCGAGCAGTTTTCAGAGGCACCGCCAGAGCATGCTCGAGACGGCTTGTTTCTTTGTTGGTATTGATGGCCTTGCCCCCGGATGGGGCCAAGGAAAGTCGTTCAGACACCGACTTGTGTTTTAGTTGGGGCGCCTTCGAGACCAGCATATTTGGCCTTTTGCCTTTCGAGACCGGTTTGTCTGCTTCTAGGGCTCGAGGAGCTGGGATGGCGTTAATTGACACGAACATGATAGAGCCGAATGGTAGCGCCGGCTCCTCCTATTGTCGTCCGAGACTGGCCGGAAGGACCGTCCTGGCGCCCATCTTCATCGTGTAGGAGTTGGAGCTGTGTTGAAAGCTGAGCTTGTCCTTGGAGACATTGTCGAGAAGTGATTGCTTGAAAACCTGCATGAAATAGCATTATTTTAGTATAAATATAGATATGTATATTGATTGAGTTCGCATGAACGTTTAACTCGAAATATGGGAGAAGAGATGGACCCACCGGGCGTGCCAGAATCTGTAGAGTGTTTTTCGTCACCCCATTGCGATGGGAATACTCGCGTGCTGGTCAGGCATACCACAGATTCCCCCTGCCTAGGGCAGGCCGGGGTTTAATGATTGTGGGCATCCGAATCTCTGGCAGCCACGGACTAAGCTGCCGTTAATTACCCCTCGCCTTTGGAGCGAGGGAACCTCTGATTGGCGGGTTAAACTGGGCATGCGAACTCATTGTACAGTGTACGTGTATGTTGTTTTGGAAGGGGGGTTTGGATATATCGGGATCCACGCAGAGTTTTCACGGGGGTCCCGCTACCCGGAAAGCGGGCTGGGGGTCAAGGGGGCGAGCAGCCCCCTTGCGTGGCAGCGCACCGGCCCAAAAATTTTTTTGGGAGGGAGAGTTTTGTAGAGTATGTGTATGTGTACATATGTATATATATACATGTATATATATATAAAGGTGGGAAAAGACATCCAAAGGATGCGTGGGGCCAGCGCTTTGAGCGCAAGAGCGCTAGCGCGCCATGTGTCGGCATGTGGGCGCTTTGCGCTTGAGCAATGGGCGCTTGAGCGCAAGCGTGCAACGTGTCGGCACGTGGGCGCTTTGCGCTTGAATGCAGGGCGCTGGAGCGCAAGCACGCCACGTGTCGGCACGTGGGCGCTTTGTGCTGGAGCGCAGGGCGCTGGAGCACAGGGCGCTGGAGCACAAGCGCGCGACGTGTCGGCACGTGGGCGCTTTTGCGCTTGAGCGCAAGCATGCCACGTGTCGGCACGTGGGCGCTTTGCGCTGGAACGCAGGGCGCTGGCGTGCCAGTGCGCCACGTGTCGGCACGTGGGCACTTTGCACTCGAGCGCCAGTGCGCCACGTGTCGGCATATGGGCGCTTGGCGCTTGAGCGCTTGGGCGCCGGTGAGAAAAAGGGGGCTTTTAGTCCCAGAACCAGATGCTATGCTTCAGAAAGGAAATATTTATTTTATATATATATATATATATATATATATATATATATATATATATATGGATTTAAACTCCTAGGATGTTTTGAAGCTGATGAAGGGCTTCTCCCCTTGAGCCCTAGTTCTTCCCCAAAGTGGGGTTTCTGGAGATGAGTCTCCTTCTTCTTCCTTTGTTTGGCCGGATCTTGAAGATCAAGAGATGTGAGATTTTAAAGATCTCTTCTTTTTAAGATCTAATGACAGATCCAAGTTCCCTTTTATGGGTTTTGTGGCGGAAAAACTATTTAGTTTTCGAAAAGGAAGAGTAAAACTCTTGATTTAATTCAAAAGAAATGAGAAGGTTTAGAACCTTGGAGAAGGAGCAGGAAGCACAAACCCTAGGTTTTTTTGAGAGAATGAAAAGTGTCTGTTTTTATTCATCATCATTTTGCCTTTTATAGGCTTACATATTTACATATAGCCCCTTGGGCTTCACAAAATGGCATTTTGCCTATCCCATGGCTCATGTGCCATTTTATTTTTGCACATAAGCCATGGGTTTACAAAATATTGGCTTTATGCCCATTTTTCATACATTCATGTATAAAAAATTGCATAAAAATTATTTATTACATGATTTTGTTGTTGGCATGAGGGAGGCTAGCCGCGGGCTCGACTTGGGCATGGTCCCGCTTTGACCTGGGCTTGGGCCCACCTAGCTTGGCGGTTGACCTTGACTTTGACTCGTTCAACCGGGGTGTAAATTTTTACCCCAACACCTGGCCTTTCCCCTGAAGTGGCCGTGCATAAGCTTGCTATATCTCCTGATGCTAAGCCAATCAAATAAGCTCCTCGAAGAATGAGAAGGGAACTAGAAGAAAAGGTCATCAAGGAAACCAAGAAGCTCATCGATGACGGCTTCATCAGGGAAGAGAAATATGCGGACCGGATCGCATGCATAGTCCCAGTGAAGAAGAAAAATGGGCAGATCCGAGTTTGTGTCGATTTCAGGGACCTCAACAAGGCATGTCCTAAAGACGACTTCCCGCTACCGGTCATGGAAATGATGGTCGATGGAACCTCAAATTACGAACTGTTCACCTTTATGGATGGCTCGTCTTGGTATAATAAGATCAAAATGTCGCCTGAGGATGAGAAGCACACAACATTCCGAACCCCGATCGGAATATACTGCTACAAGGTGATGCCGTTCGGACTGAAGAACGCAGGTGCTACGTATCAAAGGGCAATGACCAATATCTTTGATGACCTAATCCATATGGTCGTCGAATGTTACATTGATGATCAGGTCGTCAAGACTAAAGCCAAGTCCGATCGTATCCAAGATCTTAGGACCGTTCTCACCAGACTGAGGGAATACGATCTGAAGATTAATCCTCTGAAGTTCGCTTTTGACGTGTCATCGGGAAAATTCCTGGTTTTTATAGTCCGGCATCGAGGGGTCGAAGTTGACCCATCAAAGATAAAGGCCATCATGGAGATGCCCCCTCCAAAGAGTCTGATGCAGCTGAGATCATTTCAAGGAAAGCTCGCTTATATACGGAGGTTTCTCTCAAATTTATCGGGGAGATGTAGGCCTTTCTCAAAGCTCATGAAGAAAGGAGCTCCTTTTGGTTGGGATGCCGAATGTCAAGAGGCGTTCGAAAGCATCAAACGGTACTTGTTGCACCCTCCAGTGCTGGCCGCTCCCATTCCAAATAAACTGCTGATTCTCTACACTACCTCGCTAGATGAGTCACTCAATGCGCTCCTTACCCAGAACAACGAGGAGGGAAAAGAGAATGCCCTCTACTACCTCAGTCGAACTTTAGTCGGGGCGGAACACAGCTACTCCCCGATCGAAAAGCAATGCTTGGCTCTGATGTTTGCTGTGAAGAAGCTCATGCACTATCTTCTCGCTCACCAGGTTATTTTGATCTCTAAGGTCGACCCATTCAAACACTTGATGACCAAAGAAACCATAGCCGGCAGAATGACAAGATGGGCTGTCATGCTACTTGAGTTTGACATAGTTTATACTCCTCAGAAAGCAGTAAAAGGGCAAGCTCTTGCAGACTTTCTCGCTGCTCATCCCATACCAAAAGGGTCACCACTCAATTGTGAGTTACCCGACGAACAAGTGCTACACCTAGAGAATGACGAGCCATGTTGGGAGCTCTACTTCGATGGGGCCTCATCGATAAGGACCTCCAGTAAATTAAGTGTCCCGGAGATAAAAGCAGGGATAGGATTGGTGTTCATCATGCCATCAATGGGAACCCTACGGCGTTCTTTTGCTCTCACCGAGCCTCGCACAAATAATGAGGCCGAGTATGAAGCTCTGATAGCTGGTTTGGAGCTCGCCATAGAAATGGAAATCCTTCAACTACGGGTTTACGGTGACTCCCAGCTTGTCGTCAACCAAGTAAGCGGCGATTATAAGATATACAAACCCGAATTAGCTCGGTACAGAGGCCGAGTAGTGGAACTCATGAAACGGTTCACTCATATTGAACTAACGAGAGTCCCTAGAGAGTTGAACGGAAAGGCCGACGTACTCGCTCGCTTAGCCAAGGAGCTGGCTGATCTAAACATGGACGAAATTCTGATCACAGTTAGGAGTCGGCAAATTCTACCCCCAGTCTCTCTACGAGAAGAGGAAAGCGCGGAACAGAAGAGCAGTCCAGCCGAAGAAGCTTCGATCATCCAAGATGAGCCCGATTGTAGAGAACCCTTCATAGAGTACCTCCGATACGACAAGCTGCCCGAAGAAAAATCTGCGAGGATTCAGCTGAAGAAAAAAGCTCTCCGATACGTGTTTATGAATGACACGTTATACCGCAAGTCACATGACCAACTCTGGCTCAGGTGTCTGTCATTGGCCGAAGCCCAAAAGGTCATGAAAGATGTTCACTCGGGCGTTTGCGGTGCTCACCAATCTGGTCCCAAGACGCGACTTCAAATCAAGCGGCTTGGGTATTACTGGCCCACCATGATATGGGATTGCGGAGAGCATGCAAAGAAATTTTCAGATCTGCCAAATCCATGGTGATTTTATTCACAAGCATCCCAATCCGTTGCATCCTACGGTGGCGTCATGGCCTTTCGAAGTCTGGGGCACCGACATTGTTGGCCCAATTGATCCTCCGTCATCCAAAGGCCACCGGTTCATACTGGCCGTGACAGACTACTTCTCTAGATGGGCTGAAGCTGTCCCGCTAAAAGAAGTCAAGACAAAAGATATTCTGACATTCTTCCAGCATAATATTCTATACCGCTTCGGTACACCAAGAAGAATTATTTCTGACAACGGGCCTTCTTTTAAGAGCTTCAATGTCTCAAGGTTCGCTACTCAGCACAAGATAGACTGGAGGTATTCCTCCATCTATAACCCAAGAGCCAATAGGCTAGCCGAAGCCTTCAATAAGACTCTATGCAAGCTCCTGAGGAAAAATGCTTCAGCCAACAAGAGAGACTGGAATCTCAAACTTCATGAGGCGTTGTGGGCATATCGTACCACGCACCGTACTCCAACTCAGTCCACTCCATACTCATTGCTCTGCGGAGTGGAGGTGATCCTCCCCCTCGAATCGAGGTTCCAAGTTTAAGAATGGCCATCTAACACGAGTTGACGGAAGAGGAAAACGTGCTCCTTCGGTTTGAAGAGCTCGACGCGTTCAAAGAAAAAAGGCTCGTAGTACAACAAAATCTGGAGCTGTACCGAGCCCAAATGTTACGAGCCTATGACAAGATGACTCGTCTCCGCACTTTCAAGAAAGGCGAATCGGTGTTGGTCCTCAAAAGACCAATCATCCCTAATCGACATGCTAAGGGAAAATTCGAGCCAAACTAGGAAGGACCATACGTCATCGAGAAAGTGTTCGACGGAGGATCCTACCAACTAATAAGTGCCGAGGGAGAAAGGCCCATGCCACCTATCAATGGCCGATATCTCAAGAAATACTACGTGTGAATGCTCCAAGTCGTAGGCGAATCGAGCACATCCGCCCTACGGTCTGGATCATACATCCTGCAAAACCGTATACAATCCACGACCGTAAATGACCCCTATCTCTCCCAAATCCTGCCGATGAGACTACTTTTAAAGTCCCACCAGCGGCAAAAAAAAAGGAAAAAAAGGTATGTTCACAAGCAAAACGGGCACGGATGAAAACCCGAAAGGGCTCCGTGAGTAAAAACAGCAGGACTACCGGCGAGTTTGTGAAAACCCGAAAGGGCGCAAACTCGTGAAAAGAGATGAAATACCCACGCAAAGTCCTCTCGACCTTGTGAGGAGAAAACCCCTGCGTGAGATCCTTACGACTCACAAAGGAGCAACACACTTAGGAATCCTCACGATTCCTAAGGAGAACATACACCTGCAAGATCCTCTCGACTCGTAGGGAGAAAATGCTTTTATGAGAACCTCACGGCTCATAAAATTGAAAAGATTTAGGTGATAGGGACCCAAACCTGTCTCCTAAGCCATCGTTCCCCAACGGGCAACGGCAAATGATGAGTCGCTCCTGATATTTTGCTTCGGTGTTAACGGTGCTGATGCCGACCAAAAACCCAAATCCCAAGTCCTCCCAAGGCAAATGATGAGTTGCTCCTGGCATTATTCCAGTGCCGCAATGCTGATGCCAAATAAGATCCAAATTCCAAGTCCCCAAACGGCGAATGATGAGTCGCTCCTGGTACCATATTCCAGTGTAGCGATGCAGACGCCAACCAAAATTCAATTTCTCAAAATTCTCCAGCCCTACGGCCAGTCCCCAAATTGACTTCCGTATACAATCCACGGGCTCAAATAATTCTCGTCATACCCATGCCCCACCATAATCACCAGTTACGCGGCTGGTCTCCGCCTTTGGAATTACGGTCCATTGAGAAGACCCACTCATGCGTCCTCACGATACATGAGGAGAACAACCCTTTGTGGGATCCTTATGACTCGTAAAGGAAAAACACACTTAGAAGTCCTCACGACTCCTAAGGAGAAAATACACCTCCGGGATCCTTACGACTCGTAGGGAGAAAATGCTTTTATGGGACCGTCACGGCCCATAAAATTGAAAAGCCTTAGGTGATAGGGACCTAAACCTGTATCCTAAGCCATCGCTCCCCCCAACAGGAATAGGTAAATGATGAATTGCTCCTGGCACGTGTGCTTCAGTGTTAGCAACGCTGATGCCTACCCTAACCCCAAAATTCCAAACTCCAATCCAATAGACTCCTAAGTCTTTAAACTAGGAATAAATGACCCCTAAGTCGTTAAACTAGGAACAAGGGAAATCTCCTCATGGAAGATGATGATTCGCTCCTGGTACCATATTCCAGTGCAGCGATGCTGATGCCAAACCAAAAACAAAACCCCCAAATCCTGTCATGACAAATGATCATTCGCTCCTGGTACCATATTCCAGCGTAGCGATGCTGATGTCAATCCAAATCACATCAAGTCAGCAAAACTACCAATGACCTCCCTGGCAGAATAAAATTCCACCTCAGAAATAAGTCAACTTCATCCCTGACGCAGCAGGAAGTGGGGAAAGTCAAATCCATAACCGACCGTCCACGTCGCTAAAATGGCAGCACAGACCGTCCACGTCTCTAAAATGGCAGCACGGACCGTCCACATCGATAAAATGGCAGAACCGACCGTCCACGTCGCTAAAATGGTAGCATCGACCGTCCAAGTCGCAAAAAGGGCAGCACCAACCGTCCACGTCGCTAAAAGGGCAGCATCGACCGTCCAAGTCGCAAAAGGGGCAGAACCGACCGTCCTAGTCGCAAAAAGGGCAGCATCGACCGTCCACGTCGCTAAAAGGGCAGCAACGACCGTCCAAGTCGCAAAAAGGGCAGAACCGACCGTCCAAGTCGCAAAAAGGGCAGAACCGACCGTCCAAGTCATAAAAAGGGCAGAACCGACCGTCCAAGTCGCAAAAAGGGCAGCACCGACCGTCTACGTCGCTGAAAGGGCAGAACCGACCGCCCACGTCGCTAAAAGGGCAGCAACGACCGTCCAAGTCGCAAAAAGGGCCAAACCGACCGTCCAAGTCGCAAGGGCAGAACCGACCGTCCAAGTCGCAAAAAGGGCAGCACCGACCGTCTACGTCGCAAAAAGGGTAGCATCGACCGTCCACGTCGCTAAAAGTGCAGCAACGACCGTCCAAGTTGCAAAAAGGGCAGAACCGACCGTCCAAGTCCTAAAAATGGCAGCATCGACCGTCCATGTCGTAAAAAGGGCAGTGCCAGCTTCCCAAAAGGTGGTAACCGAATCAAGTCGCCTCCACGTGAAAGAAGATCCATCAATTTCATGCACACGACCCACATATGTGGTGTGCAATTATTGATGAGGGGCAATTTTTTGGGGTAAAAATTTACACCCCGGTTGACCAAATCAAAATCAAAGTCAACCCCAAGCCAAGTGGGCCCAAGCCCAGATCCAGTGTGCCCATTCCCGAGTCGAGCCCGAACATGAAGCGGCTGGCCTCCCTCCATGCCAAGATAAAAATTTTGTAATAAATAATTTTGTTGTATTTCTTTTATTTTATTTTATGGATAAATGTAAGAAAAATTGGCATAAAACCAAATTTTTGTAAAGCCCATGGCTTATGTGCAAAAAGAAATGGCACATGAGCCATGGGATAGGCAAAATGCCATTTTATGAAGCCCAAGGGGCTATGTGTAAAGTGTAAAGGCAAGGATAATGAAATATCCCAAGAACTTTTTTCCTCTTCAACAAAAATTTTAGATCTGAGATCTTTTCTCCTTCCTCAAGGTTCCAAAACCTTCTTCTTTGTTTTGAATTAAATCAAGAGTTTTACACTTCATTTTATAAAACTAAATAGTTTTTCACCACAAAACTCATAAAGGGGAACTCAGATCTTCCATTAGATCTCAAAAAGAAGAGATTTTTAAAATCTCAAATCTCTTAATCTTCAAAATCCAGCAACCAGAGGAGAAAGCAGAAGAACCCCTTTCATCAACCCCTAAACATCTTAGGAGTTTAACTCCACTCTGATTTCTCTTTCGAGAATTTCTGGGGATAAAACATCTT